>OX454332.1:68331444-69531444 GCA_949716465.1 Chalcosyrphus nemorum | reverse complement strand
ATGAGCTGAATAGTTCCCAATTCACTCTTCTATGAACAAAATGGTACTGATACCGGTAAAGTCATTTATGCTTATTTGTTTGCCTATTTTCCGTAATTTTTTTATGTACCAATTTGAGTTGCAAATCTAGTACTGAAATGCTTTATTTAAAATACAATACATGTGAATAATTTCCTGATTTTATTTAGTTGAGAGGATAATTCTTTCCGCCAAACACACACACACACACACCAGTGTTCAATCAATTTGCGGATTCCGCACCCGACAAAAAATTCTAATCTAAAACAGAAATTAATTTCGCTGCAAAACAAGAAACTAAAACCTCGACAACTAGGTAGGTATACATACTACCATCATCCGCAGCAGCAGCAGCAGCAGCAGCAGCTAGCGCAGTAAAGAAACCTCAACTGCCACAGAAGCAGTTGATTACAGTAATTTTCCACTTCGATTGGCCATATGTCTGTGTTGTCCATCTGTTTGTAGCCACAAATCCTCGACCAATCTGTCCATACACTGGTTGCTCTGGTGTTGTTTCTCTTCTGCTGCTTCTGTCATGGCTATCGCGCAGCAATTCCATTCCATTTCCCCGGGTTTGTTTGCTCCTCACTCCACTCCGCCGCCGCACCGACTGAATTGGAATCGAATGATGATTGCGTGAGTGCGCGCGCTTTTCTGCCTGTCGAATGTGAACGCGCGAAATTCTCACCCGCAGGGCACTCATAGTCGTCGTCGTCGTAGTCGTCGTAAACTAAAACCACATCGTCGTCGGTCGTCCTGTGCATATCCACCTGACTGACTGAAGTACCACCATCGCACAACAGTCAGACACACGAGGACTGATTTATTTCCCCGCTCGCCACCGCCGAGAGTGTTTTTCAATCCGTCTGCGTTCGGTGTGTCCATCCACCAGTCGTCGTCGCGCCAGCCAGAAGAAACCAGTGATAGAACGCAAAAAGGGCCCCGTAATTATGCGATTTGTTATTTGAGATTTATAAAGGATTCCACCATCATACTGATATATTTCTTCACAAACCCCTACAACAGGCGAGATGGACAGCCACTCCAAGGCTCGGCCGACCGACGCGCGATGGTCGATTACAAGTGTCTGAAGCGAGAGTCCGAATTTGATTTCAATTCCGATTCGCATTTCATTTGGAATTGCCATTGCGGCAGGCGAACCACCGCAGGTGCAGGTATCAGGATCATCGATCGCGCTCAAGAGTGAAGTTCACCATTGCTGTCGCTGTCATGTGGTAGTGGAGTAGATGTGAGTGCTTATGTATGTATGTATTCGCGGAGGAGGTGTGCCGGAGGAGGCTGCTATTAATTCTGTTATTAGATTGGAATTTTCATTAAGATGGATTCTTGGGGTCTTCAGCTTTTGTGCGTCGCTTTCTTAGTGATCGGCACCAAGAGAGAGGATTGCGATGCGATGATGCCGATTCGAATATTATAAATCAACTTTGAGTCGTTGATTAATAATTAATTTGCGGTTAAAGATTATTTATGACCGCAATATATGGGACCACTACTAGAAGATGATGTGGCGAGCCGGGCTTATCAAATTGCAGCGATTTATTAGATTCAAGATTCGCAATGATTGCTTTCGAGTTCTGGGGATTTTTTTCTCTTTGAAGATTTATTTGTGCTTTTTTAGAAATTAGTTTTGGATTCAAAGAAATTGCTACATGCCTCAGAGTTTAAGCGATTCTTTTGTGACCTCTAATAAGTCATATTGACTCTGGGTTCCAAGAATCTATGCAGAAAATGGCTTGCTTTAACAGTAGCCCAACGACATAAAGGCACCGACAAATTTGATTACTATTTATGAGCGATAGGTTCCGGTACCCTCTGTCTTCAGGATTACTTAATCTATTTTTAAATATAGGCTCTTTGTTTTAGAAACATTTTAATGTTTTATGAGAGCAAATTCTAAAGTCAGTTATGTTCTTATTCGGTTCCAGAGAAATGGTACCGCGGACGATTAATCCGAGTAACATGAAGTAATTTCCAAAGAAACATTTGGCGAATTATCTTCAAATTCTGTAACATATGTATTTCTCGGGGGTGTGCTCTTTTTTTTAGTTGAAAAGGGCGGATTACTAGTGTATACGTTCCCAAATATTAACCATGCGAAGCGCTCCACACTTACCCACTGTATAAATTAAAATAAATAACCTCTAACATCTTGCCTGACATTTGTTGACGTACTGTCAAATATAGAGATCAAAAAGCTGAACCCTGTGGGACTATCTACCGACTCTAGATTTCCACGTTATTACTATCTTCAAGCTATCAAATCCACCATACACCTATGAGAACAGACAAATAGGGCTGTAAAAGAATGCAATCATTTCGGAATGCATTCATTCATACTAAGATTCCACGTAGTTTTAATTCAATCCAATGGCATCAATGAAGACTTCAGATGGCAAAAACTAAATCACCATTCATTTTGAAGTCATGACTGCAGCAATCGTTTTTAGCATTCAGAATGGTGAAGTTAGAAAGAATGTAATCACTAGCATTCACTGATTGTATTCAGTTCCTTGAAGTTTGTTGAAGTCAGTGACTGCATTCACTTTGAACATCTGAAGACTTCATTGAAGTCAATTAATTAAATCATTTTCGGAGCATTCCAAGGAATTATGTTTAAAATGATTGCATTCTCTGCAAACAAAGTCATTTTAACTCCTAATCCTGGGGAAAAAGGAAGAAATCTTCTCAAATTCCACAATTCTTCTTCTTCTTTTTCGTTGCCGTCTTGGACTGCAAACTTTTGCACCATTGGTTGCAACTAAAGGATTAGGCCATAAGCAGCCCATCCATAGAGGGCCAAAGTCTAGCTTTTGACAACTTTACTTGTTGTAATGCTGTATACATTTCTGTACCTAAAGAGCGAAGGATTTTTAAGAAGCATGACAAATAATACTCTTGGATGTTTGTTAGACGTTCGTATAATATTCCGGCGTTGAATACCTATGTATTTCACAACTCCTAGCAGATGGAATTTTCTACAGCAGGCCTTAAAGGATCTTATAATTCCTATATTCATTGGCTAACGTTTGGGGGAAATAGAAAGATATTCAATCTAATTACGATTAGGCTACAGCTATCTCGGCTGAACGTGCATCCTGTGGCCCATGGGTTAGTGCGGTGGACTGCTGTGTACGGTAGTCTACGTTCGACTCTAAAAAAAAACCTTTTCACAGCTCCCCCTCTTGCAAGAGTCTGACAAATATTCAACAGTAGGTATTACTGTCAGAAGAAGTCTTCTGAAAAACGCATGCATATTGTCGATATTTTAATGCGCGGTCCAGAAGCCAATTGACAATTAAATTCGTAAACACGCTACATACTACATGTTGTTTTAGCTTATCCATCGTCGCACTATGGCATGTAAACTAGCCCTCAAAAGCACCCACATACATATCTCTACTTTCCTCATTTAGATTTCTTTGATCAGTAATACCAAATTTATCCAAGAACAATTATATTTCAAAATCATTTACCTACAGGAAAAAATTATTCGCTCAACGAAATGTCTCATCCTTCTATTCAATTGAGTATTTCTCTAATTATGTCCAGAAATTTCGTTACGAAAACCAGTATTCCCGATGAGCATTAAAGCAATTTTTTCTCACTCAAAATGCCGAATAGATACCCCAGGGCCAGGAGGACACGACTCTTCGAACTTTCTTTCGAAATTAAGAGAGCTATCATCTTACGAATGGTAACAAATAATCCTCGGTTAAAAAATTACTAAATCTCCGATTAGAATTAGTTTATTGCTTTTGCATACTTATCTGCACATCTGCATATGCTTCGAATCAAAAATTAAATTAATTTTTCCTTTTAAAAGTCTGTGCAATGTAGCACACCATCTCTTAACAATACCAACTCTCTTTACTATGAAAACTCTTCTCCATCTGACGTTCAAATGACAGCTGTCAGTTTGTCGAAACATAAATTCGCTACTGCTGCTTGTTGCAAGTGAATTGACAAAAACTGTGAATATCTGTAGTTTTCGCGTCTTTTGTTGTTGAAATTGTGTCCCAGAATGTGATTAAGTGTTTGTGAGACAAAATTTAAATAAAGATTTCAATTGCTACAACATTTGTTGCACGTACTACCTTTTCATGTTGTGAGTTGTGACACGCTGTTCTATATCTTTTGGGGGTAAGTAGTATTGCATTATGACAAACGTTAAGAATTATTGTATAAAAGACGCTTGTCCAATGAAATATTTGCTTATTTAGTATATTTCTTGCGAAATTCCTTAAATAAAACTACCGCCACTGCCGGCAAATGGAAAAAGTCACAGCCAGCTAAACAGCTGTTTCAAAATAGTTCTCTTTCAGTCTCTTTATACGTTTTCGCTGAGTTTCTCTTTCAAGCAAAGAAAAACCCCTTTCTCTTCAAATGAGTTTCCATTTGCACTCATTTCTCGTTGACTCATTATTTGCACTCAGTGTGAATCAATCAATCATTTCCAAGTTTCTTAGGTTTTTCTCTTGTTTCTTGTTGTGTCACTCAGTCGCCTGCGCCATATTCAAGAGGCACAAACACACACACATGAGTATACATAATCTGATTCGTTAACACCTCTCCATCTGTCTCGCTTGGATATGCGTGATGTGGCACAGCTCCATCAGTATGTTGTTGCATCTGCTTGTCAGTCAAGTTGGTGGTTCTTTCGTTTTAATTGAACTGGCTGTGTGTGAGTAGGGGGATAAATCATTTCTGATGTTGTCTCGCTCTCTTGGAGACACTGAGGGTTATTGCAAATTTCTAGTGCAATGCGAAAAAGAGAGTAAGGAAGTATACATAATAATTATGCTAACAAAAATGATAGAAGAGGTTGGAGGATAACTTTACTGGTTGTCTCTTCTTTTGTTTTCTTCTTCCTTTATTCTTCTTGTCATTTTAATCTGGTGCAGATTTTTTTTTTTGCCTTTTCGGATGATTGCTAGAGCGTGATGGGGTGGAAAGTGAGATGAGATTTTGAATTCGTCTTCTCGTCAGAAATGGAGGCAAGCGGAATAGTGTTGCCGCGGTAGGTTTTACGAACAAAAATATTTTGGGTCAGATTTTGTAGGGTAAAGGTTTTTTAAAATTGGTTGCTGTCCAGAAAATAAAGTAAAGTTTTACAGTGCCTACGACATTAATTTAAAACTCTGGAGATAGTACTATTGACTTGGTTTCCTTTTGCTGTTTATTCATGCTTAGCCCTTAATAGGTCCGAAAACTAAAAAGATATATTTGTTATAATTCAAGGGGTAAGTGAAGGAAGGGCCAAAGCACTCAAGATCGTTAGTTTAGACAGCATAGAGGTGCAAGAAGAGCTGTGTACAACAAATGGCACCATTCGTCAGTCCAAGTGAGCTTTGAACTACGCTTATCTCAAAAAATTACACTATTCACCGATTTGTAAGTGAATATTTTCTTGCTAACTGTCAAATTTTATTCACGTTCCACAGATGTGAACATTCGCACAACCAATAGGTTTGTTACCGTACTTTCTGCACTAAAATTCGCAGCTTGCCCAATTTCTAAGAGTGAGGGTAAAATTCTCTCAGAGAAAGACAAATCTCCAAGAAAATACGGGAACGGGTTGAACAAAAAAGCTGGCCACTTTTTAGACGTCCCTTTTTTTATATTGATTTACTTCAATTATCTTTCCAGCCAACAACAGCACAATCACTTGACAGAACTTATATCCTTGCCCAAAGAAATTTTTTTGACTAAAATTCGCAGGATTGGGAAATTTCTTACTCTCTCGTAGGCTCTCTCTTCTGTGAAAAACTACGAAACTTTGACGTACGGGAACAGGAGTTCGCTATTTCAACGCAGCAAAGGCAATGAAAGTGCAAGTAGATAGTTTTTGCTCAACACGGCACTTGTTTCACTTCTTCTTCTACTTTTCTTTATGCAATATCTTCACCCGGAGTAGGAGGCATTTGTTTTCGTCACTATTTGACTATTAGTGACACAGATTTTGATATAATCACACTGATTAAGACCACGTATGTTTGACTCCACTTTACAAATTTTATATTTGACATTTAGACGTCATTATATAACGTCTTTCCCCTGCATGCGTCAATTATTGAGCAAATCCGTCACAAATCTGTCAAATGCCTTGGCTCAACTCTGAAATCGATTAAACATCTCAGTCTCTCAAATCTATCCTTCCACACTTTATGTTGCACACATTTCCCAATTACAAGACAATTTTTACAACAAATAAAAGCAATTAAACGGGAAAAACAGCATTCACTTCGAGCACAAGTACGTACACAGACGTATTTATCCATGTCTCTCTCACTCTCTCTCTCGCTCTCCTCGTACAACACACAAAACAAACATGAAAATGGCAAAATAATAAAACAATAACAAAATTCTTGCAAAAGTACAATCCCACCTCAGCGCGGAGGGGCGGTGCCTCTGAGTAGCGCAGCAGCCGACCTGTCCATCTCTTGTGGACTCTTAGCTCAAAATGATTGATTTCTCTGGTGTGCGCGCAAATAGCAAAAAGCAAAGCACACCACACGAACACGAGACAATTGCTCTTCTTGTACATATCTCTCTTTGAGGTCAGTTTGTTGTTGTTAGGTTGTTTGTGTTGTGTAGCCACCTCTTTGGGTGATTCTTTGTTTTGTTTTTCCTTTTTGTCGTCTGTTTCGAAATGATGAAGGCGGCAGCTCCTTAGTAATAGTAGTGGTGAAGGTGATGTTGGTGTCAGTTCAGTATGTTTCTTGTTTCTTATACGATGGAAGGTGAAATGTTGACTGACAGCTCGAAACGCGCGATGGCTGAACTGTCTTGTGCACAGCACAACACAGCACCAGCGCAACACTCGATTGAATTGAAAAGAAGCAACAACATTAATAGGGGAAAAAATGAGAGCCAACTGAAGAAAGAGCGAGAAGGAGTGTATCAGAGAAAATAAGGTTACAATCAAATTATTGTTTTTACGTTTTTGCTGTATCCACACTTGGTACTAAGTAGGATGGGAAGTGTTGTCGAGTTTGCGACTTTTGAAAAGGTAAAGAGTGAAGAATTTATTAACTTTTTGCCAATATGAATGTACTTATCAGGTTTCCATATTGAGATCGTGAGATATTAGTTTTTTGGCAAATATCTGATGATTAGAACTAAGAAGTACTGTCGGATTGCTCAAGTTTTTTTTCTCTAGATGAGTGAATCACTGTTGTAAAAGGATGCAATCATTGCGGAATGTACACATTTACTTAGAGCATATGAATAAATAATTTACGTCGAATTGTTTCAATTTAATGACTTCCACTTCAACAAACAATAAATCACCGTTAACGAAATGCAATCATTTTGTTTGTCCATTGAAGTCACTGGGCTTGATTGCATTCACTTGAAGTCATTGAAGTCATTGAAATCATACAAGGGACAGAATAAGTACCTACTTTTTGTTGCTGCCGTTTATATGAATAAACGTTTACCTATATGAATAAACGTCCTACGTTGTTTAGAGGGAATATGTCGATTTCGGAATTAAGGTACATTCACAGCTTAGCAACCAGCGAATGGGAGAATCGCGGATAAGCCATTTTTAGCACATTTAAAGCAAATAATCAACAATTTTACTATGCCAAAGAATAGGGCTTATTTATGTATAAAATTATAGAAAAAAATGTTAAATTCTAATTATTTTCTGCGAGAAAATTAAAAATTCCCAGATTTTTCCGAGAATAAACGAATTCTTCTTGCGAACTGTCAAATTAGTCACTTTCCACAGATGTGGAACGCAATCTACATTCACACGACCAAAATATCAGAGGGTTTTAACATTATTGCGACTAAATGAAAACGTTGCGGTGAATAAAACGTCAAAATTTACGAATATTCACTCGTTCGTATTTGCAGGTCGCTGAGCTGTAAATGGAGCTTTAGTGCTTTATTTGACATAAGAAAATTTGACGGCGAATTGTTCAGATGAGCTGTTTTCAAGGCCTAGCTTTGCACAGCTATTACTGTGAGTTGTGAGAGGTATACATCTTTGCACGTATGGAAGGAACCTACTGCCTTATCCCTAAGGTTGATTGTTTTTGGGGAGCTTTCTCATGACAATAATACTCTTGGATGTTTGTCAGACGTTCGTTTGTCAGAGATGGTGAATTGAACTTGAAACAGTATTTCTGGGATTCGAACCTGGAACCCCATGTACAGTAGTCCAACTTACTAACCACTGAGCGAAGGTATCCATAAATAGTAAATGTTAAAGTTTCATGTTTGGAAAGTTTTACGGACAAATTTTAAGAGCCGGCTTTGGTGATTTTAAATTTACTGACAGCTGGACCAAACTCTACGACGATGATTCCTTTTACTCGTTGCCATCGCTTTTTGGAGAGCCAGCCTTCGGGCTTACGAATATACATATTTAGCTACTAGCTGGCTATTAAGACTTGTAGAAATTTGTATCTTCTCGGAAGAATACTGAGTTTTTGCTTACGTTGATTCAAAATGGGCAAAGCCTTGATGAAAACCCTTTATTAAATCCACTGATTGTTGAATGCTTTTTGTTAAGTTCACGCGATTGTTTTAAACTGCCTAAAATGTTCAAAGTTGAAACTTTTGTGTATGGGTAGTTTGCTGCCTCTTCTCTTTGAGTATGGGCCTTGCTACCAATCCTCCAAATATTGGATGCGTGCCTACCATCGATTAGCAAGTGATCACAGAGGGAAGTCAGCTTTCTGTGTGGAGCCTTAGCTGAGGAAATCTAGTATTTAGGTAAGATTGGCAACAAAGTGGCTTATACATTTTCATCTTACACAATGTTGTTAACATCCTAACATAAAAATCATACACTGGTACCGAAAGTAACCAGCATGGTTTAGATCCCAAGGGAATGTTGTAGTAAGAATGTTTAAATCTTGTGTGTAGGTTTGCTCTCAACAATATTTTGCTATAATATTACAGGTACACCCATTTGTTTCAGACCCTCTTTGACCAGATGGACAGTTGCTAAATTCACAAAATCTGTATCCAAAAAGCATTCAATTTGAGACTGAACACTTCCTCCTTCTACTCGTTTCATTTGTCTTCTTTCATAAATAATTTTCCAATTTTCTTTTGTGAGTCTTAACATTTTATGTGTCTACGTCTGTAGTAGCAACTTTCCTCGAGCCATTTATTCCTTTTAATTATCCACATCAATTTCCATTTTCATCATAATAATATATTTAAGGTGGATGCTGAAGTCATTTCAGTTTATACTCACTACCACCAGCCCTTGTCCCCTCTCATTCAAGGCTCACAAATCTTTGTCACTTGACTTCCTGCACTTTTATTCCATCAGCTTTGCTTAGATATTTCATTTTCATCACACTGCCACCCCAACTCCCGAGCAGTTCCAATTACAAACGCTGGGCAAAAAAGAAAATGATGACGCCGCCGCCGCCGCCGACCCTCTCTGACCAGTTCAAATGTATATACCGACTGGGATCCGATTTTTAGCCACCATCATCCCCCCCAGCCCACTTGCGCCTGGAATACTCTTGCTAAAGCTGAGAAGGGCTATGAAAATTAACGGCCATTATTTTCTTGAATTATTACACCCTACAGCACAGATACACAGAGTATCACTCATCCTATGTACAGCTACCTAACGTCGCCCACGACCCTCACCCGGCGTGGAAAATTAAACAAAAACCCAGCCATAGCTGGTGGAATGGTTGGGGTGGGGTGGAGTGGGGGGCTATGAGGTTGCGTCAAGGATGCGAGTGTTTTTCATTTGCAAATCTCTTGCCAAATAGACACACAAATACACTGGCATTCGAGAAGAAAAAGAAGCGAAGTAGTCTCTCACTTGCTGATGGGCTTCTGTTAGGCAGTTTATCAGTATCTTACTGTGGCCACCCATTTCTAGTCCACCACCAACACCATCACCACCACCTCCGCAGCCACCTTCAGTTGGGGATCTACATACTATACAACTCCTTGTGCCGCTCGCAATCACTCAGTTGAATGTTTTTGATAGAAAGGCAAATGCGCGGGTAAAGGACCTTTTCTCTGTCTCTGGGCTTGAGTTGAGATACTACGTCGTTGTTGGCTGAGGCTCGTGGGTCGTTGTGTGAGTTTGTATTTTTCTTTGGTGCGAATATTTATTGTAAATTGGGGCAATTCACAGAGTATAAGTGGATGAAATGAATATGAGCTGGAAGAAAAGAGGGCGACTGACATTTCAGAGGGTTATATCCGCGAGCGGAGTTTATTTTAAGGGTAAGGCGCTGTGGAATGATAGATTTTTAACCTCTTTTTGTACACATGTCAAGGAGTTTAGATACAATTATTTAGGCCTGATGCAACGTCTGTGTTGTACTGTGTACGCGCATGTAGAATCAGTGAATTTTTGACGTTTACTATCAAACTGAACTGAAGCTCCAACGAAATCTATCTTTTAAATCCTTCCATTGTTTGAGACGTTTCTGTGCGTTTTTCGATATTGATTTTGTGTAAGAAGACGGTTTCATTCCACCCATTCCACCTGCATAACAACACAAAGTTTTGACACTCGAGTATTATTGTATAATGATAATAGAAGAAGTCAAACTCACAAAATCGACCTTACTTTAGAGGCCTGAACTACGTAGCTCATTTTGTGAACCATTCGAAATATTCACTGCTTGCCAAGTATCTCTTCACACACATTCGTATTCCTTCATAATGGAATTTGCTGGGTCACATTTTATTGCCTCTCATAAAATGAGTCTAAAATGAGCTCCCATAGGCTCGTGACTCGTGTGTCAGTTGTTCATTTTACTGCCTTTGTGAATACTTTGGATGTGAGCCTACTACGCACTCAAAGATCCATCACAACACCAACACCATGATGATTGGTTTGTATTTCGCTTCGCAAATTGAACTTCGTTATCGTTTCGTACTCGATTGTTTTCTGTGTACTCACTGTGAAAGATTCACTTTTTAGCGAATGATTCGCAACGGCAAATGAATGTACAGTGTTGGCCAAAACTAAAGCAACTAATACACCTCACAATTGTTTTAAGATTTAACAAGTGCTAATGAGCCAGAATACTTTTATATTTATTTTTCCCGATATCTCTGAATATCATAGATTAGTATATAGAATCAATAAACACTCTTATGAGTAAATTAAAAAAATAATAAATACAAAACTGAATTAAGGTCCATTTTCGGCTGGCCAAAACTAAAGCAACTTTTCGTTTCTTTCTTCAAAAAACGATTTTCTGTTACGGAAAACAAAAAGTAACCGTTGTTTTGAGTATATACTGCTATAGAAATACTGCCAATGAACAAACAAGAAAAAATTGGACGATTTTCGGGTATAATTTTTCTGCAGAAGACTAAAAAAGCTGCCCTAACTTATTTTGTAAAAATGGCAAGGAATAGTATTCTGAACGGACAAAAAAAATTCTGATTTTGAATATGGATTTACACAAGGAAATTCATGCTATATTCTACTCATAAATCAGTGAAACGTCGTTTAATTAAATAATATAAGGCCAGCAAATCCGTCAAAATGATTCATCGAGGTGGCAGGCCAGGAGTTAGAACGCACCGAGAAGATAAATATGTGATAACAAAGATTAGGAGCAATCTATTCATGTCATCTGAGAGTTGAGATACGAATTGAACATGAATATCCGCACCAGAACGATTCGTCGAAGGGCAGTCAATGGTGGTCTTTCATTTTTCAGTGTCAGGAAGAAACCTTTTATTTCGGTCAAAAACAGAACGGCCTAATTCAAATTTGCAACTGGCCACATCAACTGGACAGTGTCTAAATGGAAGACAGCTCTATTCTCTGATGAATACAAATTCAATATTAAGAGATCGGATGGATTTCGACGTCATTGACGGCTCAGCAATGAAGCAGCTACTTCTCGATATTCGATGGGTATGGTCAAACATGGAGGAGGCTATGTCATGGTCCGGAGATACTCCCATGGATATGGAATTGTCCCAATCCATAAAATATATGGAATTATGAACCGATTTGTGTACAAAATTATCCTGTAAGGCTTTATGCTGCCACATGTCGAAGAGGAGTTGCCTTTGAAATGGGTACTTCCACAGTATACCGCACCTAAACATACCTCAAAACTTGTAAAAAAGTGGTTTCAGGATAGAAAATTTGGGATTATGGAATGTTCTCCGGAACTTTATGCTATAGAAAACCTCTTGGAGATCGTAGATCGGAGAATAGTTCGGGATACATATCAGGAGTCAAGGAGGCATGGAATAATATCCCCAGTTCCATAATTTAGAATATTTTGGAGAGTATGCCTAGGAGGTGTGCAGCGGTGATCTGAAATAATGTTTTCGCATAAAAATATTGAGTTTAACACAACGAATTTGAACATAAATACAATTTTAGTATGGAGTTGCTTTAGTTTTGTCCAGCTGAAAATCGGCATATTTTAGTATTATTTGTTTTTTCTTTTCTGTTTCTTCTTCTTTGTTTTTGTTATAAATAAATGGATTTTTTTTTATAATCTAATTTTGGAATGTAACCACTACATTCCTACATAAAAATTTTAAGAAATATATTTTCATTTAAGCAATTTTACTCATGTGTTTGTTGTCTGTGTTTAAGTTGCTTTAGTTTTGGCCAACACTGTATTCATGCAGTTCTTCGGTATGTAGACTAGTCTTGATATTGTATATACAGAATTTTCGATATCACGTGAGACTGGGAATAGATAATGTGGGCACACTCGTGAGGCCCTCTTCAGCTTCAACCTATATTTACACAAATCCACCCCTGTCACTGGTGTTTAATGCCATCGCCGTTTTTTTTTCTAAAGAAATAAGAATGAAAAGTAGAAAATTTATAATGAAAATCCCCAGCAAACTTTTCCACTTTCCTTCTTCTTCTTTTTTCTTTCTAACCATTTGATGGTGTATTGTGTTTGTATGTTTGTGTGAAGGGCAATTAAAAAATATTTATAAGTCCCAGAGCGGCAAATTCACCCTCAAATATATATACATACAACCCTCATCGTAATTTTTCACAAAAAGAAAAAGAAGAAAAGAAGAAAACTCAAAAACATTGCAAGAAAAGGGAGCACCAAAATGGCAATGGATGTCAGTACTTTTGATTGATTGAATTGCCATTGGGAGATTTTCCAACAACGACGACGACGACGACGACGCGTAGTCGTAGCATTAGGTAGGCGGCTGCTGTGGCGCAACCCTTCTTAATTACTTTGGCCCTGAATAATAGCGCGCCGGGTGGGAGGGGAGCGCCTGGAACACAAGTTGTCTAAAATTTAAATTAGATTCTCAACCCCCTCTGGGTCTGAGATTCGATTCTATTTTTTTTTTCTTTGCTTTCATTCAAAATGGCGATGTGCCATAATGTGGTTCTTGTCATAAAAATCAATTGACAATAAATTATGTCAGTCATCTATCAAGAAGAAGTATCTATCCATATCTACGTATCTATGGATCTATACAACCAGCAGAAAATGCAAACACTTTTTTCGTCGTGTCAGTATGTCTCATGGCAATCTCTCAAACTGTGACGGTTCTATACAAAAAAAAAACATGGATACATATATATTTTTTTTATATTTCAAATTTATGGTTGGATGAGTCATAAATTATGATTACTCCCGGAATATACTCAAAAGAAAACAACGAATACATTTTGGAGAAAATATACTTTGTAACATTACCAGAGATCAATTCAATTGAATTGGATTGATTGAAAAGAATTCGTCGGATACAAAGAAGGGGCAAGTGCGAGTAACCGTGTCATGTGGTTTGCTTATGTGTGGTTGGTTCTTCGATGAGAAAAAAAAAAAAAAGTTTTAATCAATTTGGGAATTTTATTACCCAAGAGGGATGAAGAAGATGCGAGGGATAATAATAATTTCCCCCCAGAAAAGAAAGGGAGGTAATTTATCTTTTTTTTCCGGAATTTAATCAATTGATTGCGGCGTTGTTTGGTAGATTTTTTAAGGTGACTTTGTGTTCATAATGCAGTTATTATTTAAAAATATCTTCCCGACAAAATCCTTCAATTAAGTTAGATTTAATTAGGTAAACTTTAAACATCAACGCATCTGGCACTGGTGTAGGTACCTCAGGGTTAACATTTCTCCCCTGAACTGTTTGTTTTTGCTTATGAGTCTGTCTACATCAACTCCTTAGTTCATCAGTAATGAAAGAGCTTGTCATCGGCAAACAGAACACAGAGAAAGGCATCTTTTTTTTTTAAAGATTTCATCTTTCCAACCAACATTGATGCTTAACAAGAGGTCGATCTCTGCCTTCAAACGTAGTATTTAACCTCAACACTATTCCTGGGTTCAATATTGGATTCTTAACCGAGTGGATAAGTTAGGTTAGGTTTTAAAAGGGTTATGAGTTCATCATAAAGACACTAGGCACCATAATAGGCCCATCGCGATCCATTTAGCGAGTCTAAAAGCAGAAGGAAACCTTAAACCTAAGTCATGTCGCCCAAGCATTTGATTGTAATTGAGAAGGTCCTTCGGTTGGGTACATGAACCTACTTCTTCCAGACTACTAAAGAAGTACTTTCCTTGATGTAAAAATCTATTTCTAGAAGTGTCCTCGCATTTGCATCCTCCGAAGCGTACAAATCCTCTCAATACCTTCCGATTCTGATAATCCTAATCTACTACCGTGCCTTCTCAGAAGACAATGTCTAGAGAGGATGCCAATCGTAGTGTGATCTCTCTAGCTTAATGATTTCAGCTGATCTTTTATAGTTAATCTCCGTCCATAAGGCTCTGGATACCAGTTGATAATGGTTAGCCAAGTGTGGTAATTTTCTGGTAACACACAGCGGTAACCTGATGCTGTTGATGACGTTCCCTGTTGGGAGTTTCGCGGCTTTTTTGACCAGTCTACCGGCGCTTTTGTTACTCTCAATACCATAGTGTCCAGGTACCCAGCATAATGCGTTCATAATGCCTTAAGAGCTCAGGTTTAATGACAAAATACTCTAGCGCATTGACTGCTGCCTGACTGTCAGTGAAGATGACAATATCCTTATTATATATTGATCCAATTTTTGTACAAATACAAGGAACCCAAAGTTTAATGCTGTACCCGAAAGGCAGGGGGCTTTTAAGAAGCTTTATATAGCTACTCTTGAATGACGTTTGTTAGTCGCTTCTGATATTCTCATGCACAATAGTCTAACGTATTGATCTATAGCGCCCACACCAAAGGAATATCATTTCACTGCCTATATGGATACCAGGACACCTTCAAGGCATAGAATTCAGCTTTTCAGAACCTGCAAATCGGTTCTAAAGTGGATAGCCACGATCTAGTGGTAGTGTATTTGGTCATTCATTTGATCAAGTCCCGATCATAATTCCACAGTAATAAGTCTAAAGCAGAAAGTATTTCAACATAAACGCAAAAAACTACTGTGAATTAAGAACGAATGCAAAAATCACACACAACTCTCTCCCCAGACAAATTGGATACTACCCATGGCGAGATAAACTTCTCTAGTAAAACCTAGCCTGCATGGTATCTGTCATAATATGCCAGGCACTCTTCCATCGATACTCATGTGGAACTTTTCTGTGTTCAACAGAAATAAAGAAAGCAAAAGGTACAGGGACGAGGAATACCTATATTCTATTTATCACATTCGTACTACCTTATCCGGCATAATAATGAGGACCCTTGCCAGTTACTTCTTCTCGGAACTAGAAGTCTTGAGTTGAGTTGAACAGAGCGACCTTGTGAGATTCATATCATCATCTGTGTGGGTGTAATACAGCGTTACAGTGTTGCAGGGTTAAATGAGTAGTCACCACGAGGCAGCTATACCTTACACGTACATATGTATGTTGACCAGCCTTCAGTATTGACGATTTGGCATCAAGATCCATCTAAGTGATTCTTTGAATCCCAACCTTAGTAAGAGCAATATCTAGGTATTGTAGATGATTAAAAGTTTGGCCAGGGCAAATGGGATCGACCATCTTTCAGACAGAACCACTTCGCCGAAGTTTGTTATAGTAGAAACACATTGACACAGCAACAGCCAAAAGCAACTTTAACAGCAAAGCCAAATAGACCGATGCTGTGCTGTGGTAATGTGTTTCTTCTATTAAGCTAAGAAAAAACTTCACAAGGATGCAGGGCTTATGTTTATTTTTCTATCTCAACAATTCTTCTTATCTTTTTTCTTAGATATCATCGTCACGTCTATTGTTGTCACAAATCATATTTCTTTTGTTTGTTTCTCTGTAGCTACATTTTTTTGGTTTGGATTTTATCTCTGTGAACCAATAAGAGACGACATCAAACAGAGGAACAGCCGTAATTCAGGATATTCGCCTAACATCCTCGCTCCCAAAACATATCAAATTTAATCCCTTTCGTAAATAATTTTCATAATATAATAAATTTTCACCAAACAAAACCCACCAACACCACCAGCCCGCGGGACGGGGATTTTAATCCCCTTTCACAGGAGCAAATCATAATTTTTGTTCCCCCTTCTCTCTCATCTTTGGTGTCTTTTTTTTTTTTTGCTTTCTTTTATTATTTGGAATAATTCTAATCTCCTCATGAATATTCCGTTTCGTTTAATAAAATACAAATAGAGAGAGAGAAAAGCAAGCACACACACAGGCATCATCTAACAAATGAGAAGCCTCCAGCAGCTCAAAATATATATGTATACAAAAAAGGACGAAAGCGAAAAAAAAAGTAAAATAAAATAAATTACTTTCACCCGCGAAAGGAAGAAATTGAACTCTTCTCGACGCGCTGAAAGAACAGCACAAAAAAGGTCACGCGCACTCTGGCAACTGTCCATGGTGTAAGAGGCTGGCGTAAAATGTTGACGGCACAGCGATTACAGTGACAAGGATGACGCTGACGTCGAGAGACGACAACGACGATGAGGATGGCGAAAGGACAAATGCGGGTGATGGAAAGGTCAAAGCAAACCACCCACCCACGCTAAGGGGCGAAAGCAATTAAGAAAGCAGAAAAGCACACAATTTTCATCTGCTAGCTTCGCGAGAGCGAGCAGTTCGTCCTTTTATTTTTTTGTTTTTGTTATATGCGTCCATCCATCCAACCACCCACGGTAGTCGTCGTCGTCGTCGTCGACCAAACCGTGATGTCCTTTTGAAGAGGAAGAAGCACCCGTTATCATCATCACCATGATGAAATGGAGAACAAAGAAACAGCAACACAAAAAAAAAAAAAACACCCTCTATACTATATACACATAAACACAGGACTTGACCAAGGGAGTGAGTTGGTAGGAAGGCAAAAAAGGAATCCACCCCTTCCGGGCATTCGGTGATGTGCCATCAGATCACAATTAAAAGAATTACTAAATGTTCGTTTGTCGTCGTGGGTCTGGTTTTTTTTTTTTTGGGACTGGTGGTGGTAGTAGTGACAGCCCAAGGGGGTTGAAATGTCTTTTTGGGCAAAAAAGGGATACACAAGCGTTGTATGGCTGTGTGCGTAGCGTATACACAGGGAGACTAACGTGTACCTAATCTAATGATTTATATTTAGGTCGCCAGCCATTCATTACGCTTCATAATGAGTGATTTATGCGTGCCCATGGACATGGAGGAAAATTATCCTAGGAATTGTTAAATGGGAATGACATCAAGTTTTACTGGATCTATGCTTGTGTGTGTGTGTGTGTTTGTGGTGTGTTTGTGAAAGTTGTGAGTGATAAAACTGTGATGTGGCATTTTAAGGAAATTAAAAGGGAAATGTATTAATATCAGACGGGGTTAGAGCAGAGGCGAGGACGGCTCTCAGGGGGAGTTAATGGTTCTTAAAATATGTATACAGTCTCAGTATAGTTAGGTAGTTTGACACAAAATGCAAAGATAAATCTTTGTAATACTAAGAAACTTGCATCGATCAATTTATGTGAATGAATGCATAAGATAACGTCCATCTTTTGTATCTACATAAGCACTAAAGCATTGCAGAGTCTCCACTATCCGGGCAACCTTTTAATTAGACTAAGTTAGGTAGATGGGTGCTTTTTGACACTGCTTTCTTAAAACATGCCTTAGACCATAAGTTCGGGCCCATTGTGCACAATCAGTTAACCCTGGAAACGGTGTAAAGAAAGTCCAGATAGTGATAAGAATCTCAAGAGGGCCATAAGCTCAACTTTGCCTAAGTCCTCCAGTTCAGAGAAGAAGTAACTACCAATAGTCCTCATTCTGCGGACAGATAGGGCTACTGCAAATCCTAGCAAGCTCGATAACCATTTCGTTTCCTTCGATATTCATATTTCCTGGTACCAACCTGGAGGTCACCACATTGGCTCTGGATATCTCCCGGCAGCTTTACTGTGGAACCTTTTTTTTATCAAATTTTCTTATGCTAGTAGCGCTGCATACTTCAACTACTCTCCCCGCGGGAATGCCATTTGGTATTACTTCGGGGGGCTGGTTCGTTCTGCACACACACGATGAATGACCAGATCTCCATTCACTCGCCTTCCGACCCCATAATGTGGCTTATAAGATTTTCTGGACTTGGCGGGCTTACTCCAAACTTCTTCGTAGAACATTGCGCATGCTACATTGTGGGAATGAGCTTGTGGGTCCACTAGCCTTTAGTAGAGTTATCCCACCTAGTTTGTTACAGCGTTGTCGAGACTGCCCTTTCCTCCTCCTTGATCCTGTTTGCTTATTGCCAGTTTGACGGTGGTCTAAGCTACACCCTTTGCATTTCGTTTGCGAGGATGTCGATAGGGACCATTCTGACTAATACACGGGCTGCTTTGTTGGAAATAGTTCGGAAACCACTGATTACTCTGATTGCGCAGATCCTACTGATGATAGCTTTCTCCTGCATACATTTGTCGCCAGTGCGCCTGCTCCTATATGAGCATTCGGAAGAGCTCCGCCTGTACCAGCCATGCCTTCTTCCTTGTGACATGAGCTTTGAAGCGCAGCTTATTGTCTATTGTATGCTGATGACTCTAATGTACTTCAGATATTCCTATTATCTGTTTTCGAACACGGAAGTTCACATACTCCACCGTCCTGCGACTTATTTATATCAGCTCAGCCTTAGCCTTTTGGGCGGCTAGTTCCAGACCAACAGATTCCCTTACTATCGTTATTGCCTCGTCACGTGTCACCTGTCGGATGTAAATCGGGAGCTAAATCATAGGAAAAAGAGTACAGATTCTTTCAATCGACCCTCCCTTTTTCAATAAGTAATCTGATAACTTACCCGATGCTTTTCTCCACTTATTTCTTTAGGTTTTCAGAGAAGAGTTTATCTAGTGGGCATTGCTTGGTCCGACCGTAAATTGTTCGTGTTAGCAGCACCTGTTCGACGTCAGGCTTACTTGGGTAACATCTGCCTTGACATGACCACCCTGCCATCTTATTTTGACTCCCAAGCCTTCGCCAAGGAACTTTAAAGACAGTGGAGTATCAGCTCGCTCTCCCTTTTCTTGTTGCAGTGTCCTGTCCGTTTTACAAGTTTAGAGAACATCGTGGTGGATGCATTACCCTTGATAGCAGCCTGGCTGCGATGATGGGTTTAGTGTTAAGGTATGTGGAGTAGACGGCAAGTCTCACGAACAGCAGATTCTTCCGCCTGGAGGACAATTGTTGATGTTAACCAAGCGAGCGTTCTTAAGATGATGGATGCCTCTACCACTTGTCAATCTACTTCAATCGCGTTTCAGCTTTTGGTCTACCAATAGCACAGCGTCCTGGTGGAATCTCTCTGATATTATGTTAACCATAGCCATATTGTATTGGTGCAGATACTGCGGTATGCGTATACGGAACTAGGAGCAAAATTTCTCCCAAGACTTTGTTCTTTGTTAGAAGGAGTTCATTTTTGTCTCCAGCAGTTGGTGAATCATTTACTTAAGGTAGCCTTCCTTTTGTAGGACTTGTGATCTTCCTACATTTTGTCTATACAACGTATGCATAGAGCATTTCAGGGCATGCACAGCCCACAGACGTGTCTTTCTATAGCACTGTGTATGTTTCTTTTTTCAAGGGAATTCTTCTCTTCTCTCTTGGAAGTCCGATAGACCTGTTGAGTCCCAACATGTGCAGGATCGACTCCAAAAACTTAACGAAGTTGTGGGATCAAGTGACCTTCTGTTGGATTCCTGATGAATAGTAATAGGGGCATTGAAGCTGTAGGAAAAAACTGTGATTCAGACCATTCCTAAACCATTCCCGCCTCTAGTGCGATAAAAGCAGGTAACGACGCTCAGGGCATGAGGAATTTAAAGAAATCTCTGTAAATCCTTTCCAGCGCTTGAGTAGTGGAGAATAGACCGACAGTAGGTCGCAGTGCAATGTACCCCTAAGAGTCTACCCACTATCAATCGTCAATAAATCCAAGGGTATAGAAAAATTTTGCACGTGCAATGTTTCATGATTTCTGGAATCTTGATTACAAACACCAAATCTTCCAAAAAAGGATATAAATAAAATGAAATGTCAAATCTGCTGTCTGAACAAATTATAATCAAAACTCTTCTCTCTCTTCCTGCTTACGTAGCAATGTCAAAACCAAATATTCTCCAATTAATTTATGTTCACACATAAATGTTCTATCTATGTATCTGCGTATGTATTCCCTTATTAGGAATTGAAATGAAACAAATAAAACAAGAAGAAGAAACAGACAACAGACAAAACAGAGAAAAAAAAAAAACAAGCCACACCGCAAACAATCATTGATCAAAGTCTTAGCAAAGAAATTCTGACAGATTTATTGATATAATAATGTATCTATGTATCTATGTATGCAGCAGCGCGGCATTTTGGTTATGAATCTTCTTATTTCCCATATCCCTCTTTAACCCCAACCCTCCTCCATGTACAGCCGTGCCCCGTATAACTTGGATTTTATGATAATTTCCTTGATTTACCCTCGTCCTCTGGTATCGCCGCCGCCGATGAAAATTGATGGAAAATCCAATGAAGAAAATCGACAGAGATGTTTATTTATCGAATCAAAACGTAGCAAAAGAAGACGAAGGAATCCAAAGACAGACGCCATAATCTCTCACTGTTGTCGACGAAGAAGACGAAGACGATGACGACGGCGACGAACGCTCGAGAAGAGGATAGGTGGATTTGGTGAATGTATCACTGGCTGTTCCTCCGCGCTGGATGTGAGGCATATCGAATCGAATCTGAGTTATTGATATGACTTGCTGGAGAGTATCTATTTTTTTTCCCCTTGCTTTATCAGTGTATTTAGAGATTGGTAAGGTTTTTTTCTTTCGTCTTTTTGTAGAAAGCAACCGCGCCAAGTGTTTGAGGGAAATTTGTTGCGGTCGCTCGCCGCCGCCGCCGCCGCTCTGGTGGAAAAGAAAAACGAGAACCAATTTGTGATAGTGAAACTGAGAACAGGAAGCCGATGAAAACCGAGAGAAATGGTGGATTAACCATGAGATAATTGAGTTACTCACAAACAAGGCTATAGTAGCAGGTGTTGGGTAATGGTTTCTGGTTAATAATCGACATTGAATGGGATTTTGAAGCTACCAGCTAGGCACTGAATTCCATCACTGATTGTGCTTATTGTGAGGAATTAGAGAATAAATTGAAAATGTTCGCATAAATAACTGTGAACAATAGATACAGATAAAAATGTGTTATGATCTAGTTTGGTTTTAAGGGAAAAAAGATATCAAGGTGCTTGGGTATTTATCTACTTTGGAGTCTTGTGGACTTCTCTCCGCCTGCACGCCAATAATATGGTCCAACTCCAACTCTTGTCCAGCTACACAGACTACTTATCCACTGTCCACTGTCAGTTAATCGCGTGAATGATTGATCCACTGGCACTGACGAGCAATGTTGCCTATAAATTCTTGATCCGTTCTTTGGTTCTGTACGATTTGGTTGAGATAGGATTCGTTCAAAAAAGCCTTAGAATATTTCATAGACACCGAGAGAGCGCATCGTGGGTGTCGAGACTCGAGAACGCTATGTAGGGAGGTGAAGAAAGGCGAGAGCGTAAACTTGAATGTCAGTTCAGAGCTCATCATAGCTAACAGGTCGCCTTATCAAACGTTATTCCTGCGAGATAATAATAAAAATAGCGTTCAATCGTCCAAACTTACGCCAGACTCTCATTTTCTGTTTATGAATATCTTTGCTGCTTTTGCTGGGAAATGATAGGACTTCAGGGTTTCCATTTAGAATCTGCAATTGGACTGCAAATGGACTTGCATCGACTATTCAGCGAGTGCTATTCTTGGAGTTAAAAGAAGACAAAGAAGGGATTTTTGGAAGAGGGTTCTTTAAATGGCGAAACGACTGTTATTGTTGGAAAGGTCGCCCTAAGTAAAGGGAAGGTCTTTTTTATGAGACTGCACTTCCCTATATTTAGATATGTCACAAGCCCCAAAAAACTTCTCGACTTTTCCTTTGTGTTTGGCGATCGGAACATCAAAATTGTTGTCACTTTGTCAGGTTCTGCGCTAATCCTAGTTGCACCAAGTACATGACTCAAGAGTTGAAGCTCTTGAACTCTCCAGCTACATTTCTATTTATTAAGTCGATGTCAGGAGTCTTATTCTTTAAAATGTTCAAAACTGCGTTTCCTCGGTGAGTGCAAAGACATAACTTTAGGGCATTTGAACAAAAAGTCAGCATCTGTCCCATTGTCCTTAGGAAAGGAAGGGCATATTTTTAATGCTAAGCAACAGAATTATCTCCGTTAAGCTTGGTCTCACAATTAATCAAAAGCTCTAAAGGTTTCCCTTAAGGAAGAGACCTATTGCGAGACCTACGACTACTCTGGAAGTTCCTACTGGACCTCCCACCATTTCATATAAAACTCAAGAAGACACATGCTGCCACCAGTGTTTTAAGCTACATATTTCGTGTAATATCAAGGAATCCGATTTAATGGGGCATATGAAGAAATTCAGCTGCCTTTATGGCCAAATCAATACAATCAAATCGATTCTTCAATAGGCCCCTCAGCTGTGGCAACAAACTGATAGGTATGGTAAAACATATCCATCTTCCAAGCAGAGATCTACGCCATTGACTATGCGCCAGAGAATACGAGACGAAACCTCCGGACATCACACTTCAACATTCTGTCAGACAGCCAAGCAGCTCTAAACGCCCCAAATTATTCAACTTCGAGTCAAAATTTATTTGAGACTGCTTTCTTACCCTCATGAAGCTAGATGAGGTTAACGGGCTTAGCAAGGCCTTTATCGCAGCTAGACTATCACTAAAGACACAGTAACTATAACCCCTGTATTCCTAACGATCCGACTCGAAGCCATTACGATTACCCAAAGAGTAATGCAGTCTTGTGTTGGCGTCCTTCATAAACACACCAGCCTCTGATCTTTGACAAGTTTTTGAACCATCTATGGAAATACGACTACTCTCCATTGCTGGCTCAGACGCCAGGAAAGTCGACAGACGACATATCCATAAGAGCAGAGTCATAGGAATCCGGTTGGTGAACCTTCTACCGACACATAACCATTTTATCTTTCGCAACAGGGAGCGAGCTGCCATCAACACTAACGCCTTCGGACGCACTTGCTCTTCTTTGCATTAATCAACTCTTCCCTGGCATCTGGAGCCCATTCAACTACTTTCGGTTCATGAGTCTTACCGTCAGAGGTATCACCCAGAGCAGTAACCCGTCCTGGATAGAGATTAGACGTATATGTTGAAACCTTGTTGCCAATTTATTTTTCTTTGGATTCTACCTTAAGGGTTTCACCATTTCTTCTGATTTAAGCCTTCCTCAGGCGAAAGCATCCTCAGTTCATAATGAGAACTAGTTTTCAGCTAGGATACTAGGATATCTCTCTTTTACTCCTAAGAAAACAAAATGTCACCGCACTGTATGTGAAGTTTAAAGGTTTTGCTTCGAAAACACTTCTCATACAACACATTGCATATCAAAAGCACTCACTGCACACAATTCCTTTCCAAATAAAAAACAAAGAACACAAATTGAAAAAAAGAAGAGAGCACCAACAATATTCTCCAACATTTCATGCTGTATCCTTAAATATTATCCTCGAATGAAGAGATTAACTATGATTCATGCGATTATCTCTCTGAGAACCGCCATCATGAACACTCCCAGTCGTCAGTCGTCTCCATCCCAATCCATCCAGTCAACCGTTCGCATAAGGCCCACAGCTTCGTCGTATATAACATAAACGTAATTTACGGATATCCTTACAAAAAAAACAAGAGAAACAAGGACCTCCAATTCAACTTATATACAATGTTTATATGTAACCATAACTTATATCTTTGAAAGAAAACAGAAAATCCTTAGCTGTAGGTACATAGTATATCCTGACGGGGCTTTGATGGAAAAGCAAGGAACAAAAAAAAAAAAAAATAAGTGAATGCGTAACAACAACAAAAACAACAATAAGAATAGCAGAACAGAAAATCAGCAGGCATCAGAGCGCGCTTACACTAAAAGTCCTTCGAGACAGTGAAGAACAGCAACAACAACCGAATCGTCCTTCGATATTTCGCAATGCCTCCGCGCGCCACCAACTTGAGGGATCTCGGATCTCTAACGCAAGAAACATGTCACCCCTGTTTTTACGCAATAATAAGGAATGCGTACATCAAAAAGTCGACAGGAAGAAGGCGAACAAGAAGAAGAAAAGAATTGAACTGCCAGCAGTGAGTGATTTATTGCCAACAGGACGATGACGATGAGAATGGCATGTCCTTTTCTATGCCACGTTTTTCTCTTTTTTTTGCTCCTTTCTTTTCTGTATGTTTGTTTTGTTTCATGGGGTGACAATGAGCTCACGGCGACGCGGCATGATGGCCACCCTCGTATAAAGTCCTTTTGAATATAGTTTATGGTCTGATAATTGACGTAAAAACAAACGACACAACATACGGCTCCCATTGAGGTATAGAAGGACACTGTGTCCTTTGGTGACACAATGTAAAGAATTCTATTATTTACGTGGAAAAATGTCTTACCGTTACGATGCAGTTTTGGAAAATTGCAAGGACTGAGAACAGTAGGCAATTGTTGCATAATTTTTGTTGCACCGTCCTCGGCAGGATGCTATTTGGGTTCGTTGCTTAAGTGATTTTCAGCGGGTGTTCCAGTAGTAAGGCCTTTCAAATTTAAATTACCTGCTGTAGGTACCCCTGACCAACTATTTTCTATCGTCTCCGTGGTGATATGGGAAAGTCGTTGTTTGAGTTGGTCATAGTGGTAGTACTAGCTTTCAATGGAGCTAAACTTCAGCCCGAATCTCCTATATCCTATATTGTTTAACTGCCCTACAGACTGCATCACGTCGCATTAAATATTTCAGTGAATGTCAAACCAGGTTTCGATCTTCTCTTCCCTAATGCCGAGGTTTAGTTAAGCTGCTCTTAAGACCTTGCTAAACCCTTTAACCACTTCCAAATTAGTTGGTGAAGCCAAGACACAATTACAGGGCGCTCTCTTCCAAGTCTTGGAAAAAACACTGTGGTTGTCGAACATTCTAGACCTTGAACTGTGTCATAAGGTTCAATTCATTGACACCCATCTAATGAGATTGCTCGTGTGCTATTTCTGAAAATGTGCCTCAGCTCTCCCCAACTCTTGCCCAGTCGCTGTGCTTCCTTCTCAACTGTTTCGCGCCACGTACTCCTAGGACCGCAGCGTATCCTGCCATCCTGTGCATCGCTTGGTTAGCAATGGACCTGTCACCCTTTCGGAGAGTGTTACCAATCCACTGTCACTTTCGTCGTCCTATGGTTCATGGTCCGTTCTCTGATAAAGCTATTCGTTAGAGATACGGTTTAGCCAGAATATCCTTAAGTGGTACCGTAAACACCTAGTGAAAAACGTTTGCAGCTCCATGAATTACGGCTTTATTAGTAAGAGCAAACATTCCCATTAATTATGGAACACAACGTCGTTCAAGTGGCTTCCTCGGCTGGCTTCGCAGTAGCGCATTCTGTCACTTCAATTTTCCAAGACCATGTGGATGGTTGCGGGCTGTAGCTCACGGATTGCTTGGATGATATTGGTCTTAAGTGCTTGAATCATTTCCGGATCGTCGGCATAACATTGGGCCTTCAGGGTTCCCCAGAAAAAAAATCGCAGCTCCGAGCTGGCCATTTGACGTCACCAAGACGATTTTTGAAGATGAATTTTTGCCCACCATCTTTGTAAAATTCATGCTGCTTTAAGGCCCAAACTGCGAAGCGATAACGAAAGGGATGGCCGTGCGCCTTCAATTTCTGAGTTAAGTGGACCTTGTTAGCGAATAGTCCGAGGTCTTTGATCCATCCTTAGGCTAGTGCCTAAATGTTGAGCTGTTGAGATCGATGGCGAGTTGTTGTTAGTTACATTCATTACATTCTCATCTCTGCGCACCGTACAGGGACCGCGAGTATTGTCTACTAGCATACCAGTGTCTATAACTTTTTGCACAAGCGTGGTGGGTGGTTCCTTTCAGCCAAAACTTTTTTTCAAAAAACTCATTATCACTTTGGATATACATAAGTTCCCAATATTTGCCAACGTTGTTCAAGACTAAAGCGACTCATTTTGTTCCTCGGAGCTATGATACTGATTTTCTCTCAAAATTTCGAGCGGCAAACCTATGATTTAAAAAGAAACCACTAGATGGCCCACCCTCTACTCCTAAGGTATTGGAAACTCTCTACTCTCTTATCCGTTTCTACCCGTCACGCGCTGTCCAATATACGACTGTAAAATTAAAACCCAAATCTAAATTTAGCGAAAAATGACCACCAGATCAGATCCTCTGATCATCACTTGTCATCCGGCTAACTACTCCTCGTTAATTACTTCCGCAACTGAACAGTCCTCCACCCTCGTCAAAAGATAGGCACACAATATCACAAAGACAAACGATACGCCTTCTCGTGCGCAAGCGCCCATCCGCTCAAGGTAATTTCGAAATTTATTGTAATCAGCGACATCTCTGTCATAATTTACTCTCGCAATTTACGAGTTTTTCATCGTCCACCAAACCAGCAGCGACACGCAGCGGCATCATTGCCATTTAATTGATTACCCAACCAACAACGGTTGCAGCGGAGAAACGACAAAATGCAAATATTTTATATTCCACCCTAACGATGGATATTTATTTTATATAAATTTTATTAAAATATTTTTATTGCGCCTCCATTAAGGAGGCTGAAACACAGCTGAAACCATCATCGCTTGATGGAACGATGGAACTTTTTCTCCTCGTCGTCGTCGTCGTTTTGTGATGATGATGTGATCATCACTGTTCGAATGTGCATTTGACAGGTTCAAGGAACCCTCAATCGATATCCATTTCGGATGATATGCGATCCAACCGGAGGCAGGCAAGCAGGGATGCCTTTCGCCCCGTTGCAAATGGCAAGACAGCTTCATTTTTTGATGGAATTCCATTCGTGGAGGTTTTACGACTTTTCTGGCTCAATTAATGCATTTTTTTTCTCCTTTTTTTGTTGTTGTCGATGGGGTTTATTAAATTAATGCAACTTCAGCTTGTTGTGCAGCACATTTTTTTCAATAATTTATTTATGACTCTTTGAGTAGTCTCTCCATTCACTTTGGACATTGATGGGTCAGGTGGGGGAAAAATGCCTCTTTTGCTCTTTTGCACGGATCGTAAAAATGGACATCATCATCTTCGTCAGGATTAAATATAAAATTTTGTCTTTTATTACAAGAAGATGGAACTTAAAGTTGATCCGCGTACGAGTGTGTGGATTGGCTTTTCGAGGGCATTGTGCAGCCAGTGGACACAATTTAAATGTCGTAAAAGTTTTTATTTATTTGTCAAGTGAATTGAGGAAGTTTTACGGTCTTTGGTGAATGTTTTTGCTTCTGATGGAAAGATATTGAAAGCCTCTAAGTGCTGCGGCAGTATTTTTAATCGATAAATATAAATTTCGCAATTAAATATTTGTAATTTGCTGGATTTAAACTAATTTATAGAAAATGAATTCCATGCGGGCTCAGGTAATTGCTTGTGGGAATCTATTCGGCCTGACACTAAGAAGGAGCCAAAGGATAAACATAAAATGCTAAAATGCTAATTGAATCGATAAAAAAAAATATGAAGAAAACATATACATCGTATCTTAGTGGATAGGGTGAATCCATTGAACTTGGAAGAAGAACGTATATTTTTGCAGGCGAGCTATTGGACGCTTAAAAGAGGATGTACTTCGGGTACCCAAAGATTTTTCTTCCGAAAATGGAGGTCCCTCAATCCCTTTCGTTCTATTTCAATCGAAGCTCACTTTTAGTTCTAAGGCTGGGCTTAATGTATTCACAGTATAATGCGCATTAGCCCTGAGCTTAGAGATTTAAAAGCCCAGCACAACCCCCTACAACCCCTACGCGTCAATATTTCCCGCCCTTCCACAACTCTTTCCCAATTGCAGTACTTCTTTCTCGACTGCAGAATCGCCATGTATCCAGCCATATTGCTTAAAAGCGTTCCACTACATCGCATGGCTATAGGCTTGTCAGCTTTTGGAAAGTAAGACCAATTTACTGCCACTTTCGTCGTTGTATGGTTGTTCCTATAAGTTCATGGCCCGTTCGAGAATCGGTTTCACTAGAAAAGCCTTAAAAATCCTTAGTAGCGGTCACCCTCCAAGTAACACATCTATGTACATAGCAGCATGAACTCAACGTTGGGATGGAAAAGCCATAGCTTGGTGCTTAAGCTAATTGCATAGAAATAAAATAAATATTAGGCCATAAGCAGCCCGTAGACGGCAAAGGCCTAGTTTCTGTACATGTCGTGCGTGGTATATGTGCTTAAATTTCTGGACGTACGGAAGGGACCTAGAGTTTAAAGCCATATCGGAAGGGCGGAGGAATGTGTTGAGAACCTTTCTCATAACATGATGTCACCGTGCGTCCAAGCCTGAGAGGCATATGTAGTAATGTGCAGGCGTTCTGAGACTGTCGTTTTTAATTAAACGAAAGTTGTTGGATTTTATGAGAAGTAGAGTCATGGCCGTACTGACGACTCAGCCAGTACTAAAAGGTGCCACCATTTCGATCTTAAATGAAGCCAATGGCTTGATATGATCCCTAGTAGGAAGCTTTTCTCATCGAGTACAGTCGGCTAGTAGTGTTTGATCCTTTCTATTCCCGACAAACAAATACAATGGGTCTATGGCTCCACAGGGAGTAGGATCAAATTTTTTGGGGAACTGGTTACTTTCTTGAAATCAGCACGTGCTAAAGGCGATATGAATACCCTTTTACTGATATGCAGGAAGGAGAAAGGAGAAGAAGGGATAGGATAGAAATAGGGATAGGATAGAGTGGTACTTGAAAATCAGGCGTTATTAGGTTTAATATCTGTTCACCATGGGTGGTGTCTAAATCATTTAAGTAGAGTTGTATGTAAGTTGTTTGCATTCGTTCGTAATTCACAGTCATTTTTTCACGCTTTTGTTACCATGAACGTTTATAGAATATGGTCTGGACTTGGGCATCAGACCTTTAATTCAATCCTCGTCAAGTATGTACGTTATATCGGAAATAAAACTAAGTGAATAACCCTACAGCTACAACTTGGAGGATGCAAGGAAGTTTGTCTACATTGAATTTGCCATTAACTCTGACAATGATGCCAGCGCAGAAATCAAGCGAAGAATAATTCTTGCCAACCCCTGTTTTTTTGGGCTAATAAGGCAATTCAACAGTAAAGCTCTATCTCGAAGAACTAAGGAAACTCTGCATAAGACCCTTATTATTCCAGTCCTGCTTTACGGCGCTGAAACATGAACTTATTGAAAGCGGATCACGACCTGTACTGGACGTCTGAATTGGCTGGGATATGTAGAGAAATGGACACCAACGCTTCGGCCCGCAAAGTCTTCGATTTTAGCCCAGAGGGACGATGCAGTAGAGGGCATTCTCGCCGCAGGTTGCGCATACAATTTCAATTTTCGTCTAACTTGGAGTAAGCAACTGAAAGCAATTGGCTAAAGACCAAGCTAAGTGGAGAGGTTCGTTGGTTGGGCGCCAGGTACACCCCGAATTGTAGCGCCATCTAAGATGAAGAAGAACAACCCTAAGTAAGCACAGCCCGAAAATAATGGGCAAATGTCGAATACTCCCAGATTATTCTCTATTCGAGAACTTACGTGTTTAATTGGTAGTCTGGACAAAGATGACGATTTCAAAATGTAGTTAAAGTAGCGTAGGTCGATAAGGTAGTGTAAATAAAGGGTGATCATGAAAATTGAATTGGAGTGTGCGTTTGTTGCCATAACGTTACGTTAGGTTAGAGCCCTGACTAACTTAGACCTAAAAAGGCCATTGTGGTACCACCGGATCCAAAAACCAATACTAAGACCACCGCTATGAGAAGGACAGAATAAGGAGACTGAGAGGAGTTTTGGAAACTAAGTTTTACAACGAAGATTACAACAACAGACAAAGACACTGATACTCGTAAGAGTTAAGCTCATAAATCAGAAGAACCAGCTGGAATTTTTAATAAAGCGCAGAATGTGTCTGATGGGTTAATCCTTCAGGTCACCAAGGTCATCGAAGGAATAGGATCCCAAGTGGAGGTTTCTTTTTGACGCTAGAGCAGGGCAGTTGCAGAGAAGATGAGAAATCGTTTACTACTCCAGCTCCTGCAACTCCTAGAGAAATCATTAGAAGGGAGGCCCAGACGTCTGGCGTGCAGGTCGATTAGGCAATGTCATGTAAGAACACCAATGATGATGCTCAGGTCCAAACGAACATCAGTTCGTTTAAAACTTCGGTTCTGGTTAAAATTGGGCCAAAGTTCTCTAGAAAATTCTGAAAGGACAGTATTCCCATAGAGCCTTGGCCTTCCTTATAGCATCCAGTTTGAGCATTAGTTTACAATTGTTGCCATTTTTCTGAAATAAAATAAGTGCCATAATATGAAATGCACCAAAGGCTATACAACATTCTAAGTTACATGATTGATAACCAGTCATAGAGCGCGTGGCATTCTACATAATTTTGTACATAAAAAGAACCCATTAATAACTCCTTAATAACCTACATTCTGTTGCAGTTAAGTGCAGTTGCCTCCATTCACAAACCACTTTAATTGACACTCATAAGATCTACCACACACAATTCGGATAACATCCTTAAAAAGGGGTCATGTATGGCTACTGTGCTCTTCCGATCGGCGTTCACCCTCACCATAATAAAGGGTTATATGGCTCTTATATGAGGGCATAAACAATTTTATTTAATTAGCTGCCTGTATCCTAGCCAGACAAAGCTCCGAGTTTTATGTACATTAAAGGCTCATAACTTCAGTCTAATGACAGTCAGTTTTTTATGTGCGACCCCTATCCATCAAACCATCTTTTAGATTGACAATTAAACAACAATAAAATAGCCCAAAATTTAATAACAAAAGAACATACTTAACCAATTCAAAGTACAGATGCTCATACACACACTTAAAAAAAAAAAAACTTTCTTCCTATTGACCCAAGACACATACCAAACAAAAAAAGTCAAAATGTCGAAAATTTATGACTTAAATGTCGTAAATTTTTGACATTTACTGCAAATCAATCACTTGAACGACCTTCTGTTGTATAACACACAGATCGTGCGCGCATACAAAAAAAAAAAAAAAACAAAAGCCACATTCGATGCAAACACAAACGGGAAAGGATATAAAAAAATACTTTGGAGGTCGTAAACGTTTTTAGATATTTTTATGACCCAAAGGGATGGACGGACGACAACAACGAGCGACGACTACCATTAAAATGATCATCTTCGATGGTAATCTGCTCGGGAGGTCTGTTAAATTGTTTTGTGTGTTTGTTGTAAACGCAGTTAACAGCTCCTCCCAGGTAAAAGTGCAATAAAAATCGGAGGTCTTTTGACCGCCCGCCCTCTTAGGGTGGCATATACCATACCGGGTGGGAATATGGTACCATCTATAGAGTTTCTGTGTCTGCGAAAGAAGGAAGTAATTTTCAGGACATAAAACGATTTATTGCTCGTAAGAGATTGAGTATTTATTGTGATTTTTGTATAATAGTTGTTAAGTCATTCTCAGGGCGGTTTTATTGCCAGCAAATGAGACGTTTTATGATGAGAATATGGAAGTTTTTTTGTCTCTTTATTTTAATTTGAAGTTGTTTCGATGGTACTTTTGGTGGTTTGATTTTATATTTGATTCTGTCTATCAGTTCATGAGTATTTCCTTATGGGGATTACATTTGTGCATGTCAATTGTTGAGTAGGCATGCACTTACTTTTATACTTTATTTTCAGAACGCTTATGTATGCCTAACTAAGTCCTTCCTGAAATATAGGTGCCTACATTTTCTTGTGGACGCTTACAGGACTTCTATTCCTTGTCGCGTGAGGGTTCACTTACATTGTTTTGTCAGATTTGCATAGTATGCCTAGGTTAGGTTAGAATGGAATGGCACTAAACCTAAAAAGATTGTGGCACCACTGGATCTACAAACCAACAAAAGTTACTACCACTATGAGGACAGAATAAAAAAAAGCTACAAAAAAACAGAGATACTTAGTAGGGGGTTAGTTGATAGGTCAGGAAGACCAACTGCAGCCTGATGGGTAGACTCGTCAGGTCACCAAGATCATAGAAGAAATAGCATCCCAAGTAGAGGTTCCTTCTTGACGTGAGAGCAGGGCAATTACAGAGAAGATGAGGGATCGTTTCCTCCTCCTAAAGGGAGGCCGATCAGGCAATGTCCTGTGAGGACACTGATAAAAATGCCCAGGTCTGAATGCTTCATAGATATCAGTTCGTTTGAACGCTTCTGGTTAAGCTTGGGCCAAAGTTCCCTAGATATTCTGAAAGGACATTGTTTCCAAAGAACGTTAGCCTTCCTTATAGCGTCCAGTTTGAGCATATGTTTACAAGTAGTTTGTTTACAAGTGGGTTGTGCCAAGTTTGGCAATTTCATCCGCGTTACAGTTTCCTGGAATGCCCCTGTGGCCTGGCATTCAGCATAGGTGTATGTTATATTGATCTCCATCAGAGATGAGCGACAATCTAGTACGACATTTGATGTGGTTGTGTATGATTTCAGAGATCTGATGGCTGCCTGATTGTCAGTGAAAATGTTAATATCCTTAACAGATAATACGCTACATTTTAGCCAAGACAGTGCTTCTTTTATTGCCATTATTTCCTACTGAAATACGCTATGATCAGGGAGGCGGAAGGACCACCAACTCCATCTGACGTCTTAGATCCATCAGTGTAGATATGAATCGCTCCAACATTCACCTGCTCAAGATGAGACAATAGGTCACGAGCCGGAATTGATGAACGAAAATTTCGACCAAAACTGAGTTTAGTTGGGATATAGTCAGTGGTTTCATTTGTATCCATTAAGAACAGAGAATTGGCCATAGTTGAGACTTAGCCACTGAAAAGAGGCAGACAGACGATATTTAGAGGCACTAGGTGTAGAATGCTACCTAATGCTGCGAAGGGGATGGTTCTGAGGGCTCCGCATATATAAATACATGCCGCTCCTTGAACTTTTCCTAGGACAGAGAGGTTAACCGTCTTTAAAAGAGCTCTCCACCAGTCCACAAGTCTGACAAAAGACATATATAGCCAGAGGGTGACATGAGGTTTTAATCCACATCTTCTACAAAAGTTTAGGGCAGTGCTGGCCTTCTTAACGCGCTCTGTAATATTAGCTTTCCAGTTTAGTTTCCTATCCAAGATAAGACTCAAAAGTTTGTCATTGTGGGGAAAAATAAGACTGCAGCCGTTTAGTGTGGGAAGGTCTATGTTGAGAATATTATACTTCCGTATGAAGGGAACTAGTTCGGTCTTCTGAGGGCTAACCTCTAGTCCAAAATAAGCGTCCCACCTAGTGAGTAGCTTGAGAGCATTATTTTTGAGATCCCGGAGAGTGTCGGGGAATTTTCCGGAGTAAACTAAGGAAACATCATCTACGTATGCAACAACCCTGCAACCAGTGGACTCAAGGTCAATCAGCAATTGGTTAATTGTGAATAAGATCCATATTATCACTCGTGGGACATTTGATTTGAAATCTATGTATATCCATATCTAGAACAGTTCTTAGAATGTACACCTACTGCTAAGACGTCAAAAGCGTTTGAACTGCCCTCAATTCATTCCTAAAGAGCTCGATCTCTCCTCGACTGTTCTGCGCTACATTGTGGGCCACAAAATGGAAATCCATTATCCAGTGGAAAAGGAGACTACCATCGTCAGCGTAGTCTAGCTGTTTAAGGTAAGATGTCCAACGAATTTCATAGTTTCCTTCCGTAAATTCTGCACGGAGTACATCACTGATACCCACCAAAAACAGGAGTGACAGAAAGACAAAGGCCCCGTAGGAGCAGCACTTCGTGATAAGTGCGGCACTGGAATCGAAAACCCAGCAAAAATTCTCTCAACTCCTTCTGATTTGATGTGGGATTTTTTATGAGGACAAATGGCGATCCGCTGGCACCACAAAATAGGATAAACAGCGGTTGGCTGGTAGCCCAGCGAGCTGAAAGGAATGTAGGTGTGACGGTTACCCATGCAAAGTAAAGACATAGGATACTTCGGCAAAAGCAGATCCTTTTTGTACTTAGGTCTAGGTGACGCTCAAATTTATAAGAACTCTTTGTAGCTCTTGATGAAGCCAACTTGGTGCTTTAAAATGTATCCTACTTAGATAAATAGGTCCTAGGCATACAAGTATCTATTCAATATCAAGCCCTTTTGCTGCTCTGTAATATTAAGCTCAAAACTTTTTATTTTAAGATTGTTTTATTTATTAATGCGACCTCAGTTTTTGCTTACTACCCTCTGAATGGTGTAGAAATAAGACCTTAAGGTCCTCCGCCTCCTGCTCCTCCGTCTCCGTTTGCTGCTCCTCCGTCGTTTGCTGCTCCTCCGTTTCCGTTACCTGCTCCTCCATCTCCGTTTGCTGCTCCTCCGTCGTTTGCTGCTCCTCCGCCTCCGTTTCCTGCTCCTCCGTTTCCGTTACCTGCTCCTCCGCCTCCGTTTCCTGCTCCTCCGTCTCCGTTTGCTGCTCCTCCGTTTCCGTTTCCTGCTCCTCCGTTTCCGTTACCTGCTCCTCCGTTTCCGTTTCCTGCTCCTCCGTTTCCTGCTCCTCCGTCTCCGTTTCCTGCTCCTCCGTTTCCGTTTCCTGCTCCTCCGCCTCCGTTTCCTGCACCTCCATCTGCAGGAGGAGGACTAGAAGCAGGAGTAGGAGAAGGAGAAGAAGCCGGCGTCATGGGTGAAGGAGAAGTCATAGTTGGGGTCACAGTATCATTTGGTCTTATCACTACTGTACAATTTCTACAAATCACTGGAAAATATTCTTTAGTATTAACTTTTTTTTTTTTAATTAAAAGAACTCACAATACGTCTCCTCGTCTTCATATTCATCATCCCAAAGATAATCTATGAGCCAATCTAAAAATCCTTGTTTCTGCAATGAGAAGATCACAAATTTAAGAAGGACTATACAGATACTCTCAGTTTCCTTACTAATTGTGGATCCTTCCCCTGATGAGACTGCACCTCAGTAGAATCAGATTCGTCCAGAACATCATCCCAATTGAGTAGATCAAACGGCTTCGCTTTAGCATTGATTCCTAATGCCAGCAGGATAACCATGAATAAATGTATTAACTTGAACATTTTTTTGCCAAATTGTACTATGAACGTGTACTTTAGCAATACTGAATGAAATCAACTTTAACAGAGTATCTATTTATACTCTAAGCTCAAGGCTGTTATCTTGAAGTTAAAGCTGTTAAATGTGCAGTAAACATTTGATTGAAAACGTGCGGCTCACATTGTGTGACCTATTTATGTTGAGGGTGACGAGAATTCTGCAGCTGTCTATACATATTTGCATTGTTAATTTATCAGACGCCCTAACCTACCCGAACATTTTTATTGTTTTGCCTTGAGAGTTAATTAAGTGACACATTTGCGGCGAAATTATCAAAGGTGATAAGAGGTACTTGTTAGCACGAGTAAATAAACATTCAAACGTGCTAAGCTAATAAAACCATTTGAACTGAAACAGGAGCAAGGATACTCTAGTCTTTCTTGATCGATTGGAAATGGAAGCCATTGTTATGTGTTGGGTGGAAGTTTTCAACTTTGCTCTTAAAGGGGTTGAACTTAAACGCTATTGTTCTTAGGTTTGGTTAGGTAAATGACCCACTCTGTGGTCAATTGCAAACTCATTCTGATCCTTGTGAAGGACATAGTGATCTATTGCGCCTCATGCTAACACATTGAAGAGATTTGTGCCCATGTTAGAGTTACCCTTCGTATTACAATTCTTTCGGAATTCTCTTACTTAACCTTGGCGAGAATAAATCCCCTTAGAGCTCGATCTCAAGATGAGTTTCTCTTAGAAATGCGAGAATGAGAAGTGGGTGCATGGTTGGTATATTCCCCGCTAACATTTGGTGCTTGCCTAAATACATATTTCAATCTTTTGTGCCCCACAGGACTTTCGGAGTTGCTCCGAAGTTTCCCTTCACTCATTGCAGAATCTGCAATCGTTATACCTAGTTTCCGTAGATGCCTCCACAGTTTGCAGTATCTCGTTAGGAAGCAAGTTAGGATTTGTAGGTTATTTTTGCATAGACAGATGCAACGTTCGAATCTTTTACGGTTGTAGCATCCCAGTAGCTTCTTAGCTTGTCTTAGGCCATCAGTATTGCGCCAAGCTCTTGCCCTGTCTTCTTCTATCTTTCTGAATTTTTCGCGTAATGTGTGCTCCCCTATTCCGTAGATGGGTCAGGTTGAGTTATGCCAATGTATATCCCAAAACCCTCCCGCAAACACTCACCTGCTGCCCACGAAAGAGCACAAACACTTTGTATTCAATTAGAATACTCAAATCAGCCCACGAGGATTAATCCCATTTCGCAGAAATATATTTTCATAAAATCCTATTGACTATATTCATTACGTAATGTTAACCCTTACACTCCTGGCATCTAAAATTAGGATATACCTACGACCACCTAAAGCATAACAAACTACCCTTTTCTAAATTGAAACTCATAACTTTCATTCGTAAACGTGACCTTTTTCGCTGGGACGACTACTCGTACTATTTACTTTCAAAAAGACCTTCAACATTGTCGCGCACGCAAACACGAAAATTGTCACCGAAAATTTTCTTCAATCTAGTACCGCACCTACATATGTAAGTATGTCCACATGCTTGCTCCTGGGAGACTGAATACCCTCAAAAGAGACTTGAACGCATTCCTTCGAAAGCATAACTCAATGTCACCGACCGCCATTGCCATATCCATAATTAAATGATAATGGTCACCGGGGACAGAGAATTATTGCCTCGAGTCGTCCTCCACAAGCAGCCAGCGCATGCATAGGGATTCACTCAAGAAAGTGCCTAACCCTCATCACAACCGATCACTGTCAGATTTCCAATTTCCAATGGTTAATTCCAATGCAATAACCATTTTGTTTTGTGTTTGTTGTGTTAATTTCTTCATCGTGGACGTGGACGAGGACGAGGACGAGGAATCTATTCTTTTTGGGACAGATTGAACATTTCTTTTTTTTTCTTATCCTCCTCGTGCACAAATGATGGTCAAGAGAGGAGATGTGTCGTGTCGTGGATAGACAACGCGCCGCGCGGCATAAGGATCAAGACAAAGTGAAAAGAGAACTTTCTAATTTATGGCTGTCATTTTCCAGTGCCTGTGAGAATGTGTGTGTGTTTGATGCGCTAAGCAGTTGTGTCTTCATATTCAGTTGACAATCTTTCTTAAGTGTAAAGGAAGTCTTTTTTTTTTTTGTTTTCTGGATCAAAAGTTTATAAAAGACGAGCAGAAGGTTCCATTGGAGTGAAAAATAATTTTCTATGTCCAAAAAAGTTGGAGGTGACGTAAAGAGACATGTACATACGTTTTTGTCGTAGTAGAGAGGACGGAAATGTCAGATAACTAGCTAGATTAAATTATTAAAGTGGCTGATGGGTCATTTGACGAAAATGTTTGTCAGCCTCTGAAAACTTCTGTGGTCTAAACTTAAGAGTTTTCCATTAAGCATTTCCTATCTTTAATTTAGAATAAAGCAAACTGGGAGTGAGATGTCATTGAAATTTTTTTATTTATTTGGAAGGCTCATGTATGCCATTATGTACGGAATACAACATCATTCAAATGTCCTCAAAGGTTTTGCTGGATACCGCACATTCGAATCTGGCGGATAAATCAGACTGAATTTGACTAAATTCATTGATTGCTTTGACTTTCAGGGCTGTGGTTATTTCTGGCTTATTGGCATAGGCCTGAGACTTAAGAAAAACCCACAAGAAGAAGAAGAAGTCTCATGGGGTCAAATTGCACGATGTCGATGGCAAATTGGCCGCGTGAGAGAACCATGTTCAGAGATCGCTCGTGCGAAATGTCTACTGTGACATGGGCTGCACATAGCGCCATCTTGTTGGAACCACATGTCGTCGGTATCCATACCGTCCGGATGGAACCGAATTTACCCTCTACGTTGTGAATATTCGGTAGGATGATTATGGCGATTGTAAAATAGGCGAAGCGCCCGAACAGAAGATCCACTGTCATAAAACACTTTAATTATTGTCGCATATTGTTCAACGGTATAACTTTTCATATTATTTTGGCAAGACAGACTAAATAAATGACAGCCAATTTGACAGATGTAGCTACAACAATATGGCTGCAATCATCTATTCAAGTTTCATAATCTCTATTGAAAAACCCTTCATAAGTCCACTTTTCCAATATTCTTCGATAGGAAAGGTATTGAAAAAGGTATTAGCCCTTCATCCTTCTTTTGGTATTTCAGTTCATTAATTGCCTTATTCTGATGACTGTTGATGGTTGTACAAAAACATATATATATATACATATGATTCAAAAGGTCGCTTCGGTTTCGCTGTCAGTGCTTCAAGCGCTCGGTCCATTTTTTAATGACTTGGCCCAATATATTGCGGTTATTCGGGCAATAGCATCTCAAATGTTGGTCTTGGCTTGCTGACGTGGACTAAAGACCAGTCGAGTGATCAACACTCACCATGAGATGACCCAGTTGTCAAATTTCTACAGGATAACTCGACATTGCTCTTCCCATCACTTGTGAATGCGAAACTGACTTAATCTTCTCCACCTGCTTCAATGGGACTCCAATCTTGCAGAGTGCACTTAATTGGCGTTGTTTACCCTTACCCTTCTTTCAGCATTATTCTGCTTTAGCAATCAAAAACGGTGCTTCGGGAGTCTTTCTTTTATTTAGCATTAGGGTCCAGAAAAAAATCACTTAGGTTAGTCACTTATGAGAAGCCATTTTAGGGAATACACGATACTGACACCTGACACCTTGTTGTTCGATTACCAGTACTGACAAACCGTTGGGGATGAAGGTGGCCCATCCAAGATATGATGCAGTGTTTGCGTTCGTATGAAGCTCTCATTTAATTCATTCGAACATAAGCAACTTTGTCATTTCAAGGTGTTAAAAATCATTATTTTAAAACCCAACCAAATAACCATAATTCAACAATAAATTTCAATTCAATTGCCAAGCGTACTTATGCACTTAATAGGGGCGTGGGCACTTCCCCCAAACCTACCAACTTAAAGTGTGCATCTTCTAATTTAAAGTTTGACAATTGCGTCGCCATCATGGTGTGCAGCGTGCCAAACATGTCGCACGTGGGCACTCATAGGAAGTCACCATCATCCACAGTACTGTCGCCGGTTGGTCATTGTTGTCGCCTCAATCACTCGCGTGGTTAAATATGAAAATTAGATGATATACGATCGAGATGTTAACAAATCTTCTTGTCTTTTTTTTTTTGTTTTTTTAGATACCAAACGACAAAAAATATATTCAAATTGCCTTTGGTTAGGTTTGGGGTCGTCTTCTTCATCGACGACGACAACGACAACGACGAGGAGAAACCCTGTTGCGTGGTCTGGTTTTCGTTGGTCTTCTTTTCTACGATAATGTCCAACCGAGCGTCAGACAGAGAGACTTCTTTTTTATGGGCTTTTGTCATCCGTAAATCATGTGTTTAAGCGTATTTTTATGTGTCAACTGATTAATTCGATGATGTGGCCATAAAAATGTGTTCCTCTGCATGTCCCTCTGGACGTATAGTGGACATACTGGAAGTGTGGTGGTTGATTTCTGGTGGACGGAAAACCTACGCAAAAGTCGGACAAGCAGCCAGCGGCCGGCCGGCGCGGCGCAACTCAAAAGCGAGGGCGATTATCATAAAATATTGAATTAGGGAATGTGTATTGCTGTGGACATGACATGATACATGGCGAGTGAGTGTTGGAGAGTCATCCCCCATTCCACTACGCCACGAGCAGGATGAGAAAATAATGATGAGTTCGGTGGGCCAATCGAAAGACGAATAAAACTGGAAACAACGGCAACGAATAAGAGTTTTATGACATCCAGTTCTCCAAGAAGTGGATATTGATTTAAAAAAAAAAAAAAAAAGAGTCTATTGCTTGGGGCAGACCCATTTTGGAACTCATTTTTGGATTTTTACAACTTTTTGATTTGATTTTGAAAATTGTACTCGAATTATCGTCGGATGGGGAATAAAATTAATGAATTATCACACATTGTCGACAGAGATGATCGTAAAAGCGGGACTCGGCTCTCTAAAGGTCGCGGGAATTTGTTTCCGAGGGGAGAATGTTGTATTGATGGAATAAGCCTATTTTATTGAGTAATAAATTGTGAGGAAGGGCGGGAGGCCGACTATGGATAGCGAATGGAGAACAAATCGCTGTTTTTATTTGGGTGATAAAATTTTATATTAGCGTGGCTTGATGTTTGTTGTAATGGACTTGATGCGGTGGTCGTAGAGCAGAGAGTTACAATTGACCAGCTGCCGAAGTGCGTGTCACATGGAGTTTATGATTGCTGCCATTTGGGATTTGAAATCAGCGCTTGTGGTCTATTAGTCGCTTTTGATTATGCAAATATTTTTCAAATGAATGCATGAGTTTGCCCTCCCACTCTATAAACACTTAAGTCATAAACAGAATTAAAAAAAAAAACTTGTAATGGTGTTGTAGCTTACCACTGAACTGAACTACTGATTTGGAGTTGAAACAAACTCAAATTAAGTCACGAGGGCTTGAAAGAAGAAACATTTTATACAAGAGTCCTTATACCAATATGGCTACGGATTTTTTTAAGCTATAGCCCATGTCTAGTACTATGCATGCAAATATCAAGAGTGATTCATTAAGAGGTACTTTTTTGTTTGTTGATCTTTAGGCAGATACCCCTTGAGTCGTGTTGACCTGTTACGGTATTTTTATTTAGAATTGTTTGACATTTCATCATCAAATCAGCGGTCTATGAAGAATGTGTTTTTTTTGTATTTAGATATAGCTATATAGCTAAAGATCTTGGTTTTAAATTAAACTCTTACAGGGGCTCTTGGCAAGATTGAAGAAAATTCACCCTTCATATTTCAAGTTGCTGATTTAAAGCGGAGCCTGTGATCTCAAGGATATTTGGTGGCTACTTGCCACACAGTTCGTGAAAACATATCGCGGAATCGTAAATACCACAGCTCCTTTGAGGCTTTGTAAAGTCGAAAACATACATTCATAGATAAGCAGATGCGATTGAGAGCCTTGGACACCCGGTTCCCTTCCAAATTCTACCATCTATGGCTAATGGTACCTAATCCTTTTGACAGTTCCATAGGTAACGACGCGATTCAATGGGTGATAGGATACGCGGCGATACGAGGAGTATGGGGCGCAGAATAGTTGAGAAAAAAGAAGAGTTCGGGTGAGCTGAGGCACATTTCCAGAAACCGCACACGATGTCGCATAGGTATTATAGAGGCCTCTTTATTCTAATCTCAGTCAACGTCAGTCCTATTCGTTTGCCACTTTTATGGAGAAGATGGACCACTTGAACATTCAACTCTATTGGCCAGGGCATTTCAGAGGAATCCAGCAGTACAACTATGAGTTTGGCATGCCACAGGGGAGATGCCATATACCACATTTTGTGGCAGGACAGTGCCTTGTACAAAATCTATAGGCAGCTATGGTATTCCATATTATATTCATGCGAACAATCTGAATTCATTTGAGTATGAAAATCACTACAACAGAAGAAAGAAGCTATACAACTGTTCCAATTAAGTGCTCCCATATCCTTCTTCCTGATGTACAACCCTAACGTTTCTAAGTGCACTCAAACAATTCAATGGTAACCCTTTCACAACACAATTCCCATGATTTCCCTTCAAAAGAGCTTTACAAAAAATTACCCGCAATTAATTAGACGTGCTTATTGAAAAGAAAAAGAAAAATGTGTACCAGCCGCAGCAGCACCTTACCACGATCAGCATAAAACCCGACGAGCTCCATCCTCATCCAGAATCATTCTCTTTTTTTTCTCTCTCTCTTCCCATCCATCTGTGACTGAAGCTCAACTGATTAAGTTGTCCTGTACGTCCGTCCATTCATTTTAACTGCGCACGCTTGCACTCGCGCTCTCAACATTCACGCCAACATCCAGGCGGCTATTTTCAATGCCAATAAATCGTCATCGTCCTGTTGCTGCTGTTGCTGGTGCTTCTACAGATTGCGCGCAATGTTTTGTGTGTAGCGTACCTGCTTCATGCACCTCACTCAATGAGACTGACTGACTAAGGATTCTCGCGAGGCTCACATTGAAATTTATTAATCAAGCCTCACCGCAGCAGTCATCGTCGTCGATCGGAAGAGGTGAGCAGCAGAGAAGCAACCTAGCAACCTGGCAGCCTGGCAACCTGGAATTCCTGCCCGAGAAGAGGATGTCATAAAAATTAATGTGGCTTCTTAAAATTAATGATTTTTATCTTGTGGCAGTGCTTGGGATGGTAAACACCCTGTCACGGGGGATCTATGTATCTTCCATTTTTCTTGACTACCTTTTTTTTTGTGTTTGTTTCTTTGTGAGTTAATTTTCAAGGATCCTAAGATCCTAAGAGAATAAACAAATAACTAATGAGTAATGAGCTATTTCGCCACAACGACGACGATGATGATGATGATCGTCATAGCCAATACCCAGCTATGTATTGGTCATCGTCATCATCATCATCATCGTCTTGTTCGTCGTCGTCGTCCTCGTCGTGGTCGAATGAAATCTCGGCATGATATCGTCCAATAAAATCGGATGATATACTTGCGCGTACTATGTCTGGATTTTTCTCATCTGTCGTCCATTGATGGTGAATAATTGAGTGATTAACCATGTGCGGAGCATAGAGGAACCAGGAGGGGCTTAATATTCGTTCCATCCACAATCGAATGGTTGATTAGCACGCATCTTCTTGAGAAAAAAAAATGGGAAAGGAACTCTGTGAGTGTGGGACTTTTGTTAAATTAATCTTGGGTGCGATTTATTTATTTTGTTTGTACCAAATTAATGAACATATGAGCTTTTGATGAAAGGTTCTTAATGGTTTAGAGCCAACGGCCAATTTTTTTATCTCAAGAACTATGAATTACTCAGTTGGATGTTGAACTTAAAATTGTTTTAAAAGTGAACAACAAAGTGGTAAAGAGCGGTTCAAAGGATTTGGCTTAAATATTAGTATCAATCGCCAGAGGCTTGTGGAAGTTTAAAGGTTAAAGAGGGTCCAGGTCTTCTGAGATGATTCTAGCACTTACTCCTTCCTTGGTTTTGCACTCATGCATTAACAGCGAGTTATTGTTGGTTTGATTCCTTTCTGAGTGCTTTTAGCTTAGGTAAGACGATGTCGATATCTAGCAAGTCTATTATGTAGGTCTGTTCATCCAGACGTCAGGAATACTCGAAGAGAAAGAATACTTCTACATACTTTACTTCTGAAGAGACAGCAAGATAGATGTGCTCTTTGACAGTAAACTAGTTAAACCTACCAGAGCGCCTTTTCTTGTGAACGAAAACGACTTCGGTCTGTAAAAAATAGACTGAAAGCCCATAGCTAGTACACCGATCATGTCTTTAGTTCATTAGCACAAATAGCCTGCTGACATAGTCCGACAAAAAATAAATCAGGTTTATCTAGAAAACTTTGAGTGAAACCTCAGACAGATGCATCATTGTAAGGGAGACGATTGTCGATTTACTGACAGGCCCGATTTATCCCTGTCATTACATATCCACCGCAGTCTACATCTACAAACAGAGTTCACCAGCATTTTGTGGTGGTCTTTGAAACTCAGGTGATATTAGGTTTCAATATTTATTCTCCATGAGTGGTATCCAATTTGATTGGGGAGAGTTGTATGTGATTTTTGCATTCATTTGTAATTCACAGTGTTTTTTTTTGTCGTTCGTGTTGAAATACACTAAGTGCCTTGTGAGCGAATTATTTAATTTTATTATTTTGAAAATTTAATGGATATCATCCGGAATTGATCACCAAACCTCGCATTTAATGACCCAATACACTGTAGCCACGACATTTCTGTAGCGCTCTTAACATTCTGTTTAAAAGTCCCAGATTGCTTAATTTCAGAAAAAGTGCTCCATTGTCGTTGGAATCCAAGACTGTTTTCTTACCTAAATACGCTCAGACTAGGCTTCTAAGTGAGAAGATGTTGTCAACGGTAAAATAGTCTTTGCTGAGACGTTCGTTTTCTCGAACCCAGTTAGTTAGGCGTTCCATAATGATTCCGGCGAATATTTTTGCGTTCGTGTTTAGGAACGAACGTATTGTTCATTTGAGTTTCCTTTTTTTAAAATCAAAAATATTGTATTGGCGTTTCGCTCGTGGAGAATATGAAGTTATTATACATTCTTTCGGAAGTTTTTATAGAGGGCAATCTTTATTATCTCACCTTCTCTTTATGACCCCACTGACATCCTAGCTTGATCTAAAGATGGGACTTCGAAAAGAGGGAAGCCATATTGCGTTTGAATTACATTGAAGAGTGAATTCAGTAGCTTTTCGAAGTACATACATAATTCAACTAATATCGGTCTGCGCAAACAATGCACCGTTTAGTGTTTAGAAATTTTCCAAAAAGATCGACTGTTTTTTAGGTTCGTAAGGATTGTTGAAAGATTTTGATAGTTTGTTCTATGCTTCTGCTCACAAATGTTCTTAAAACTTCTTTTGCAGCCTGGTACATACGTTTTGTGTTATTGGTACCTACACTTTCCAGCAGCCACTAGTACTAGCTCCAAGGAATTAATAAACAAATATATATAAGTGTAGTCGAGTTTCTTGTAAAATTATTGGAAAATGAGAGATTTTTTTTCGAAAAGTGGGTGTCAGTTGGGCGATTTAAAAAATTGTACATTTGTGCTGGCCTGTTCTTTAAAGTCCTGGTCTTCGTATACAAATATTCGACAAATCAGGAGATTCAAAAATCGGGGAGCCTCCTGGAATATTGGCAGAATTGGCAACCCTTGGTAACCTCTAGTAAATAATAGTAAAAAGGTGCAAAGATGTGTTCAGGACACTATTTCGAAGTGAAAGCACAAGCAGAGAAATGTCTCAATTTTCAATCTTTTCACTATCCTTCTTGACCAAAACTAACAATTTTCTCAATACACATTCAGAAATGCCATGTAAACCCAAAAATTGTTTTTTTTTTTTGTAAAATTTTGATAGACCAACCCTCTAAGGCCTGATTCCTTGTCAACAAAATCTATAGCTACATATACCTTTTCAAAATGTATACATGTTCAATTCCTTTCTAAGCAATGGGTAGAATAAACCTAATAGTCATAGATACATCATATCCTTAATGACAGCCAATCAATTTTAATTGTGTTTTTTTTTTGTTTTAAAATTAGTGAATGAGGCATATCGTCAAGGGCAACCATCTTTTTTCCCAAACCATTGCATTCTAAACTTGTCATAAATACAACAAAAGAAGAATATTTTTCTTAAAAAAAAAAAAGAAAAAACCTTTCAATGACTAATTTTCTACCCTAATGGTAATTTATTTCTTCTAATATATCCCAATCATTCTGACATAGAAGGTATTTCTCTTTTTTTTTCAAAGAATTTTTATCGTATCCCAATAAAAAAAAACCCAACCTATACGACAATTATGAAAACAGCAGGACCTATTTAAGACTTTCCAATTCCCACACCTCGCTGAGCACATATTTTTCTTCTTCGATTAAGAGATAGTATCTGGCAGCAGGTTGGTTCAGTTTACTTTCTTTCTATTGACATGTCAGTGAGGAGTGTAAAGATATGAATAACTTCAACTACAGGTATACAAAAATGAATAAAACAATTGGCAGGCAGCCATCTTTTTCTCTCTCTTTCTCTGTCAGTCTTTTGTTCGACTTTACTTTTTTTTCTCTGTTTTTCATCGGATATAATATCTAAAGCTGTCACTCAAAACTGACACAATCCGCCATCATTGGAAAACTGTCAATTCCATCCACTCTGCTGACTCTGTAGCAATTTGAAGGGATAAAATAGAAATTAATCATCCTTTGCGCGGAAGGAGGGTACAAAAGGAAAGGAAAAATGAAAGAAAAATGGTTGAATGGTGTCGTTTTTCTGTGTGTGTTTTGTTGTACATAAATCCTTCATCCCTTCGTTCAGTTGTGTGTATTGAATTGAATGCAGGGTTCGGACTTCAATAATAAAATTTAGCAGTAGATTCTTACAAAAAGTGCAGCAGATTTGTTTTTGTTGCAATAAATACAACAGTAATGGGGTTTACATTTATACACATATATTTTTTACGATAAAATAAGGTTAAAACAATTTTAAATTGCATAGTTTAAAGTAAATTAAATCACAAATCTTTGTACGAAATTAATTTTTTGTAAAATTTTTAAAAACTGATTTATTTTCAGTTAAATTCAGTTGTTTTCCATTAATAAATTTATGTTTTTCTAGATTGTGTTACGTTTTTCATCTAGAAAACATAAAATTTTCAATGATTTTCACATTTCAAAAATCGCAGTAGATTGCAAGTCAAGCGCAGTGGCGCAGCAGATTTTTAATATTTTTCAAAATCGCAGTAGATCTACTGCAATTGCAGTAAAGTCCGAACACTGATTGAATGTTGTTCGTCTGTCAGTTGAGAAGAAAATTTTTCGAAATGGAACAGACAGTGTCAAGAGTTGAGCACATAAGGGTTCTATGGCTTGAGATATTGAGAAAAAAAAAATCGAATAAATGGAGGTGATAAATAAAATTAAGGGATGAAAAGGTTTATGCAGGCTATGGGAGATTTTTGAACGAGAGATGTGGGTCGAGATGATTAATCTACGGAGACATGTTTTTTTTTCTTTCTTATAAAAAGGGTTGTACCTATCATATAGTGTACGAAATAATAATTTAAACTCTCTTCTCAAAAATCCCCACTTTACCTATTCATCCACCCAATCTATCGGTAGAACATCTCAATTTCCATTCAAAATGCCCATCTCCTACTGCTTAATGCCCTTCCAAACGGATGTAGCATTTTCATTTGAAAATGTTTCACGATCAACCGACACGATGTTCCAGAAGCAACTTAATTTGCCTCATCGCCTTGGTTTTTTTAGACGCCTCTACATGGGATGGTGTGTAGCATAGCAAGCAACCCACCTCTTGACCATCTATTCCCCATAGTAATGATAATTGCATGAGGAGATAGCACCTAAGAGCCACTCCATCTTATCAGTCATAATTTCAACTTAATCAAGGTCCCAATCGCAAGTTTCATCGACATCGTATTCAGCGCAATAACAGTTCATCAATGGATATACAAGTCCAATTGCTGTAGTTCGCATCTTGCTTTATACGAGTTATTTAGTTCATTTAACTGAGATGCCCATAAATACGAAAGGAAAACGAGGCGAAACCGAACCAGCAACAGCAACAGCAAAGGACGAACGCAGTAACGTCCCACTGGATGAATTTTTCATGGTTTATTAAAAAACAACAAAACAAAAAAAAAACGAGAAAATAGTATATATCGTCAGCCATTTGTTGAAATTTATTTGATGCCATTAACTAAGTCCACTCGAGCATGTCCGATCACCTGCTGACACATGCAGTGGAAGTCTTGTGCAGTTGTGGAGTGCCATAGAAAGATGTAGTTTAGTGATTCCTTCGGTTGAATTATTTTCATGATGAACGTAAATACAAATCACTAGAAAAGAATCAATTAAATAAGCAAAAGGTTCATTTGTATCTTTTAGAAGATTGGCAATTGTGCTTGTGTCTATGGCTTAATGAAAATGATTGCTGAGAGAAGTCCATAAGGACTGACACTTGTTGTGTATTTTATATTCTAATTCTTTCACTTTCTCATAACAGTGTGGATGCCATGGGTCAGTGATTATGGCCTTGAACTACTGTACATTAGTGCAAAGATCATATTTTTTTGATGGGTCCACATCTTGCCAGCTGTTCTAAAATGCACTGCTCTTCGAATAAGTCTTAAGGCTGAAGGGTCCTTGACAGTCCTTTGCCCTGCTTATGGTCTAGTAAGTTTTTATTAATTTTTGTCATGGCAATAAAGCTGGGTATTTCCTGTCACTCATTAATGTCAATCCGTCTATACATGTGCAGCTAAACAAAAAAACGTGAACCGGATAAGGCAGATCTTAGAAGGATGATGGACGCCTGATGAATTCTCTGAACGCTATCTAAAGCGAAGTCCATAAAAGACAAGCTCAGGCTTGAAAGGATATCTACGCTACGTCAGGGTTATGAAATAGAAGTGGTGGTGGATCCCTAATTGAACCAACAGCAGCGCGTGTATGTACCTACAAAATGGGACCTTAATGTTGCTTTTTTTTAGAACTGGCACCTACTCCAATCTCTCCTCACGCAGTACAAAGTTACGATGCAGTACATTCGATGGAGAGGATTAGATGTGCAAAGAAGACCTAGCTGCAACATTTAAAGGGTGACCAGATAGCAATGATGCTTTTTTCAATATTTATGTTTCAGCAACTGTCAAAATTACCAATGACATCCACCCATCAAAATATTCAGTAAGTTTTGCCATTTCGCTAAAAATATGGTTCCAACAAGATAGACCTATGTACATGCCATTCAAGCGAAGGAACCCTCGAAGTTGTGAAGGAGAAATTTGGCGACTGGATCATATCACTATGCGAGCATCCATCAATTGGCCGCTACAATCATGCACCTTGACACAACTTAATTACTTTCTTTGTGACTACGTTAAGTTTATGCTTACAATCCAACCTATTTGACCGAGCTAGATGCAAACATTTGAGACGCTTTAACCGGGATAACGCCGTACATATTGGACGGAGTCATCAAAAAATAAACTGATTGCTTGAAGCACTGCCATCGAAACTATAAGGCGGCCATTTGAATAATGTGCTACCCCACAAAAAAATGGCTTGAATATATGTTTAAAATAAAGTCAGAAATAATTGTATATCTCAAACCATTATTGTTTTATTTAAATTGATATTTAGATCGTTGTTATCTGGTCACCCTATACTACCGCTACCACCAAAGACTGCGCGTATTAGCATACGGATCATTGAAATCGGCTTCTATTAGAGTCATCGATTTCAACACCTGTGGCCACCTTCAGGACACAACAGCAGAAAGCGGCTTCCAACTATTCGATTTTTCAGCAACTCATAATATGGCTTAGTAAATGCAGAGCCCAGGGGTCTGTAACACAGTACAAGTACAAGTGAAATGCGACAACAAACACTTTTGCATGGTAAAAGAACGCTGCGATCCTTTCAGACGATACAGCTTAACCTTGGACGCCTTACCATGTCAGAAGGAGCTAAAGCATACAAAGAGCATCTCACCTAGAAACTTTGTGCTATACATTGTCGACAGAATAGCGCACCAAGGAGTTAGCCGTGACCACCAACTTTCAATAGTTGCACCACAAGAACAGGGGTATTCTTTACTGCACGGCAGGAGTTTTTGGCTGTTTCTTTTTTAAGATTTGAATGTAGTGCAGAAAGTTAAGATACGTCGGCCTAATGGAATGAAGACCGAACCTCCAGCTACAAAAGAGGATAAAAGGCAGTCCTGTCTCAATCATAAGCTTTCCACTGGTAATGAGCCATTAACGTCATTATCTTGAATTGTTGGTTTCATTCTCTACTGACATAACACTCATTATTTACCAGTATAATGCTAGTCTCTAACTAGTCAAAATAAAACCGTCTAATGTGCTAGAGATTATTACCTATCATCAGTACATTTCCTCTTGACATTTTTCTCCATTTTCTCCTTATAAATCAACTCTTTTGTTACACAATCCCTTAACCCTTTTGTGTGTAAATCTTCCGAACGATATTCACTGAAATACTTCAATCACATTAAAAATCAATTTCCCATTTCCACTTGAGTGAGATTCCTCGGTATTTAAAAGAAAAACGAAAAGGATCCTTTACTATCCCGCTAAAAGGAAAGTAGAAATCATCTGGAAAAGAAGAAAATCTCACAATTTTTCCAGACAAAACTCTTGACATTTTCACAATTTATTTCCCCCCCTACCCCCAAAAACATTTGTCCTTAAAAATGTGCTACCCTCTTACTCCTCTTTTGAATCTGCTAAATGGTGCATACCGAACCTTTAAAAGAAATGAGAAAATAAAATAAAAAAATTCTTTACACTTTATTTTATCCTGCAGCATAGTACAGTGAAAATGAATTTCAAAACATGTATTTGGGGAGAAGATACAAAAAAAAAAAAAACACAATACAAGAAAGAAACACTTAACAAGCAGAAACTAGAAGTGAAAGAAATTTGGCATCCCTCGGAATGAAAATCATTCAAAAGTTTGTACTAGTATCTTTGCTGCAGGCATGTGACTCAATTTTGTCACAAGACAGACGCTGCGATAATTCAAAAATAAAAGTATTTTTGACAGCTGGATGGTCATAAATCTGTCAAAAGATACTTCTATAACAAATGCACACACAGTCTGTTTATTGTCGTTTTGTGTTCAACAACAAAGTACTTTATATATTTGAACTTAAGTGAAAAATATTTCACTGTATTTTAGGCCTAGAAAGGGGCCGATTTTGCATATTTTCTAACACATACCGACTTTTTTCCTCAGAATTGATAATATTTGAGGAAAATCAAAGACAAATGGTTTTTAAAGAGAAAACGCTATTAAAATATGGGCGTGGCCTTACATAATCTAGAGAAGATTTGTAGATTAAATGAATGTCAACAAATGTCCTTAAATAAATTTTTACGAGTTTTAAGTAAATATATTGGAAAATGTTAATTTTTTCGAAAAATGGGTGTCAGTAGGTGAATTGTTAAAATGTTTATAATTATATTGCTTACTTTTTCAAAAACTTTACCCATTAAGCTAAAATTTTAAAAAACCAATAACTTGTGAGGCTGATGGACGGACAGGCGTGGCTTAATTAATTCGGCTAGTGATGCTGATCATTTATATACGTACATTATGCATAATATGGTCTGTATTTAATATTTTTCTAAGTTACCAAATGTTTATCAAATCACCGTATGAATAGGGTGTAATTAAATGATTTAGTCTAAATCGAATATGAGATTTAGTCAAAATCGTTTGATCCATTTTCGAGTAAATCAATATTAGGGCTAAAACAAAAATTTCAATTTCTAGAATTACCCCCCAGACACTAGATATTAGGTTTGATCAAAATCCGTCCACCCGTTGAGGATGTAGCCTCGGGGACACACATAAAACAGACAGACAGAATTCAGTCTTAAATGTTTCTGTGTTTAAATGTATTTGTATGTACTTTTTCGGTACCTTTTCAGTTTGTTTCTGAATTTACCAGTACTTTTCAGTACTTTCAGGTACTTTTCAGTACTTTCTGGTACTTTTCAGTACTTCCTGGTACTTTCTAGTACCTTTTTAATACTAGATAGTACTTTCTAGTACCTTTTCAGTACTTTTTAGTACTTTTTTTAATTTTTGAAAATCCAAAAGTACTGAAAAAGGTACTAGAAAGTACTAGAAAGTACTTTTTCACTACTTTTCGTCATTTTTTGGTACTTTCTAGTACTTTCTACTACCTTTTTTAGTACTTTTGGATTTTCAAAATTCAAAAAAAGTACTAGAAAGTACTAAATAGTATTAAAAGTACCTTTTCAATACAATCTAGTACTTTCTAGTACCTTTTCAGTACTTTCTAGTACTTTTTTTAATTTTTAAAAATCCAAAAGTACTAAAAAAGGTACTAGAAAGTACTAGAAAGTACTTTTTCATTACTTTTTGTCATTTTCTAGTACTTTCTAGTACCTTTTTTAGTACTTTTGGATTTTCAAAATTCAAAAAAAGTACTAGAAAGTACTAGATAGTATTAAAAGGTACTATAAAGTACTATATTGTATTGAAAAAGTACCTATCTTTTCAGTACTCTTTAGTTTTTGTAGTACTCTTCAGTACTTTTGAACATTTTTTTCGTACTTTTGCACGTACTGCTCAGTATTTTCTTCCATACTGTTCAGTACTGCTTAGTACTTTTCATTTTTAATACTCTACATTAGTTTTGAGTACTTTTCAGTACCTTCATGTCAGCCAACCCTCGTACTTACCGCAAAGTTTGCAGACAAATGGTCCCCCTTGATTCAAAATGTGTACATTTTTCAAACACAGAATTACAGCCATTCATTTCTGATGAGGAATCTGGGTTATACAAGCTTAAGTGAATGTATTTTCGAATATGAATCCATAGTGCAATAACAAAGTTCCAAAAATTCATTACCTCTGAGTCACTGCTTGGATGGACTAATATTGAGGTAAAGTATTTTCGGTTTTGGTGATTTCTACTGAACCGAAAAATTGCCTATCCGACGATAGCCCATATAACCAAGCTATAAGCATTCGTAGTCCTGTACGAGAACGCCCCGTTTAAGGCGGGGCAGGATGCAATTCATGCCGCGTCTAAACTCGTGTCGGATATCCAATGGAACAAAAGTGAGAAACAATGCACGAAGGCCTTCGGTACCGTATGGTTGGAAGAGCTCTTTTACAATTTGAGCAGGTTGGGCATAAGCAAACCACTACTGTACATGTGGCTTAATATACTCACTGAAAGAAAGTAGAAAGTTCGTTGTGAAAAATGGTGGCGTGACTTCCAATGGAACGTTCGAAATTAAAAATGGTCTGCAACAGAAAGAAGATCAACTTCCAGAAGTCTGAGACCATTCTTTTCAGAACGCAGTTGTCTGGGGCGTCTTGGGACACCAGGAAGAATTGGCGAAAGTTCTCTATTGTTGGAGAGCATGGACGTCCACTTGCATGTCAAAATGTAGTCAGATACCAGGGGATTTGGCTAGACCAATATCTATATTTTAATAAACATGTAGATATTGTTTTAACCAGAGCCCGAGGTTCTTTCGCTCTTACAAAGAGACTGTTTTATAGCAGCCAACTCGATGCAAAGGTGAAGGTAATCTGTTACATGGCCCTTATTCGGCCCATAATCGCATATGGATGTCCAGGGGATGATATAGGGGCAAGCAGGATGGAGAGGATTCGGGTGTGTGAAAGGGCCTACCTTCGGGCTTGCCTCCACTTGTACAGAACACCAGAGTCTCAGTACATAAAATTCTATTCCAACGAGATCCTTTACAACAAAGCGAGTCTGATAAGAGTGGACAATTTCCTAATCAAGATGACTCGAAGGCACATTGCAAGAGCAATGACCTCGATGAATAACCTGATCTCCGGGGCTTATTACCCCAATATAATGTACCATGAGAGCGTTCGATTTAGCGGCTTTGTTCCCCCAGAGGCATTCCTCTATTATGATCAGACAGGTCTGGTTCAAGATAGAACGGCAGTGCCGACAATCTTCCACGTAGGCCGAAAAACTGTGGATAGGCGGCTCAACTACGAGCGGGACGTCGTACGGAGCGCTGAGGAGCGTCTCCGATTTAGTAGGTCGGTGTCAATCCGAGATGTTAAAGACGTCGAGCGGCAGCACCAGCAATTCTGGTGGCTCATAGAGCGAGCTCCCTCGTCGATCCCAATAGATCCTGGATAGGTAGGTAGGGGACAACTAGTAGTTGGCCATTTCTTACATGCCTTTGGTCGACTTACATAGTTTTAAGTGTTCTTTAGTTCTAAGGTAGGTTTAAAAAAAAAAAAAAAAAATGCCCGTTGACAAGCGTGCTGGCAAACAAAACAAAAAAAAAAACAATTAGCCGTTAAGTTTATTTTAAGGTAGTATGTAAGCTTATTTAGGTTTTAAGTAGTATAGGTTTTTTTTACATAATAAATGTCCTTGTCACTAAGTTTTTCTTCATCACTTTTTCTTAGTTCTTTAATTTGTGTATATTTATTCTATAATTACATTAGTTAGATTAGGTCGAAAGACATAGGATAAGCATTAAGTTTAGCTTAGAGCGCTCGCACAGAGCCAGTAAGTTATTATAAGATAGTTAAGTTATTTAAGCTAGTTTTAAATGTTTTTGTCTAGCATTTAAGTTTTTCTTGTTTCATATAAATAAAAACTTTTTGAAAAAAAAAATTAATTTCAGAACATGTATTTGGGGAGAGGTTGCAAAAAAAAATACAAGAAAGAAACACTAAACAAGCAGAAACTAGAAGTGAAAGAAATTTGGCATCCGTCGAAATGAAAATCATTCAAAAGTTTGTACTAGTATCTTTGCTGCAGGCATGTGACTCAATTTTGTCACAAGACAGACGCTGCGATAATTCAAAAATAAAAGTATTTTTGACAGCTGGATGGTCATAAATCTGTCAAAAGATACTTCTATAACAAATGCACACACAGTCTGTTTATTGTCGTTTTGTGTTCAACAACAAAGTGCTTTATATATTTGAACTTAAGTGAAAAATATTTCACTATATTTGTCAGGATTTCGAGGATATTTTGAGTCTCTCAATTCTAATATTCCCTTCTGTCAACCCCGCCCCATTAGACTTCTGCTAATTACCATTAGAGCATAAAGCTTTTCCGAAAATTGGAAACATAAATTCGATGAAGAATATCTGCCTGAATGAGCCCTCTCCAAAAATGTATAGAAACAAAAATGTCGCACAAAATTAACTGCAATATGTTACACGATAATTGTTTTCATACGTTCGCGACACTTGATAGTGTTATATCCTTGACGCCGCCGCCCACACTCAGCAGGCTTTCCGAATCACACTTCCTTTTGTATAAAGGAAAGTTTTTCCCTTCTATTTTGCGAAAACCAAATTCAGCCTTGTGAAAGCCCATTAAACATATGGCACACACATGTCATTGCTCATTCCTTTGGAGCAGCCTTTAACCATTTAACATCATCCTGCAAAAGGATAATAATGCTTTTTTCCACCCCACACACACTCACACACAGAGAGAGATAGGCAAAGGAGAATATTTTCTTAAGCAATTTAATTCTATTCATCTCTTCATTTTCCCATAAGGATGTGCAAAAGAAGAACCAGAAGAAGGATCTACTTATACATATCATTTGCTGCTTTCTTATGTATGCGATGTGACATTGGAATGATGTTTACTAAATGAGCAACAGAAAACAAGTTGGAATAGCATGTATAGAATGTGTGAGGATGAGAATAATAACAGGACAGAATATAATGTCTTCTTGTTGTTAAAGATGATGTTGTTAGGATATGTCATTTGAATAGGGTGCAGCGGTTTTTATTATTTCTTTCCGGAGAGTGATTCTGTGACGTACGCGGGGTCTACCTAAATAGTTCTAGTGTTAGAGGTTCATTCGAAAGTTGCTTGCAAAAAGCATTAAATAAATAAACAATATGGCATATGGTCTATTACCGTATGGGAAGGGTAGAGGATTTTAAGGAGCTTTCTCTCGACAGTGATACTGATGAATGTTTGTCAGACTTTGATGGTATTAGCAGAGATTGAAACCTGAGACCCCATGGATTGTAGTCCAAGGCACAAACCACTGAGCCACGGCACCCAACCTAGTTAAAATTGTAATTTTTGGCCTTTAAGTACTGTGAAAGCATTTCCACTTGAATGCCTATATATGTACATATCAGAGACCTGTAACAAGTAGCTTGTTTTGTGAGCCATTCGAAATATTCACTTGGAAAATGGCACTGAATGTTTGGAATGGTTCGTGCAGTGCTGTATGGTTTTTTTCCTGTCATAAAAAGGTCGCATTTGTTGCTTGTACATACTTGGAGTGTCCTGCGTACTTTTTTAAACCATTTGAGACTCATGAATGACTTGTACATTTCTCTGCTTTTGTGAATACTGTTATTGAATGAATACTTTGGTAACAATCGCTGTTTTAGAAGACAGATCTTATCTTAGCTATTGTCCAATTACGCACTTCTCTGTAGAGGCCCTATGACCCACAAGGGAATACAGAACACACCATAAGTAATACGTATTCAAACAGTGTAGATCTGACGCTTCACCATTCGTTGTATAATACTACCGAAGAACTCTTTATACTTGGCAGAATCTGTCCCCTATTTGGCAGTTCCTTTCACTAACCGTTTCGCGGAATTAATAGATTTTATGCACTCAAAAGTATCGGTCCAAGAATACAGGCCTACGTTACATCAAATTGTCTTCATATGTATATGTACCCAAACACGATGCACCTTCAATCAGCTCTCCCACAAAGTCCTAAAGCATCCTGACATAAAATCCGTCTGTTCTACCAAACCACAGAATAAGCATTCACTGATAATATGCGAATACTATCCGACAATTTTGCCAAATCACCCTCTTAACCGGCAAATGAATACGAAAAGCCATCCCCATGCAAAGTGTTCCTCATCAGTGGATAGAGAGGCAGAGCCTAATGCTGGAACGATTTTTAGGCAAAATTGTTGCCACAACGCGCGCTTGTGGTACCAAATTGGGTGATAACTCGTTCTTAATGGTTGGTGCACTTTTTTTTGCCTTTAACTGTCGCTACTCACCCTAGCTTAGCCTACTACCCATTCCAAGCTGCTTGGATGTGTGTATGTGAGTTAGCATAAGGACAAAGGGTGACAAATGCGAATAATGGTTTAATTTTTTGGAAACTCTCGCCTCCCTCCCACAAACATACATACATACATATGTATGTCTCTATCACGCGACAGAAACTCGCGCTCATCCTTCCTCCTATATTCCTGATTCATTTGCAAGGACATTATCATTGAGAGAGTTTTAACGTTATGACGACAATGACGACGACGATGTAGTGATTAAGGCAAGCCAGGATGTTTTTAATTGCTTCTATTTCTCTTTCTAGGGCGCAACGCACTAAATTATAATGCTCGAGGAGGACCTCGATGATACACACTTGTGCATCAAATGTAGTGCCACAGTTGTCGGTCTCGATAATTACGTTCAGCATCGCAAAACGAATTGTGGCGGTAAGACAGCACGCTACGCAGGCTTTGACTATCCGGATTCATCAAGCTATGCTAAGACAGATGCCACAGGGAGCAAGACTTCGAAAACCCTAACCGATCCATATGACCTACCCTATGAACTAGGCGCAGATGTGTTTTTCTCCTCTCTGCAATTGCAAAGTGTTCAGGCGAACAGTGGTGGCAAAACGATTAGCTCTGGTCACCAAATATTGACAAGGAAAGCCACTGCAACGCTTTTGACATCTGGCCGAGATGAAGCTGAGGGAGATTGGCAGGAGGAGGCACGCAATAACACAGACAATTTGATGAAAGTCGTACGAGACATTGGGGAGACGAAAAAGTTTGAACCGATCTTTAAACCGATTGCCTTCACTCATGAGTCTCCCGAGCCTGAACAGCAAAGCGATGACGATGACGAGGACTTTGATGATGAAGATGATGACGATGACGATGATGAGGATTACGTGCCTACACCGTATAGTGGAGGCAAATGGAAGCCTGGTAGCCAGCCGGCACCAAGAAGTGGAGGTAAATGGAAAAGTAAAGTCCATAAAACAACAACAAAAGCCACGGCAACGAAAGCAAAAGGATCATCGAGAGATTTACTCACGCAAATTCGTGCAAAACTCAAGTCGAATAGTGAGTATGTCCCTAAGGAGGAAGCAGATGGTTCAGGTTCCCCAGAGATTCCTGAAAATGGTGGCAAGTGGAAACCTGGCTTTTCAAGCAGTGAGAAGTGGAGAGCTTCAGATTCTCCAGAGGTTGTCGAAACTGGGGGTAAATCAAAGCCTAGGGTCAAATGTAAGTCACCAACTACTTTATATAACCAAACTGGCGGCAAGTGGAAGCCGACCACTGGAGGCAAGTGGAAGTCATCGGATGTTGTAGACACTCCACAGGTATTGAACACTCAATCGGGTGGAAAATGGAAGCGAAAATCATTCGACATTCAAGACGCTTCAGAAGAAACTCAAACTAGTGCAAAATGGAAGTCAGGCTTTTCAAAAGTTTCTTCATCTGGCGGAAAGTTTAAATCACCCGAAGATCAAGACTGGGAAATGGAATGGGGAGGAAAGTGGAAGCCAGGCTCTTCGAAATCGTTAAAATTACTCGTTCCTTCTCTGGGTAGTACTAATAAATCCGAAGGCCATGAATCACCCGAAGTCCAAGAGGCTCCTCAAACCGGTGGCAAGTGGAAACCCGGCGATGGACCATCATCAACTGGTGGCAAATGGAAAACGGCAGCACCCCCGCCCGCATGGGATGATCAGGAACCCTGGGTAGAGGCGGATGATACCCATCCTCCTGTGGAGTATACCAAAGGCAAATGGGTGCCAGGAACGAAAGTTGAGCGACTAGAGTATAAGGAGGAAGTATGTGTCTTTGTTTCTCCAAAATCAGAAAGTATGTTTCTCATTTTTGTTTTCTTCTAGGACCTGCCGCCACCACAAGACTTCTGGTGCAACATTTGCTGTCGCAAGCTCAAGACCAAGACCATTTATGAAAAACATTTAAAGTCTAGCCTGCATATACGAAAGTCCGCAACAGAACAGCAACTGGAACGTGCCGCTGTAAAGGAATTTGAACTCTCGCAACAAATCCTTCGACCTCCACCGTCGCTCCTAGAGCGAACAGCTTCCCCAGTAGTAGACCCCAGCAAGCGAAAACGACGCAAGACATTCATAAAATGTGGAATCTGCAAACATCGAATGCGAAAATATCTAGTTGGGAAGCACCTCATCTCTCACTATCACTACGTCCGAATGGCTCAGAATCCTCAAGGATCCTTTCGCATGATTCTCGACAATATTCACCAAATAGTTCTGCAGTCACCATTCCAATGCAGTCCGTGTCGTTTCTATGTGAACACTGAAGAAACTTTCCTCGATCACTGGAATTCAGTTGAGCATCGTGACAGGACCGAAGGTCCAGGCAAGTTCTGGTGTAGCTTCTGTCGATTCGAGTGTGAAGACAACAATCAGATGAGACGCCATCTGCTCGGCAGTGATCATAAGGAAGTTATTATGGCCATTAATCGATCGGTTCCAATTTGTATAAGCAAGAAGGTGGCTATAGATTGTCCAAAGTGTCATCAGGGTTTTCGATTCAATATGGAACTGCGACAACATGCCACTCGGTGCGATGGTGTCAAGCTGGTGCCAACTGGAACGGCTTCTGATGAATATCAATCAAGGTTTCGATGTGAATTGTGTCCTACAGAAGTCCTCAAATCGAAGACAGCCCTTCAGCGACATATGAAGTTCAAACACAATAAGCGAGGGTACTACTGTTCTGTATGCAGTATAGACTTTGATTCTGCTGCTAGCGCTGTGAAGCATCGTCGATCTACGAGCCATAAGAATAAGTCCGCGAAGAAGTTCAGTGAGGCGAAGAGAGATGCCAACTTAATGTCAGTTGATGATATCTCCGACGACCTACGGTGTGACAAGTGTGGAAAAGTGTAAGTAGGGCTTCGTAGGCCTCTAAAATTTGGTTTAAAACTGTCTTCTTAGGTCTTCGTCGGAAGTCGAAGCTATGCTTCATCAAATAGCTCATCCAGATTGTAGGAAAGAGGAACAGAAGCCTTCTGGTGATGAGTTACCTCTTCCCGAATCAGCAGTGGAGTCACCAGTTGATAAGTCACCAGTTAAGCCAGTTAAGTCACCAGTTATCAAAGTAGAACCCGACGCGTCACCTTCTTCCAAAGCAACCAAAGAAGACGAACCAGAAAAGCCCAATCGAAAGTGTCTCTACTGCAAGGAGTCCTTCAAAACTAAATCCGAACTCAAATCCCATCTCGAAACCACTCACCCAGAGTCAAAGCCCATTTGCCCAATATGTGGTGAAACGTTTACCCTCCCTCAAGAGCTAAGCTGCCACCGAAGATACAAACAGTGTAGACCATCAACCTCAAAGCAGTCTACTGAATCCTTAAAAATTGACTCGCCTCTGAAAAAATCCTGGAAATGTTCAGATTGTACATTTTGGTAAGTCCTGGCCTTAATAACTCGCGTTTAATTGAAAAATTCCAAACAATTTCACAGCTCTGCCTACGAATCGGAGTTGATATTCCATCGGATTATCCACACAGACGGTCCACAGGCATTGGAGACGATGGAGAAGCTGAAATGCCCACTCTGTGAGAAATCCTTTGCGAAACATTCACTTCGGCATCATTTGAGGCAGCATACCAACGAGAAGATGTTCACATGTGAGATCTGTAAACGCTCATTTTCCCGGCGGCATAATTACAAGGAACACATGCAGTTCCTGCACGCGGTCGGTGGAGCGAAGAAACGCAAACGAGAACGGTCAACCGATGAGAAGTTTATATGCGATACATGTGGCAAGCTTTTTGGGACCAAGTGAGTACTAATAGAATTTAAGGTGTTGGGGGTGTAGAGTCATTACGAGAGTACTGTGGTCTTACAGTGATTAAGTCCTTGGGGGAATTGCTGACATAAATAAGGCTGTAATGGCTTGATTAAAATTTTAGGGATAATTCCATTTGGTCGGTTAGTTTCGTCGCGATTGAGATTCCACTGCTGAAAGTTTAATTTCATTCAAATGAAGATATGAGCATATGTCTTTCGACTAATATCAGTTTTAAATCCTGGTCCTTATTGGACTTCCGGTTAAGGATATAGTAAAGAATAATGTCTTTAAGCATAGTGATATTGTTATCGCAGAAAGGTAACATAACGTTTGACGAAGTTAGCTGAAAATTTCGGAGTTTAAACATGCATTGCGAATGCAGCTTTCGTCTTCCTAATTCTGCTGTTCACATCCAGTTAGATGCTACATGCTTAGACAGAATCACACTTAGAAATTAGAAAGTTCCCAGCTTTGTCGCCTTCCGGGCAAGCAATATTGGAACTTGGGAAACCCTGAGCCTTTCGATCTTGAATCTTGTTGTGTTGAGTAAATTTTAGCGGTAGCTGCTTAAGGATGCAGTACAAAGGTGGTCGCTACAAAAGCAGAAAAGCAGCATCGAGGTGCGACAGCAGAATCCCTTATAGAATCATCAAAGAGCTTATAGATGACCGAAGCTGTACTCAACACCCAGTGAAAGGCACGGATGGTTCGTTGCTCATACTAGATGAGGATTAAATCAAGAGATGGAATGAGCATTTTCTTTCGGATCTGAACTGAGTATTCGCCAGCAATATGCAATCAAATTAGACTGAAAGAAATTCTTGAACTTGATGGCATACTCGCGGAGTTTTTTCGAGCTGCGCCAACTGTATCGGCAGAGTTACTGTTTCCACTTGTCGGGAGAACATGGGAATCCGAGAGTTTTCCGGAAGAGTGGAAAAAGGGAATGATCGTCAAGCTCCCTAAAAAGGCAATCTAATGCAGTGCGTGCGGCCTGCTGATAAAAGCTAGAATCATCCTGGAGCGAATCAAAGAACAGCTTGAAGACACACTCGATGCCGAAAAAGTAGGTTTCCGCTCAGAATCGTCCTGTGTCGACCATAACAACACTCTGATTATCATCATCGAGCAATGTGTCGATGAATATAGACCAGCACTTCACCTGCTCTTCATCGATTTTGAAAAGGCGTTTGATAGTGTCAATCGAGAATTTATTTGGCGAGCCTTGCACAGGAGAGACATTCCTGTATAAGTACCAATTATCAAGCCTACATGATGGCTCCTCATGTCACGTCTTGCACAGAGGAAGGCTGTTTGAGGAATTCGAAGTCCAAAGTGGGGTTCGGCAAGGTTGCATACTTTTACCAATACTATTTCTATAAGTGATTAGCGATGTGCTGAATGCGGCGTTATCAACAGGACATCGACGAATTCGATGGCCTCTTACATCTGAACTCAAGCACCTCGACTACACCCATGATGTGTGCCTTCTGTCTCACAGAATAATAGACCTTCACCAAATGACAGCCAATGTGGAGAGGGAAGCAGACGTCGTTGGGCTGAAAATGAACTCGAACCCGAACTCATCAACTTATATACGCATTGCTGGACAAACGGTTGAGAGAGTAGAGATACCTTGGGAGTATTGTCTCAACCGATGACGGAAGCGATCTGGATACAGCCAGTCGAATAGGCAAAGCAAAATCTGCGTTTGGGATGCTATTCACAGTTTAGCGAAGTATTGCGATTAGCTTAAACACCAAGCTACGACTGTTCCGTTCCAACGTTGAATCCGTGCTGCTATATGGACGTGGTACCTGGAAAGCGAGCGTCACTATCACGAGGAAGCTGCATAGAGGCCTTAAGACTCACAGGGGGATACAGGACATAAGTAAAGTAAGTAACTGCGTATGTACCTAAATGCCTACTACTCGGAAAGCGTAAGATTTTAGTTGAATCTCATTTGATCATATTTCAAAGAAGCAAATTTCTTCCCGGTCCTTTCAATAGTAAAGCAGACAGCTAGCGCTAGAATTCAGAGCCACAACTATGCCTCTAGTCTCACATTTAACTCTAGCTACATTTTATGCAATTCATTCGCGATCGTGTTGTGTGGGCTTAATGCCTGTAATAATGCTTATGACTCAAATTATATTGCATTTAATTCTTAATACAAAAAAAAAGAACAATTATCCTTCAGGCACATTACCTATTTTATCCTTCAAAGAAAACCTCCAATAGCGGGAAACAATGCAAAGTATTCATTACAAAAAAAAAAAAGGACAAAAACATCTTTCCCTAACAACAACCCAAATTGCAATAATCATAAATTAAAAAACACATCCTGCAGGCAGAAGGCATTCAAGAATGTACTGCGAGATAGCAAATAACTCATTAGATCCTTGGACACTTGCAGCACATGCAATTCATAACAAATCACGCTTATGACCATCGCACAGGACTACCGGGTGTGTTGTTTGGTGTGCTTGGTTGGTGTACTGGTCATTAAGGATCTGCTGTGGAAAATTATGCAAAAAATGGAAAACAAAAAAGAAAAAAGAAAAATATTTGCACACAATTAAGAGCAAGGATTTCACATTCTCATATGTGAAGTCATCTAAAATATGTCCTCCAAGGATAACATGCAATATATTTTCTTTCTGCATTTTTGTGTCCACGTTTTTTTTTTTCTCTCTTACAAAAAAGGCAACAATTACAGTTGATTATGGTGGGTTGTGTCCTTTTTTTTCGGGCAATTCTTGGCAGACTGTCATAAATATCTTTGGCGGATGTGTGTGAGGCATGTGTGTGATGGGAATGAGTCATGTAGTTGTGGGGTGAAATGCATAGTCTCCATTTTCTTCTTTAATCGTTTTAAATTTAAGGACTCCCCACTCTGTTCGTCCTCTGACAAGCAAACAAAAACGTAAATCGCAAAGGATAACGTCTGCGAATCAAATTCAAATGTCTTCCCACCCAGCTGACTGCATCTCTGCCTGGCACACCAAATCCTTTCACTAAGTCCTCGCACAAGTGGATTGGATCGATTCCAACCAACTCTTTGTTTGCAGGATGGGACCTAGAGTTTTGTTGTTTGTTTAGGATTTCTTATTTCGTCACACTATCTGCTCATGATCCTTTCCTGTCACACTCTGGCAGGAAAAAAAAAACAAACCAAAAACGACTAAAGTTTTCCATTTTCACAGTTTGCTGGTGCTGCTCACTAGCACCAACGAATGAATGTGATTGCCACCACCACTTGCATACACCTTCCATTTCCAATCAGGATATAAGATATCCTTATCCTGCCTTGAAAGTTTCTCTCTCTTTCTCTGTGTGTATGTGCGCGCACTGTTTTTTATTACACTTTTGCACTACTCTGATGCATAGTTTTATATCCATCAGGATCCCATCAACACTGCCAGAGCAGTTAGACGAAATGAACTCTCCTTTTTTGCTGCTGCTGCTGCTGCTGTTGCTACTTCTGGTGCAGCACACAGAGTTACAGAGTATACGACGACGATGAGGATGACTTTTTTTTTTCTCAAGCTAGGACTCTGTGTTGCTGCAATTGGATGTTGTAATTGTGACGATATGTAGCGGAGTGGTGTGCAATGACATGCCAGCCAGGATATAATGCGATGACTGTGTTTCAGTTTTAGAAAAGAGAGAGAGAAAAGAAATTGCGATTGCTTCTGTGTTGCCTGGCGTTGGATATAACAGTCATTCAGGATTAAATTAGTTTTCTTGCACGGTAGAGAGTGATGTTGATGATTTCTGTGAAAACAGCTTCCAGGTTCCTCCTCACAGCACAGCCACAGACTTTGTTTGAGTGTGGAAATTTCTCTCTATGAATGGTCATTATGTTGAGTGGTTTTCAGATCTTTTTGTGTTTTGCTACTAGTTTGCACTGTTTCGTTGCTTTGAAGTACATATATATATTTTTATTGTGTTCCCTTGGTTAATGATAATGTTTAGAATGACGAAAAATACTTATGTGGCGGAAAGAACGAACTCAAAGTAAGTTTATTTAATTGGAACGGAAAACTTTGCTCACAAACCTTCCAAGTGCATTTTTAGCCGACTTTTACAATCTGTACTACATGGAGGACAGTGATGATAACGGTTTTGTATGAGATGTCCTAGCTTCTTCTTGATATTGTTGGGTGGTACCTGAGAAACAATAAAAGCTTTCAAACATCACCAAAATCCAGAAGGCAGCATGCATTGGAATCATGGGATCAATGAGAACAACACCGACAGCGGCATTGGATACCATGCTTAGTTTCATTCCAGTTGACATTCACTGCAGTACTCTGCAAACTGATCAAAACTGGTATAAAATTGAGAAAACGCCGATTGTGGTCATCAAATCCTTACGGCCACGCCTCCATATCCTGATGGGAAGCTCCCAGTGGATTGACGAAAACTGATCACATGAACAATGCTAACATTCTAAAGGAGATTTGATACAAGAATTCCTGACAGAATTTACTAGAAGAACTGGAGAACCAAGAAGAAAAGGGAATTGGCATTTTATACGGACGATTCTAAGATGGGCAGTGGTGCAGGAGCCAGAGTTTGTTGTGAAGCCCTCAAATTAACCCCTCCTTTAGAATAAACAACTACTGCAGAGTTTTTCAAGCCGAAGTCACAGCCATTATACAAGCTGTTGAAATTATACGCAAGGTTATTATCGCTGGAAAGAAGATCATAGTTTATATAGACAGCCAGGCGGTAATTAGGGCGTTTGAAACTGCTTTAATTAGGTCGAGGCTCGTGAAAACCAATTTTAAACAAGATATCCAGAGCTTATACGGTGACCCTTAGTTAGGCATATGGTAATCAAAGAAAACAATAAAGGCTAATGAACTCACTAGGAAAGGTCGACGGTGCACATATCGCGGGCCCTTTATTTTTTACCAGCCCCAATCAGTTCCTTACGGAAAAATGAAGCCACCGGTTGAGCAAATAGGCGCTGAGTTCATCTGGATACATGCATAACAGCCAGGGCGCTTTGACCAGCCTTTAACAATAAGAGATCATCAACTCTGGTTAAACTCAATCGTTGTAACGCACAGGTCGTCTCTGGCGTAATTACCATTGGCCTTCATGCGGAGAAACTCTTTGTGCTGCATCATGACTATTGCAGAAGTTGCACAGACGAAAAAGAAGTCGAATCTATTTATTATATGTTGTGTGACTGTCCTGCCTTTTCCATCAGAAGAATGAGAACTCTTGGTAGTCATTTCTTTTTGGAGCTGGAAAACTTAGGTAAAGTGAAGCTGATGGACCTCCTGAGATTCATATCACTATGTGGGTGGTTTTAACAGCGGACTTGTCTTTACAGCGTTCTCAGAGCTAAATGATTGGACACAATGGAAGAGCATTGTTGATCTAAGTGTAATTTTATTGTCACAAGGCACCCATCTACCCAACCTAACCTTTTTCTTAATATGGCCTTATGTAAGGTAGCAGGTCATTACCGACCTTATACACACATATGATGAACAAGTTGAATGGTCACAAGGGGTTTCGCTTAGATTAGGAAGGATTATGAGGTCATCATAAATACACTAGATACCTCAGTGGGCTCATCCAAATCCTCAAAGCCCAAGCAAGGCAATTAATGCCTAGATTTGATAAGATCCGTCATCTAGTTCTGTAAACCAACCTTCTGTTAAATCTAATCGTTTTGCTCGGTAGGCGTTAGGTTCGCTGTTCTCAGCGCACTGCTTCAGACTCAGGAAGGCTGAATCCACCGTGCTTCTTACATATTTACCCTAAGCTGTGATCACAATGTCGTATGCCTAGGTAGTTACGCTGAAACCTGTAATACATAGTTGATTAGTATACATATTTTCAATTACTAGGACCCAGTGGTGTTTGGAGATGACATCTCCTTAGGAGGTTCCTCTAGTGACATGTTTTCTTATTGAACTCCTCTCAAGCGTGGAGTTTGTGTCCCTTGTACTGGGCGTTTTGCAAAGCAAGATGACTGTCGATTCAATATCTTACCAGGGCCTGCGTAATAGCACTTCTCCGACATGGTTGGAAGCGCCCTCAATGTCTAGAAAAGCAGCCATTCCGAATTTCTTGTGATAAGATTATATTTCCGCTACTGCCTCATGATCATCAAGAACTGTTGAAACCGATTTCCTTTTAAAATAAGCTTGCTGAGCTCTGTATATGTTACCAATATATTGATATATGCCTCGTGTGAAGTCTAAAAGCTAAATAAAGTAGAAAGGACGAAAGACTAATAGGTCTGAATTAGTATGACTTGGGAGGCATACTGCACTCAAGGCAAAAAACAATCACATGCACCTTCTTCTTTAATTGTAGAACTACATATGTAAGTATCTATGTATAAGCCCTAGTATAAGAAAATGTATGAAAATATCCTTTAATCTATTCCTGACAATGGCTGAGGCCTTGTGTAGCATTAGCATGACCGGCAGAATGACATCGGGGAATGGGCTCTTAAAGAGTGCGAAAGACATGATAGCCCAGCGCAGAATCTTATAAGTGATTGCAACTTTTGTCCTAAGTAAAATGGCTTATTACCCCAACTTCGAGTACCATTCGAGCGTGCGCCTTAGCGGCTTTGTCACCCCAGAAGCATTCTTGTTTTACGATCAGACATATCTGATTCAGGATAGAGCGGCAGTGATTATGTTCCACTTAGCCGGAAAAACGGTAGCACCAGTACCATAGAGCGAGCTCCCTTCTGGATTTTCATAGATACGCTGGCGCGAGATGGGAGTCAATAGGAAAGACGTATCATACGATCCTTTCAAGATGAATTGTAGCATATCCTACCGTTTTTTTCTTAGTTCAAAACCTAAGTATAACGCAAAAGCCAGTTAAACATGACTTTAAATCCTTACTTCGACTTAATCATATTTTTAGAGGTTTTTACCAAGAATTGGCGGGTGATCAACATAATCTTATTGTGCAGCCAATAATAACAATAAATAGTTCGTACCTCCAATAGATGGTTTACTTTTCTTCCAAATCAAATAAAAGACTATCGCAGTTTGCCGCCAACTCAATTGGCTTTCTAGTGTAAACATCAAAACACTATACGACTTTATGATCGCACAACCTCACTGCCCATCAAATTGCTAATCTACAGCAATAATACTAGTTAACATAAAACATGTTGCCGAGGGAATTTATCGTTAAATCTGATTGCCAAAGCGCATTACTGGTGAAATTCACATTAACACTAGTAATAAACAAAACATTTCACTCTCGGCGCCCACTCAGAGAAGACCATGACGCCGCCCCGCCACTGTAGGTGGTCCATATCCACTTCATCCAATAAAGCTTTCATTTCAAATGCAATTGCCAGAGTCTCCTGTCCTAATGGCCTCTGGCACGGAGCAAAAGAGGGTGAAAAACTGCAATGAAACCGATTTAATGCAATACACCCATAGAGAGAGAGTGAAACATTTCACTTTGCTAAGAGGGACGTCCCAGTGGCTGCTGCCTTCATCTAATGTTCACATCAAACATTATAAAATCCCCGAAAGGACATAAAAAGCTACTTTATACCGTAATAATACGTAAATGCAATGAGCACTACCGACTAGGTACCCCACTCTCTATAGAGGGCGCTGCTATGGCTGCATCATTGCAACAGATTCAAAAAGCAATTTTTTCTGCGAGCTCCCACCACCCCCCCATCTTCTCTCCGAAATGAAAAACGAAAAGAACCCTAGAATGACTCTGGCATACACATCCCTCTATCGATATTCCAAATGACCAAGGCACCACCTCCTCGGTTCTGTTGAGAAGATGGATATAGCATGTCATTGTGGCAGCAGCATTCTGAAAATCGAATCAAGTTTTGCACAGTTAGACCTCATTTTTTGAAACGAAAAATTGTGAATATATACAGATCCTTGGTCTCCCTTGGGAGCAGCGGGTGGAAGTGGAATCAGTATCGATTCCCCATTGAGAATGTGTGATGCAGAAGGAGGAACCGGCGGAGTGCATAAGTGCATTAGAGGATAAGTAGAGAACCTAGGCGACGTCGTCGTGCAATTCAAAACCGGTGCTGTGCGGTGTATTGCTAAGAGAAAAATTGAGTGGCATGCATCGTGCAAGGATTCTGAGAAAATCATTGACATTTTCGAAAATCGAGTAAACTTCGATTGGTATACGTATACTTGTAAGGATGTGTGTGTATCAATAAGATGAAATGAATGGAAATGGACTTTGGGTCTTTATTAGTCTCTGGTGATTTAGGATTCAGGAAACGGAAAAGGACGATGAGTGGCATTTTTGCTGCAGTAGCAGCAGTAGAATTCGATTTCGGGCTTAAGTGCTTCTATACTGTGCTAGTGTCAAAGTGTTTTTGAAAGTTCCCATCAAAATGGGAATTGAAAGCAAACACTCTCAGGGTATTAGGGGAAATGAGGGTACTACTCTAGCATTTCCATCAGAAAATGGTTGGAAATTTTTCAAGGGAATTCGATTTAAAAATAAGGAGCTCATATACTGCCATAACCAATAGGTAGCTAGGAATGGCTTTGCGAAGTATATTTTCAGAATTTAAAAAAAAATGAATAGGAAGTGATGAACTTAAAAATAGTAATGCTCTCTGAAAGTGAGATGTTTTGCCTATCCTTACGTCTGGAGGTTCTTAATGACTAACCAGTCAATGGTTTTTCTGACAACTAGCAGCAAAACAGCTATCTAGTCTTTGGAATATCCATGTCATTATAAACATCCCTAAGCAGTTTCATCTATGATTTGCACCACCAAAAGCCGATCGACATCAACTTTAAATATAGCTACCGAAATAGCGAAGGCAATAGTGACTGAAACACAAGGAATTATTATGTGTTTAAGCAAAACATCCAGCAGTTGTTTAGCAGGCACCAAATAGAGAGAGACAGTGTAGGGCAAGAAACGAACGAAAGAATAAACGCTGGCTCTGATGGGCTTCCAGCTTAACTCTTTAAATACGGAGGTGATGTCTTGGTCATGTCATGGGCGGCGACTGGAGTATCAGCTCTATATACCCCATCTACAAAAAAAGCGATCCTATGTGTTGTACAAACTTTTATTGTACAATTGTGTGAACTTCATATCGTCCTAGGCATATCCCTGTTATTGTGTGAACGTCTAAAACCTTTCTACAACACAATAATCGGCACGTACCAGAGTGGCTTCCAGCCCGGCAGATCGAAAATAGAACACAGACAAATCTTGTAAAAAACCAACAAATTTCAAGTCGAAACCCACCACCTTTTCATCGACTTTAAAGCCGCCTATGGCAGCATTCATCGTCTTGAACTATACCAGGTGATGGTTCAATTCGGGATACCACCAAAACTTAACCAGATGTGGATAACACGCGATGCTGTGCAACTTGCAAACAACTCTTCTGAGCTCTTTCGAACATGCCCCGGATTCCGGCAAGGAAATGTCCTGTCATGTGACTTCTTCAATATCGTGCTGGAGCAGATAGTGTGCAGGGCAGGTGTCAACACGGAATGCACTATCTTTTACAAATCCCTCCTCCCGGCAAGCCGTCGTCTTACACATGACACCTTTGTAGGGATCCGACGAAGCATAACCGCTGCTACTAAGGTTTGGTAAAACAACTGGGTTCAAAACTCCTTAATCGAGGAACCAAATTAATGCTTTTTAAAAAGTTCATCTTAGCACCCTTACTGTATGGAGCCGAGTGCTGGACGATAAATAAAAAAGCTGAGGAAATATTGGGCACCTTCGAGCGAACAATACTTCGTCGGATATTAGCTCCCTTATGCGAGGGGGCGAATGGATGAGAAGATATAACCACGAAGCCTATGAGCTACATTAGGATGTAGTCTAAAAAGCAAAGATATTGATTCGGCCACTTGAGCGGAAGGACGGCAATGATCCAGCCAAGAGGACCTTCCAATCACAGCCCCCAGGTTCGAGACGGCGAAGAAGACCGAACCTCCAGTACAAAGACCAAGTTGTCGCGGATGCCAGAAAACTTAGTCTCCGCAACTAGAAGCAGTGTGTCTGGATGGAAGGGAGCAGTGTCTCAGGCATACAGTCCATAAGGGTCGGAAGCCCTTTAAATAAGTAAGCAACTTTATAACTACCATTACACTAGGTGGCGCAAAAGTCATTACTCTACTGTAAGATGCTATAATTTTTGCAAATGGCGGCAAATGTCAATTGACTACTTTGACATTTGTGAAGTAATCAGATACGAAATACACATTAACAAGACATGGATAGCTATGCTAAGGAACGCGGTATAATTATAATACTGCCTCCAACTCATTTTGAAGCTCCAAATCTAAGCGGATGGGACTTTAGCTAGGATCTTCATAAATGTGATTCGCCAAGAGGTTTCTGGTTCCACAATCGCCAGTCAATTTATTTAATTTTTTTTTTAATAAAGAGTTCAAAATGTCAGATAAAGACTTACTGTTACCTATAACCTTAGACGTGCCTGGTAATCTGTCTTATGTCTCAAATTGATAGGCCCTGAAGTCCATGAATAGGAACATGAGTGAATTTTTCTACAACTGACAAATTGTCAGACTTAGCAATGAAATTAGCATACATATGTACATACATACTGCTAAAAGTTTAATAAAATTTTGCTAATGGAAAAAGATTCTATAAAATTATGACAAAATGCTCGTCAAGAATTTTTGCAGACGTTGTGAAAACTTCCGATTCCCACTCTCCAATTCTAAAGAAATAGTCCCTCAAAGCTATAATCCTATTAAGTGGCACCGTTTTGGAATTCTTTATGACCACTCTAGGTCTTTTGACAAAGTCATCGTCAGCTTCTGCATTAATTTGGACAACTCATTTGGAATTTATGAAATTCATGAAACGGACAAATGATTCTCTCCGTCAAAAACTTCAATTCCTACCCCCTACCCCCGATCCAGCAGTAATGCCCGTTTCTATTTCTCGTCCTTTCGCTACATAGACACTATACATACATCTCTAAATTATGAATATTACCCTCGTATATCTGTCGTCCTTCTTACATTGGCTATGTCCTCATTTCATCTCTCGTCATTACGGATAATATTTGGATTATGACTTTTTCTACTTTTCGTCTTCATTCTCCTTCTACCCCAACAAACATAACAAAAAGGAAAGCAAAAAAAAAAACTAAATAAATGTGATATAATGTCTAGATGTAGAAGCACACAACATCATCCAGTGAATCGGCATCGTGTTGGCTGCTGGCGCTCATCTCTTCCCAGTTCGTCATGAAGAATACGAGAACTGTCCTACGATTATCCCTTGGAGGAAGATTTGCACAGAAAGGAGAACTCAACGATAGGCGACAGGGGGCGCGCGCCGAACAGAAGCACTTTCAAATTTGCATCAAACGGCGAAAAACGGACGAAAAATTCCAAATTAATGAAACTTTATCTATATAAATGTGTATACAGCGGTAAGTCTTTGTATATGTATGTGGTTCTTGTGCCTGGACTCTTCCAACCATCGGGCGGGTGACGAAGAGAAGAAGAATATTATTTTAACTGGCAAATCCAACTTTCAAAAATTTTCTATTTCTACAAAAAAGAATGAAAAAAAAAAGGAAAAGAAAAACGACAACCGAGACGATTGGGTTGGCGTAGAAGGACATCCGATAGAGGGTTGCAATTCTGTCAGAATTTTTGGACGAGTTATGATAATTGCCTACCCCCTCAAAGATCTCTAGCTTTTTGGGATAAAATTGTTTGCAGTTTCTCTATGCTATGCTGCGGTTATGTCAAATGCAGTCGGGAGCAAGCATGGCGACGACATAGACATCGACAAGGACCGACGACGACAACGACGACGTCGACGAGGACGATACATTTGGAGGAATTGTAGAAACTTTAAGTCTCTTTTGGTCATGTTTATGACTAAAGGGAAGAAGAAGCAAGCACATCATTTGCGACTAGGAAGACAACGACGACGACGACGGAGACTTTTGTTGGATATGCAGAAAATGCAATTGGCAAATGGATAAGTGCTATATTTTTCAGGGTTTCAGCTCATTGAGAGGATTTTAGAAAGGCGCGCGGGGGTGAGTTCAAGAAATACCATTTGATGAGGAGAACGAGAAACAAAGTTTTCAAGAAATTAAATGACTTAACCAATTGGTGGGTTCTGATAGAATCTTATAGAGGTCTTAAGGAAGCTACTTGCATATGTAAAAGGTTTGGTGAATTAAGATCCAAGCTCGGTCCAACCAAAACGAAACTAGTTTCATATTCATAATATTTTAATCGAAACTTTTAACATCGAAATCTTGCATTACTTAAATTTAACACAGCAGAAAAGCCAGACCAAAATCGGCAAAAATGGGTACTGAAATCAAAAATAGTTAGCTCAACTCATCGCTCCGATAATTTCATATGCATCGCTGTCATGATATCGGAAAAAAGTTCAATAGTTAACACAAAGTTGAGGAGTGCATCTTCCTTAACCCTCTGGCCCTAGATGACCTACCATAAGTTGTCCCTTATGACAGCTTTTCTATTATGGAATTGCAGAAGAACTTAGCCGTGTGCCGGGGTGCTCACGATTTTGCGGAAAGCCCCCTCGGTTAATATAAAGTGTTTGGTTTTCCAATAGGGATTTCTAAACTTTGTAGGGTTATTGCGGTGATATTGTTGAAGGTACATCTGTCAAACTGGCAGTGATTTATTAAGTCTGTCCTGCCATATCAACAAATAGTGTTCAATTCATGTGCAAATGATTAAATTGTTTTATAGAAGTGGGTCGTCTGTTCGAGTACAATTTTGAGCGTTTCGCCCATTTTACTGTCACTAAAATCGTCCTGTCGAGAGGACTATTCGCAACGTGGAGGATAAATTCGAGCCATTGAACAATCCACCAATACCTGTACGTCAACGAAACGCAATATCTGTCGAAAATATTGCTGGTATCCGTAAGAGTGTGCAGGAGTATCTGAGGCAGTCAAATGCTGCAAGAACTTGGCCTTTCGTAAACCATGACCTGCGCTTGCAACCGTACAAGATTTAACTGATCCAGGAGCTCAAAGTTAATGACCATAGATAACGACGTTTGTTAGCTGACTGAGCTCTCGAGCAGTTGAAAGTTGACCCCAATTTGGCGCGAAAAATCCTACTTCTGGATGAATGAATTGCTTGGTCAACAAACAAAATTGGCGAATTTGTCATAAAAATCCACATGAGATCTACCAAATTGCAATCCATCCAGAGAAAGTCGCTGTTTGGTGTGGATCTTGGATTTTCATTTCAATATTTTCTCAATCCTGTTCAGCCCACTGGTTTTGAGCGCATCCACCCGTCATCCACACTGTCTGAACAGACTAAAAGCAGCCATTTTTCTTTAAGGTATGCAGTCGTATTCCCCTGTTGCTATTTGGTTAGTGTTAAAGCTCGGATAGGGCCCATATACAAAAAAGTATAAAAGAAGACAGAGACCGATTAAGCAAGCAACTAAGGAGATTATAATATTTTGCTGTAAGTGACAGTTGCAGACTTATAAGACATAAGCAATGAACAAAAGTAGTTCACCGTCAACTTCATTTCTTCTATTTAAACAGGTTCTTTGCAGTGTGGAAGGATATTTCACCAAACCCACTCCTTATTCTAGTCCAACCAAAGCCAATAAAGAATTAATTCTCTTGGAAGCTTTTCAAAACTAAGATTGCTTTACTCACATTCCGTCTAGATCGCATCATTTCATTAAATTATGAAATAAAATCACTTAAACGTTATCAAGTGCAATTTGACCAATTTGCATTGTTTCAATACTAAATAATGTCTTGCCATCAAGAATAATATCTCCATTAGGCAAGTGAACAAGTTCGTAGTTCTTATTCTCCAATTCCCATGGACCAGTGCGTCCAATGAAGTTGTCAAGTTGTTGGTCTTCTCTGGGCATCAGTGTTTTTTTTTTTTTTACGATCCAGACAAATTATAACCCAATGTATGTCATTTGTGCCGACAGAAGATCTTTTCTGCACCCAACTTAAAGCATTCTTTGCAAAATAACGTTGAACTACACACATACAGACAATCTAGCGATGGACGGAGGAGGCAACTTTCATTATAAATTCTTTTCTATATATTGTCGTTTTTTTTCTATACTTTTTTGGACCATTTGATTTCTCGATCTGATTCGTGTCCTTGTTGTGCTACAGGAGCAGTCATACGAACATAGACTGTCCGGCGAAATTGCATTTAGTGTGCATTAGTTTTGTGATGATTTCTCTTTGGTTCTTTCTTACTCTGTCTCTTTCTGGTCATTAGGTTTTATTGCATGCAATATGTATAGTTGTTTCTTCGTTGTTGGGAATGAGTTTTAGCAGAATCTCAGGATATTAAAAGAAACTTGTGTTTGTTTGTTCTGCAGATTGAAATGGAGCTGGGAATATTTGTTAAATGGGAATATTCTATGAAATTTTAATGCTATTTGGTCAATTCTTGTCAAATAGGTCCTAATGACGATATTGTACATGAATTTCAAAATCAGCAACAAAAATCCTACTAAATCCGATAATGTAAAGGTGTCGTGTTGAGGCGATATGAATGCGCATCATGACTTATGGGATACTATCCCCGGAATTGAGTTCTTATTTGTGTGCTTAGTAGGCAGGGCATAACTAGAACATAGAATAAATAAATCTATACTTCATTACTAAGACGCACTGGGAGGTACTAGATGTCCCCTTTATCTGTACAAAATATCTACTTTCCTCTTTCCTGAAAGGCGTCTGATGCACACATAAAAACATTCTGTCTGCCGAACCATTAGACTATGTGAAAAAATTTATATAAAGCCATAAGCAGCCCATAGATGACCAAAGCCTACCTCAGCACGACTTTTTGTTTGTGTGTACAGAAAGGACCTATGTACGTCTAATGCCATATCTGCCAGGCAAAGAGATCTTACTTTTTTTTGAAAAGCTTTCTCATGACAATAATACTCTTGGATGTCATCATTTACTCCTTTCTCAGACGTTCGCAACAGGTGCGGCCTTGAGAAAAACCTTGATGGTATTTTTCCGGCTTCGAACTTGGAATCCGATGCATTGTAGTCCTACCGAAGAACTACTGAGCCACGGCGCCCATATAACAAAAAGAAAGGTAGCCAACCGCCTTTGGAGGAGTGCACAAGTAAACATACTCCGCTGCATAGCAAAAAACAGCGTCAAATCAACACAGCTACTTCTGGACTTTGAAATAACCAACTACTCGTGTACAGAATGTATCAACAGATTATGGACAGAAACAGATGAAGCAACTTTTAACCTTCTCATGGACACCCACTTCTAGGTTAACTCCAACACTATATCTATATCTCTTTCATTAGGGACTACTACCTATGTCCTGGTAAACACGTCCACGTCCACTAGCCCCAATATACAAATGTAATTAGCGAAGAAGGGCTAAAGTGGGTGGCAATAGCCTTCGGGCCTTTTAAATCCCTGCGACCAAGTGGCTTCGTCGAATGCAACTTTAGACACCCTTCAGCATACTATTGCAAAGTCCGACATTCTTCAGGCCAACTGTCTGAACCGATCTTAGGGCAGTATTTATATGCAAGGCAGAAGAAATATCGTCCACACTCTCAAGGGATTTAAAACTCATCATAGCCTAATGTCCTTTCTGCTCAATATTCTCTAACCAATTCTAGATCTCTAGAATTATAATTCCTGGCTATCATATACATATGTATGTCACATCACGACTATGAGAAAGGCAAATCTTTGGAACCAGCCTTATCTACTCCTTCTCAGCCAAAGAATATGTAGAGGGAAGAAGAAGTGGCAAACCCCACAAGTGGACCAGTAAGCATGCATAAAAACTGGAGGGTTGGGATCCTTCTATTTCGGATCATAATCTTGCCAAAAGGAGAAGAAGACAAGATAAGAAGGAGCTTTAAATTAAATTGAAGTTGAAGTTATAAAACTGCGGAGAATGCAGAGCAAAGTACTTGACATGGGTTAATATTTTCGATGCATCGATATATTTCCGATCTCACTGTCATAGTGCTTCAACATGAGCTATAAGCACTCAATACCAGACAGAACAGAATGGACACAATACGCTGTTAATCTTTAGGGATGAGACCCAGGGTCCTAAAGCAAGAACAGAGTTTTTACAAAGGGTCTGCGCATTTATATCTCTTTAAACCATCCAATGCATCGCTCTGCATTCATTGAAATCCCCCTTCAGATGACTTCAAGGACTTCAAAGATGACTTGAAATTCTTCAAAGACGGCAGATGACTTCAGACGACTTCAATGAATTCAAAGACTTCAAGGTGACTTCAGTGAACGCAGAGCAATTAAAATGATTGTGTGATTGCATTAATTTTGACTTTAAAATAATGATTGCAAAAAGTTATTTCTAAATTCAAAATGAATGGTGATTTATAATTTTGAAGTTGAAGTTATTATTGAAGTCATTGAATAAAAACAAATACATGTGAATTCTAGAGATGACTTCAATGAATGGATTCCGAAATTATTGCATTTTTTTTACAGCCCTGGTGGCAAGACTGATGCTGTGAAAGAGCCCGAATGCTATACTAGGCCACTGTACCCATCACTGAACAAAATCAAGACCATCCTCATTGGACACTGTGTCAGTAAAGGCTCGCTTACAGACTGTATATTTCCTATAAAGACTTTTGAAGAAGCTGTGAAGACAATTGAAAACGATCATTTTCTGTGCTTAGATTTATCTAATTTTAGCCCCCCATTCTAATAATTTCATTCGTGACTTGATGCTTCAAGGATGCAAAGATCTATGTACATATTATCTTATTTCGTACTACCATGAAGCAACATTCAAAGACTTTGTACAAACATGAGCTTTAAGAGATTAACGATTCATTTAAAACCCAGTTTTTAAGTACCTACAACTCATAATAAATGCGACTTATTTTCACAATAATAAAAATTACAGAGACATAGTCCTGCAGATGGTCATCTTTAATCCATCTTCCCTATCTCTTAACGCGACCTTTTGTTCAATTAACACAACTCCTAACAAGACCATTAACCAACATCCAATCCAATCAAAAGTCGACTTTTTCCCTGACACTACTTCCCCATACATTCTTAATGTCGCAAAGTAACCGTCTCTGCTCATATACGACGAACCATATCCTTCCAAAATGGAAAAGGAGATCCGTTAAATAAATGAAAAGGAACATAAGATGAGAAGCTAAGCGAAGCGCCAAATAATGCAATGTATAGTTACCTTTATTCATCCCGGCGACAATACCAAGGATGAGAATGTTATAATGACACCTTGCACAGGATACAACTTGGTGCGAGGGGTAGAAGAATTCCCTAAGAATTCGTACTCCATATCGCATTGCATCATCATGATACATAGTCAAGAGTCAGGAGGACTCTCTTTTACCTCTCTCTTATGACACCGTCATTGTCATTGTGCCCGGTACTGCGACAAACGGATACGACTACGAGTAGTATGTGTGTGAAGATGGTGGTGGTAACTAATAATAGATGCCCGGGATCTTCTTGCAGAAAGTGCAGAGACTTCTTCGTCTCTGTTGGCCTTTCTTCTAAATAACTTTGTACAGAACCACCAACCAACCAACACCCTAGCAGTTCAAGGTGTGATATTAACAGTCAGGATATGGCACGTAGTAACTCCTTTTCTATCCTGATTCGCTTCAATCTTTGAATCCTGAGGCATCGCGAGCGTCTGTCGCATCACACTATTGCTTTTGTCGTTGTCGTCGTCATCGTAGTCGTTTGCCTTCTCTGCACCCAGAGGTCGTTTTCAAAGTTCCTTCTCTCTCTCTACTCACAACCAGTCCACCACCCACCCACCAGGTAGTAGATTCCGAGGAGCATAAATATTTATGGCCGTGTGTTTCTTGTTTCGTCGCCAATGCTCCCAAGTTAATTTTTTCTTCTTCTTTTTTTCTTGGCTTCTTGTTCGAATAGAAGGAATGTGTTAGAGGTGTAAGGCGTAATGCGCCATTGTTGAGTGCCATCAACGTCCTTTTTATTCCCACCTTCTGCACACTGACACTGCACGTGAAGCGGTGTGAGAGGGAACTTAGTGCTGCATAGGAAATCACCTGAGAAACTTTTTTGGAATCCTGGGTATAGGGAATAGTACCTATAGCTGGTGTCATTGTCGTTTAATCGTCTTATATCACATTTTCATTGTGTGTGCGAGCAAATATTATGTGTCGTTTTGTGGTGGCAGGATGGTGTCTATAGTGGAAAAGCCATGGCGATGTGACGAGTAACGAGACGGCGGCGGCGGCGACGTTGGCAATTGTTTTGTCAAGCAGTTTGAGACAAGTGAAACTGTTAAAAGACGGTATATGCCATTTGCTGAGTTGCTTTTGCTGGTGCTTAAAATGCATTTTCGGTTATTTTATGGTAAGAGGGTGTTTTTGAGAAAATGAAAACCGAACATAGTGGTGAAGCTGAAGCGCTTAGCATAAAACAACGCTTCGCACACGGCAGTTAATAGTTAGGTGACTTTCGGAGTTTTAAACTTACTTAAGGTAGTCTCTTAAAATGTGTAGTTTTTTCTTTTTATTCTAATCTCTTAATTGATTTGATTGCAGTCATTTGCTGTCCTTTCTCTACATAAATAACAGATTTAGATCTATGTAAAAGCTACTAAGGCTTATAATTTCGCAAGGTATTCGCGATCTTATCGTCCTTAACTGAACACTTAAATCAATAGTGGGAGCACTTCTTGCATTCCTTACACCAACCATAAAAACATAGATACATATGAATGTATGTAGATCATCCAAGTGATGACCAAAACTGCTCGTCACATTGTGTTTAGCCTTTTGGATTCTTTGTAAATTCCTTAGCTATAGCGCTCTCGACGATTATACTTCTCGGACATACTGGTTCCAGTTGTGAAGAGGAAATTTTCCTTTATCGGCGACCGTTAGGTTTAAAGACTGTCTAGACTGGTCATTTTCGTTGTCTCAAATCTGCAGCATGGGATTAAAAAAATCTTTTGACTGGGAAACTGGAGCTTCATCTGTTGATGTGTCCGAACCAACGTTTTCGTTGTGTTTTGGCTTTTAAGATTGCAACCATATCCTTCTTCTGGGATGGCTCTACAGTTCGCTACCAATAAGCCTGTCCACTTAGCTAATTGCCACCAGTTGCGCACTCGAAGTTGGACGAGGTCTCCTTGAAATGATACCCGACACCTGTGGCGAGGAGGTGCTCTACTGTGTCATCCCTCCGGGTTTGATTCGAAGACTCTGCGGACCAATGCGTTGATATCCATTCGCTCTACATGTTCCAGCCATCTCAGATGTCCAGTACGTAGTAGTCCAGTTCTGCCATTTGTGTTATGAAAACTTCTTCTGAGTCTTTTTAACCTTCTAATGTCCGAACATTTCTCTTTCGACTGCAACATGTGATAGACGATTAGCGATAGACTGGGCAGAGTAGTTCTCCATACCATGAAACGTGGGCAGTACACAAATGCGTGCTCAGTGTCTTCATATGTTCATTCGAGACAAGACGGTGAACTGTCATACCCAAATCGGTTAAGATATTTACGGTTACCACCATGACCAGACAGGAACTACGTAAGGTTGTAGTTGAAGTCTCCCAGGTGGCGACTTATCCAGTCCTGAATTGTTGGAGTAAGTTTGTGTGTCCATCTGCCTTTTCCTCTATTTTAACAACATTGATTCCATTTGCTCAAGTGTCAATGTCAATAGGGACTATTCCAGGCAGCTTCGTCCTTTTGAACTGCAGCTTCTTGTCCAACTGAATCTATTCTTGAGATCTGATTATTTGGTTACCAACCTGGAAGTTGGCAAACTCTACAGTTATAAGTACAGCTTCTGTTTTATGATCGTACAGTTCTAATCCAACGGTTGCGAGCCAATTTTTTATCTGGACAATTGTTTCGTAAAGTTGGCCAAAGCCGAACTTCTCATTACTGTACGTGTTGGGCGTGGTAGATCTTCAAATTCAGAAGAGATCTACGGTCTTATGCCGTATCCGAATCCTTGGACTCGAACTTTGAATCCCGTGAACAATGGTCTAACGTCAAAACACATGTTACTTTTATAAAAAGAGTGTGTGCATAATTGTGATTAAGGCATACTTATGTATGTATATAGGTTTGACACTGTATGTGTATTATGGTATAATTTTAGAAAAATCACAAGACAAAAATATGTTATCTTTTAAGCATTCAACGCACATCCCCTCATCTGAAAAGTTTACCCGGCATAAGGTCGCATCATCACGTATTCTCAAAACACAAAACCCACTCGAAAAGTGCTCGACGAAGAAACTTTCCCGATCGCCAATTACGTATGCTAATTAATCAGTCGCCGTTGTCGTCGTCTTCCCCTGCATACACAGCTTATGTATGTTCAGTGGTCACCTTTCAACAGAAAATAACTTTTTTTTTGTTTTTGCAAAACCAAAACTCTAGAGAATCTCTCAAAATCAATTTGTAGAACTTTAGTTTTCCTTCGGAGTAGAGACTCAACTCCCACTAACCGCACTCTCACACCCCGCTCACTAGCAGCATTCGAACTGAAAAATCACGTTTCGAATGCAAAATCATGTTATGCCCTCGAAAAAGCGAACGTGATTCATACACAGAAAAAAAACACATGCTACGCGTCGTCCTCAACTTGCATGACCATGGGTCCGCCTTGAAGACTGTGTATTGCACTACAACCGGTCCATCCATCTCTATGTCGTCCTCCTTCTGCTCTCTTTATTTTCGATTTAATTAATTTAATTATAAAAAGGCCAAAAAGAATGTATGTATGCTATGCGAACCATAGGTGGTAGTGTCAGCAAAAAGTTGGTCTCTCTAGTCAGGAATCCAAAGTCAAGTGAAGGCGGCCGCGTGCCATCTCTAACACAATTTCACAATCTATCTGGACACACAGTGATGCTCCTCTCCTAATGGAAATGACTAATTTCTCAAGTTTGTTTGCTTTTTTTTTCTTTCGTTTTTCATAGGTACTCACTCAGAATGCACATGAACATTCACACGGAACGTGATAAGAAATTCCTATGCCCAATGGAGGGATGTCAATACATTGGACGGAATAGAGCTGCGTTAAATTTGCACAGGACCACGCATAATATGCAAATGGACTTTAAATGTCAGGAGGAGGGATGCAATTACGAAGGAAAGAGTTCCTATCATCTCAAGAGGTAAATGTAACTTTGTTTAGTTTTTATTCAAATGTATTCCTTGTCAAAATCCCTATTTCTGAGGAATTGTCCCTTCAAGGCTATGTTAAGGATATGTTGCTAGTTCTTAGGGTATTATGTGCAAAATACATACACAGCAGTGTCACCAATATATTGTTTTACTTAGACATTGACTTCATTGAAATCGAACTATTTTGAATCCTTTTTTGTGGGTGCTATGACTCAGTTGTTGCGTACATTTAGTTCTTGCGAGCGTCTGCCACGAAAAAGCTTCTTTTATAGTGTTGTGGACATTAAAAGAAAAGACAGAACAAAATGGATTAAAAATTAAAATCCAAGAATCCTAACTTTAACTCACATACATAATACAGTTCAAATGGAAACCAAATTAAGGGTCATGCTCCATTCACACGTTTTCAAGATTGTCTTCTACATATTAGTCACAAGTAAAAGGCAGCTAAAACACTATTGCACAAGGGGCTTATGCAATTGCCCAATTTTATTTCATTCAATGTTCGACATATTTACTTACTTAGGTGGCTCTACAGTCCTCAACCTAAAACCTCTCCAGCCAACCCAGTTAAGAGCATCATCATCATCCGATTTTATCAAAGTCCATGCCTTTGCACCATACAGCGTTTTGTAAAGATTTACCTTAGTTTTTCGAGATAGAGCTTTCTTACTCAATTGCCTTCTTAGCCCATAAAAAACCCGGATTGAAGGTGGATTCTTCATTTGAGATCTCCACTGGTGTCATTCGTGGAGCTCACCATAGAGCCGGTGTAGACAAAGTCCTTATCCAGCTCGAAAATATATCTGTCTATTGTGGCATTCTGCAAAAGATGCCGATGTTGAGTGTTCTTTTTTGTAAACAGAATATATTTAGTCTTGCTTTCATTTACCACTAAACCCGTCCTTGCTGCCTCGATCTCAATCCTCTCAAACGGCCCACTGGCGACCCGCTGAGTTCTTCCAATTATGTCAATGCCATCGGCGTCCACGAGTAGTTCTCCAGACTTGAAAAAGATCCTCCGGTGTTGACATGTGAGTTTCGTACAATTCTCTCAAGTAGGTATTATTTTAAACAGATCGGGTGATAGCGCATCACCCTGTCTAAGTCCTGTTCTGACATCGAACGGAGCTTTACACCTAAAGTTCTCGTGGAGGCTTCAATCTATCAAACAATTGGTTAGAAACTTTGTAAGCCGTAATGTCACTTCTTTCTTGGTCCTAAAGCTAAGGAGATGTCATTAAAGTCCTGAAAATGTAAAGGAAAATCTCAGTTTATCCATAATTGAATTCTTTTGATCCGAATGTTATACAATATTATTTGAGTGGATTTAAGGCTGTACGCATTTGGTGATGAGTTTTCCCCATAGTCTAGCTTAGCATAGTTTGGCTTATTTTCGCTACTACTTCGTTACAACTCGTACACTGCTTAGGTCAATAAACTTAGCATAAGTAGACATTATGAATTTTCACTTACTCTTACGTTTGCCTCACATAGTTTGTGTCCACATTTTTTATATATACAACTATTCAGGTATATGACTACTACGTTTTCATTATATCCACCAGTATAAATATTTCTAACTCTCGCCGCCATTATCATATAAGTATGTACATACACTTCTATCCACCATTTCATGCAGAAAAAAGAAGTACAAAATTCAGTTCAATCCTTTAAAGCTGTCCTCGAGATCATCCAATAAGTTACTTCGTTCTCTCGATCTTCAACTATATACCATTATAGTATCCAGCTCAACACCCGCTCACAAGAAATGGATGCATTCCAAAGTATTTTACTCGACGCAAAGATCAAGATCAATGTCCGTCGCTTTGTTCTTCGGTACCCTGTTTTACCATCGATATGTGTTCGACTGCTGCTGCTTCCAAGTCCATAAATGGAACGTACAGAAGCCTCATCTACTCTCGTCATTCCACAAGGCAACAGCCGCGCATAATGCTCTCGTACCTCAGTGCACCATAACTTCTCATCACATCGCATGCATGCAACAGCACTAATATACATCAGCGGCATGTGTACCAATGCTCCACCTTCCGAATCAGAAAGCGAGATCCTCTACAGTCAGGACCGATGCCGATCATCATGGCTAGTAAATGTTGCACATCGCAAATTAAACGAAAAACCAAATCTAAACCATTGGAATCTTTGTATGCAGCAGAAGCAGCATCAGCAGCGCCTTAGATAAATAATCTGTCTGTGTCCATCGACGTCGTCGTCGTCGTCGTCGTCGTCGTCGTCGTCGATGCTGTAGTTGCTGCTCTGTTTGTTCGTCCTTTTTTGTGAGTGTGTACACCCAAAGCGGGTGCATCTGTAACATGTGCATAAGGTGATCTCGCACAGAAAAATACATGACGCGCCATTGTTTGGCGGGCGATTGTTGAAGTATGCTTACGTATGTATACTCCAACAGCCAAAGGCGAACAAAACATCAACCTGATGCAGATGCTGATGATGACGACGACAACGACGAAGACCACGATGATGATGATGAGGACGAAGAGCGCCTGAATGTTGCTTCTGTTGTCTGGTCTCTGGTTTGCTCGGACTTTTGAAAAACTCAGTCGTGACTTATTGATTGGAATGATATGGAAAATTTTTGTAATATTTCTTGGACTCTCGTTTCGCCTTTTTTTTTTGTTTCATTCTTCTTTGGTAAACTGCCATTGCATCCACTTCTGGTTGCTGGTGATCTGATGATGGCGGTTGTGTAGCAGTTTGCTGATCAACCATTTAGAGTTGAATCAATTCTTTTTTTTCCCGTTGCTTCGCTTAATATAGCAAAGGACAAGTTCTAAGGTAGATTACTTGCAGTGGCGGATTCCATTTACCATTGGGTACACTGAATGGAATATTGAAAAACTATATAACACTTTACGTGGGTAAATTGTTTAGGATAGAACTCTAGTTTCGAGAATTTGACCAGAGTTTAGCTCTGAAGCCTTTAATAATCTTAACAATAAGGAGGTCTTTTTGTTTTTGTTTTTTTTTTCCAAGCAACATGAACAATTTGTGCTTTCCCATGCTTCCATATTGGTCCTGGAAATCCTTAACATACTGTGTAGGAACCTGTTAAGGAACGTTTGTAGTCATTCTCCATTTATGTATCCACATAGCACTGACTCAAAGTTAGGTTAGGTTAGGTGTGCTAGCTGGCATGGCGGAAAGAAGACTCTCCTCGTAACCTCCAGGGGCTATTGACCCATAGTTGTATCCACAATCCGTAGGTATAAGATTTTCCCGTACCCTGTACAACTCTGTACTTGTTGAGTTTCAAATTTGTCCTGTTTGCTATCTATTACATACAAACCAACCAGTGGATTGATGTGCTGGAGCGTTCCTCTAGATCATTGAAGAAGTGTCTCTCCAGAAACTTATACTGTGCAAGCTGGAGTCCGGGGCAGTAGCATAAGAAGTGAGTTGCGTACTCAATAGCTTCTTCATCACCACAGCTTTTGCAGACATCCTCTTCAGTCCTTCGTAGTTTTCTCATATGATTTGCACCCTGAGACGATACCCACGAGGGTGGAAATGGATTTCCTGTCTTTCCTAACAAGTCTTTCAGTTCTTGATATGTCAAGCGTGTTCCATAGTTTCCTAGTGATGACGCAGGTCTCTATGGATTTCCACCTGTAATCTGTTTTTTTTTTACTTTATTCCGTGGTTCAAGCTTAAAGGAGCAAGGCGGTATAAACACGGATGGGTGAGTTGGTTCTAAGCTCAATACTTAGCCACCTCTTGCCAGTTCATCAGCCCTTTCATACTTTTGTGTCCGGGGACCCAGCAGGGGACGATCTCGTGAAGTCTAGGAATGGCCACCAACTGTAACCACATAGCCAAAGTGTTTTCGTAGGATCGTTGAATAACTCCTATTGTTTTCTCTTCGTTTCTGATTAGCTTACTTTAAGAGCAGCAATTGCTGCCCGTAGTTTAGGGAAATGTCTAGCAGAAGCAGGTTAAGGATGCCCTCAAGACCGGCAGTTGGTATGGTCTTCATTACACTGGTGCTACCAATGTCCGCTAGTCACGATCTTTTTCTTGCAATGAATCGAATAATTTCGTTCAGTGTACATTGGACTACATAATAAATTAACTTATTATTATTTTTTAAACTGATACTTCAATTTAGATACTAAGACAATCTGCTAACTCTTCTGTCTGCCACAAATCAAAGAAGTAGAAGTATGCTTCTGTCCGCTGCAACATTCCACAGAGAATTTCTTGTTGGGAGGACACTATTCCTCCAACGTTATCTCAGTACCTATTCCCGAATTGATTCCGATTTTTTAAGGAATGTCTTCAAATTTCTTGTTATTTCTCTTTAGAAACAGAAGATCGAGTGGAGAAGATCGAGTATTTCATCGGTGTATAGCGTATCGCTCTTAGTTCCTAGAAAGAAAAGGATTTCTAATTAGCGAGCCAATTATTGGTCACTAATTAACGCTCGATAACAAAGGGAGGGAGATATTGTCAGGTGACCACGAAGGCAAGTGTTTGGCGGCCTTTTGTAGCAATTAATTCTCCAGAAAGACAAGAAACAGATAAGTATTCTTGTACGAGTATGTTCCTGCTACCTACTTGGTGGATGATGACGATGAGAGAGTATTGTTTAACGAGCTTTAATTGAAGCGAGGAATGTATCGTACATTCTATCTCAAAGGATGATCAATCAAGATCAAAGGATTCCCAACTTCTGACCTAAGGAAGAAAAAGTGGAACTAACAGCTAACTAGGGATTAATAGGTTCAAGAAGCAAGGAATAAAAGAACTATCTATATCGTAACTATCTGATTCTTTTTGGATGATCGATTTGGGTAGCACACACTCTTAGGCTTCTTCCTTCCTCCAGTTTGTAAAGTGGTAACATAAGCAATTAAATAGATCTGTTCTTTATACTTAAGCGCTGTTCCAAGAAAAATAGCAAACCAATCGGATAATGTAGATCTCACAGACTTACTTCTGTTTCAAATCACGAAATTCCTCTACCCATAAGCATTAACTTGTGCCAAATTGTAATTTGCCTACCAATCGTTTCCATCAAGATGCACGCCTTCACGCATTTGATTATCTCCACAGGTCCTGGTTGTGTGTATATTTTCCTCTTTATTTAATGACAACATGGCCAGCAATTTCTCTCTTTTATCATGTAAATAGATCACCTAAATCCCACCTAATTACAATAATCCCAATCAGGTTACAATTCGTTTAAATAAAAATATTTGAATTCCTAATCCTTGCTATGGGAATTGGCCATTCAACCAAGTCCAAGCCAAAAGTCGTGACTACACTCATCGTGTGCAATATCCACGATAAGATTTCCAATAAATTGTGAAACCACGTGAGCTCCTTGGCGTATCCTTATATCATACATCGTCTGAATCCCGAATCAGGAAAGAAAATCCTGCTGTGCGTTAGCTAATTGTTAACTTGTTTACTATTTTCTTCTATCCTTTCAGACACATGAAAAACCATTTGCAGCCAGGCAAAACCTTTAAATGCTCGGAATGTGATTTCGAAGCCAAGAACACAAGTCACATCAAACGCCATATGAGAGTACACACTGGAGAAGTACCATACAAATGCCCGCATTGTGATTATAGATGTGGTTACATTGTAAAAGCCCGACTTTAATCCTTTTTTACATTTGAACTGACATGAATTTTATTTTTCAGGAAAACCTCCGCAAGCACATTCTGACGACAAAAAGGCATCCGGGGAAATCCATTTATCAGTGTACGCAGTGTGATCCATCGAAACAATATCAAACGAACTTTAATAGTGAATACTTGGCTCATTTGGCAAAAGTTCATCCGGAATATAAAGCGCAGGATAAGGCTCTAATCTAATTGGAGAAGAAATGTGTCGTAACTTGTGAATCTGAGTATGAATCTCCTTTTCTTTAAATTTAACGGACAAATCAACTAACTTGTATAAGCGCCACGAGGAACCATGACGGAGACAAAGAGTAACTTTACTGATGGTTAATACATTTGCTAGAAATAAGTAACCGAAGAACGGCACCAACCATGTTTCAGTGATAAGGTTTTCCGAAGATTAAAAGATTTCATTGTGCATTCAAACTGTGACCAGGTTCTTGCATAAGATGTAATTTCCACCGACCAACATGATTCAAAAGCAAAAAAAAGCGCATTGCCGCACTAAACCTTTCAATTCAAGTGCTAGTGAAAAGTCAAATATGTACATACATCTTAAAAAAGAAAAAAAATTATTATTTTTTTGTTATGTCAAATTCGAAATAAAAACTATCAAAATGGTGCCATTTCCTTTTTGTTTTTCTTTGAGAGAATCTCAAATTTTACAAATATACCAGGCCAACAGAAGCAACTCGTAGGTATCCTCTCGGAAACAAAATTCTAATTTAATTGCATAGTTCAAGGAGTTACTGTAGAATTATTTTCCATAGCATATTCTATGATGACCCTGATGTTTTCATTGTCGGAACTTAGTATTGCATATATATAGGCGCAATGTGCAGTTGAATATGAAATTTGAGACTACATTGCATAATTGCTGGAGCTGCGGATTTTGTGTCCGAAATATTCGTTGCGTGGTTTTGGTTGCGATTGAAAATTGTTCCCATATATTTTCGTTGCATATGCCGAAGGGTATATTTGTACTTCGCGTTTGGTTGCATACTCTCGTGAGCATTGAGAGTTGCAGGTTTCATAGCCGGAGAAAAAGGAAACTATTTGCAGTGACATCTATGACAACGAATATAGAAACTACATATTTAAATAAAAAAGTTTTTCTTAAAGGCACAATTGAGCAAATCCAAAAATGGTGGGATTCAAACATGTTAAAAGTAAATAACGAATGGAAATAAACTTCAAAAGTACGTGTTGATAACCAACGCAGAAGTTGTTGCCTTCGATCGATGGCCTGAAGAATGTGAGAGCTTTGTAGATAGCTATGAATTCTTTATCGTAAAATCTGTTATTTTTTTCAGCCAGTGAGAACTTCTTGGAGAAGAATCCTAATGGTTGCCAGTCCTTATTAAATCGCTGCTCTAGTACTGGGTCGTTGAATCCGTGCTGCTTTATGGATGTGGGTGACCTTAAGGGTGACTGACACTATCACGACGAGGCTGCAAATTTTTGTCAATATCATCCTAAAGATTTTCTGGCCTAACCGTTCTAACGAACAGCTTTATCAGAGAACGGGCAATGAACCTATAGGCACAACCATACGATAACGAAAATGGCAGTGGATTGGTCACACTCTCCAAAAGGGTGACAGGTCCATAGCTACACGATGCAATGGAACCCACTTATTTAGGATAGCAGGATACGCGGTGCTCATAAGAGTTCGTGACTCAGAACAGTAAAGAAGGGAGTACGGCAACTGGAAAAAAGGTGGGGAGAACTAAGGTATCTGAAGGACTTAGGGTTTTTTTGAAAAGCTGTCTCATGACAGTTAATACTCTTGAACGTTTGTCAGACGATCAGAAAAGGAGGGGCCGTATAAAACTTTGATGGTATTTTTCTGGATTAGAACTTGGATTTCCTAGCGCAGTAGTCCAATGCAATAAGCAATGAGTCACAAAAAAGGCAAATAATAGGCTCGATCGACGTATAGTCGAGGATGCACTCTACATTGTAGCAATAAGGAACTGCCAAATGGTCTCTAGTCCGCCGATGTTTTCAGCACTATTATATATTATATTATAGGCAAATGACATACCAGGTCTCAATATCATTCGAGATTCATTGCTTGTTCATTTACTGCGTAGAGTACATTGCATGTACATCCATCACCACCAAAAAAACAACACCAGCAACAGTACACGCCACGGAGTTCAGGAGTTGAAACAGTTCTCTAATCTGTTGAAATAAAATAACAAAAAACTTCTTCTTCTCCTTCTCTTTCCATCATCTAACAAGATTACAATCCGATCTGATAGCAAAAATAAAACATATTCATCAATAAGTTTCTCGATAATTTTTTATGAAAATTTCCCTCTTTACTCTTCGAACACAACCTTTTGAAAATAGTGGGTATTTAAGAAACAAACAAAATCTAACCATCTCTTTTCCGTCCACATAAACAAATGCCCTACCACCAGCTGTCAAATGGGTCTTCTGGATATTTTTTTGTCCAAATTCAATGCCAAAGTTGGCAAGCGAGCGAGTATAGAAAATTCCACTCAACTTGAAATTCAATTGAAAAGAGACAGCCGAACGGAATTGTTGTCGTCGAGTGCAACCGTCCGCATCGCGCATCTTTTTTATTTTGTACCTATCTATCTCTCATATAACAAAAAACAAAGAAATTTTATATTTTCGAGAACTTGTTTTTCTTCCCGCTTTCAATTTCTCCTTATTAAATAACATCAGTGAATTGTGCTATAAAAAAAAGTATATATACACACATTCAAAGGTGTAGAAAAGGATTTCTTTCTTTGAGTGCAAGTTTGATTAATTGTTTTTCTGTGTTCAGAGTGAATTGGAGTTCGAGAATTTTCACTTCCGTAGTTTCAAGTGGAGTAAATAGTGAGTGTGTGTTTGTGGTGGCACAAATAAAAGTGCAAGCAAATTTGTGAATTTCATAAATAGCAATTTCTCTCAACCCACTATTCAACGCAAGTAAACAAGAGGAGCGGCGAACGAAAAGGGCAAAATGGTGCAAAAATTCCAATCGCCCGTCAGGGTATACAAATATCCCTTCGAGTTAGTTATGAAGGTATGTTTATGAGTTATTTTCTTTGTTTGTGTATGTAGAGTAGAGTAAACTCCAATCGCTGTTTACAGTGGGTCAAAGAATTATCTTTGGAAGGAGAATTTGTCGTGCTATTTATGTGTTTGTAATATATATGACTTAAACTGATCCCATTCTTACAACTGCGATTGCATTCATTTATAAAGCTAAACAACTGCATTGTTTGAAATAGGGAAATGTGTTTGTTATGAAGTTTATTACTATTTTCATCAATTCTTAAAATAACTAAAATATATAAATATTAGATGACATTTGTGGATGACTTTCTAGCTTCAAGATACAGAGATACAGAGACATGAAAATTATTTAATTTTACTTTACTAAACCACTTTTACAAGGTGGCGTAATAGCCCTTACATAGTTTGCTTGTAACACTGCGTCTTCACGCGTCCTAAAATCATCACGACTTTTATGTAAGACCAGTTGTTCGGCATAATTTTATATTTTGGCTGGGAAAATTTTGTGATGACATTTCCTTGCTCAACATGTCACCAACGAAGCAAGTTTGGGCGATTCTTGCGTTGAGAGCAATACGAGTTGGAAGTTTTGTGGGACAAACTAAACTAAATAGACAAACTTGAATCTTAAACGTTCTTCGCGAGATAATTAAAACAAATGACTGCTAAAAGCTGCTGTCAAACATCACACGTCAAATTTTGAAAGGGGGAATGCAGTTGGCTATTTCACTGGAGCATTTTTGGTGGAAGTGGGTGCCGTGGCTCAGTGGTTAGTGCGTTGGACACTTTCGAGTGTCTGACAAACATTCAAGAGTATAATTGTCATGAGAAAGCTTCTCAAAAACCCTCTGCCCTTCGGATACGGCATAAAACTGTAGGTCCCTTCTGTACGTACAGAAATGTACATATACCACGCACAATACGTACAGTTGTGAGAAGCTATGTCTTGGCCCTCTATGGGCTGCTTACGGCCTAATATTTATTTTATTTTTATTTTTGGTGGAAAAAGCTATAAAGGAAAGACATGTGACATTTCGTCTATGTTCTAGGAAGACTATGGAGTTCACAATGTCTCTATCACCTATGAGTTTTAACGCGCGTTTCTGAATCCTATATAGTAAGTGAAAAACGGTCCTAGGTGCACCTTACTAGATGTGGGCGTTGTATTCTAGCATTGGGTGGATGAATAGCTTATAAATTGAAGCCAGATTAATCGGGATAAAATCGCTTAAGAAATTCTAGACATTTTGCAGCGTTTTTGGGGATCTCGGAATTTAATGAGCTTAACATGTGTTCCCGTTCCTGTTTTACGGCCGAATAGCAAGGACGTGAGTTGGCGAACGAACATGAAAAACTGAGGGTAGTGTCATTAATATAAAAATGTGAATGAAAATCGGAGACAGAACTAAGCCCTGGGGAACACCAGCATTGATGTGGTGGAGACACGAAGCCATCCAATACAACAAAAAGAGACTAGTCGATTCCATATGCAGGCAATTTCGACAAAAGAGCCTGATGCCAAACTGTCAAATGCCTTAGAAATATCAAGCCCAACTATCTTTGTTTCGACGAAGTACAGATTGTTACACTTTTTGGTAAGATGTGCCATCAAGCCACCAGTGGACCTTTTGCCACGAAAACCATACTACCGGTCATTGAGTAGTTTTCGTGAATCAAGATATTTTATAAGCCGGCGTTTCCATAACCTTGGAAAGAAAAATTCGTCTTTTTTAGGGACAGGCTCGACAAAGGCTGTTTTCTAGAAGTTAATATAATGACAGGCAAAAAGCCGCCACAAAAGAAAGTTGATGCAGACTCAGTCTACGACTTCCCAAAACTTCTGACGCTAAATTTTCAACTTTTGTATACATCACTTAATAGACAATGTCTGAAATACTTGATGGTAAGTGTCCACTATCGCTCATGCGTCATGTTGTATGTGGTCTTGCATTAGCCACTATTCATGTACTACATATTTTTCAAATCCAATTCGTCAATTTGTGGCACCAATAAGTGTCTTTGTTCTTGTTCACTGTCAATATGAGTCAATCAATGTCAATAACCTTAACTCGTACCGAATATGTACAGTGATATTCGATTTGAAATTCCCCGAAAAAGCCACAATTTTACTTATTGCCGTATCAGCATAAGAACAAATGGACGGTGTAAATTATGATAATCTTCAAGGAAAAATATCCTCATCGTTGTCAAGTTATAAAGTAAATATCTAAAAACGCATTGGCACAGCAATTTCGAGCAAAAACAAATAGACGCTGTAATATGAGACTGTCGCTGTGATGATGTATTAGAGGGAGCCGTAATTTAAACCGATTTGCGCTCAACAGGCCATTGCTAGTATGTTTGGGGTTCTCTTGGCAGCAGCAGTCACAGTAGGCCGATCGAGCCGGTGCTCCAGGACGAACACGACTCCTGTAGGCTTCTCGAGAGAGAGAGCGGCTTAAAGCTGTAGATTAAATCTATAAAGTTGTCGCCAGACAACCAATTACTATTTCATACTTTTCATTTGCTATCGGCCTTTTATGGTGGTGTGTTCATATCTGCATTTTGAAGGATTTTCTTTCTTCACAAAAATTCAAACTTCTAGTTCTCCTCTTCTGTTGGTATCATTTGTATATTACGCAGATCCAGTTCACTCTCGATTAACGCAAACTTTCGATTTATCGCAACATCTTTTCATAAATTCTACTTTGATAAGTGCTCATGTTTTTGCTTGTCCTTTGAGTTTCCCCACCTTGTCTGGGCAGTTATTTTACTGCTGATTGAATTGGACCTAATTTGCTGGCGGAAAAAGAAACAAATTGTCAAAAATGAATTGACTTGAATAATCAAATATTTACTTACAATGTAACCCACTTCTTGTACGTATTTTTTAGAATTAAAAGAAGCATAATTACTGCCTTTAATCCAGACTAGGTCATTGAGACTGACGTCAACTCACTCTAAACGGAGCATTGCGACTCACTGTATGTACGCATTGCTTGATTATCTGAAAAACAAAATGGAAAACAAAATTCCACTCCTATGTAAGTACAATGCCAATCCACTACATAACTATACCACTTGTTTTCTATTATCAAGGACAAGGTTTTTTCCTCATCGTCTACGAACGGGCTGTGCCAACAGTTGCACACCCCACATTGGATATTATTCCCTTCCGCCCACCCACATCCCAGCGTAAGTCCTCATTTTCTTTGAACACATTGTCAAGTGAAGTAAACTTCACTTTATATTCGAAAATGATTCCCTTTTTAAATATTAAAGTTCAAATTTAAAATTAATAGACGTCCGTAACTAGTGCAGTGGTGGGTTGTCCAGTCCATTAACGTGCGTGGTAGTAGGATTCTATTCACGGCATACTGCATCGTTGCAGTGGCTACTACCTTGAAACAGTGAGTGCTGTTGTACCTGAGCGCTGGGAGTTTTTACTGGTTTTTCAATGTATCTATAGTTAGAACTGGATATACAAGTTTATTTATTTTTTTATCATATATTGTTGTAGTTGCAAAGAGGTAGTTAATGGCGTTATCTTTTATTTCGACTTGGGCATGGACTCATCACGTGCATTATCTTTCAAATAAAAACAAATGTATATACAGATACAACGTTTATTTACAGTGACTACTAACAATTTAAGGGGGTGCAAATTAGTTTTGTAATTGCGTGCGAAAATAATAAACTTTTGCGCGTGGTTGTGATTTTGGTTGGAAAAAAAAAATAGATTATCTTAGTCAGCAGTATATTGTTGTCATGTGGAACGTGGGAGACAGTCTCGGTATTATGTTACTAATGGCCACTTTGACAGCGTTTCTTATGATCGTTTCTATTGAGTAGTCATTGTTACGCAAGTGAACTTGAACAAGTACTCGAATTGGACCTTGGAGCGATATGTAGATACAATGCGGGCTAAAGAGTTCATTCGCGTCAGTCAAGGTTGGAAAATACTTAATTTAATCTTTTTTAATTACTTATCTGTTGTTATCATATGTGTTCACTGTCCGGCAGCATGATCCCGGACTGTTTTATTTTTTTATAACATCATATAAGTGGGACAGTGATAACAATTAAAAATAATTAGTCCATAGAAAGAGGAAGCGTGGCAAAGTACTGATTGACTGATATATTAAATCTAGCTCTTTGACGTCTTGCTAAAACTATTTTTGTATACTACTCTTTGAGCTTAATAGATACAAAGTTAGAAACAAAGAGGATGCGATACAGCTTTTGCCACTTAACCCCAGCAATTTTTTTCCTAGAAAATGTTAATGGAAAGAAAAAATTCCTTTCAAGTCGTCGTGCTGTTTTTGTGTTAAGGCATTTTACCTTTGAATCATTAGAGTTCAATGACTTAATGTGTTTACGACTTATTGGTTGATTTATTTCACGTGGAACGTTTCCTTTGAATGCCTAATCGGAATAGGTTTTCAAAGGAAATTAATTTTATTTATATTCCTAGAATTTCTGTGTATTTGTTCGACGCCATTTAGGGAAAGCACATTAGGTGTGTGCTCAAAGGACATGTTACATAAGTTATGTATAAACAGCTTTGCAAAGGGGTGAGGGGAGGGTAGACAAGTAAACAAAATTCGAAATTAATCTTATTGATATTTGTCGTTACACACAAACAAAATTGCAGAGTATACACATTCTAAATAAGCATATGTTTTTTTTTCATAAAGTTACTCTTGCGTCACCTTGAATTTTTCGCCTGACAAGATGACCTCAATTAAGAGTTTTCAACTTTAGCAATTCTGTCCAACAGACCTGTTCGACTTGCGAGCGTCAGCAATCTCAAGTTTGCAAGCCATTAAATGTTCGCATGAATGCATTCACTTGCTTGCTCTATATTTACACTGTACTTTCAGTGGACGAGTGCTCTATTCAATGCAATATGTTATTCTAACAAGTGTGTACTATAAATTATACAGTATTCGATCACCTGATACCAAAATGAATAAACTTCTTGCTCTCAGCCATACGCTCTCAGGAGGAAATCATGTGCAAGTTTAAGTGACAAAAAATACAGGGTGTACACCCAATGCACTGAATAAAAAGAGGGCAAAGTACGTCTATTCATTTGAAGTTGTACTTTAGGAAAAAGCAAAATAAAACAAGTGATAAAATTAAATAAAAATAAGGAAATCAAAACTTAAACTTGAAAGCAAAAGCTAACAAGCACAAAAAAAAATGCGAGTGGAACATTAATACTGTGTGAACACTTGCAACCTTTTATCAAACGCCTGATTCGCCTATTCAGTGCGGTTTCAGGGCAGGTAAGTCCATCATCGATTAAATCTTCACTCTGTGCCAGATCTTGGTGAAAACCCATAAAGTCAACATCAGTACTCACCATCTCTTTATCGATTTAAAGGTCGCTTATGACAGCATCTATAGAAGCGAAGTATGTACAGAAGCCATGTCTAGTTTTGTCATTCCTGCCAAACCTACGCTATGCAGGATGACGATGGAGAAAGCTCGCTGCTCAAAAAATGTTCCTTAAACCGACGAATTAGGCAGAACGTCACAGTGGACAGCTACAACTTCGAGGTAGTAAGGGACCTTGATCATCATTCTCAAAACGGATGAGAATGAGAAGATATCCTGATTCGGTTCAAGAGAAAAGCTCTTCGTAAAATATTCGGTCGCGTTTGCGTTTAGAGGAGGAGATTCAACGACGAACTATACGAGCTGAACAGAGACATCGACCTAGTCAAAAAACAACGTACAGGACGTCTGAGATGGTGAGGACGTGTAGAACGAATGGACACCTACGGTTCTGCACAACTATATGATCGATGAAAGACGAAAGTTGTTCTCTTTACGAGAAAGAGGATCATGACTATCACTATCACTCTCTCAGATGAATTCAAATATCTAGGAGTAATTCTTCTTCTCTTGACATGTAGAATCAAAAACAAGTCAAGTCGCTCTCAGTATTCTGGCAGTGTAGGGGTGCTTCTAGGAAGACGTGGGGCTTGTCACCGAAAAAGGTTCCCTGGATCTATACGGCCATGATAAGGCCACTTCTGGCTTGTGCGTCGGTTGTCTGGTGGAAGGGACCTTCACGTAAATACGTGGTTGCATAACTATAAAGCAACAGTTTGTCTCGGGTGCAACGGAAGCCTTTTCGAGTACTCCGCACTGCTGAATTTCTCTCCTCACTTATATCATGGGGTGTTCTATGGAAGCCTTTCACAGACTATGACGAGGTACCTGTGGTATGAGCCGCACTGGAGTTTCGATGTTCTTGCGCGACGCCTATCTAATGGTTCTTGCCTTATGGATATACAGTCTGATGCAATGACGATGAGGCATCTTTTCTGGTACTCAGGACAGGCTTCGGCAAGAGTATGAACCTCTGTCTTTTAGGCAGAGATTTTTGCAATCCGGCTTCAAGCGATCATGCGACTTGGCAGCCCTCGATTATTTTCTTTGGGGTTACTTTAAGTCCTTAGTCGAAGCTAATAAGCCAACCGCTCTGACGAGCTTGATGCCAATGAGCTGCCCGAATAACGCCGTACTTATCACAACGAGTCATCAGGAATTAGACAGACCGCTTAAAGCACTTTCAGCGAAGCCGAGGTGCCCATTTAAATGATGTATTATTCCACACATAATGGCATTAATGTAGTTTCAAAATAAATCATGAATCAATTTTATATCTCACACTGTAGTTGATTTACTTATTAATTTGTTCCTGTCGTTCTTATCTGGTCATTTAAAAATCAATTTTAAGTTTAAATTTTTGTTTTCGCGTGTCTCTAAATGAATATGCAAGTAAGTTTAAGGAACGTCAATCGGTACTAAAGTAGTACCTTGGTGGACAAAAATAATTATCATAAAGCCAAGGGTCCAACAGTATTTGGATTATACTCACATTACTATAAGTGCAAGGCTTGGCCGTTCATTACATGTGGCGTACATAATGCACAATTTCGTAATTGCTTTATTGCAATACCAGTGGTCTTTAACATTGTACGCAGCTTATAACGGTATAATTATAATAAACCTTTTATAAAAATGTGCTTTTAAAATGTACATACCTATGTTCAGCGTGAACCAACAAATGAAAAGGTCTTCGCGCTTATTCACTAAATACCATGACGAAAAGTTGTCTGACATATTTCACAATTTACTACATCACTAAATACATATACAAATTTCCTTAACGTGCCCTAATTATAACTTAATAATGTTCTACTGCCCATATACGAGTCACGAGTGTCATAGTAATGAATCTTTATTGTGCACTTTGCGAATGAAAGCGAACGTCAACCTGAAAACAAAAGAACAGAGAAGACCAGTTTGTGAGACACCACCACGAACAAGAATAAATAAAATGCCAAATACCCTTCACGTATGAAGAATTTTTTGCGCCTTAATCCATTCGGCATTAAATTCTGTTCCAAAAGGTGAATGACACCATGTTTCTATGCACCTTTTTATTCTTTATTCACGGTGTTTACAAACAAACCTTTTAAAATAGAAAAAGAAAAGAAATACCCACTGTCGAGGTTTGTGGCGTTGCGACGACGACTGTGTGGTTAATTATGTAATGCGACATAATACAACATAAGAAGGTATAAGACTGTCGCATCGATATTGTCTAGCGAACTACGGTGGCCTAGTTTTGCGTTACCTCGGTTCCAACAGACACAAAAAAGAGGGAACAAAATCAATAGAATTGCAAAAGCGGATTCGGTTTCATTCGGTATTCAAATCTAAAGAAGAAATTCCTTTCGAAAAGCTGGCGACAGTGCGGAAGGGAAGCACCACTTGAAATACCTTCAACCTTAATTAACGTACCAAATTTGCATTTGGCGACTTACTTCGTTAGGGCTTTAGGCGGTTTAGACGTAACATATTCAGACTATCCACTTGACAGCGGTACTGCTGTATAATGATTACTCTAGTTGTGTCTGTCATGTGATTTACGAAGGAATAATGATTTGTTCAACCTGTCAAGTAGGGAAGGGCATGGGATGGGTTGCCAGGAGAATTTTTGTTTTTTTTTTCCATTTATAATTATTCAAAAAGGAATACTGCTTTCGAGCATGATACGTAGCTTAATTAGTGCTGCCAAATGCAAATTAACCGGCGATTGTACGAAGAAATAAATTTATTTGAACAAGTAAAAGCAAAAACCTAACATCGCTATTACTTACAGCCGTCACATTTGGTTTATTACTTTTTGCACTTTAAGATTTAGAATATTAGGGGGGATGTCGGAATATTTATGACGTCAATCTTGTCATACATACATACCATGTGTATTAAAGCCATTCACAATGACAGTGAAATGACTCGAAGCGGATATAGCACCATTAATCTTGACTTACCGGATTTACTTTCATAAAACTATTGTCGTGTTAAGGTGTGTTCTATGTCTATTAGAAGCGAAAAAAACATTTAATAAAAAAAATTCTAGGTAGTCTCTAGCCGGAAAATATAGTTAATATGATACAAAAAAGGTGTACAAAAGTTAGTCAAATATATAGCAGTTTCTTCCATGTGTGTCTGTTAGTTAAAAAAATAAAGTGCACGACTGGGTCGTACGTACTTGCACCTATATGCTGGTAATTGAAAATTTTTAATACAAAAAAAAAAAATTATTTTTAAGAATTTTGTATAAGTTGCTTATAAGTACTTGCCCACATATCGATTTTTGTGGAAATCCAACGAGTTTTAGCCAAGAAATGGCCATATTTCTAAATCCAGTTAATAAGAAAAGTACCGTTATACGTATTTTTAGCCAAAAACGTGGTACGCCATCCTATAGCATTTGCCCCGACTAACTCGAATATAAAATTTAATCAAAATCGTTAGAGCCGTTTTCGAGAAAATCGTCTTTTTGAGAAATTGGCCGTACCGTTATAACAGGGCTAGAACAAAAATTCCGATTTCGCCTCGAATTACGACCCTACAGAGCTCAGATATGAAGTTTGAAGCAAATCGATCTAGCCGCTTAGGCTGCAGTCCAGCGTACATACACACAGACAGACAGACAGTATCGGCAGACCAACTTTTTCGAGTTTCTCTATCATCGTAATGTCAGAATTCATTGTTATCTCGAGTTCGAATCCAATACTTGCCCTATATTATAAGTGCAAGTAAAAATACAACTTTCGGCTTAAATATTGATTGGACAACAAAAGCAAACTGCAATGACCATATGTATTTTCTATATTTTTGCCTAGAAGTCGCGGGGTACCCTGTCTATTACCATTAGGTAAGCTCTCTCGGACTATGCAGTATTTTTGTTCAACAGAGATCTGTCTTTCTTTGACAAAATTTTACCCCCACTCATAGAAATTTGGGAATTTTAGTAATTTTAGAAAGTACGTGAACAGACCTAATGTATACGCGTCTAAAGTTTCAGCTCTCTATGTCAAACGGCTCAAGAGTTACAAGATTGTGACAGACAGTTATCATAAAGGCTGAACTTAATAGAAGAATGATTTCCGACCACTATTGTACGACCAGAGTACCTTTTAGCTTCGATTCGTTAAGTTTTCGGTCACTTTTAATGCTTCCGAACACATATGTACTCCTATTATTATGGGCGACATAAAGAATTGACAGCACTAAAGTAAACTTAACACAATAGTATTTTGACATTAGCTTCCGACTATTATAGTCAATCCTTAAGTGTTCCGCCTTTCCTTAAAAGGTCCCGCATACTAAATATATATATAAAAAAAAATATATTCTTAACACCCTTAAAAATAAAACCTACAACGCAAGGTGTTATTAGGTTTATCCTAAATAAATCACAACAAGACTGCGAATTAATTTCATTGTGATGTTGCGACCGAATGTAAAATATAATTAATAAGAGAAAAAAGAACGCAGGGTTTACCTTTTTGGTTGAGTTTATAGAACTAAACACATACTCGTGTGCATTTCAAATAAACTTGCGGCAGTTTGCCAAAATTTTGACAAAGAAAATCGTCAAAATTGATTAGTTTTCTGAAGGCAAAGTTCGATCACTTGCAGTGAGATTATTATTAATTGAACACATTTTTTTTAGAAGTTTATTTTTAACATTGGCATGTAAACTATGTCCACTTAAACACGTGGCATTTTATTTTACAAATGAAGAAATAGTTATTTTAGGGGTTATTCCTGCTTGACTAGTTGCTTAACAAGGTATGTTATCCACTGTCGGGGGAGACTCTTAAAGGAGTCGTCAACGTAGGTTGTTCATGACCTGTTTTCTCGAGCAGCATTCAACAGAATTTGATACATTTATTCTTCGGCGTAATTGCAGTGATTTTACATCTTGAAAAATTTATTTTCCAGTTTATATAGGTATACAACCCTTAATTTAATAACATGCATGACTTGGTATTTGCACCTGTTGAGAATGAATAAATTTTTAAGAAAAAAAAAGAAATTTTTATGTTATTGTAGTTTCTAGTGTTTCCTTTCGTTCGATCATAACCGATGAAACAACTCCTCCTGTCTGAAATGTAAAACTTTGTGAATGCAATCATCAATACATTTTCGTGAACTGTTCGAAAAGATTGAATCATTCGCGTTTGACGCAGCTCTATTGCATTGACGGCAAATTTTGAAGCCTAACGTAAGCATTTAATATTTCACATGAACGTCATCATCATAAAATTTTACAACAATTGCCTGTGCCGTTAAGTCTATCCGACCAGTTGTTGTTTATATTTTATTTCATTATTTATCTAGAATCTATATATATGCACATAAAATACGAAAATTACTGTAACTTTACCAACGATATCTGTATTATAACCGACACAAAGACAGTAACAAATTCTTTCAAAACTATTGTAATATAGTTGTCTAACTGTTAGCAGATGGCAATGTTTTGACTAATAAATCATTTTTTACTATCTCTTAAGAGAAAGTTACAAGCTAAGCTGTAACAATTCGTTTGTTTTGATTATAAAATCAAGCGACATTGTTTAGATTAAGAAGAAGATTAACTTTTTCTGACCTTATTTTAAATTGTTACTTTGACAGGCATTGGATAACCTTATTTCCTTCCAATAAACTGTTTGAAAATATATTCTTTTACTTAAATTCTTGATTCCTTTAAGAAATCATTCAACAAGTAGCTACGCGTCATACATTTGATGGCTTCAAAGTTCAGCAACAACTTTTTCATAAATTTTTCACGACTTATTGTTTATGTGCGTCCGATCATCAATCTTATTTTACTGCCTGATGTGTACAGCCTTATTCATTGGTGTATACGGCCTTATCCACTGACAGCTTCAATAAGGATTTTGATGATTTAGTATTTTTTCCATTAGTGTATGAAATATTTATAATGTTTGCTTCCAAATCATAAATGATGTTATCCTTTCGATTTAACCTTAGAGTACACGTTAGAAAAGTTTAGAAAAGTTACCCTAAAAATAAAGTAAATTGACTGACCACTGTTCAAAGTCCATAGAGAAATTCGCTACGTTCTTCAAATTTATCCTTATTGGTCATTGTAAATAATTTCTGTTTACACAACTTGTAATTACATAGTTAATGTCAAGCGCTCTTATCAAAAGGCTTCTTCAAATTGTATAAACACAACTCTCCAGATCGTTACACAAACTTATTGGAATAATTTTGTAACGATTACTTTAAATTTAATAGCATTTCCAACCCCTATTCCCGCATCGGTCTATAGATTCTATTTTTACTACGAAACAACCGCCTCTGCCCAGGATATGAACACAAGAGCTACATAAAGAAAACTTGACGCGTAGGCCCCACACAAGCATTCCTTTTTGCAGTCGTCGAAAGGAAAAAGCCTACGCAGAGACGCTTCTCAGCTTACAGTGTTACTAGGATAAAAATTAAAATAATATAACGAGTAAAAGTGCAAACAGCAAACACATCCTTGCGACTACTCAGGGATATTTGCCAACTCCTCAGAACTGACATGGTTTCCATGAGAATTTTCATTACCTTGACATAAAGAAGAGAGCACAGAGAGAGGGAAAACGGAAGCAAACGAAACTGAAAAAGGATAAAGGGAAAGGAAGTATAGGCATGTGTTTGTGTATATATTTTTTTTTTGTTATTCTTTTTTTCTCTTCCGAGAAGGACACTTTTGTATTGCGAATCCCTTTGAATTACCCGCAGCTATGAATCAATAAATTCTATTACAAAATGGATTTAAGATTTTAAAAATTTATAACATTAAATTGGTGCTTGAAGATGAATGCATACATATTGCCACTCAATGTTAACAAGTGCTTTATGTGCATCGAAATGTGCACAACTTTTGAACATATTTTTCAATTCTATGAGTAATAGAATGTTTTTAAACTTTCTTATTTCGCCAAATTCCACCCACATTATATACATACGTGTGATGTGACTAAGACTCTTTGAAATACAAATTACCAGATTATGGGGCGATGACACTTCGATTTTATATATCGGGTCGGGTAGTTTCTTTTTGTTTATTTATTTTCAGCACATGACTCATATATGTCTGTGGCGTATACGCAATAAATCTTTTAAGAAACTTTAATTTTGTTAGCATTTTGTGCGTGCGAACATATTTTAAATAGATTCTTAAACAGTTTTTAAGTATGCAAATTAACAATTCGACATACGAATTACATTGAGAATCTTCTAATCTATCTTATTATCGTTGTACTGTTAAGTGGAATATAATTAATACTTCCTAATTACCTAATTAGTAGGTAAAATTTGTAAAACTAGAAATCAGCGGAAGTATGGGCTTTTAAGCCATTTTAATTATTTCTAGAAAACTAAATGAAAATTAATTTATCGCAAATCAAAATCCGCTCCATATACCAGTGAGGTAAATTGACAGAAGAAACTGGATCTATACCCATTAACGCTGTGTCAATTCCGCCCATTAAACCTTCTCCCCTCTTATCTTGATCTTTAAGACTGTCATCAAACGTTCCATCACCAGGAGGACTTAAGTCCTCAGTTCACTCATGGTGGCAGCTTCTTCAGCCAACTGTTTTTCAAGTATCTTCCGTACTCATCATTTGATGCATAATGCTGTTCTTCATAATATCGTGGAAAATGTTCCTTGTATAATACGTGCCGCTCCCTCGACTGTTTCCGTGTGCGTTGGGCAATAGTTCAGACCTGTGGAGGCACGGTCTGAAGGATCCATGGCCAGTAAGCATCTGGGTCACGTTGAAATTCAGCACCTCTTGTGTCCTTTTAATACAAGCTATAGTGGGAAGAAATTCTACCTGGATAGGGTTATTTGGAAGACGCTGTATACTCTCTCGGCATTGATCCTGCAAACTGCCACCGTTTTCTTTCTGTTTGACTTAATTATCTTTGCCAAGTGAGGGGGATTTCTTTTATATAATCGCCGATGGTATTTGCAGTGTTTCCTTGAACTTCAAACTAAAATATAATTTATAATGTGCTTTGTGATTTTAAGTCCTGCCTTTAATTTTAGCAGTTGAGTTATCGAAAAACGTGCACCTAGTCTTGGAACCATTTGTACCAACGGAAATAGTTGGCACAAAATATCATTGATACCCTAATTTCTACAAAATCACCGTAGGAGTTCGGCAAGGGTCAGCCTTGTTCCCCCTTTTTATAGAATATCACAGTATTTTGCGCTTAAAGCTACTGCTAGGATTAAAGGTGATCGGTTTTGCTGAAGATATCGCCGTGGTGAAACTGGTCTAGTTTATTCACGAGTTGGAATCTGCCACGGATGAAGCAGTCGCTAGGATCTAGCTGACCACAAAACTGAAGCTGCCTTAATAACCAGCAGAAGGACTATGTAATATGCAAGCTTTCGGTCTAAGGAGGCAAATTTAGGAGTCATGCTCGACAACAAACTGAAATTCAATGCACATGCCTGGTAAAAAGGCCTCACAAAGGCTGCCAAACACTGGGAAGCCTGGAAATGTAAGGATAATTCTGCTATCCATAGTCGTAAGTTCCTTCCTTTGTATGCTGGCCCAGTTTGGGCGGAAGTACTTTCGACAAAGGAAATAAGGCTTTGTACAATTAGGTGTAGACGTATTCCCGGCATCGTTTACTCAAGTTTCCGAATTATGCATGCTAGAAGAACTCGGGCTTATTCTATGAAGATTACACATCCATGGCGAAACCACCCTAGTTTCTCACAAACATGCGCTTTTAGCGAATAGAAAGACCAAAGACAGTTTCATGGCATATTCGAAAGTCAGAATGGTTTGAAAAATTTCTTCATGACAGTATCCAACTCTGTTGAATGTTTTCAAGATTCGCTGTATATAAAGTTACCAAGCTACTTTTGGATTTTTTTTTATTATTTCCAATATGTATTCAGATAATCCACTAGTAACAAATTGAAAGCCAGCTGTACGAAATATTTAACAAATATGTATGTATGTTGCGTTATCACTTCTCCTATGAATGAACTATAAGCTTCACTGATTACCGCTTATCTTAGCAGACCGTCTCGAACAAAATCTTTTTCTTTATCACTTATCACCAAAAGTACCATCGTAAGTCTTATAAAAACAGACACACCGGGTGAATAGTAGACTAAGGTTCAATCAACATTGTAAGACACAAATAAACACAAACATTTTTTACAGTGTAGAGAGTATACACCGCCTCTATCTCTTTTCATCATTTCATGCCTCATAAATAACTAGGCGTGTGCGACATTGAATTGTATTACTCACGTGATACAGTGTACACTGTAACCGATGTTTAAACGTTCATTTTAAAGATCGCAATTAGGCAAAAAACAAACACGTATCTTCGAACTGCGGCAATAGTACAAACAAACAACCAAACAAATTACTACTATTTTTTAATTGCTTTAAATTTATTAAATAAAAACCATGCATACTGTTACAAAAGTTGACTATGTGTTACTTTTTGGACTTCTTAATTTTAACAACATATTGATATATACCTAGCAGCCCCGACATTGTTCCAATCACACCCACTTGCCAGCTCTTCACATCGCCACCCCACAGCCATCCTTTTGGCAGGGAGCTTACCGCATGTACCAGATCCAGGCTCATTCGAACAACTGTAATCGATTCCATGACACGCTGTTGCTCGTCCTTCTTTCTCTGCGCTTCGGTAATAGTACACGAGCCCGCAGTAGTACCCTTCACCAAAGCAGCCACAATGTGCTTATCATGATAATCACGCAAAACCCTTGTCAGGTTGAGAAATACTGACAGACTCCAGAATACCGAATTGATGACATCCCATTTGCTGGGGTTGCTCAGTTGTACAATTTTGTGGTCTGACAGCCAGCATATCTTGTCGACGGGGAAATACAAAACGTCAACAATGTTAGTCAGCACACCCAGCACAGCGTCCACGGGATTCTTCTCCTCCCGACCTAGTCCGTATTCAAGAGCATACAGAATGGTGGGTAAATCATCTATTAGACGCAATGTCGCTCGGGCTTGTGATATCTTCGAACTGAAGATGTAGAATTTCTTCGCGTCGTCCGGCTTTATCGCGGCGTTTGGTGTGGCCAACACTTTGGCTGAGTAGCAGAGGATTTTCATAACCTTATCGCGCCCGCCGTAGGTGGCGATGATATCGCAAAAGATTTTACCAATGTCGGCTGCCATATCCGTTGTATCTCGTCACGATATTCACACTAACTGATTGTATTGTCAGAAAATCTATAGAATTTCATTTAAATTGCACTTTCTTAAACACGTAATCACTTAACAAAACCCGTTTTACTAACGAACAACATGGCAATATTTACGAGGTGCTGCTGACTGAAAAAAAAACCAACAAAAGGCCTCGTTTCCTACTCAGTTGAATTGTCAAACCACTTGTGATTTTCACTCAAAAGTTTATATAAATTTTTTTTGTGTTTGCCATGGAGGCAACAGTGTTGCCATGCTAGTGGTGTTTGGGGGAATATAAATTTTTCCTCTGTGTTTTTACAGTCTTTTGCAACGCTAGCAATTTCCGCACATAATGTAGATTCATTTTCTATGTTAATTGGATTCTTCATAAACAAATAAAATAAAATAAACATGTATCAAATGTCGCCGATTTTCTCGGTTGAAATTAGCCCAAGTTCATGACTATTAACTTGACACAAACGAAGAGTTCTAGTGTTCGGGAAAATGTACAGCGGATGAGGGTTTTAAACAAACCAAAATCACCTTCTTTAATGTATGTCTATTCATTAAGTTCATTGTATAACCGCTATACATGGTTCAAATACATATGTGGTTGAAAGCAAGACTATGAAATATGAATAGTTGTCACAGCATAAATAGGTGTCAAGGTACTTAATAGTTTCAAACAAATATACATGAACTAATTCCATTAAATTATAGTGAGTACTCCCTAAATTTTCTTATCAATGTTACAAAACAGACAAGAATCTGAACAATTCACCAAAAAATACGCTGCAAGTTTTAGTCTAAATATTGTTAAGGAAATAAAGAAAAGAAAAAAAAAATTTAAGTCTTATAAGCAGACTGACAATCAAACTTGAATTACATCTTCCAAACGTTGGGATTAAAATGTCAATATGGCATTCTTGATCTTCTTGATCCTTTTATCGTGTAGAATATGAGAGCACACACTTCTAAAAAAAAAGTGTTTTTCTTTTTTATATTGCTTTATTTACCAGAATTTTGAGCAAAAGAATCAAATGTTGCATTAAGAACAGAAACTATATAAAAGTCCCAAACGCTTTTGTTAAAACAACATAAATAAAAATTAACAATTTGTAACAACATAAAATAAGTGGGTGATATTTAAACAACAAAAATCTCAACCCTGGCAACACTTATAAATTTATACACACAACTCAAATGAGATAGCTAGTATGTCTCTTTTACTCTTGCAAATTTGCATCTGTTTATTGTTTACATTTATTTCTGTGCCTATCCTACTATTTTAATGTCATTTCGTATTGACGGAATGAGAGAAGAAATACAAACAATAATTATACAAATTTGTTTGCCTGTAGCATACATGCATGTGATACAGAGTCACGTGCATTTATAAATCCCCGAGGGACATGTATTTGATTATAGACACACGCCCCGGATAGACATTTCTTGTACTAATTTATTTTTAAGTGGTTCTTAATTCATTCTTCCTATCTTATGGTAAATTAAAGATGATGAGGAACACGAATTTTTGCTAATTATTTTGTTTATAACCCAAAGAGAGAAAAAAGAAAACATTTTCTTACTAAAAGCGCTCAAACATTCCACTCAATACTGACATTTGATGAAACTGGTTTAGATATGGTTTTCTCACTCTTACTGTGGGAGAGAATGGCGCAGATGTTTTGAAAACATTGAATCACTTATGTACATAGTGTTGCCATTTAATAAATTGCAATGAGCTTAGGAAAGTTTGTTCTGCTATCATGGCATTTTTGAAGTGTGTGGTTTAGAAATTCTTTGTTTACCCTGAATCTATCACCTGATTTGAATGACCTTTGGTAATGGTATGTTAGTATGCACTTAATATTCTGTTGAGAAGATAGCAGACAGGAAGTATCTTACATAGTTGTTGGAAATGAGGTACATACTCGAACATTACCTACGCAACAAACTGGTAATCAAGGTCATTAGAGTTCCTAAAGTAAATGAATTTTTCTGTACACCCATATTCAGAGGGTCAAGTTATTTTGCATGCAAACGGGAGGTAAATTTGAAAGTAAAACTGGATTACTAGGCAAATAACTTGTTTCTCTTGTTTAAAACCAATGAACCAGATAGAAAAACCGAGTAGAAAGCTGTCGTTTCTATAGATTTTATTATTGAGTAGGCCATTCTAATATGTACCCTCGTAAACTTAAAATATGTTACCATAGATAATCGAAAAATTTATATCTCCAATTGAACATTGAATTACGAAGTCAGGGGAAAGAATAAGTTAAAGGTTGTGGAGAAGACGTTTTAAAGAAAACAAGCTTCAGTGTCTTTAAATGCGTACACTTCCTTAATGTTCATGTGAACATAAGTATTTTACCGGCAATCTGTATAATCCGGCATTTAACATACAGGGTGGGCCATCTTTTATGGCAGTATGAGAAATTTGAACAAATTTTTAATGTGTTTTTCCTTATACATACATATAAATATCGCACTTTTTTTAAATTTTGTCCTTCCCAATTTATTTGGACTAATTTTTGAATGCAACATCAATGAAGTGGCCTCCTCTCTTGATCAAAGCAAAATGTGCACTTTTTACAGCTTTTCCACTACTTGTTCGAGCTCTCGGGCGGTATAGCAATGATTTAGGCACGAATGTTTGCCTTGAGGTTTGCTGGTGTACACATTGTTTCCCAAATTACCACACAAGTGTTAAATCTGGAGATCTGTGTGCACAGTCAAATTTGTCCTTTTCTAATAGCATACGTCTTGTTGCAGACTCTATTGTTTGATTTGCAGGGTAGCATGGCGCACGGTCTTGTTGAAACCAGTAACCGTCCAGAAATGCTGAGCGCGGCTCTCGACAACATTTTCTCTTGTGGCATCAATAAATGTATTTGGAACGTCTTGGGCGGGGATGTCGAGGATCTTTCAATATCCCTTGCTCAGCAAAATTGACAAAAAATATAAAATGTCAAAGTTAATTAATTTTACATACGGACATAAGAGATGGCGTCTGAAGTGTAGAATGCTTGAATCTTTTGAATGTACATAATGTGATTGGTGGGATCAAGATTCGGATCCCAGAAAATACAAAGCAGTTTTCTTTTTTCACGGCTCCAATCTAAGAGTTTTAATGTCATAAAATTGTTTTTCAGAACCCTCTACCCTTTAGATACGTAATAAAACCATTCGTCGCCTTTATTCGTATAAAAATGTAAACCTCACACAATACGAACAGTAAAAGCCAAGCAACTTGGCCTTGGCCTTTAATGGATCCTTGTAACCTAATATGTATTTATTTATTTAGTTTTATTTTATATAGTTCCTCCTATAATTATGACGAAAATCAATTTTTATTTAGAACTCTACATTAGGCAAATGGTTTTGTGAAGAAGAATCACCACAGTCACTTCTAAACTGGCATATTGTGAAAAGGGTTATCCTCTGTGAAAAAGGTTGTCCGTTAAATCTTGTTCAACACAAAAGAGTTATTTACTTTTCATATAATCCATCTTTGGATTTGTTGCAGTTCATTATTTTATCCGATAGTAAGTTTCCTTAGTTTCTGGAAGACGCGTCTTTCGAAAAATATCAGGCATACATATAATCCTCATGTTATGAAAATGAGGACCGTGACGTTGAGGTTATGTTCCCATCCTTTCTTGTTGTCGCAGTGTCTACAGTATGTATTTTTATTATGTGGTAATGTGGACTGTGGACTACGAAGAATTCAAAAGGAATTTTTGGTCTTTCTGTAAAGTATCTCGATCCAGGTTTTATGAACAGAGCTACTGACTTGTGGTGACACAAGATTCTACAACTCTCTCCATTCAGAAGTCCCTTTCTTCTTTATTTATTCCTTGTTTCAAGTGGGTTTCGCGATTCAGTGGTTACTATGTTTCACTACTGTGCATGATGTTCCAAGTTCGAATTCAGAAACCAAAGTTGTTTTCACGGTGACATGTAACTGTCACCCCTGCCCTTTGGATACACCATAAAACTGTAGGTCAACACTAGAGATTGAAATTTTTAATTATTTTTGCTGATGTTTTCATTTTATTTCATTCGTTTTAATTCAGCTTTTAAAATTTTTCCTGTTTATTTGGTGGCAATACAACCAGTGAATGAGAATATTTGATGGAATTTCTGATTTATTATTGTTGAGTATGCATTAGCTTATCAACTGTCAGAGGTTATTGCATTGAAAACTTTATGTTTTTCGCAAAAATGAGGAATAATTATAATCTTGAATTGAAATGTCTTGCTGTTCTTTGTGTTTCCCAGAAATTCCTATCTTCTGCGTATGAGCGAAAAAAAAAACAAAAATCAATAACAAATGATGCAACCCAAACTGAAATCTATTTTCGTCATTCCATACTATTAAAAAAAAAATATCCGCAGTAGCGCTATTCTTCTCAACCTCTTATCAGATACAAAAATGAAAATAATAACCACGAACAATTTTTTTTTAATTAAAACAATATACTATGGCACTTTGTATTTAGCAGACGTGAAAACCAATCACTTGCTTGTCTGTTAATTGCGTTAAGTTTTTTTTTATGAACCGCGGTGCGATGCTATTTATTTGTGAGCACCCAAACTGCAAAGCAAATGGTATATGAAACGTTCCCTTTTGGGTGGCATCGTCTCTCCCACCTACCATCTCGCCGCCCCTTGTGATGGCAATTTGCGCATCGAGTTGTTTATTTATTTGGCACTTGAACTTGAGATGCCCACGTGAAACTGTAAGTCGCCGGTACGCAAACAATTTGCATGATTTAAGCACCCCGTTCTATGAATAAACCCCGAACAGGGTACGAAAATATTAATTTGGCTTGCTTGGAAGAAAAATTTGAGGTGTTAAATGGGCCCGGGCGGATGGTTTGTTTCGGACATTTACGAGAGGCGTTGATTTGCTTTTATCGATATTTGCTTGAAATATGGGCGTACTTTAGATTTGGATTCTTTGAATTTTATTGCAAATTTGTTTGTGTATTTATGTTTTCGAGTTTGAAAGATATTTTGCGTAATGATGATGTTAAAACAGTGTTTACACTCTGGCAATTAATGGCGTGCCATCAGGAAACGGTTAAGAATTTCGTTCAGAAGAATTGAAATGTAGGGTGTGGACTTGAAAGTACTTACGAACACGAAACAAAACAAAGAGGTTATTTCAAAGAAGTAAATGTTAAATATTTTCGACCCAAATTCGTTTGAAATTATGTAATGTACGGAGTGCTTTGAAACAAAGAATAGTCCATTTGGTAAAGTCAAATTAAAAGTTTCAATGATATCAGAATATTCATTAGACAAAGTCATAATAATAAACCTAATTTTCTTATTAAAACACCGTTTTAATTATTCAGTTTCAACTTACATGTAAAATCATATTTATTTGTGTTATTATTTGTATAGCGTTGTTTACACCGCGACCTAGTGGTCTTTTAAGATCCGTAGTCTATTTTCCTATTCCCAAAGAAAAGAGCTTAATGTATCTATTGATTGATGTAAGAAAAAAAAAAGTTAAATTCTAATCAGAGAATAAACAAATGCTTCTTGTGAGCTTTCAAATTAGCCACATTCTACAGGTGTGAAATGTAATCCACATTCACACGACCAAAACATTCGTGAGAGTTGAACCTCACAGTTCGTTTTTCTTTGGTAAATGACAAACGAAATTCACGGATTGAACCGACTAAATGAAAACGTTGCTGTGAATAAAACTTCAAAACTTGTGAATTTTCATTCGTTCATATTCGCAATTCCCCTTAGTGCTCTCACTTCTCAACAGATTCTTTGAGAAGTTGCTCAATGCGCCACAGGACTCATCATTTGTTTGCTCCCTCATTTTGCAGTGTCCCAGATTAAAGCTTCGAATCTCTTCCTGTTGTAACATCTCAGTAGTTTTTTTCACTTGCCTGTAATATTGTTTCAGGTTCTTGTCCTGTTTTCTTTTTTTAAGTGTAGCGTGATCCCCTATTCGAAAGAATGGTTCAGGTCCAATGAAGGACTCTGCGTCTCTTTGTATTGCCACAGCGTATGCTGCTTTGATCGCAGGATGACCGGGGGTCCAGTAGATTGTAAATCAAAATCATTTTTGTTCTTCAACATAATCTCCCATAAATTGTAACATCGCTAAGGATTTCATTGATGGTTAGAACTCCAGAGAACATCTACTGGTGACTTTAGAGTTTAGAGGAACTGCTCAATGCAGTAAATATTTTGGTACACTATTAAATCACTTAGATGTAGGCCATCCAATTTCGAACTCGAATGAGAATTCGGATATAACAAATCTCTAGTGCGCACTGAATCCCAGGAAAACTGAAATAGCTGCAGTAATCAAATCTCTCAAGTAAAACAGGGCGGTGGATATTGATGGAACCCCTATTGAACAATTTCAAGTGTCCAAATACACCAGCTGCTCTGGTACAACCCCATATACATATATAAAATGTGGGAAAGACAAATTCCCGTAGATTTAAAAAAAACGCATGAAATACAAGCTTCCGAAAGAGAGAACGAAGATCGCAAGAATCACCCGAAACAGTCATTGCCTTTTCCAAATTCAGTGCCAGTCAACGAAGTTTAAGGGTTGATAATCATTGCTTGGAATAAATGTGAATGGAAGCTCCTTTCAGACTCATTTTTTTGAAAGGCAGTAAAATGTAGGCCCCGCGAGTACTTTCAGTGAATGAATACGAATATGTGTGAATACTGAAAAAGCAATTAATATTTCAAATGGCTCACAAAAAGAGCCACTTCAGACTCATTTTTTTGAAAGGCAGTAAAATGTAGGCCCCGCGAGTACTTTCAGTGAATGAGTACGAATATGTGTGAATACTGAAAAAGCAATTAATATTTCAAATGGCTCACAAAAAGAGCCACTTGCTTTGCTGCAGGTCCCTGGTTGCCACTTTTAGTTTTCCCGAGTCAGTGTCAGGACTATCTATATAGATAGATACGTATAGAGCTTTTAAATAAAATTTAGTTTAGTAGCAATGTCTATCTTTTAGAGTAAACGAAATCTGGAGTTGAATATGAGGTCTTTGGCGCACCTAAAACTAATTTCTATTGACCTGTACTGTGTTCCAGGCTAATTGAAAGTTTGAAAAGTTATTGACGGCTCTAGAATGCACATGTATCATGTCAAATAGTAAGACCGCATTTAAAGCATTCTTGTTATATTCAATGGACAGTCAAATACGATGTATCACAATCATCAACAGTTTTCTGTCGCGCATTTTAAAGTATCAAAATGGGAAATCACTTAGAGATATAGTCCACTGCTTAGTACCACCGATTTTTTGTTTGGCTTGAGTTGTAGATGTTTAAAAGAATGCCAATTCAAGCTACTTTCGCATAGGCGTGAAGTTTATCACCTTAAATTAATTGCACATCACCAAGTCTACATAATTTGCACAGGAAATAGAATTAATTCATTTCAGAGCTCATTATTTGAAATCAACCCAAAGAATATGCATCGTCCTTTGTATAAATAATGTAACTAATTAGAAACCAAATTCATTAAAAGCCAGGCGCTATTAGGTATACCATTACGTTAGAGATTTAGATATCACAATTTAAAGACTTCCAATCTTTTAAAGCTCTAATCTCACCCATGCAAATAAAGTCGTGGTATTCAAAAGGATTCCGCGTAATCACAGACCTTTTTTTTTCTTTTGAATGGCAAGCCATCTTCATTACCTTTTTGTCTGGTGGGATATAGAATAAAGCCTTTCAGATCTAATTATAAACCTAAATTAATTCTCATTTAGAGTGGAGGTTTTGTAAATAGTGCTTTCTTTCCAAATGAATGAATTTAGCGAAAAGAAAAAGCCGGCAAAGAATCCTTTCTTCTTATTGGAATGTTGAATAAATTAAACTAAAAATAGCCTTGAACAAATTGCGAGTAGGTTGTTTGCTTTTTATTTTGCAGAAGCATCAGCGTCAGAATGTAAATTATGTAAAATACCAATGAGGGTTATAAGCTAATTGGAGCAAGCTAACAGATAAAGACACTTATTGGCGCAACAAGTCTTACGTAAATATTAAATATTTAATAGACATTTTAAGCAACAAGCACCTTAATTTCTCAAGTCTATCTAACGATTTATTATTCAACTAAGTGACACAGTCAAAAGTTCTATACATTTCACATAAATAAATTCAATAGAGATAACCTTGAACTGAAAATAGACAGCAGTGCGATGCATGTATGTATCTATGTATATGTGAATAGTAAAAGTATCATAAATCGAGAAATCCTTGAATGACCCTCAATGTCTGGACAAGATACAATGACAAGATATGGCAAAAAAAAGAACAACTACGTTTATATGTAGGTACGTAAAAAGTTTATTACTTGCTATGTGCACACATAAAGACGCAGCAACAGCATACTGGAAACTATATCGTACGCTCTACTATAATTCATAATTCAAGTATATTTATCTATCTACATATATGTAAAGAAATTTACCCCATAAAATTGGTGGTCAAATACAATGCTCTCCTCCGCACACGCTTGACCAAATTGCCAAGGGGGGTTGCTTGATCACAATTATTTGAGGTTCTCTTACAAAGAGAACTCAATGTAGGTTGGCATGTCTATGCATACACCCTCTTAAATAGAATGAAGAAAGTAAAATACAGTAGCTGCATCCGGGAACAAATGAACCTAATCTAATCCAATTCACAAGTATCTATCTGCTGGAATCTTTTTCTATCGGATTGTGTTGCGTAACAGAGAATGGTTTAATGCTTTGATTAGCAGCTGCTTTTTTTGCTGGGGATAAACGACAGTTATGTAATTTTCTTTTATGTAGATATACATACGTTTGTGCAAATTAAGCGCAACAATCACAAACCGCTAACGGATGGATGGCTAAAAATATTGACAAGCTAATTATTAGCATTTCGGAAATTCAATATACAAGAGAGCAGTATTCAATTCAGAAAAATAGTAAACAAATTTAAATTGGCTGCACAAGGTGTTCGTTGTGTGTGCGATGGCTCTCAGAGTCTACTTACAAAAGTAATTAACAACAAATTGATTGGCTTTTTAGATGCTAATATGGAGGGGAAATATGGGGCGTATGTGTGATATTTTGTGGAAGTTAGTCTTTATGGATTTGTTGTTTGTTGCAAATACTTTTGATGGACACCTTTGACTATTTATAAGTTAGGAGTACTGCACGAATTGTATTCCTTTAACATTAAGCATTAATTTGTAAAACTAATCTCAGAAAGTTTGGTAATAATAAAGAAACATACTTATATGATAGTACTAATAATTTGCACTAAGAAAATCTGTTCTGAAAAACAATGATAATCACATATTTGAGGTTACCGATTCTGAATACGACCCAATTTCTACGATTATATTTCTTTCCATTTTATTCGCATGCGTTCAAATATTTATACCCCTCAATTCTTACTTTTATTTCGTACAATATCTGGACGCTACAAACAAAGAACATATGTATTTACCTTTCTTATCTGTCAAACTTCATCTTTCAAGCCTCTATATGGAAAGACTCAACTTAATCCACAAAATGTTTGGATCGGATCGAGTCAGTCCTGTTTCAATTCAATCTGCGTTTATATGGCACTCAACCCGAATTGAATCCAGATTCAATCAGCCATATAAACTTGGTTAATAATTTACATTGTTGCGTCAAATCGAACAGGTCAAAGAATAATGGAATTACAAGCTGATATTTGGCGGTCAAACGCGTGACAAAGTAGAGAGTGGCTCTACTAGAGCTTACGATATCTACGATCAAGAGCATGCGAAACGCCTGACGTAACATTTCAGATGGCCCCATAAGAGTCTATTGTCTCTACTCAACATGTCAAAAAGCGGATGCGTGAATTGAATGGTGAATTACTTTACATTGCGCAAACTGAACTGCCAATTGTCTCAATATATGCTTAAATGGATATTTCCAAACTGGATGATCTTTATTCGCATAAGCCAATGCCATATCATAACTGATAGAAATTTGTACTTATGTTCTGTCCACTCCCACGGACTACCATAATACTTTTGCGCGCATAGCTACCTGTTAACACAATATAATTTTTTTTTTCTCATTATTGTTTAGTTATTACTTTTCGCGTTAGCAGAAATTTAATTAAATGAGAATGGAAGCATCATAAGTTTGTGAGTACTCGTCGGTTTACGTATGTGTGCTGCGTGTATATGCTTAAATGTTAGTTATGTTTCTCACTTAAGCATAGCGAATAAGATGGCTACTCTGGCATGGCACTGTTTGTGCATAAATTCACACATTCGATAAGTAACGCACATAAACGTGAAAATCATTGAATAATCCACTGAAACCCTTTCAAGGATATTTTATTTAAATTTATGCAAAGAAATAAACTCAATAGAGAATTTCTACCTCAGGTTTCGTTCTTTTATTCAATTGAAATCCAAACCATTTTCGACTACACCCAACTTGGAATAAAAATTAGCTTGGGTCTATAATTAAATCTACAGGGGTTCAGTTCATGTACACCGTCAAAAGGCGAGAAGTAGGAAACAGAATCCTTTTACGGAAAAGGTCGCTGATTAGACGAAATCCGATTCCTGCTTAATTTCCATTTGAAATCAGGGAGTTAATTGGTTACTCATCAGATTACAGTTCTTACTTCTTCAAGAGGCAAAAGCTTTAAGTTTCTTAAGGGAGAAATTATTTTTCCTTGTAAACTAGAGAAAAACCAATTTGTTCGATTGGTATCGATTAAATAATTAAAAAAAAGACTAGTCGATTTGACATCTGTAACAATTTATATCTTTTTATGTGAAGACAATCTAATCATCATTTGCAAAGTCTACTTTGACTTGTCTGCTCACAAAAACGAATTAAACCTTGTCAGTAAATATTCCGTGTTTCAAGCCCGTTTACTTCATTAAATTCATACACCGCTCCATATAATTACAAACCATTAACTGCTGCTTTCCCATCCATCCCACTGTACAACAGCATTGTCCTCGAAGACCTTAGACCTCAAAGTCAAATGTCTCTGGCGTTCCATTATTCACACGCTTCATCGATTTTTCTATCTTGCCGTAACCATAACCGTGATATACCGATTATAACTTTAAAAATACATCTGAGAAGCTTGAATATTTTATCGAACAATAATTTCCCTAACAGACGGGGGTCAGTCATGTGAGAATAGAGTCCGTGAATCTGTATGTGTGTGTGCCTGGAAAAACTTTGTCATTTTCTTTCAATATCTATCGACTTTTGGTTCTTAATTGCATACCACTACCAAGTTAATTAAATTGTAAGAAAAAAAAAAAAAGGAACAAGGATCTGGCAACTTTGGAACCGATGGCAATTGTTCACATAGATTCTAGAAGTTACAGGTGCTAGCGTTGTCCTTAATGTAGTGACGTGGCCATGTTAATTTATAACAAAGGGTAGATAGGCCAATGTGTGGGTCTTGATGGGTCTACTGACCCGCTTGATAGTCCATTGAGAGGGGTCATGGTTGTTAGACTCACATATGTGGGCTTTCTCATTAATTGAATAAAGTCGTTTTGTTCTTCAGCGATTGATAGGTGGACGAACGTGTGTGACATTGAAAGTGAGAGATGGATGAATTCTCGGGGCGTCATCAGGAAGACAGGTGATTATGTCGACATTGAATAAATAATGAAAGGTTAAATGTAATGGTAGAAGGCTTTTTAAAATTGAATATCATGTCGTCAGTGAAATGATGATGGTGGTGGAAGTGGAAGCAATTAGAAGGCTAATTTGATTTCGTGGGCTGATGGTTGAGTCGCTGAACTGGAATGTGTAAACAATTAATACTTACTTTGGAAATTAAATTAAAAAAACAATAAGTTTTTCGGGGGTCCAGATGTTTGCTAGAAAATATTTGATTGAGGCAGGTTCCCAGTTTGTGCCATCAGCCAATCTATAGCTTGTGTCGTGTTGTATTTGTTTGATCCAGGAGTTTTTAGATTGTTATCCAAAGTCTTTCCTTCCAGTCTGTGCATCTGCACTTTCTAAATCCACATCCTGCTACAGCTCATAAAGTTCTCCTCAATTCACCTTTTTCGCAGAAGGAACCTAATATCCGACGAAGTATTTTTCGCTCGAAGGTGCCCAATATTTCCTCAGTTTTCTTACTTATCGTCCAGCACTCGGCTCCATACAGCAAGGCCGGTAAGATGAGCGTTCTGTAGAGCATTAATTTGGTTCGCCGAGTTAGGAGTTTTGATTCCAGTTGTTTTGCCAAAGCGAAGTACAGCAACAGTTTGTTAAGGTTATTCTTCCTTCGTTCTTCTTCATTTGTAAGATTGCCGAGGTAAACTCCTTAACTACCTTTTAAGTACTTAGGTTTTTGTGTGTTGATAAAATATACTTCGTCTTGTCCTCGTTCACCTCAAGATCAACTCGTTTCGCCTACTCATCATTTCCCATAAACGCCTCTACAATGGCTTGTCAGGATCTTCTGGTACTAGATGTCAATATTGTATGCGTATCCCTGCAGTTGAACGGATTTGTGAAAGATAGTGACTTCTGTGTTGATACGTTCCCTGCGCACTTTCTGCTCCAACACAATATTGAAGAAGTCACGTTACAGCGCAACTCCTTGCTGGAATCCGGTGCACGTTTGGAAGACCTCAGAAGAGCCTTAGTAGTTCTTGCAAGACATAGGGTTGAAGATAAGGCATATAGAGCTGATACTCCAGTAGTCGGTTGAAAAAAAAAAATATATATAAGGCATCAAGGAACCAGGGCCATAGCCGCACTATGCAGCCATCTTCGGTCGATTTGACGCTTGGCCCCTCAAAGCTGTATTCTACCAATGATTTGGATCTATTCTGGCATTTTCTGCATATTAGTCGGTGGTACCTTTTACGGACGCAGCCATTTTGTACATTTTGATATTATTGATTCAATGACAGCTGTAGATTGTCTTATTTCAAAAAATGGGAGTGAAACTTTCTCAGAGACAAGAAAAAGTTGAAAATAGCCCGAAAACTTCTGGGATGTTTCTACTCTGTCCTGAGCGCTGTCTTCTGTCAATGCTAAGAAAATTCTCCGTACTCGAACCGCTTTTCGAAAAAATTCGTGGTTTTGGGAGGGTACGCGAACGGTCCTTAGAGAATGTCGGAATGTAGGGTAGAGATCTATGACCAACGCTTTTCTTCTCGTAGCTATACGTTCTCTGAATGGAATACATTTCAGCTCTTCAAAATAGGTTTATATTTTACCAAAAACCAATTGTTTTCCAATATACTATTTTATACATTTTTTCTTCTTTTCATTGGATTTTAAATATCTTAAGTAACCTTTTGTTTTATTTCTCCTCAGGCATATGAAAAGCGGTTTCCCACATGTCCACAAATGCCCATCGTGTTGGACTGTCAAATTGTCAAAGATGAGGTCTTGGACAATGGTGCTCGACGCAATACCAGTCGCCGCTGTAAACTAGCCGTTGATGCTCCATACATCTTCAAGAAACTAATCGGAGTCGAAGTAGTCTACTTTTTACAACACAACTTCTTGGATATGGCAAATAGAACACTCAGCATTGAAGCTGTCAACGAAAGTTTTTCATCGCGCATAGAAATCTTCGAACGCTGTCGCTACTATTCCCATCCGGATAACCCAGACTGGACATGCTTCGACCAGACAGCAACGTTAGACATTAAAAACTTTTTCGGATTTGAAAATTCCATGGAAAAGATGGGAATGAAACAGTATACACAAACGACATTGAAGGGCAAAGAGATTATCGAGTATTTCATTGAGGAGCTCAAGTCAGAAGGTGTCGTTGAAGTTGAACGTTGGCAACCACCACTCGATGCACCCGAATCACCAGTGGCGAAGGAGCCCCCATCACCAGTTAACCATGAGATTATGCTAGATGGTGATTTTATTGCAAAATATTTGGGTCATCTATCACCAATGCAGGAGTCAAAGCTACTCGAATTGAGGAAATTAGTTGGTGATATAGAAGGGATTGAGAAGATTCCGAGCTATCAGACTTTACTTCGGTTTCTTAGTTCACGAGATTTTCATGTTGAGAAGGCTTTCACCACGCTGAAGGATTCATTGAAGTGGCGCGCAGAAAATAATATAGATAATTTGTCGCACGAGTATAAGGTTCCATCGGTTATTGTAAACCACTTCCCTGGTGGGTGGCATCATCGAGACAAGAGTGGTCGGCCGATTTATATTCTAAGACTCGGCCATATGGATGTCAAAGGTATATTGAAGTCAATTGGAACCGAGGGGCTTCTTAAATTGGTAAGCTAAATAAAATTGATCCGTGTCATGTTTTCAAATGTTGTTTTTTTTGTTTCTCTCCAGTCAATACACATTTGTGAACAGGGTATCAAAAAGATCAACGAGTCGGCCAAGAAGCTTGGAAAGCCTGTTCTTAGCTGGTGTCTTCTAGTTGATCTCGAAGGGCTGTCAATGCGTCATCTTTGGCAGCCGGGAGTGAAAGCTCTACTTAATATAATCGAGACTGTTGAACAACATTATCCAGAGACAATGGGTCGAGTTTTGGTTGTGCGAGCACCACGTGTCTTCCCCATAGCGTGGACTATCGTCAGTGCTTTCATTGGTAAGAAAGAGTTACTTACTCGTAATACATGTACATAAGTGTTAATGATTTATTTTTTAATTATAGATGAAAACACTCGTTCGAAATTCCTCTTCTATGGTGGCCCTGATTGTATTCATATGAAGGATGGATTGGAACAATACATTGATTCAGATATCATTCCAGATTTCTTGGGAGGTCCTTGCAAGGTGAGAATAATGTTCCGTTTAAGTATTTATTTATAAAATTTATTCTTTTCGAAGAAGAAGAATACTCCATAAAATTGATGATGATTTATCTGAATCCTCCTTTAAATAGCCATGCATAACGGCAAATTTGGATCAGGTCGAGCAGAAATATTTCACGCGGTGTTATCTACCTGCGTGTGAATGTGTAAGAAAAGTGAATTCGAGTTGAGTTGTTAAAGCCTCTCCATTGTTTTGTTTTAGTTTTTTTTTTTCTCTCTTTTTTTTTTGTTTCCAAGTGACGTCATTCCAATTAGATTAGCAAGGCTATTTTGCATTTATTTCACAACACCAATGAAAGACAGGATCACTTGCTATACATACGTAAAACACATGTTTCGTTATAAATAAATTAGTATTGAAAGATGGTCCCATAGTTTCTGAATCGATCTTCAAACTAAATAAAAGTCCTTTTACAGCCCAGCGAACTGCGAATACGAACGAGCGAATTTTGACATTTCATTCATAGCTAGTTTTCTATTTAGTCGCTGCAATCTGTCAATTAGGTGAGGTTAAACTCTCGAGTATGATTTGGTTGTGCGAATGTGGATTGCGTTCCACATCTGTGGAATGTGAATAACAATTATAATTATTATAATTTGACAGTTCAGAAGCGGAAAAATCAACGAACTGTCAACTTCAACTTCTTTGCATAAATTGGACCTCTGTTTTGCCAGTTTTGCCAGTAAAATTGTAAAGTAAAGTGCGTGCCTTTAAATGTGCTAAAATTGGTTTGTTCGTAGTTAACCCATTCTCCGGTCGCTGAGCTGTGTATTAGCTCCGAAACGCAGTAGAGGCAGAACTATAAAAGAAGAATGGACCACTTCTGTAAGAGTTCTAATACAAAGGATTACTATTATGTGACCACAAACGGTTTTGACTTCGATTCGTTAAGTTTTCGGTTACTTTTGCTCACTTCTGAAAGAGCGAATTCATTCTCGAAAATTTTACAATCAGCTGGAAAAAATTCCAAATTCTGGTTCAAATTCTGATATAGTATTTGAGCTGGTTTATAAAAACTGTCAAATCAATCAACATTTGACGATAAAAAATATATGCGATCAGATCCATATCTGAAATAGAAGGTAATAATGGGCACGTTTCAAATTCTAGGCCTACTTTTTTAGGTTAGTCCTAACAAGTGGAACGACAAACGGTTTTTGACAATTTGCACACTGACTTAAAGTGTAGGGAGAATTTTCTTATCTTGAAGTCCTGTCCACTACCTCGAAAAGAAATGCCTTACATTGTAGTCAAAACTGAATCTCTCGACCAATAAATAAAGATTGACTACCTAGTCCCTAGAGTACGGAGCGCGACCAATGCCATCTAGTCCTTATTTCCAAAAAAAAATTAAAGTAATATTTCCGATTTTGTTCAACTCTCGACTATGAAAGAGAATTTATGACGAAAGCAATAATGAAATGTTCTCTACCAAAATAGAGCCCGATTCTTAAGCTTAAAATCTGAGCTGACCTAATCATGGTTGCTGCTACAACAGACAATATGATTATTTGTCACCCTTCGCCAAATAATCACCCCAAATACGTTTGTTGGTTCCGTCTAAAAATCTATAAAACACTATGTAACCTAGGTTACACTTGACTCGACAGCCGACTTGAATCGTTTTTCAACTCCCAAAAAACGTAATTGGGATGAAAGGTTTATCATCTTCTTTGAAACAAAATATACATTATATTATTTATTTTTATTAAACATATATTTCTCCCCTATCACTTTCATTTCAATCGTTTAATGCCTGCTGCCATGCTTCCGCTGTATGCTACGCCATAGGCAAAAACATTTATGTATTTTAATTTCCCTCAATTAAAGCCCAGTAAAAAGTCAATCTATCAAAAAAAATATAATTCACTCTTCTTATCACAAGAAAAAAAAGTTCTCGTCCATCAAACACGCCGCAAATACGCAAAGTTTCGTATGTCCTGTTTCCGTTTTTGTTTGTCAATTGGCCACTTGTTCGTCTAAATTGCAAAAGAAAACTCATTAAGCCAAGTCTCTGTTCACAATCTCTCTTTCTCTCATTTCACACATTATGATACAAAAATAATTTGTTAACTTTTTTCTCAAATTAAAGACCCTCATACATGAAGGCGGTTTAGTTCCGAAAACGCTTTACAAAATGAACAGTGAAGAAGAAGAAGCCAATGTAGACGGTACTCTAGCACACGAACATCAGAATCTCTATAAAACGGTGGAATTAAAAGCTGGGTACATCCATGAGGTTGTGCTTAAGAACGACGATCCCAAAAGTGTTCTTACCTGGGACTTTGATGTAATGCGCAGTGATTTGCATTTCACATTGTATAGAGCAACGAAAGAACTACCTCCCAAAAATGGTAAATAAGATTTTTTTTTCGCTAGTTTTTATTTGTTTAAATTATACTTTTTTGTTTGTGTTTTTTTCAGACTCATCAACATCGTTCTTCGATCTTTCTGGTTTCGTTGAGGGTGAACATTATTTCCGGGATGAGCCAACTATTGTATGCCGGCACAAGGAAAGTGTGCAGGTATGTGTTCAAAAATTATTCAAAAGATAGTACTTAAACATTATAGTAGATAGCTCCTCATAATAAAATCACTTATTCCACGCAAACAAAGTCCCGGATAACAACAAGTTCTCTATAATTTTGCTCATGTTTTCTATTTATATTTCAGGGCTCCCATGTATTGAACCACACTGATACCTACATCATGCATTGGTTCAGTCCAACAACTGGCTCGGATGGTCCAGCACAACTCAACTATTTCTATGAAGTTCTCAGTTCTGCCAATTACAAAGGATCGATGACCAGCCTACAATCTGGCTTCTCTTCATCAAGTGCAGCAAGTTCATGTCAATCTCGATGATATGAAGAGAATTGTCATACGATACCAACGCAGCAGACTAACAATTGTATTGGCTAAATTTTAGAGTATTATTTATGCAATAACTATATAATTCATTATAATTATAGTTTAAGAAAAAAATATATATTTTTGTCTGCCCTTTCTTAAGCGTATACAGTTTATCTGTTTTGCAAAAGCCAATCATATGAACTATATTAAGTGAAAAATACAATTATATACCTATACTTAGAGTATTCATAAAAAAAAGATCAAAGAACTTTAAAAAAACAAAAACATTTAACAAAGACAAATATTTATATATATTACAACGTATTCAAAACAGATACAATAAAGAAAGAGTGTATTTATTGGATTAGTTGTCCAGGAATTTCGAATTAAAATTGGAAAAAAGCAAAATTTCAATTCTTTCAGAGCGAATATTTATGAGATTGAAAATAAACAAAACAGTGCATAATTGATTTTGGTGAATATATACATATAAAACGTTCATAAATCTCATTTAGATTATAAGTAGAAAAATTGTTATTAAATTAAGAAATAGAGTGAAATTATATGCAAAAACAATAAAAACAAAAAGAAATAACACAAAATGTTTTAAGACACAACAGAAAACACACAAACTGCAGCACATCATTTTTGTTTTAATATTTTTTTACTGACTAAGACTTAGTTCGTCATTTAACGAATATTAACGTGAATACAGATTTTTTCTGATGTTGGGATATTAAAGGTGGAAACGTCCCTTTCACCATCTACCATATGTACTTTTAAAGTGACACAAATATTTGATGAAATAATCAGCAAAAAATTGTTAAGACTCAAAGTAAAAATTTGGTTAAGTAACCATCTTAAATGTTAAATGAATTCTCTTAATACTTTCTTGAAAAAATGAGAGTTGATATATTTTTTAATGCTGTAAAGTATAAACCATATGATGACGGTCATAAGGACTTTTGAATACATGATGAACCGTGATTTAACCGGCTGGCAACTTCATTAAAAAGAAATGAACTACAAAAGGTAATACTATTCAACACAGTCAATCTTCAACTGACATGTTTGGGTCTTAGAATATATTAAATTGTTGCCTACTTGGAATCACGTGTCGTGATCTTGTGGACAATCTAATTACATAATTATAGATGCAAAGCCCGTACATATGTATATATATAGGTCCAGCCTTAGTCCATTTTGGCACATGAATGACAAAAAAAAAAGATTACACGACTTTATCTTACTTAGTTGATAGTTTGGAACGCTTTTACATTTTAATTTACAACCTAGCATACATACACAAATACAAGAAACACGGGCAAAATAAATAATAATAAAATAGGTACTCAGTATGGTTAAATAATGTATCAAGTGTTCATTTAGTACAACAACAAATCGGTTTTATGTATGGGCCTATTCAGTTCTAAAACGCTGAACTTGATATCACTTTCTACATATGTATAATCATTTTCATTATAATTTTAGCAACATTTTTGATTACGTTCGGATTTCTGATCCCCAACATGGAGGAAGAAGAGGAAGGAATTCATATGTTTGTATGATAAGAGAAATAATAATTATTAGAAATCTACATTGTTGTGTTGTTGGACCATTTAAACTTGGGTAAAATTTTTAATGTTCCAAAACGTAAAAAAAGGCATCAGTTTGGCCATTAACATGAGGTGCACTCTGAATCGGCATCATAATCAGTTTGAGGTTTCCGTATTCAACCTAAAGTACCGTTAGGATTAGGGCTAGAAAAAATCGATTTATATCGGTTCAACTATTTAGGTAGGCTGCAGTCAAATAAATGTTCACTGACAAGCAGAATTGGCAAACTCACTTTTTTCGACTTCTCTATAATTGTAAAACTTTTCTGCTATTGTGATTTTTTTACTACTATATTAGGTATGTTAACGTACCCTCCAAAAGCAACGAAAACCTGAACAAGTACCGATAATTTTAATAGTTTTTCACGGAAGAGAACGTTTCCGAAAGGGAATTTTAGGGCAAACAATTTATTTGAGTTGATTTGTCAAAACTTGTTCAACCCATTCGAGTACTTTTTTTTTGTAATTTCAGCTCTCTGGCAATCTACGAATTTTAGTGCAAGAAGCACGCGAATAGACCTTGCGCCATTTTCAGTTTCCTCGAAAATGGTTTCAACGATTTTGATAAAATTTCATATTTCAGTTGGTTTAGGCGTACTAAGCTTTTGGATAAAAATGCATGTAACGGTACTTTGCTTGTTAAATGGTTTAATCAAAGCAAAACACTGTAAAAATACTTGACATGCGGAGGAATACAGCATTTAGAGTTTTAAAAATTTAGGAAAAAATATTTTTAAAAAAAAAAACCAAAATTAAAAAAAATTTTAGTTTTTTAAACTTATTTAGTTTTCAATAGCAGCATAGAACTAACATATACGATCCATTCGTGCAAATGACTTTGTTTTTGAAAAAAAATTACAAATGTTTGGCAAGCTTTTTTGTTCAACAAATTTTACCAGAAAAAAATATTTTTTACATATATAAAGCTCTTGCAAAATTCTCTTTAAATTGATATGCCACATGATGGGGAACAAAATAATTTTTTTTTGCCCTTCATACAATGTGCCCAAAAAAGGGCTCCCAAAATGAAATTCATTGCCGCCATCTTGTGCGGGCTTCCACAAAATGTATACATAGCGAAAGTTTCAGCTCTCTATGTCTATCGGTTCAAAAGTTACAGGGCTGTGACAGACTGACGGACAGACAGACAGACACCGTATCAAACCCATAAATGTTCCGTCTTTCCTTTCAAGGTCCGGAACACTAAAAATATATAGAGTTGTGTAAAAAAATTGTGAATTTGTTAAGTTTTTTCTAAATTAATGAGAGGGAAAAGTCCCAGAAAATTCTTTTTCATTTCAATTCATTTTCCTATGTAAATTTTCACTATAGGTAAAACTTTTTAATTAACCTTTCGAACATTAGTCACAATGCTGCGTTTCCCAATAAGAGACAAAATTTGGGGAAAATATTTATATATTTAGACAAAGTAAAGTATGTACTCTAATAAAAAGCCATAATAAGCTGTAAAAAAACTTGAGTTATCTCCCGCGGACAGAAATAATTTCAAAGCACACGAATATCTTACAGTCTCTCTTTTCATTGATACCGAATCTGCCATGTATAATAAGACTGATCCCTTGTATGAAATCCACTTTTTCACAATTAACCCTAGAAGAATACTGTGAGAAATTGTTCGCATCCAACCTCACCCGGTTGGTTGTGTTTGTAATTATGTAAAACTTGCATATATAATGTTTTTATTATAATACAAAATATTAAGATGCAATAAGCTTATAAATCAATTCAATACTTGTGAATAAAATTTACGCATAACTACCACTCAGCATGCAAATATTAACCGTACCCTTCTAGGGCAAAAAAAAAATTGTCCTTGTAGTTATACATACAAATTGGTGCTAAGATTTTAAGAAAGTTATTTATTTTCATTAGAAAAAGTTCATTGCACTAAACACTACAATTTTATTAGACAAGTTCGATGTCTAGGCAAGTAAAGGTCCCTTGTGTCTTCAAATAATTTCAAAAACTTAAGTCTACGAGGACGTTAGCAGTATAAGCAACGGTAAGGGACAGATCGTCCTGATTTGACACATAAATGGATTCCTGTTACTTAAACCGTTTTTTGTGCAATATGGCATCGCAGTAGAGAGCTAAAGGGCAGACCATAACGAACTTCAATGGGATAAATCGTATGTCAAAACTTAACGTAAATCCCATTCAATTTCTTCCAACCGCTCTACTTGCCCATAACTTAAGTAAACTTCATAACCCTATCCAAAAAGGAAAAAAATAAAAGAATAATAATCTAAATAAAAATCGTATCCACAACTTAGGGGTCAACCGTAATTGAATTACGTGCGCTGCCTTTCGAACAACGTAAGAGCTCTATGCCCATTTTCTGACAATATTAATGTAAATGGAGTAATCTTTCTGTTAAATTGAATGTAATAGCAGTTAAAGAACGGCAGGCACTTCCTCGAAAATTACATTTTCAATTATAATTTTACAAAAAAGATTATATTCAGTAGTTTAACAATACTAAAAAGTTCTTGTTGGTTGTTTTTGAATTTGTCCAAATGTAAAATGGTACTACCAAAATTATAACTCTGAAAAAGGGCAATTTGGACATGACCTAGTTTTAAATCCACTTTGTAGTCGTTATTTGCTTGATAAAATGTAAAAAAAATCCAGATATTTTATACACATTGTTAAATCTATAAGCGCTTTCCCTATTTAGCGTATCATATTTTGTGTAGACATACTATTGTTTAACGTACGTATATAAACTGGAAGCTATTTTACTAAGTAGAGTTTTACCGGTTTTTTTTTTTAAAAGAAATTTTAAAAGGTTGTTAAATAAAACTAAACTGAATTGTTTGATAAAGATTTGTGTGAAAATGTAGTGATATGATTGATATTTAACTCTTAAAAACTAGGTTTCACCATTAGGGTACATCTAAAAAAACACATGATATAAAGTTTTGCGTTGGCTATTTGGCTAGTTGTATCCAGTTCGGTTCCCAATTTTAATTGTTTGTCTAGCAATGAAATGTATGTATGATGTATGTAGGCTGCTTCCTTCTCCACTTTTGTTGTCATTATTGACGAAGGCCTATTGTTTTGTGAGACAGTAGGCATACATAATGTCGCCGTCGTAAGCGAGGTGTTCAGATGTATTACTAAATTAAATTTTAAAAATTATGCAAGCCACTTCAATTCAATGTTACAACCTGAACCATGTATTTAGTTACGAAAAAATAAGAATAGTGCTATAACAAGCCGACCTACCTTATTTTGATTCGATGATTGAGCACTTATAAACTTTGTAAATCTCTCGGGGTTGTTACATTTTATTCTTAAATGTGTGTATATAAAACAATGAAAAGTAGGAAGAGTATTCATCCGCTATTATGTGTAATATTATCTAAATCTAGTCCACCAAGATTAAGTAGACACAACATATAGATAGTCGATTGTAAAATAAAAGCCACAGCATAAAAGTAAGTAAGTTTCACAAAAACTAATAGAAAACTAGCCCCGTCTTGCTAGGTCACACTGTACTAAAATAATTGAGTTATGTATTTCTTAAACTATATAGAGTAAGTAAAGAATTGTTGTCTACTTGTTACCTAAATTATTTTTTAACAAAAAGTATTGGATATTTATTTACATAGCCCATCAAAATTGTTATTTATGTGAATAAGAAATAAAAAAAATTACAATTTAATACGAAAAAAAAAGTAAAAAAATGGCCACGCATTGCAAATGGCAAATAAATAAATAAAATTGCAGCTAATCTAGTCAAAGCGAACTAGAATGTTTATAACTTTTTTTATAAATAAAAAACTAAGTTAAATATCCAGATGAAGAAGTTTTCTAATATGTCAATGTGTGTGTATATTCGGTTAAGATTAGTAAATGTTGTGCATACGTAGAGGTATAATGTAATGATAGGTCCTTGAAAAGGCATGCAAAGTCTAGTTTGGAAATAATAAAAACAAATAAAATGTATTATGATAAGAAGCGTATTATCAGTGAAATAATAAAAGACGCGGATATGTATATATATGTTTGTTCACTTAATTTATGGAGTGAGTAGAGGTACAAAAGATTGCACTTAAGATTGAAACCCGAAAAAATATGATTTTCATACATGGCGTGAAACAAGAGGACATATGACATATGCTGACATATGTACAGTGGTTCGTTAAGGGTATTTACGAGTAGGTCGTAATCTGGCTAATTTTGTTGAAAGCCTCAAAATAGGATACAATAGGATAAGAAAAAAAATCGCACACATTTCAGACGACTTTTGTCGATCACGGAACCACATATCACTAACGTCAAGTTCATACAATTCTGGCCAAAAAAAAGTCTTCAGGTAACATGCCACGAACTCTATTATCAGTACCATGGCGATCATTTTCATCACACCTCCAGTTCTTGAGTAAATTTAATCTTGTAAGGGTATGAGCTAAGATCTTAATCCCAAATTCACCATAATGTGGACTAAGAGATTCCCAATTTCAGTGAACTGATTTGGCTTATTTTGAACTAAAACACTTACGGCTGCGATATCTTCGGAGCTTCGGCCGATGGGTTGTCTCACTAGCTAAAGAACATCCGATAGTGAGCATTTTGACTCGTATTTGTGCACTATAACACGTACAGTTTAACGACCGAAAATTGGAAAAGGTGCTTTAAAGTTGCAGGCAACGACTTAAGACCACTTCCGAAAAGTGAGACCATAAAGGCTCAACCATAATAGACTTAGATAAGCTTACACCAGCGAAGTGGAATGCCCCAATATACACAAATAGTAGTGCATAACAATAATGGGAATATGGTCAGTTTCTTCGCGCTTCGTTAACTTCTGTGAACTTAAGGAAGATGTAATATAATGATTTAGATGAACTAAAGCTCTAATTTTGTGGGACTTATTTCATTTTGTCTGGTAGGAATTAGTTCCATTTGGGACTTAGTTCGTAGGGCCCATGTATCCAGTAGTATAATATTAATAAAATAATTATTAGGCCGTGAGCAGCCCATAGAGGGCATAGGCCAAGCTTCTCACAACTGTACACGTTGTGCGTGGTATACATTTCTGCACTTACAGAAGGGACCTGCAGTTTTATGCCGTATTCCAAGGGCAGGGTTTCGAAAACCTTTTCTCTTGCGCAGTAGTACAACGCAGTCATGGTTAGTTAGTCATGGCACCCACTATCCAGTCGTATACTACCAGTTTTCTTTCCTTTGTAACATAGAGAGATATTTAAGACAGATCCAATAAAGTATATACATAAATAAATGATCAGCATCACTAGCCGAGTCCATTGGGCCATGTTTCTCCATGCTTATGTCACCATTTTTATATTTCTGCAGACAGAACGTGAAGACGGGATTGTTAAATATGCATTAATATATATGTACGTACATATATAGATTATAGGTACATACATATATGTACGCACGTTGTTGGTGAAAGGATTCCGAGATTTTCAGGTCCAGGATTTGAGCCACATCGATTGGGCGGCTACAAAGCGCTGCACGGCTTGATGTTGTGGGTTTTACCGGGCAATTAAACTTGTGTTGTACATCGTAGGTCTTTGTTGTTGTTACAGTCTGTCCAAATGTTTGCCACGTCTTATATTTGCCTTCATACAAGATGCCCAATAAAGTACCTAATAAACTAAATCTGTTTAACCATCTTCTGCCGGCTCCTTCATATGTATAATATGTACTACCTTGCTACTGCGATCAGGGGTTTATGCAATTGGGTTTAAAGAGTTATAAATTATGGACCTATGGAAAAACTGGGCAGTTTGTACCAAAATGCTTATTCGATTGCCCATTTAAATAATACTAACCATCATTATCGCTGCCTACTTACTAATCTATTAACAAATTTGGCTGACTTACCTTACCTGTACAATTTTATAGGTAGTACTTGTTTGATTCTTAATAGATGGATGAATGAGTTTTTTGGAAGACGGAACAAAATAGGCATGTTATCTGAATAAATTTGAGTGGAAGATGTACTGTATATTTTGATGGCTGCAAGTGAATTTTCAATCGCTTCCTTGGAAGAGAAATCAGAAGATCGCTATTCGATTCAAATACATATAACAGCGAAGCTTACCTCGAAACCTTTAGTACGTGACCTAGCACCTTTAGTAACTGAAAATATTTATGTAGATTGATGGTTCTATGCATATCGACGGTACAATGTAAATCGACGAACGGAATAGGCGTGAAGAACATCAAACATCACAATATTTACGTATGAGGTGTCAAACCACGTGCTCGTACGCAAAACATTTCGCAAAAACAAAAAATATCAACACATTGCGAACCGTTTGCGAAGCATTGGGAGTTAAAAAATCCTGGCGTATATATAAAGGTTTTAATTTATTTTATGTTAATCCTAAGTTATCCTAACTATCTGGTTCTATAGCAGATAGCAATAAAAGCAGACACACAACACTTGATTACGAAATCCTTTTTTCCGAATTTGTTTCCGGTTTTTATTCTTTTTTTTTAGTATTTCTTGTGAATAAAACTTTGTAAATTCTAGAAACGCGATACGTTTTAGGCTTCAGTTTCGGACTGAAGCTTGGCAACGTAAGCAGCCTTGTGCTCAGCAATCTTGGCCTTGCGTTGCTCGTTGGTGAGCTTCTTGGCGTTCCATCTCTTCTTGACGATACCGGTCTTCTGTACCTTCTTGTGGGTTGGGTCAGCGCGGATTGCAGAGTGGGCCTTCTTGTAGATCTCTTCAAGCTGTGAAGTAAAATTGGAATTCATGTCATAAATGTAAAAAAAAGAAGGAAAGTAATGAGCTTGTGTTTGACACAGAAACAGGAAGTTTGATGGATCAAAACCGACAAACATCGAACATATAGGTCAAGTTGTTGTAGTCCACTTTTGGCACAGCCAGTCTCAGGGTCAAGAACTTAGCGGTAATTTTAAAATGGACGTCAACCTATCAACATAAACAAGTTTATACTCACATCGTCAGCGCGGATACCCAAGTTGATGTATCTGCTGAATTGGCGCTTGAAGCCTTCCTCGTCCTCCTCCTCCAGGGTGCGCATGTAATCGGCAACGTGCTGACCGAAAATGTGGGCGCGGTGGACATCGGCGTTGAAGCTCTTAGTTTCGGCGGAGTAACCAGGGAAACGCTTGACAGAGTGAGGAATGTTCAAACCACCATCAACAGCTCCCTTCATGGCGCCAAAAACACGAGCACCAGTAGTGGTACGGCTAAGACCAACATCCAAGTAGCAACGGAAGGCACCTGGACCATCGTCGACTGGCTCAACATTGTACTCCTCACCGGTCACCTCAGTGCAACCACCATACAGGGATTCCAAGCCCAATTTGTTAAGGATACGACGAGCCACCAACAAACCAGTGCAGTAGGCAGCAGCATAGTTGGTCAGACCAACCTAAAACCCAACAAAAGTTAGACCGCATCTCGACAGAAAAAGAGATTTCTCCCATCACTTACCTTGACTCCATAACGTGGCAACTCATGCGAGTAAGCAGCGCACACAACACGATCGCCCTCGATCCTAGCGTAGGCAACTTGGACAGTGATGTCCTTGTTGCTCAAACGTACAATCAGACGGTACTTGGGGGTGTTGTATTTGTTTTTGTCTTGGAAGATCAAACGTTTCCTGGCATAGTAGTCAGTCTTGCCCTCACGACGCCTGCGGAACTTGACTTGGTAACGCTTGAAGTATTGTTTGTTCTTCACGACTTTAACGAAACCCTGCGAAACACAAAAATTTACTAATAGGAACCAGATCGGTGGCCGAATAAGCAGATTCAAAATCACAAAATTTCACATCCATCAGCGGAGTTTCGATTGCACGAAATTTATTTTCACATTCATTGAATGTTCGTTTTGTGATTTGTTAAGCGATTTTAGTAATTTCACTCACCATTTTTCACTTATTTGAAAAAATAAAAACACCGACGCAAATTAACGCGATGTTCCACACGTAGGTGAAAAAAGAAAAGAAAGAGACGGTCCGTGTATGAGCGGAAACATATGCGCGAGAGTCGAATCATCGGGTCGGGTGTGTTCAAAGCACAAACCATTCCGATGGGTGTGCTCTGCAAGAAGTTTAATACCACGCTCTCATCGGAAAAGTCAAAACCTCACAAAACATTTGGACTTCGTATACCTTTTTGATGTAGGGAAACATCAATATCATGTCGAGGTCATCCACTTTTAAGGGGTTGTTAAGCTGAACAGAAATAATGCTTGAACTAATTTTTGAGTTTCATTCAGCTATATTCATATATCTCATCTTTTCATCTCATATTTACTCATCTTTTTGTACTGTTTGAGATCCTCCAGAAACACATCAAAGACCTCTGTGCGACTCTGGTCCTGGATATTATCACAATACTTTTACGAGTTTTTGTCACAACTAACGTCGTTTTCCATTGATTTCAGTGAAAAATCCCTGGACTATATGGCATTGAAAAGTAGTCCAATGAAATAGTTTATGTGTTAGTGTAATCTGGGCATCTTTCCAAATGAAATCGGGAAAAGAAATCGCTTCCAGAAGATAATTTCGAAGAGCCAATGGAACATGATTCTATTCGGAAGATAAAAGGAAGACTTCTTTTTTGCCAATGGAAAATGACATAGGGAATATACATTGGGATTTGTCACGTTCCCAACATCTAGCTTTCAAAAATACTTTTGTACCGTGATATCAGATCTGTCGCTAAAGAATCTAGTGGTCGCTGAAATGGAAAATGGATTCGATTTTAGCGGATTCATACCAAACACTTAAGAATATAGCAAATCTGTCATCCGTCTATTTTTCTTTTCGAGAGCTGTTTGACTTCCCTGCAGTTTACTCTTTATAAGTGCAAAACACCGGAGTGTTAATTGTTTTTAATTGGGTCCCCCTTTCTATGTATCAACCTTATGTTATATAACACGCTTATATTACTTATTTTTAATTACAACTCAACTTATTTTAATAAAATCCTCTTTGCGAATCTTTTTCTTTTTCTTAGAAAAACAGAAGTAGTAATAGTAGTTAACTGTTTCTTAGAAAACAATGTTTTTGTTTACATTTGAAATTATCTCAACTTGGTGCGAACGATTAACGACATTCCCGCAAAAGTTTATCGAAAGTTTGCTATTTCGTTTAGGTGAGAGCGAGGTATAATGCATAAGCAATATCGGCCAGATGTCGTTCTGCTCGTCAAGAAGACCAACAACTGAACCCTTGACTCTCGAACTGCCCTTTCGATACTCGGTAGCCAATTTGACACTACTCTGTCAAAATTGGTATCGTCTACAAAGTTTTTTTTTCACCCTTCAGTATTTGAGAACAGAAAACTCCTGAGGAATTACACGAAATTGAAAATGTTTTAAAGTTAAATACCATTTATATCACTTCATTAGATTCAGGGCTCACAAAATGGGAAATGACACGAGTAAATTAAAAGGTTTGGTTATAGACAAGAACGCCGTTGAGGCGAACGACTTCTGGACCCTGTACAATGCTGAAGTGCCAAATGAGGATTCTCTGCGTATGTTGTCCATATTCCAAGGCGAACCAGTAGTCAATGGCCAGGTTTGGGTCGCTCAAGGACCAATGGATCGGGCAGTTAAGGTTAAACCTTTTAAATTTCATCCCTATAATGGTTTCAGTTGGATTTCCTCCCACAGAATTTGATGATCTATCGACATCCGTATATTTTGAAATATATCACATCCTGGGAACAAGGATCCCACAAACATCTAGCCACCGAGTGTGTTCGTCCGCTCTCGCTGGCTCTGCCATCAATGACAGATATCCAGATATGCTTGGGGCTGCGGAATATCCTATGCAGTTTAATTTTTCTGGTTGAACAGGCTAAGGCCCGACATTTGAATATAGCTATTCCTTCTATTTACATCAACTCGGAGGGCTCATGGCGCCTGGGTGGGTTCGAGTATGTTTGGAAGGCTAAGGAAGTGACTACAACGTTACTGGACCTGGCAAATGCATATCGTTACAAAGGAGCCGTCGATGAGAACGAGTCCAAGACCGCAGGTGAATGCATCGAACAATACGCATTCGCTGTTCTGTGTGAGGATATCCTCAAACAGAGCGCTACACCTGATACGCCATATGTAGCCGAGTTTCGAGAATATTGTGCCACTCATTTACGACATTATAACGTGGCGATGCGGCCAAAACTCTCCGCTGTTCTCTTGCATCCGTACTTCAACCACGAGTTCGTGTTGATTCATTCATTCCTTATGGAACTGCCACTTAAAAATCCCCAGGAGAAGCAGGATTTCTTTACAGGATTAATCGATCGATTGCGATACTTTGACGAGACGGTCGTTGGCTCTCAAATAGGGAGTTTATTGCTGTCGCGAATGGTTCTGCTCGACACAACTGCCCAACTCTGCGTGACTCCGTATGTCCTAAAAACAAAGTCAGACTTATCTGCTGCCTTATTCACGAACGCCGCCTATATCAAGTACATCATTCCGAGAATTAAGCAGATTTTCAGCGTCCGCGATGCACAGATTCGGCTGATACTGCTAGAATACTTCGCTGAGTATGTTAAGCTGTTGAGCAGAGACGAGTTGCAGGAGCAAATTTTGCCAAATCTGCTGCTGGGTATTAAGGATACCAATGACATACTGGTGGCGAAAACGCTCCGATGCCTAGCGGACTTGGTGCCACTCCTTGGATCAGAAATTGTGATTGGCGGAAACCGTGCGAGACTGTTCGCAGATGGTCGACCACAGGCGCTGCCGGACAGCACTAGTCATTGGGTTGAACCACGATCCATCACTCCGGTGATGGGTGGTGCTGATTATATGGTATCAGGCAGCCCACTACCCGATAATGTAGACGTGAGCGGAAGCTATAACTCTCTTGGGGAGGTAAATGGCGTGGCAATGCCACAGAGACTCAGTCCAGATGGCGGAGAAGACGTACATAATGGCACCGATGGCGAAATAGATGAAGACGCGTGGAGTGACTGGGAGAATGAAGACAGAGAAGTTTCTGTAGCGCCCGCTGAGCCCACAGCTGTGCAACCACTCGTAGAGGAACTACAACTACCTGCCGTGACTGTAGCACAATCACCAAGAATATCACTGACAGACTCCTTCAAGACATCCTCGTCCAATTCAATGGTTACCACTCCAAAAATAATAGATGATATCAGTGAATTAGACATTAAAGTTCAGAAACTGCCAGGCAGTATGGGTATGGAAGAATTCGACTTTTTCAAGGACATGGAACCAGTCATACAAAAGAGTAGTACAACAGCAATCATTCCTGAAACATTTTTGCAAAGCAATACTAGCACAAATGACAGCAATTCGAAATCATCCAGCACGCAGAAGGAGGAAGACATTACAGTCGACAGTAGTAGGTTCGAATTTAAAGTGGCCGAGACCTCTTCCGCAGCGGAAACTGGATGGGGAGATGATGATATCGATGATTGGGGAGAGTGAAGTAGCAAATGTGTCTTGTATTTTCTTTAAGTTTATAGTTCTAAGCAGCACTTTGTTTATCTCGTTTTCCTTTACTGATTGTGATTAAGTTGACCGACATGTTTCTTTTTGTTTAGTACGTTAAGATAGATACCCTGTTTATTTGATTACATGAATATGCAGTTGTAATATAAATAAATTATTATTATTAAAGAGGAACACAGAAAAAAAAAGAAAATCAGATTTTACAAGCATCAAAAGAACAAGTAATAAAAACGTTATTTTATTATTAGAAAAATGTAACGCTTTTGTGGATTAATTAGGATTGTCTCTCAGGTAAGACTTCTCATAAACCTTGCAAAGCTACACACTATGTTGCAATTTAACCATTTCAATGGCAATATATTGTGTAATTTGATTAGCAATGGTCTGCTAATAAAACTTATCAAAGCGCGCTGTGATGTGAGTGTCATCTTGTTTATTAATAGATAGCACTGTGGGGATTTATTTACTACAAGATAACAACAAGTTACGGTGCCTATTCGTGCGTGCCTAATTTATTATGAAAAGGAGATAAACCACTCTGTTTGGTTGAGCTAGAAACAAAAGTCTTGTTGCAGGGTTACCCTTTCAAAATGTATTCTGGAAGTAAAAACAAAAGTGGAGTGGTTAAAATAAGCGAAAGGGTTTGCAAATTCTTTGGTTGAAAGTAAAATGAATTCAGAAACTTAGCATTCTTAAATAAGCTCGAGTTTCCATATCTCTTTAATCTATGCTCTATGAATCTACCTTGATAGTACGTATGTAAACAACCTTAACCCGCCAATGGTAACCTACTGGTCTGTGAGACCGGGTATGTTAAAAAATTCTAATAACATTATACTCTGTTATAATTAAACAATTTTGTGAACTTTAATAACGAAATAAAATAACTTATGTTCGTTAAATATCTTTGTTTTATTATTAAGGAGATTATATTTAAAAAAACATGAACTATTAGTAACACGTTTCGAAAAAACTTCAGTTGAAAATCCCGTTGCGTGAGACCGGCGTCATCATTGATCAAAGTCAAATTTGCGTCCCCAATGGCGGGGACGGAGCTTATAACATAACCAAACCTAACCTTTAGATCTACATATTACAAATATTACATTACATAACACAAACAGACTCAGAGAGTGCAAGCGCTGGGCTGATAACTTCCTTCTTACCAAGAGAATTCATATTGCTTGCAATTACAAGTTCGCATACTTTTTGGACTAAAATTCCGAGATTATCAAAATTTAAAGAGTTGGTAAAATTCTCACAAAGAACTTAAATTACGAAAATGTAAAAGAACGGGGTGAGCAAAAAATAGTTGATAATACGATGATTTGACTTTTTTCACCAACCAGCCCAAAGGAATTTCTTGCACTAAAATTCTTAGCATGGGGAAATTTATTACTCTCTCGTAAGTCCTCTCTTCTTTGAAAAACTACGAAAATTCAAGCGAACACCTTTTCGTAAAAAAAATTGCTGTTCTAGGAGAGTACGCAAACGGACCTATTATCCCCGCAATAAAAGTTAAAACCCCAAACAGGTGATTACGGACTGACTGTAGGGTAAAAAAAAATTGAAAATTTAACAATATCATCGAAATTAGTAGTAGAATGCACATAGTGGCTAGCCTTGCTAGATGGCATCCTTACGGTAAATATGATCATGATGCATTGCTCTTAAGTACGAGGTATGTATATAGTATAGTATCATACTTCCCTCGGACCAAAAATAGTAAAGATCTTCATAATCTTTCTTAAAAGATAAACTTAAGATGGACTATCCAGATATATCAGCCCAAGCTAAAACCAAATAACTGATTACATTCTTCCAGGTATCAAGAGACCGAAAACAGCTTACACATTTCTACAGCTTAATTTATTGACAAGAACTCATACTCGATGTCATGATTGAACTGATTTTTTTAAATAAGAAATATTTAGTGTAACGACTCCCGGTTTAAATTATGTAAGTGAATTTTAAACTGGACAATCTAAAATTTATGCAAATAATATGGAAACCTTATTACTCTTTGGTTTAAAGAGTCAAGCTTATCAAAAAATTTGGTCTGCGAACGTTTGTAAGGAATTTATAAGCCTTCTCTTTAAAATTTTGACGAGATATCACAATAATTTTGCGTGAATTGTATGAATTTATTAAATAAAACATCCCGGTTTTGAGTAGACAAACTTATTAAAAAGGTTCGTCTTTAAACGATCATAAGAACATATCACACTAACTATTGATGCCGTGTCTTGGATTAAAGAGCAAGCTGTTCCAATTAGGAATCCCATCAACACCATCAACGTTTTTCACTAGCAAGCATCTGAAAAACAGTCAGACATAAAAAATGCACAATAGTTTTAATGCGGATGAGAAATGGAAAAAAAATGGTTGTGAACTTTTTTGATAGTGTAGTGAAAATCATTAACATTACCGAGACTGGGAACTTTTTTTTTGCGGAATTAACGATGTTGATAACAACAGGACTATAGGCGATTCCTATTCCTATTCCTTGGAGTTTTACGTGTTGTGTTTGTTTTTGCTTAAAACATTTATTTTGCCAATTTAAAAAAAAATTATGTGGGAAGTGAATCATTCCCCCGGCAGATTGCACTATAGGCAATAGACTAATTGCTCGGTTAATAAAGAAAGTAAGTTAACTGTTAGCATCTGTTAGCTTGAAGAATTATTGAGATGGGTTAATTTTTATTTTGTTCATTATCACTCGGATCATTGAATTCGACGGATCTGAGATTCGCTTTACCCAATTGATCCGCATAAACTTGTAGTCAGTAACATTCAATTCATCGGATGAACTGTATTAGCAATCAGTATCCTTCAAAAGCGATTTTTTTAATTGCTGGATAAAATAAACAAACTAACAAACTTTTCCCGCAAAATGTGAACAAAAATAAGTCCAGAAATAAAATAACTTTTTTTATAATCTGCACGTGCCAAAGGGGAAATGAATACCCTAGCAGGGCACGGGCGTAAGTTTTTTTTGGAAGGGAAAAAAAAGTTTAGGAAATAGTTGGTGTAGTGATATTTGAAACTCAGGTGATATTAGGTTTTGATATTTGTTCTCAATTTGATTGGGAAGAGAATTGTGTGAGATTCTTGCATTCGTTCGTAATTCACATCATCTATTTCGCGTTCATGTTGAAATACACTAACTGCTTTCCAAGCAAATTATTTAATTTTTTATTGGTCGGGAATTGATCATCAAACCTCTCATTTAAAGACCGACTACCATACCACTAAACCGTGGCCATATAAAAATATAGATTTGAATAACTGGATCTTCAGTTTTGAGTAATCAAGTGAATCACATTCAGTCATTTTTCCAGTCGATTCGGTTTACTGTCGATTTAGTATCGGCATTCCGCGAATTAAACGCCATGAGCTTACATTCCACATAGTTTCCACAACTACATCTGATATTAACAAGCAATTTCATTGTATTTAACGCAGTATTTAGGTTATTAGGGTGTGCGATGGAATAGGAACAATCACGTGCACTCTAACACTATGAGATACTAAAAAGGTTAAATGTGCTTTCTCCTCAAAAGGATTGGGATAGGAAATAATGACAGACGCAAAAAATGCTGAGGTGGACATCATTTATGTATATTCATTCGACTTCTGAAATGTTAGCAAGATTTACTGACCTTTATCATCTCCTTCTAAGGGATAAGTAACTCTCGGCATTTCTTAACCGCTTTTGATTTGACTGTACAAACAAAAACGGTGCCAGAGTAGGTTACTTTTCAATTAAATCTACCAGGTATTTCATTTGTTTTTGATTTGTTATTTTCACTCCTGAAGAGAAATAAATAAATATTTTAGTGAAATCTAAACTAAATGAGTTCAAAATTTAAACAAAACTCAGTCTTTATTGGATTCTTGTTGCTTACAAATTTATAAACGAAAATAAATGTCGTTGTTTGAGACTAAAACGCCTGATAGAATGACGACGAAGTTTATTCCGCGACCGATGTCAAACAAGAAAATATGTAGGATCCACGCCAAATAAACTAAATCGACTTGAGTCATTTTACGTCATTTAAACGCCAGCTGTAATTTCGACTTCCCATCGTCGTTTTGTGAACTGTACTGTCGTTAAGCGACAGTTGGAATAAGGGTAAAAATAAATTGAAAAGACAAAGAAATATCGATCCACGTTCAATTATTATCGTATCATAAAATTCGGCGGATACACTTGTTTACCGACATTTTTATTTTAAATCATCTGTTCTGTCATTTTTTGCAAATAATAAATGAGTTCCTGCCCAAATAAAAAAGTATGCATAGCAAAGCGTTTGTTGCAAGAAAAAAAAAGTATTTTGTTTATTTCTTTTTAATTAACCCTCGCAGAATAAACAAAATCAAACTAATCACAAAGATTTTCTAGCGTAAACGAAGGTTGAGTTGATAAAAGCAAACCAGTTTGCAGTATATATGCCGCAACAGTTTTGCAAACTTTTATGAACGCAAAACTTACTGCAATGTTGCAACAACTATACCAATACCGGCAACATTCTGCAACAAAATGAAATCTGTTACAAATTTGCGAAACATTTGACTGCATACTTACTGTCAATTAACTTTTGTGAACGAAAGTGTTGCAAAACTTTTGCGTAGATAATGCAGTTTTTATGCAAAGTTGCAGGTTTTTTGCGTAAATGAACTCAGCCGGAATGTCAAAACAGGCAAATCCGCAACAAAGTTCTAGCTGATGTAAAACCTGTGGGTAAATTTAATCAGTCCGCTTTTAATGAAGCAGTGAAAAATCATTCACATTACCGATAAGGCGACGATTCTCTGCGATCGAATTTCATGATACCAAAGTTGAAATTTCGGTGAACAGTCGGCGGATTTAATGAAAGGGGTGCAAAAGTTATTCATTCCTTTTCCGACAAGCGGATCTAATGATATCGAATATTACATTTTCGCGGTGGCTTTCTTCGTGCTTCGGATTGAATAAATAAAATCTTCCTTCAGTTGCCGAAAGTGAAAATGGGCAACAGCAAATCGCATGCTTCGCTGATAAAAAATAAAAGGCTTCTTCCGAATTTGAACTCTGAAAATTTCCAATCCACTGTTTAAAATTAACGAAAAAAACTCCGATTTTTTCATAAATCATTTTTTGTATATTCTTTTAATAGTAATTTTTAAAAATGTTTTTTTTTCACCTTTTTTCATCTCTTTTTCTTAGATTATTAATATTTTTTTTAGTTTTCATCTTTTTGTTAAATAATTTACATGGATTTTTTTAAGTAACTTCTTTTAATATATTTTTTTTTTCTTTTGTTTAAAATGTTCTCTTTTATTATTCGAGTAATTGTGTGAATGTGTGATCTTGCTTTGTTATATAAGGTATATTATGGTATCATCTTTTTTCAAAAAATTTCACTACGTTCTTATTTATTCTCACTACAAATATATGTTTTTTTTTTATTATTATTATGTTTTGCATATATTAGGTAAACGATTTTCATTTTATGCGCAAAAAATGCAAAAACTACTCTCTGGCAAAAAAAGGTTTTGGTTTTTGTTTAATATAATTTGTTTTTTATTTTTATATTTTTTTTCTCAAAATTAGTTGACTTCTTTTCGGTTTTTTTTTTCTTCTTATTTGCTTTCTTTTACTTAAGAAATATATGTAAATATATATATATATTTAAGTGCAAATAATTTATTAAAGTGATTTTGCTTTAAGTCCGGATCTTTTTTTAAGTTGCGGTTTATACAACGCGAAAGAAATAAAAGAAACAAAATAAGTTTTATCGTCTGGTAGATTGCACCTGACCTTATGAGGTTTATCGATTGCCATATTTCAGCAATGGATTCTCTTAGGCCTTCTGTCCATCGAAATAAGAAAAAAACAACTCAAGCAACTCAATAATAAACATAAACAGTCCGATTCCCATTGTCACATTCCATGCTTTGACAATTATTGCTGTAAGGATTCAGACTCAGAAACTTTTCTTTACTTTTCTTCCAAGAAGTTACTGCAAAAATGCAGTACAACTCGATTAACTGAATCGGCGAAAAGACACGACAACGAGAATCGGGATAAAAATTAAAGGAAACAAAATCTTACAAGGCTCTCAGCTGACTATAGTTGTTAATCTTCTATTCCACACATTGCGAGGGATAAAAAGAAAAAGAAATCAGGCATAATATGTTATATTATTTGTTTTGTATTTATTTAATTCTAATTCTTCTGGTATTTTGTTTTTTGTTTTTTTAATGTGGTTTTCAATGTGAGTTCTGGTTCACTTCCCATTTTTCTTTCTATACACAATGCACGCTTCTTCCTCTACATTTTGTTTGTTTTGTAAATGAAAATATATTCAATGATCGCGAATGCAAGAGAAAGTATGTATAACAAAGTAATAAAAAAAAATTAAAATTATGAGTAAAAACTAAAACATAAGTGTTTTCAAATATTTCATCTTTTTTAATAGAATAGCTTTTTTTTTGTTTTTTTTTCTTTTCTTTTTTTAAAATTTGTTTTTTCTTTTCTGGTTTACTTTTATTTTTACATGAATCCATCAATTCAGCTCCTTGTCTTCTAAGTACTTGTATTCAAATGTGAATCCTTCCTTTTTACGCTGGCTCCATTTTTCATAATCGAAATAGATGTACGTACCCTGAAAAGAGTGGTGTAGAAAATAATGTTTTATATATTCCGTTTGAGAGATAGGTTGGTATATGTTGCTTATTAATGATTTTCAGGAAATACTTTTGTTTATAAACACTAAACCCCTAAAGGTTTATTTTATTACTAGAAGCCAGTAGTTGATTTCTGTGTACGAACCTTCGCTGTCTAACGACGGACACACTACATTCTCTTCATTGGGCTTTCAACTTTAAGAAGAAAACATACAAGGAGCATAAGTTAAACAATGAAACGTACGTTCTTGCACCTACTTGCACCTGAAGGAAATGTTTTTAATTTTAACTTACATTAACGTTGGGCAATTGCGAATAAAAAAAGGAATAATTCGAATTAAAATTAATTGTTGCTCTACGATCGTTTACATTGACTTTCTGCTGAATTCTCTTATATTCTTGAGATAGAAAGATCTTGTTTCAGTCTCTAAATTTCCTGAAAATATTATCTCAATTCTGAGTCACTTGTTGGTTGTCGATTGTTCTCCTTAAATTGGTCTCGATCGGAGTCATTTGTTATAAATTATTTTTCTTTGTAGAGAACAATAATCCAATCAGAAATACATGTAGTACGAATCTTCTCACTGTTGCCTGCATATTTAGATCGTATTTATCGGCAAATTACAATTCTTACAATTGCTAAATTAATAGATTGGGGATTTATTCTCAATCGTCTATCGCTGATTTAGAATTGAAAATGAAGAAAGTAATATATTTGACAAGTATAGCATACGAATTTGTTCAAGGATTGTAAGCGAGTGGACATACTAATATATGACCCAGAAAAAAACATTTCCTATGCGTTAACTTAGTATCTGAAAATGATTAGTTTTAAATCAAGGGTTTAGCATACCTGTTCGTAGTCATCATTAATAATTTTTGGCTCCTCGTGTCGTTGGAACCACATCATGTATTTCGTATGGAAACGCCAACTTTGCTTTTTCAATGCTTTTGCGGCCAGATACTGTGCCTTGGATCCTTCCATGTAATAGAATACAAAGAATAGTGTCTCTGTTGATAAACGCTGGAAAAATTCCACTGTATCGTAATGAGGAAGCTGAGACTGCTCCAGATGAAAATAAACGAAAAATCAAAAGATTAAACTTTGTCTTGTCCAAAGACGGATAGAATAATAAAAAATAACTTACCTGCGGGTAGTGTGGCGGTGTCTGCACTGGATTCCGATGAATGTACGTTGTTAGCTTCTCTGAATCGCTTGGCATTGGCAGATGATAATAAGCGGCTTCCATCATTTGGAATTGCATTTGATGATCTTTATGCAGGGGCGATGGACCAAGTGGCGCCACACCCAACAGCGGTGGGATATGGGCTTCATTTGTTGGTTTACCACCACCAATACCGCTGCCACTATTTTGCCCTACAATCCCGCTTGTTAAACTAACAGTACCCTGGCCAGATGTTGGACCATTCGTGGCACTGTTGTTGGCAGTTGTGTCTGTTACGGCTGGTGAGAAATGCTGAGACTGTTGTTGTTGTTGTTGCTGCTGCTGTTGTTGTTGTTGCAGTAATCCTTGTTGTTGTTGTTGTTGTTGCTGTTGCCTTGTATCCACATTTGGGCCTTGCGTTACCATATTCGATTCGGACCCAGATCGATTGATCGCCTCTTGGGCCATTGTTTTTAATGTGGACATAGTGTCAGTACTACTTGGTGCACCAGACACGGATACATTTAGTCCTTTACTGCTGTTATTATGATTCAGCGGACCGTTCATTAATTTTGGAGATAACAGGCCGGGTGAACCTCGGCTAGTGTTATTTGTGAGAACACCAGCTACGGTGGCTATGCCATTAGGTGAAATGCAATTTGCCAGGCTGCTACTGTTATTATTGCTTGGGGCATTGATCACCAGAGGCGCTCCTGAATCTGATAAAACTCCTGATGTCACTGCATTGCTGCTTGTGTTTCCTATGCTGGTATTATTGGAAGTGTTGTTATGCGTTGTTGAGGAATCTGATGGGAAAAGAGAAACAAGAAGGTCTGAAAATTGAATAAAATTATTAACCGATTCTTGTTTTAGTAATTAATAAGGCAATTATAGTTATGAAAATGAAATGTAAGCTAAGTGCATGGATTGTAAACAATTAGAATCTAGCTTACCACTTGTTTGATGAGAGGAATTCGTTTGAAGATTTGTATGTTGCGGTTGTTGCTGTGCATTTGAGCCAACAATTGAAGCGACCGTTGGTGCTGCCATTGTGTACGATGTTGCAGGATGCACTGGACCATTCTCAAGGTGTGCTATAGAAGAAATAACAACTGTTATACAATATAATTTGTTTTAGAGAGAAAATAATTGTTTAAACGAACATGTATTATTCTTAGCTACAGCCGCAAATGCAATTGGTGGTGTTGCTTGAATCACAGATTGGGCCTGAATATTCGTTGCCGAATTCAAACTAGATGCATTAGAATGTTGTTGTTGCTGCAGCGTCACAGATGTCGAATGCTGTTGTTGCGCGGAATTCACCACTGACGTCGTCACATTTGATTGCAAACTATTCGCCAGACCTGACGTATGACTCGTCTGTTGTTGATTTTTACTAGGCGTTGAACTAATTAGGTTTTTATTTGGCGGTTGCTGTTGTAGTTGCGTTAATTGCGCCGCCGTTGAGTTATTTAGGTTGTTCGATGTTGCACTGTTATTTAGATTCGAATCTCCTCCCGCTCCTGCAGATGCTTTGCCACTGGTATTGTTGTTATTATTGGCTCGTACTGCTGTAGGTTTCACGGGTTGCTAAAATACAAAAAAAAATACACACATACATATGTTTATAAAAGTTGTTTTATTTTTGGTTTGGTTTTAGGATAACTCACCTTCACTTTACTACTGGCATTGGTGTCGTTTTTATTGCGCTTATCGGCTGACGCTACGCCCGCTGCCGCCGCCGCCGCTGCTGCTGCTGCTGTTATATCAACAGACGTTGAATCACTGCTATAGTTTAGATTATTAGCGTTGTTCGTAGTGCTACTGCTGCTGGTTGTCGTGTTGCCGGTACTGCCGCTGCAATTGTTCATCTGTTGTGAGGATGGTGGGGGCGATTGTACAGGACTTCCACCTGACGCTATACTGCTTGGAGAACCACCCGTTTCATTACTGGTATTACTGTCTGTTGTTGCTGATGATGGAATACCAATTGAAACACCTTTTGTTACCATTTGATTGAAATTTTGTTTGTTTTTGATTTTTTTTTTTTGATGTTTAAGAATGCACACAATGGAAATACATATTATTTGTTAAGAAAAAACACACACAGAAAGAAGAAGTATCCAATTGGAAACACAATATCAATAACATTTATGTGGTGTGTCGTGTAAAACATTATCTTACCGGTGCCTGAAAGTTCGACTTCATCCAAGCCAATTATGTCATCGTAAATGTACTCGTTCTCTTCAAAATCGGGCTCCTGCGAGGATTCAATGTAGTATTCAACATCGTCCTTGATTTTGTTCACCTGGAAGGACATACACTAAATCAGAGAGGGATTGAAGAACATTTTAGACACATTATCGGACAACTCAATACTTTTTTAATTTTTGGATTTTGAAGTCATTATGTATAATAAATGGAATGACACAGACAGAGAAGGGAAGACAGGAAAAGAAGAAAAAGATAGAATTGCGAGCAGTGCGACGTGTTCTATGACGTGGTTGTTCAAAGGATTCCATCGGTCTGAACTGGAATGTTTTTTTTTTCCAATCATACACTATTCAAGTGTTATTTATCCCCTGCTTAAGAACTATAATCGTACAAAAATTAAGTTAAATTTAGTTTTTTCTGTTAAAATTAGTGCCCGATCGTATGATGAGATCGAAAACATCTGATTGGTGAAATTGCAGGCGATTTATACACTAAATTTATTTAGTGCTGCACAAACTAAATCGTGGGAAATAATTACTGTGCGCAATGGAATTCTATTGAGTTTTTTTTTTTTTTTTCAGAAAAGTGCCTTTGTACTGTACTTTTTTCTAAGAACTCGTTATCAGGATAGCTAGAAATTCAAGGCCCAAATGAATGGACGGACATTACTTAGTGGATGGTACACTAAATATGTACATAGGTACATTAGCTTTGTTAAGTGACTCTGTACTGTAAGGAAAATTAGAAATTTTTGCGTTCAATGAGAAAAAGTATTGTCCAAAAACATTATTCTTTTTGTTCAATGAGTTTGTACTGCATAGACCCGCACAGTTTCTGTACTTACTTTTGGGGCAGAACATATTCGTGAGAAGTGTGGTAAAAGAACATTTTTTGACAACTTAATACTTTTGACGGCTAATAAGAAGAATGCTTTGGGACACGTTTTGGCTCATTGAACAGGAGGTTGTAATTTTTAGTTCTTATCTGTTCTATTCATTTGTATGCAAGCCCGTTGGACAGGACATAAGAACAAATGAGCACGTTTTCTTGTTCTGCAACAGAGAGTGCGCAGTTTCAAAGCCTTTAAAAAGCGACCACTCCACAAGGTTTCAACGCGTCCCCTGTTATTTGTAAAGGAGTAAAGCTAGTAAAGTGTAATGGATATTTATATTATGAAAATAGTTTTGTATAGGTTACTCTTTAGAAGGAGGAAAGGATCTGAAATTTAAAAATAACCATTTGACTATATATATAAAAACATGTGTTTGTCAATCGATATTCATAGTAAACTTAAGACTTCTCGGTGCACTAATAGGCTCCACGTACCAGGATATATTGCGCTAAATAATAAATAAGCTAAAATATTTCTTATCTTTTTCTATAATAATTCTAACAATAAATATGAAGTCTTTGAATCTTTAATTGTTCGGTGAGACGTTTATATTTAACCCCAATACAGGTAAAGGTCGATTTGAGTAATGTTCAGTTTGCGCAAATGCTCAAATTCCCCACAATTTTGGGGAAATAGAACGCTTTTGAGGACAAAAGAATGTAGGTAATATGTAAACATTTTTCAGTTCAGTTAACTGCGCACATTCTCGACTTCCGCAAACGCGGCAAATTTTGAATGCTGTGCTAGTTGAGTATTGCCAGAGAGTTTCGAAAGATTCTGAATAACAAGGTGCATTTGAACAGCATATGTATATATTAAATATTTTTTTCTTATACCAAATCAGAATACAAATTTATGACATAAAAATATTAATAATATTATATTGACGAAAGAAGGTCAAAACCGTAAAGTTATGATCGTTATTGCCATATGACAGTCTGCGAGTCGAAATCGAAACTGAGCAAATGTGTCTATTTGGTATCGAACAAATATCATTCCCTTTCAATGTTAAATATCAGGGAAATGTGACCGCTTGGTTATTATTGTACACAAATAAAAACAATCGGTGACAAATGAACAGCATTTCCCAGCTGAAAATCGATGTGTTAGGGCGCTCCAATTATGAAAAAAAAAAAAAAACTTATGAGAAAGGTAAAGAGAAATTATTCACTAAAATACAAAAATGTAAAGGAATGCATGTGCATGGCTATCACCCAAGCCTGAAATAATAAAAATTAGCTGACGATGAAGTAGGATGTAAAATGTTTGTAATAATATTTAAATAGTGTCCTGATTTCTGAGATTCAATAAATCCTAGACATGGAAAGTTCAGAATCATTTCCCATACTCTTAATACTCTTCCATACTCGCTTTAAAGCGCTGCAAGGGGCCAACTTTAATAACGGAATGAGATCGAAAAATTGAAAATGTATCTCCTCTTTGCTTTAACCAACATGAAGCTTCTTTGATTAGTCTTAATTCGGAGACAATTCTAAAAGTATCAAAGATCCGTCTAAATTCGATCCTTAGAAAGAATTTTCTGTTCTTATGTTAACGGTACATTACTTAAGCTCGATTGTAATAAAATACGATTTTGTCGAAAAAGGTCCTAACGATTTTGATTCCGTTTCATATTTGAGTTGGTTTGGCAACAATCGGTTGACTTAACTCATTGTTAAGCAAAATTGTTTATAAGGATATTTTACTTCGAGCTATCTACATTGTATCTATTCACTTCAGAAATTTTTAAATTAAATATTTGGTAAAAAATTTAAAGTTATGCACTTTTATGCTAAAGTTTTTTATTTTTTTTTTTATATTAGAAGATTTGCTGAAAATTTATAAATTTATTTTTTTGCAAGCACAACAAAGTGTCAAACACCTCCCATAATATTTGTGTAGTTAATACCTTGTTCCATCAATGGCTTCAATTGTAGATAATAAATGTATTAAAATTTAGGCGCTGATGACACATCAAGTTAATCAGTTTTTTTCAAAAAGGGTCACCTCTTACACTTATAAATATAATGAAAAGAATACAAGATGCCTGTAAGAAGTAGGGCCGTGTCTTTGGCGTTGACGAACAGTACGAAAATACTCTAACCCCTGGGCCCAGCTTTTCTTATTACTATTTTTAATAAATAACTTTTTCGCTATAAGCAGATCTTAGTCAGCAAAGGCCCTGCTTCTTATAACTAAGCCTTTTCCAAAGGGCAGAGGAATCTTTTGAGAAGCTTTCGCATGGCAGTACTTAATACTCTGGTCAGACGCTTGCAGAAGGGGCATAGGAAAAAACTTTTTCTTAAATGCGAACTTGGAACCCCGTTCACATTAGTCCAATGCAGCCGCGGTATCCACACTTAATATAATATATAAACTCAAGATTCAAAATCTTGCTTTTTTTCAACTATGATTTCGATTTTCATTGCGAGTCGAGGAGAAATGTAGTTATGTTAACTTTATAAGAAAAAGGAAAATCATGCTTATTCTGCACTTCGAGTTAAATCGACTTTTATTCGAATTCACGCAAATGACACAGGTGTTTAGAAAGTGAAGAATTTTTTTCACATGTTAGACGAGCTGCCTAAACCGGGTCGAGGTATGAACGAAAATTCCGTCCGAGCTTGAGTTTTGGTAGGCTGTGCACGAATAATTAATTTACAAAGTAAAAACCAAAGAGTGACTGTATTGGTGCATAAGCCGCTGAATTGCTGTTAACAATATCATGAGCCATTAGATTCAGTGATATGAGTCGCGTCGTTTTAATTACCTACGAAATGTGAAATTTCAAACGCCTCGACTCGACAAATGTCGCCAGTCGTTATCGACAAACAACGAAGACAATAGTTTCGCATGAACAAGATTTCTAAATAATAATAAGAATGCTTCGAACCCAAGTCATTCTACACGTGATATAAAACTTTAATGGTTAAGTGGAATATGTAAAATAAAAAATATTTATTATAAGTTTTGCTTACGCTGTAGGCCACGTATATAAGTATAAAAATAATTAAATTATATTGTCGGTGCTTAAACAAAAACCGACAGAGTATGTTAAGTTTCTTTTGACTTAAAGCACTGCACAGTGCCAATATAAGCCTACTTATAAGCACCATTCGTGTACTTATCATTGAGTCCCAAGGGATAATCCTTCAAAAATCGCTCGCGTTTCTTCTTTTGTATTGGTTTACGGGATTTTCTTTTGCACGCACAGTATGCACATATTACAACACACATACAGAGAGAGTGAAAAAAAAAATTGGTCTTGCCTACTTACAATGCTCTTTATATTTACCTGCTCGGCCTCAACACCATCATTATCAAGCAATCGCAGTAAAGTTTCTAGTTTTGTCACATGGAATTTATGCCGATCTAATTTTGATCGCAGTTCATCCATGCGATCTTGTTTGTCTCGATCTAAGCGTTTCTTTTTGCCCGCTAATAATGACTCGATTTCACTTTCATATTGATCGATTTGTATTTGCAGTGAACTAATTGAACTGGTTAGCCAATTGCGAGCTTCATCTTTGATACGCTGAGCTGGATCCATTTTTTGTGCCGCTCCAAGGCCTTCTTTCGAATAGGCTTTGGTTTTTGTTTCTCGTTCAACAATTTTAAATCTTTCCATTTGCTAATTAATATAAACAAGATGTTATATATTTTATACAATAACAAAAAGCTAAAATTAAATTACTGTTTCGATGAGCCGCCGATTCTCTAAGAGGGCGCTTTTATCCTTAATCTCAGCGGACGCAATCCATGATTTAATCTGATCGCGAAGCCGCTGCAGCTTTTTGATTTCCTTTTTAAGGTCTGCTTCATATTTCTCCTGCAAAAGAGAGAAATAAAATTATGCAATTAAGATTGCTAAGAAAACGTTAGGGCAAATGCTTGATGTTTTACCTTCTGATTACTGTTTGTTGCATTGTGAACTTTTTTCCAAATATCTTCAAATGTTTCTACTCCTTCCGCGACTTTTTTCAGACACCTATCTATCTCTCCTGTAGGAAAATAAAATAAATGACACCAAGTAAGTATTTGTTTTCATATTTTAAAACGTTACATGAAGAGGACCTTATATCTTTAAAAATACGATGATAACCAAGTTTAAAAGGAGTCCAAGTTAAGGCAGCAATATTCGCTGCAATTTTGGTTTATGGAGACAAAGCTGCTAAAGGCACAGGGGTATATTTACTGAGTAATTAACCGTGAAGGAAGAACAGACTATGGCTTTCACAAAAATCAACTTGTAGTTAGTTAAACACATATTAGTGAAGTAGGCAAGAAACTAGTTATAGATATTAATAGATTCTCATCACCAGCTGAGCTCCCGTGCTCAGTTATTAAGGAATATGAATTAATCGAAGAAATTGTAGCCAACTGCAGTCTGGAAAAAGTGCAAAATACCTCTATAATTTAGTAATAACCCTTAGCGGTGTAAAAATAGAAGAGTATATAGTTAAGTCTGTAGAAGTAACCAACAACTGTGGGGTTGTCAGATGTGATTCTGTTGTGCATACATGCTTATATCTTATATGTAAGTACAATCTAACCAGAATTAGAATACCGAATGCAAAATTTGACACAGCCGATAAACATTTTCCTATTAAACGAGAAAAGGTTCTCATGAAGTAAGATTTAGGTAGTTTCTTCTGGCCAGCAACTATCAGCTATATATCTAACGTAAGTGATGCTTTTTGAACAAAGTAAATTACAATGTTGGACACCGTTGTAACTTAAAGAATATTATAAAAGAAACTGTAGAATGCAAGTTTAAGAGACAATCTATTTTGGTAGTAAACAAGTGTTAACGATACCGCAAGCCACGACAAACTGCCGGTTCATTAGCCCTATTAACAATTATTAATGTCATTCTACTCATGAGTCATTTAAAGTCTCCCGCCAATTTGATTCACCTCCAATTGGGAAGGCTTCTACAGAGAAGAAATTTCACTTCAAGTGCACTTTCACGTCCAAATTGTGTCTTCCACGTATAAAAGAATTTGTAATTCGAAACGTTCTCCCTTTGCAACCAAATATAACAAAGATCACTTCAAATTCACAACTCTCGTGTGTGCGTCATTCTTCACGTATCATTTGACAATATCACAATACTTTTTTATGCAAGTAAAGCAAAAATTGAGACACTGCTTCTATGTGGGCTTCCCAGCAACACTATCTTTGAACGTGATCTACAACAAGTATGTGCCTGCAAGCACTTGTTTACACGATCGGATGTTAAGGAACTATGATCATCCACCGAAGAGGTTGCTAAAGTTCTTCTCTACCCAATAGCACCTCTTTTGACATAAACACCCCACAATTATTTGCTATAACACCATACCACCCGTACCCGTGTACACACAGAAATCGAGGGAGTAAGCCACCCTCTCCTACACACAGAGCAAAAAAAGGAGAAGAAAAAAATATACAATAAAAAAAAAGTGGAGTGCAAGATTTTGTCCTCTCGCTACACACACTAGCGCTCTCTCTTTCTCGTCATCGCCGTCGTTGTCCTCCCTTCGGTATAAACGATGAAACGAAAAGAATTTCTCAACTAAATTCTTTTGCCCACAAAATAATTAAAAACCTTTTAGAAAACAGGCATTTTCTTCTAGGAACTGGACACCACACGTCCAAAGAGTGTGCACTCTCATGCTATGGGGCTCTTTGCAAAACGATTATATTTTTTTTGGGGGGAAATCATTTTGGGTTTTTTTTTTCTTTTTTTTTTTTTGTTGGAGGAGAGTCTCACCTTGCAACTTTCTCGTCGCAGCCATGGCGCTATGTAAATTGATTGTACAAGTATTCAGACATAGTCTAGAAAAACCGACAGAAATTTAATTGCGAATTTCTTCTTTTCGATTGCAGCTCGTCGTCGTCGTAGGGCAGCAGCTTGTCTGCTGATTGTTCGACGTCGTCGTCTTCGTGGTGTTGGCGCTGGTGCTGCTTTTACTGCTCCTCTTGTTATATTTGTTTCGGCTGCGGTTTTGTCGAACGAATCAGATCCTTTAGGGGCGATAGTAAAAAATTTCCCAAGAAAAAAAAAAAATTCACTCGCGGTCGTATACTTCCGTGAAATCCAAACTTTTTGATATTTTCCGTTCGAAGGATACTTTCATCCGGAGGGGATTTTGCAAATCAAATCGAAAAAAGTAGAATTCTCACCCGAGAATGGAAATATGCACACACACTGAACTGAGAAGAAACTCAAGAAAAAAAAAATTGTTTGGTTTGATGGGGGCTCTCGGGCTCTCGGGGTCTCTCGGTTCTTTTTTTTTTGTGGTCTTTTTTATTCGATTCTATCGGTGTTTTGGTTTTATGTTCCGGTTGCGGGTAGACACGTTGTTGTTTTTTGTAAATTTATCGCATTTAGTTGTTCAGAGTCGAGGAAAAAAAAATAATTAATTCGGATATTGGTCGCTTTTCTTTTTGACGCGATTTTTTCTGTCAATGTTTCGATTTTTCTGCCTTTTTGTTCTCATACATTCCAAGATGGCCGATCAATTGGGCACACACACTATGAGAGAAATTTTGTGTATGGATTGAGAAAGTTTCGTTGGATTTGTGGTTGTATGTGCTCAGCTGTAATGTCAAATTTTTTTTTGTGTTTTTTCCTTGGTTTTTTTTTGCTGGTTTCAAGTGGAATGAAATGGGAAATCGTCGTTGGCTATCAAATTCGGCACACGCACTGAGCTACAAATTAGTGTTGCCGTGTAACGGAGTCTCGTTGGGAGAAATACATTTTCTCCAATTGGAGAAGCTAAAAGTAATGAGAATTTGCACCAAAAACCTGGGTAGGCCTGCAAAAAAATAAATAACAATGGAGTTAGTTCTAAACAAATGCACTCTATAAGATTTTAATATCCTTTCATATGAAATTTATTCATCGTATTTTAATATTATGTTTTAGTAATTTCTCTCGCGATCAGCGAAAGAAATAAATTTGACAAAAGTTGCACAGAGCTCAGTTCAGGGATAGCTAATATCGCTGAATACAAAGCTAGGCATTCATTAAATAAATAATAGTTATTAAAATTAAAAAAAAAAAAAAAACACAACAAGGAAAAACAATTATTTACATATGTACATGTATGTGCAAAATGTTAACTAGTGCTTTCAAAAGAAGGAAAGATTTGTACTTTAATTTCAGTTTTGTTTTCTTGTCCAGTAAAAACGTAACATTAATTTGTTTGCAAAAATCGATATTACAGTCGATGCAAACCAAACTGTACTTGGTATAGATGGTCTTTGCATGTAAACTTGTATGTGCATATGTATGTACTATATGCAGATGGAATCTTAAATCTGTACTATTATTTCCACAAAATTAACATTGACAAATTAATATTTGCCTGCAGGAACCTGGACTTACGACTATTGATTTATATTTTTATTTTGTTTCATAAAAGAACATAAATTACAAAACATATGAACATATGGCATATAATAATATATTTTTCTGAGGAAATTTGGTGAGCAGAAACACTTAAAAAACATGCGAACATTTTTGAATACAATTCCTTTGAGATTTAATTACACAAGCTGTATTCGATTCCGAATTTTTGAAAGAAAATTTGACTGAAATCTTAGCATAGTACATATGTATGTAATAACTTATTTTTAGTTTTAATCACTCAATTTCTAACGTTATACATTACTGGTCTAGCTTTTTGAAATTTTCCTGTTATTAAAAAAAAAGTTCTTCATACTAAATTTAGATGCATGTAAACGTAAGATTTCAAGACGGGGTTAGTATTGCCTCGAAATAAGTAATAACATAAAACTAAGACAGTTAAAGAAAAAGTACTTAAATTTATTGCACAAGGTCCGAGTTCAAATTTACAACCTTTAAAAAGTCAAAAGAATAAATATATAATACATACAAAGTTAAAGCGAGATATATAAACTGTCAATGAATAGTTGAATTGAACTAATAAGACGATATTTATAATAATATCACAGTACGTTTTAAATTAGCTACCGCAACACTGAAACTGTGAGCAAAATGAAACATACTTTGTTTCCTCAATCTAATTGCAGATGTCGCATATTTTCTTATTGACATGAATGCGTGGAAAGTGTGCGAAATAAAAATTGCAAATGTGTATCGGTCAATATTTTAATGGAGCATTCGTCGTATTTACTTCTATTTTTGTAACAATAATCCATTTTCGGGGTTTATTAAGAAATTTTAATTCATCTAAGGGAAAATTACATTACATTTTAAATGGAATTTACTGATAAAATTTCTTGCAATTTCGAAGGTTGACATGTTATGTCAAATAAGTTGCTCAATAATTACGAAAATAAATAGACCAAATAAAGGATTGTGTCTATGCTTTGATGCAGAGCCATTTGTAGGGTGCGTTGGATGTTGTATGAGGAATTCATAATTGTAAAGGATTTCGATTATGAAAGATCTCTTATAATGGGTTTTCGAATTCATATTAAACTCAACAATTGACTACTTTATATTTTCCTCGGTACTTGGATAAATTTGTATTGAAATTATTTCAACGTAGGTAAACTTTTTATTAATAAAAGTTTTGCTACGTACGAAGCTAAGAAAAAGAACACACTAGTACTAGGCTTCAAGAACAGAGTTTCGCAACTTTAGCCTTGGTATTGATTATTTCTTTACTTAGAAGGGTTTAGGGCTAGTTCAGCCTTAGCCATCACTTGGAAGCAGTGTGCCGCAATTTTTCCCAACTGCAGTGCCTCTGCTTTCCTTGCAATCCTCGTCGAAGAGTTGTCCTTGTCGGTTCCTGCTCAGTTTTTAGATAAAGATGTTCGTTGTAAACCGATTGGGCCAGAGGATCCTTAAAACAATGCGTGGGCATCTGTTAACGAAGGTTTGCAACTTTTTTGTGCTGCTTTGAGTCAGTTTCGAAGTGTTGCATTCATATTCCAAGACAGACGTTTAAGCGCAATAGTCGTAGCTCGGTGTTAAAGCTGATAGCTATTTAGTATTTTATAAGATATAGTATATACATATGTATGTATGTATAAGGTGGCGCAAAAGTCATCAGTCTATTGGAAGGTGCTATGATTTTTTCAAATGGCGACAAATGTCACTGTGATTGACATTTGTGAAGCGAATAGATTGAAAATACACGTTAACAACGAATCGGTACATTCCTAAAGAATGCGGAATGATTGTAACAATTTGCATTTCTAGCTCACATAATTTTTCGTTCTAAGGATTTGCACTGGCCGGCAAGATCGTTTGTTTTAACTGTTCCAGACTTATTTTGGAGTTTTTTGAAGTCTATGTCAATAAAACTTCAGACTCCTAAAGCCCTTAGTCAATATAATTTTCTTAATTTAATGCAAACAATTTCAAGAATCAAATAATCATAATTCAAAAGAAGAAACAAAGTTTTTCATTTATTTAAAAATTTTACAGCCAAAGAAAGAACATCGGGTGATAATTTTTGCGGAGTGGCTAGTTGTTTTAAAAAAAAAAAAGAGGTATAGACTATTCAAACCATGCAAGTAAGTACGTGTACCTATAATGCCTCGGACGGATAATGTTTTTATAAATATTATTTAATCAGATCCTTTCTCAAATGGGTAGGGTATTCTCAGTACCTACTATAGAAAATAACTCGATTAAGTCTACCAATGTAGATGGATGGCTACAAAATGTACGCAAATTGTTTTGTAAGAGTTGGCTGTTAATAAAATAATTACCATTGTCTATAATCACCGCGCGTATTCCTCGGTGTCGCCTGTTATTTCAAGTAAATCTTGTGTTGCATACAAAATATTAATTGCTTCCATTTAATATGGAGTCCATGGCGGGCGGCATATCGATTGACAAGCCTACACCGATAGCAACATCATTGTCATCATTCTCGTCCTTTTTTCCAGAGATAATAATTGTTAATCAAAATAATTGATCGTTGCTTTTCTCCCAGCGGGCTGCCTATTAATTCTTCAGGCGCACATCCTTTTGCTTCGTGCAATCGGAGAGATAGCCTCCCTACATGTGTAGGTAAATGCGAATGCCGAGTCATTTAATTTAATTTTTACGTTCTTTGTGAGAGTCATATAAGGCAGCGCCAACAACAACAAGTAAGTAGCGTAAAAAGACCAACATTTTCAATCGACAGACGTGAGGAGGTGTAAGGATACATGTACACTCTCTCACCGTTTAATTAATTATATGTATGTATAAAAAAAAAAATCCTTTTTAATCAGGAAAAAAATATGAAGGCGCGTGGGACCTGCATTGCCAGGGGCTTATTTTGTTTCGTTGTTAATGCACGAAATAATATTGGTAAAATTACGAGCATAATGAGGCATGATGCAGCGTCTGATGACGTTGAATACCGCAGTGTCTGCATTGGTGACGACTTTTGCGTGTCAAATATGTGAACATACATGAAGTGATTTATGTCTGTGTTAAAAAGACAAATGATGAATGAGTATTGAGAACGTATCGGCCAATGACCGAGATTGAATTACAAGTGTGTTAAGTGATTCTTTTCAGGGCTGAGTGAAACCACATTCGTAGGCACTGGAATTATGTTCTTTGGTCTGACGGGGAAAGAGGATGTACTAAATTATACAGTACCCTTCGGGTCGTTTGACAAATTCGCTCCCCAAGCTAATATCCGCCGCGATTTGTAATTGTATTCTGATGTTCAAGAAAAATAAATGGGATCTCACACTACTACTCTTGTCGGTCCAATTTTTATGGCTTGGTCCAATATGTTCGGCATTATTCCAGCAATAGCGTCTCAAATGTGAGCCTCGAGCTCATCCCAAGTGGTTGGCTTGTCAGCGTAGATTAAGGACTTGACATAGCCCCAGAGAAAATAATTTAGTGGTGTCAAGTCAGCATCAGCATGATCCTGGAGCGACGGCCAGTTGATGAGCGTTCAATGTGAGATGATGTGAGACATTTTGAAGGCATCTTTAAAGCAATTTCTGTTTCTACAGAGTTAGGTGCTATTCTTCGCCTCCATAAATCCTTTTGGTGGTTGAACACACGTCAAGGAGTCTTAAAAATCTTTTTGTTGAATACTGCATTCAAAGAGATGTACTAAATTTGTTAATAGCACATCAAGTAGTCTAGCTGTTCGTAGGACGTCCACGCTGCTTACAGATACAGTCCAACTACTAAATTCATTGTAATTTTGAATTTAAACAATTTATCAACATTGACGTTGTGTAAACACAACGTATCCCCACAAATATGTATACAACAGTCTTCGTCAGCTTAATTGAACAGAAACCATTGCTTTCACACTGTTCCCTTCTTATAATCGATTAAACTTATCGATGGGAAAATATTTTCCTTTCAACTTACCGCTAAGTACAAAATCCACAAACACGAACACTAAAAAAAAGATAACAAAACAACGATACCCATCTGAACACACGGAGCATAGATATCATAGATGTATACCAATCAGCTAAGAGCAAATGGATATATCCACTAAAAGAGAGAAAAAAAAAAGAAAACATGTCCTTAAAAGTTGCTTAAAGCGTTTGCATTGTTGAACTTTACTCTCTCCGACACACGAGGATGCAATTTATAACCACCTCTATAGACTGTGTATGAGTGTGACACCCACCCACCCACCAGAGTCGAGGGGATGCACACTGCAAATGCATCCATGAAAATCCTTCTGTACCCCTTCAAGTGACGTTGATGAGGATCCTGCTGGTGATGATGCTTTTTTTTTTTTTTGTTTTTAGCTGCTCCCCCGCTCACATAGCGAGTAACCATGAGGGTGGTATATTGCGGGACGTGTGCTCTTCTGCTTTTGCTCCCTGTTGAGGTTGAAAATTGCATTTAGATTGTAAGGAGTTTAATTTCATTTGATCCTTTTGAGTAATTTCATTTTGTCGTTTAAGTTTAAAGTGATTCGAGCAGGCAGAGCTGGAGTGGTATACATAGCTGCATAGGTCATGCCGACTGGGTAAGGGGTGTTCATGTTAGTGCTGCTAATATGGATGAATGTAATAAACGTGCAATGGAAGCATGATGACATGTTGCTCGTTTAAAAAAAAAATATATAAAAAAAAGAATTCCCCCCATGTGAAGGTTGTTGACACTTGGATTACTTAAAGGAGTCGTCTTTTTATTTGCATTTGTAATCAGCGAACCTCAACCTAGTGATCTTTGACACAGAATGCAAATTGGAATTACTTACGGCAATGCTGCAAAAGTGTCACAGGATGTTTGATGCATAGGGAAACTTGTTGCCTGTAATGTTGTTAGTAAGCGAGGGTTGTTGATTGGCCTTCAATTGTTGGATTGCATTCAGCATAAATTGATTAGGATTACAATTGGCCCAAATATGTGTTACTTTTACAAAGAGAAAAAATAAGTAGGTTTAGAGAAAATTGCCGGGTGAAAATCAGCCTTAGGTTGGAGGTTTTCATAGAAGAAGACTGAGCTTTCTGTTTTCACCGACAGCTTTATTCTTTCTCCTGGTCTGTAATAGCATGCCCGATACGATGCCAGGAATACGCCCGGACTAAACGCGCACACTACATATTGCAAACCACTCTCCCCGCAGGACTGCCATTATGTATTACTTTGCGCCGCTGGTTAGCGATTTATGCTCTATTGTATCTTTTCCCGATTTGGTCCTTCTAAGTCCTTCCAATCGACGTAGCTCAATCCTATGGTGGAATAGATCTCCAACCAGTCATTCCCTGATCATGTGGTCTATAAGAAGCTTATGGCTTCTGGGCAAAAGGCCCATCTGTCGTGCCCAAATCTGTGCAAGTATTTGCGATAGCTACCATGCCGAAGACAGAACCTTCGTGAGATGGTAATTTTAGTCCCCGTGCGTTCCTTTTTTCCGAGCTTTAATGTTGGGAATCAGCAGAGTTCTGTAGCTGTTGTTTTTTGTTCCTCCATTACCGTCCTGGCTGTATCGGCTAATTGAGTTGGCCAAGGCCGGATACAGAGGGAGGGCACAAGGGCAAGGGCTCTCCCCGACACGATTCAGATAAAACAGCCAGTCGAAAAAAGACTAGCATTGAGATACTAACTAAAATAATAGAACGATAGAAATTGAGACAGAAAATCTATGTCAGCATATGCTAGAAATACATGTGAAGAAGGGATGCAGATTTTTTAACATCCGCTGATGCAGATGGATAGATGGATGCAGATGTCAAAATTTTGCGGTATTCAAGAGAATCAGCTTTTTGTAAAATTGCCTTGAAGTACCGTTAATTAAGAATACATGGAAAACTCCGACTTACATAATGTGAATGTGACACAGATCTCAGATATGAAATTTTGGAGCCACTCGGTAGTTAGAACAGAAAACAATATTCTGGCGAACCTGCGCCGGGCGCTTTAATTTCGTATTTTTAAAGTTCAAACGCTAAGATAACAAAATATCTTGAGCGTAGCGTTTCGCCCTGATGTAGTAGTTGGGCTTTTTAATGAACGACCTACTACATCTAGTCTAGACGCACTGCTTACCCGACGGATACCGTCAATTAAAAAGACAAACTCAGTTAAATGTAAAAAACAATTCCAATAGTTAGCATTAACAATTCAATTTTCTTAAAGAAATTATAAAATTAAAAAGAATTCAGTAATGCAATAATTTAAAGACATTATAAATAGCCCTGATGTGGTGGTTGGGCTCATCAGTAGACGACCTACCACATCTTATACTTCATACACAACAAGGATTAAGGACAGTCGAATTAAATATTGTTTCTGATAGAGCTTAACCAAAAATAGAGGACCAATTACATATGTAAAATTATAATTTGTATACAACAGAGAATCGATTAAAAAAACACAACACTCTACCTAAATATTAATATATGTATAAAGAAAACTGTATGTAAAATAAATAAATAATAATAAAAAATAAAATATAAAAATATACATGGATATATATAAAAAGAAAAGGAAAAGAAAAAGAAAAAGAAAAAGAAAAAGAAAAAGAAAAAGAAAAAGAAAAAGAAAAAGAAAAAGAAAAAGAAAAAGAAAAAGAAAAGGAAAAAGGAAAAGGAAAAGGAAAAGAAAAAGAAAAAGAAAAATAAAAAGAAAAAGAAAAAGAAAAAGAAAAGGAAAAAGGAAAAGGAAAAGGAAAAGGAAAAGAAAAAGGAAAAGGAAAAGAAAACAAAAAGAAAAAAATCCCACCACCAAATATAATACCTAAACTAAAACCCTAATCTCCCTACACTACCGACTCCGACTACGTAATAGAATAAGAATCCTGACCGTCTTAAGGATGGCCGATTAATTACAAAAATGCAAATGTTTTCGTTCCTATTAATTGATTCTTCGCTGTAAATAAATAAATAGGGAGGGTGATCCCCCGAAAGGAAAAAGAAGAAAAATCCCACTATTATGTATATTAAATCCCTCCTGTACTGCCGACACCGACCCCCGAAAATCAAAATTATTCTAAACCTAGCAAACTTAGCCCCGTATCCGTTACTGTTTGTAGGAAGAAATACAACAAAAATTGACCGTTTTCGACTGTCCTGTCCTTAAATACAAATTACTTAAGTTCGAGAAATCCATTTCCACATTAAACACACATACACAAGCACACCACGTACCACACCAAACATACCACACACACACCAAACATACCAAACACACCACACACGATCCACCAATTGCGACCCGCACATTTGTAGAAAAACCAACAAACGAAATTCTCTCGATTCCCATTGCCAAGGGCACGAATGCAACCGGACCGATTCCCGGTACTTCCTAATAACGAACAGGGAGGGTTTTGGATAAACACTTTTGAATACGTTTATTTCCCACGACAAATTTAAAAAAAAGCAAGGAGAGCCCTTTTGAAAAATTAACCGTTAAATCAGTTTTCCTAGCACACAATTTTAATTGAAAATCGATATCGATAAAACCAACGATCTTGATTGTACATATATAATATCAAGTTTTTTAAGTAAAATTTTGCTAAGTTGGCTATAAATAAAGTACCGTTGTTACCCACTTTGGCCAAAAACCTGGTATGCCATCTCATAGGACTTCTCAAAATTAGTGTGAATATGGAATTTAAACGAAATCATTGAAGCAGTTTGCGAGAAAAATTACAATTTGATAAGCAATGTACCATTGTTAAAAATTAAAGTCAAAAACGGAATACGCCATTTTATAGGACTTTACCAAAAAATTCAATAAAAAACGTTAGAGCCGTTTTCGCTTAAATTGGCTTTATCCCTAAAAAAGTACCGCTTGATCAAACAATTTTTAAGCCATTTGTGATTTGTAATCTAATGTGAGAACTTTAATGAAATTGTTTAATCTCTTTTCAAGATTAAGTCTTTTACCCAAATTGGTCATAAGCATCGTATATGGTACGTCATCTTATTACACGTGTCTGTATTAGTCTCATTGTGGAATTTGAACGAAATAGTTGCATCCGTTTCCGCGCAAATCGACTTTTTGCAAAATATGATTTTAAGTAAAGTTCTACTATTGTTAACAATTTAGGTAAGAAAATTTATACGTCATACTAGTCTAAATCGGATATGAGATTTGGTCAAAATCTTAGGACCGTTTCCCAGCAAATCGTTTTGTTGTTGAATTGGCATTAAGAAAAGTACAATTAATATTAGGGCTGCAACCAAAAAAAATACACACAGACCTCAAATACGAAGTCTGATCAAAATCCTTTCACCCGTTTAAAATGTAGCCTCGCGGACAGACACACATAACTGAAATTTTTCGACTTCTCTATAAAGTCAATGTCAGAATTTTTCGCATCTTCGACTTCGAACATTTTAACGAATTCAAAACTTTTCCTTACACGTATCGGTGTAAGTAAAAATTAACAAAAGCGAAGGACACGGTCTCCACGGCTATACAAGCAAGCTTATAGACTCAGGCAGGCACTTAAATATACATTTTATATAATTAAGTATAGCTCAGCTGATATTATGGTTTAAATTAAAATTTCAATTTCGTCACGAGTGCTCAGACACGAAGTTGTAAGCAAATTCGTTCTGCCTCCACGCTCCGGTAAGACTACAGTTCCGTATAGGTACACAAATACATAATTTAATTGGCTGACAAACATTTTTGAAAATCTTTTTTAGAAATTACCAGAAAGAAAATCTTTAAGAAACTCTTCCATATTATAATTGCGAATTAATAAGGTCCATCATACTACAACTAAGTTTAGTTTTGCCGTGTAGGACCATCGTGAATTTTAATTAAACTCTAAGTGCCCGGACGGATTGTTCTGACAAACGGGTCTAAAGAGTTAAACTTTATTCTTAATTTGAACAACGCTTTTCACCAGAGTGATTTTAAGGGCGTACTTTTGTGGGTTTAGATGCCCCCGTTTCAAATGATATGCGCACTAAAAATGTTGACCATAGAACTCGTTGATTTGATTAAGAGGTCTTAATCTAAAATCTAATGACCATTTTCGGCATATATATTTATATTATATAAATGTAAATAAATATAATAAAAAAATATATATAACAACTCCACTACAGTTCGTAGGGAGGGTGATCTCCTGAAAAGACAAAGAAGAAATATCCCACCACCAAATATCCAAAATAAAACCCTATTTCTCCCACACTCCCGACACCGAATACCGAGAAGAATTACATTAATCCTGACCGTCTTAAGGACGGCCGATTAAAAAACACACACACACACACTTTTGCTGTATAGACGTCGATCGATACTTCCCTATATCCCTCAATAAATAAAAAATAATATATGTAACAACTCCACTACAGTTCGTAGGGAGGGTGATCTCCTGAAAAGAGAAAAAAAAAAGAAAAATCCCACCACCAATTCAGATACCTATTCTAAGCCCCTACACTACCGACACCGAAAGACAAGCTGATAAGCAAAATTTAAAAGCACTTGGGTCTGTTCTACAAAAGCTTGCACTTTTATAAATCTTTGCCGAGCGATACTACCCTGTGAAAAAAATAAATAAAATAATATACACAACAACTCCACTACAGTTCGTAGGGAGAGTGATCTCCTGAAAAGAAAAAATCCCACCACCAATTCAGATACCTATTCTAAGGCCCCAATCCCCACACACTCCCGACACCGAAACCCGAACACAACTACTTAGATAACCTCGACCGTCTTAAGGCTTTCACACACCGCCGTGATAGCGATCTATGGCTATGGTTTGTGCATGCACACCGAATTCGAAATATTGCGATTGAATAGTAATCAAACGTATGTATCGTTGTATTCAGCCGCCGATCATTCAATCAATGATGAATATGGAAAAGGTTATTTCTTGTGTGAAAAAATTGTCCAGTATTATAGGATTTGGATAACAAAGAGTATCTCGCTATCGCTATCGCAACGTTGTGTGAAAGCCTTTAAAGACGGCCGATTAGATTCAAAGAAAAAACACTCTCCTTTGTTCTACGATGCCTGGTATTTCTATACGTGTCGATCGATACCTGCCTATGCTCCATGAATAAATAAATAAATAATATAAAATAAAATATATACAACAACTCCACTACAGTTCGTAGGGAGGGTGAACTCCTGAAAAGAGAAAAGAAAACCCCACCCCCAAATACCCAAAATAAAGCCCTATTTCCCCCACACTCCCAACACCGAATACCGAGAAGAATTACATTAATCCTGACCGTCTTAAAGACGGCCGATTAATAAAAAAAAACACACACACACAAACACTTTTGTACTTTAGACGATCGATCGACTTAATAAATAAAAAAATAGTAGGTATAAAAGAATATATGTAACAACTCCACTACAGTTCGTAGGGAGGGTGATCTCCTGAAAAGACAAAGAAAAAATATCCCACCACCAAATGGATATCCTCACTTCTGTTCATATGTCCGACAATTTCCCGAAAAAAAAAAATCGTATCGTAAAAACTTACCGGCGACGTGAAGTGAGGATCCAAAAATTAAATAGAATATAAAATCACAAGACTCACATAAATTATTTATACTGCTTGCTTACTGCTTACTGCTTACACTGCTACAATACTGCTTCAACTCCTGTTCAATAGCTGTACTTTGTCATCCTTAGTTGTTGCTCTTGAAGAAATCCTTTTGAAGATCAGCTTCACAGCTTCATACACCACACACACACACGCGCACAATAAATTATTCGACCACCGCGACGTTGCAGTCGAAAAATAAAACAAAAACCCAGAAATTCGTTCGAAAAAAAATTCAAAAAAATTATCCATTTCTATTTGAAAAGCAAAAACAAAGAATTATTCTATTTAACGGACAAAATCCACTGTTTGTATGTACAGTAACACTCACTAAACCGGTCCATCCACGACCGCACTCCACGAAACTACACTCACGGGTGAGCCCGAGGAGCCGACCACTCAGCCGATCTGGACCACGACCGCACTCCACGAAACTACACTCACGACTGAGCGCGAGGAGCCAACCACTCAGCCGATCTGGACCACCCGAAGGTCCATCCACGACCGCACTCCACGACACTACACTCACGACTGAGCGCGAGGAGCCGACTACTCAGCCGATCTGGACCACCCGAAGGTCCATCCACGACCGCACTCCACGACACTACACTCACGACTGAGCGCGAGGAGCCGACCACTCAGCCGATCTGGACCACAAGAAGATCCATCCACGACCGCACTCCACGACACTACACTCACGACTGAGCGCGAGGAGCCGACTACTCAGCCGATCTTGACCACGACCGCACTCCACGAAACTGCACTCACGACTGAGCCCGAGGAGCCGACTACTCAGCCGATCTGGACCATCCGAAGGTCCATCCACGACCGCACTCCACGAAACTACACTCGCGACTGAACCCGAATAGCCGACCCCACAACCGATCTCCACCCCACGAAGGTGGACCACCGACTGAACCTTACCAGCCGACCGCCATCCCTTATATACACTAACGTGTTTGTGTGTATGTTCTTGTGTGAATTTTTTTTTTTAAATTTTCAAATAGAAATTGATAATTTTTTTATTTTTTTTCTTCTCACGATCGAATTAATTTCGTTTTTTGTTGTTTTATTGTTCTACTGGGACGTGGGGGCGGTCAGTAGTTAGGTGTGTATGTGATTTGGGGGTGAACATAATGGGAAGCATTAGGAGGACTATTATAGACGAAAGGATGACAAACTACAACTGTTGAAGATGATTTGTACCAGGAAGAATCACCTTACTTTGTATTTTATTATACAGTCGGCTCCTCGAAAGTCAAAATTTCACGAGAGTTCACAAATATTTCGAGTTAGAGGGATTTTTGGGAAAATTCGAGTTATATACCGTACCATCTACGCGTAGCTTTTTTTTAGTGACTGTAGCTCCCTTTATACGATACGAAGAGCATTAAATTGACCAGGATAAAGTTTTGCAAGGCTAAAGAAAGTATATAAAGAGGGTCTACCTTGTATATGAGTTTTGAAGGGAGAGTTTCAAATTTGGCAACAGATGAGAGAAAATGTTCCTAAGTCACCAGGCAAATATAAGAACCCTAAGTCAATTATTGTGCACATTTTCTGTGATAACCAGCACTGCCGAAAGATCTTTTTCCACATTAAGCCAGTTAAAGACATATCTTCGTAGCAATATGAGAGAAGATGGCCTGAATGGACTAGCCCTAATGCAAGACATTGTTTCAAAGATGAACCCTGAAGAAGTACTGAATATCTTCAGCAGAAAACATAAAAGATAACTGTCATTATTAAACATTAAATTTTGTATTTTAAACCTTTATAAAAAAGTATTTTTTTATAGTTATTCTTGTATGTTATTGATAGAGAATGAATACCACTACACCGAGCCCCTCCAAGAAAGAAATCCTGGATCTGCCCTCGACCATAGGCTCAACTTTAGAGAGCACCTAGCACATACAAGCGTGAAGGAAAATCGAAAAAATCCCTCAATAATGGAGGACCAAAGCAGCCTATAAAAAGCCTACTTCCAACAGTTAGCAAGCCAATGCAGCCGCCAAATGGGAAATGGCTCCAGCCATAAACTCATACATGAGGGTGGTAAATTCGGTACACAAAAGAGCATGCATGCAGAATATGCTCCACATACAGGACAGTAGAACGAATGCTTATCGATCTAGAGGTAAGAATAACATCATACATGCACAACAGCGACAATGAGGTAAGAAGCACCATGCGACTGTAAAAGTAGAATGGCAACGACAATGGAACCCGTTAGAAAACGGCCAGTGGACCTACAAACTGCTGCCAAACATCGAAGAAGGGAACACAAGAAAACATGAGGAGATAAACTTCCACTGCACTCAATTCTTAGCAGGACATAGAAGCTTTCGCGAATACCTTCACAAATGCAATATCACAGATGACCCTTTCTGTCGGTACTGTGAAGGGAATGTTCAAAACGCGGAACACGTCCTTGTAGAGTGTAAAAAGTATGAGACTGCGAGAAACACTCTAGAAAGAGAGATTGGGAATGCGGTAACCCCAAGGAACCTAATAGGGTTCATGCTATCAAGAACAGAAGCTTGGGAAATTGCAAGCATTAAGCAGGAGCTACGGCGGGAAAATCAAACACCATGAGCCGAAAAAGAACAAAGCCCTCCAACATAGTGAAGAAGACAAATGTCAAAAGCTGTCTCTATGAAGGAATGCCTTGATCGGTGGTAGCGTAGGGGATAGGTTTGGAGGGAGGTGGTTAAGTACGAAAACATGATAGAGAATAGAGTCGGGCATAACTTCGTAGCACGAGTTTCGAGTATCCATAAAGAGTCCATCCAAAAAAAAGAACCAGATTGAGATTGATGGGACATCAAAACACATCTGGCTTGTTGACTTAGGCATCACCAGAGAATTCGTTAATTGGGCACTGAAAATGTTGCCTGGAGCTCAGAATTTTGGCCATTTTAGGCTCAGCGACTTTCGAAATGAGGAATGAGTCACTGTTACCGTCATTGGTTTCAGGTATAGACCCATGTTAACATTTTATAGTTAGAGCTCGACAACATCGATATATCCGAACTGTGGGTCCAATAATAAGGCGCTACATACCATACAAGCGACAGATTGCACAAAGTTGTAAAGGAGAAATTTGGTGATTGTTTTATATCAGCGCGAGCGTTCCTATTGTGCCAAGTGGAGGAGCCCTTTTCATTGATGTGCTATTCTACACTGTACCAACTCTTTTCTATGTTCATTGAGTAGAATGAGAACGGAACAAGACTTAGTGTGACAAAGATGCTGCCTTAGAAAGAAAACGATCCATCCAGGACTACACTCCAGGAAGCTACACTCACTACTGAACCCGAGTAGCCGACCTGCACCCAACGAAGGTGCACACCAACTGAACGTTATTAACCGACCGCCGTGTTTATGTGTATGTTCTTGTATGAATTAAGTGCATAGGTTAGGCTTAATTTTTTTTTTGTTCTTCAAATAGTAATGGATAATATTTTTTTAAATTTTGTTCATCATTTTTTCGTTGCAGAAATCCGAACAAGATGGTGCGAATGCGTTGTTGACGCACTATGCCCCCCGAGGGGTTAAAGGATTTAAGTATGTGAAGGCATGTTTATCCTTTCGGAAAGTCTGGTATCTTATTGGTCCACTATCACTCTAAAAGCTAATTGCATTTGCATTGGCGAGAATGAGAGCATCCCAGCTATAAGCCCCAACTAGTTCCTCTATATTTCCTTAGTTGAGAGTGCCACCAAACTGTCGCAGTATACAAAAGGATGGAGCTTACCACTCTCGTATCAAGGCCCGTCGTTGTTTGGCAGCATCCGAGAAAGCACTGCCTGCATCTTTGAGGCCTTTACAAAGAATACGCCACATGTACTTTGAATTTCACCCTATTGTCGAGCATGACTCCCACGTATTTCAATCCTTTTTTAGACCTTTTATGGACCTTCCCTATTCCACAGCCTTTCTGCTTTAGTTCTGTGTTTAGTTAGTTCAAGGCCAATCCAATTTTTGATCCTGGTGACTGTTTCATCTGTGGCGGACTCCTTCTAATGACTATGCTTGGCCAGTCACCACGTCCTGAGTACTCTAAAAAAACACACCATGACACACCTCCGCAAGTTATATTTCTATTCAATATGAAAGCACAAGGACACAAAATGTCACTATCAACCCACTTACGCTCCCAAGTTTAGATGTGCATCCACTTTCAGAAATTGATATTGATATTGATAAATAAATTGTTATGACATTGTTAATGAAATCGTGTTTGGCAACCTTAATGGACCGTTTCAGGATGCTGTTTGCACTGGTTCGGTAGGTTATAGTACCTAGAAACGATGGCACGCTTGGTGTATAAAAACAAAATTAATTCTATTTAATCTGTACCTATATGTTTATAGAATCGAAATCTCCTTGACTTCTATATCAGTTCAATTCACAGCAGACACACGGGTGGTGGGATACATGTACAATAATACACAGGATACCACACATTGGCCACAAATGTTGCATTAAATGGATTATATCCTGACCATTTCCTGTTTGGTTAAATCTGTTTGAAATTATTCTACAGAACATTTGAGCATTGTCGAAACATTTAATGAAGTAGAAATTTGTGGGGCAGAAGTAGGCATATGAGCTGAGCACAGGACAACAGAAGAAGACAATCAGTTTCAATCAGACAATTGATATTCCTTGTGGTAGTAGGAGAATTAGCAAGTTCATTTTATGGCGTCGCCCATAAAAGTTTTGTTTTTTGTTTTTACTTGAAGTTAGTTTTGAAAATAGAGTTCTAGAGTGTTCCGGATCTTGAAAAGGTTAGACGGTAGGCACAGTCAGTCTGCCACGACCTTGTAACTTTTCAACTGTTTGACATATTAGGAAAAGAGAAGAGAGAAGATTCCCTCCCATTATTATCCTTGCAACTGCGACAGAATGGGAATATCCAGCTTGGCTGCATAGGTCTCTATAGCCCAATGATCTGTGATAATAGCTAAAATTCTGGGGATGTCCGGTAATAGCTTGCTTAATAGTTCAATCGATCCTTGAATCTGGTATCAGAGCTAAGTTTTTCTTGACGCAGTTGAAAAACCTTTCCAACTAGAGGTTTGGCTAGCAGTGAGTGAGAAAGCAGTTAAGAGCTGATCCAGCCCGGTCAACTCGTCCGTCTTTCCTATATCACATTTCCCATTTCATTGTTATCCTGTGCTGGGATAAGAGGCCTCTTAATTGGTTGGTTTGTTGACTAAGTTTTGGTTGAGTTTTAAGGGTGTCGTAGTCGAATTAACAGCTCTTTGGTAGTGGAATAGCAATCAGCATAGTTTGCTATATATTGGCGGATGGATGCTAACCCACAATGCGTAACAGTTTTTACTCCACTGCGGAAGATCATATGGAAGCCCCGTGGATATGGAGTTCGACTGCTGTTAATAAGTACAGCAGTGTTCGAATAGGGGGCGAAAATTTCTATGAAAGAGTGAAATTGACCACTAGAAGCAATTGAAAGATAGCACATAGCCGAAGAGGGTAGGAGGGGCCCGATATGCATCCTATGTAAAGTGGGCAGCCCGGAGTAGCTGGCAGTTTCAAATGCCCAGTGTTTAAGAAAGCTGAAACAAGCTTAAGCCGATAAAGCCTAGTTATAATAATAATCTTGGCATAAATGATCAAGGAAAAGCGAATCAACATTGCCTTAATAAGTGAACAATAGAAAGCCTTAAACGGATGCACATTGAGAAGAGATAAATCGAAGTTGCAGAAACCTTGTCTTTCAAAACAACCGCTGAAGTAGTAATTGGTGGTACGTTAGCGCGAGAGGCCAAGCTCTTCCAGAAGAAATCGAATCTCCCAAAGCAAGATGTCTGCAAGAACCAGCGGAGTTGAATGCGATCAACAACCGTTGAGCGGTAACACATCTGGTGAACAAAAATCAGTGATAACAAGGCACCAGGCCCGGATAGAATCCCTAATAGGGTTGTATCAGCGCTATTATTAATTGAAACTACAGCACCTGGTGCTGCTGCTTTTTACCCACTAAGTACGCAGCTGTGATACGAAGTGATTGAAGAGCCCGATCCACAGAAGACGCTATAAAAATAGTGGTTCTCGAGAGAATGAATACGCCAAACTATATTCTCAGGGCAGTCTCCAGCTACTTAAAGTATGAAAGCGATAAAGGGGCAAAATACTACAATGTGTCGGTATCCAAGGATCAGTTCTAGGTCCTCTTCTATGATGTGATTGCCTGCCAATGCCATTAAGATCACACGTTCTACGATTTCGAAGGGCAAATCCATTGTTCTGGTTGCAAAATACATTCCAGAAGTAATATCGGCAACAAAGGAAGCGATCTTAGGACCTTAACAATATAGTCCAGCAGGAAGCTGTCACCTGTCTTTAGATTCAACGCCGTAAGATTAATTTACTCGTATAAAACAATGTTAGAGGAAGCTGTATGCAAAGTCCCTGGCATGAGGTCCATTAATATCCTGGTTGACAAAATAAACCAACAGGAAAATGTCAAATCTACAGCACAGAGGAGTTATTAATGTAGAAGAACGGGCGATCTTAATAGCGAAGTGGAAAAATCGACATAAAGCATCTCAAACATAGAAACTTGGTTAAAAAGGAAAGTTGCAGATGTGAATAATAATATCAGACAGTTCCTAAAGGGTTATGGGGGATACAGAAAGTACCTGCACTTATCCCTTCTGCGATAAGAGTGAAGAAGTCGTAGAACACGTAATGTTTTATGGTCTGGCCTGGAGCCTATAGTAAGTCTGTAAGTATGTAGACCTGGACAACTCATCGGAGATACGATCGATGAACACAATGTGGGATGTACATACTCGTAAATGGATATGTGACCATGATACAGATCGAACTTAGAAGAATTGAACGGCTAAGAATAAAAAGCGAAAAGCAGAGTAGAGTCAAATGGCTAAATGGCAGTTCCGAGGGAGAGTAGCTGAAATATGTACATATGTATGTTGGATGTGTATTTAGTATGTAGGCGTATTCCTAGCATTGAAAGCTCAGGTTTGCGAATTATACACCCGTAAGATAAAAACAAAAGAATACAGCGATCTTTCGAAGGCCTTTTCCAGTCAGTTCAGGACACCCCCAAGGGCGATATTGTCATTGGGGGCCAAATTATCGTAAATCGTTGATTTTTGGACCGCAAAGTACTTTGTGGTAGGTGGCACTGGGTGATTTGCAAAATGCTTTTGATCAGACTTAAGTTTTACCTTTTATAAGCTTTAATGCTTTGAGACAGTGTTCAGTTCCTGAGAGGTGTTTTATTTTTGCGGTATTCACTATGTTTGAGTACAAAAACTTTTCATTTGAAACTCCTCGGTTGAATGTTAACTGACAGTCAACTAACCTCTAATCAATTTCCGTTTCATAAGGTAGGTACTCTTCTAGCCATCTGAGATAGACGAGGAGCGGACATGACATCAAAATCTTATGAAAGCGACATCCCTGCATTTAAAAGTTTATAAATAGACTGCTCATTTATTGGTCAGCTCTAAAGCATTTAATTAACAAAAAAAAAATTGCCTTCATTTTATATTAAATCCCTTATAATTGCCTGAGCTTTAAATGCACAATTGTAAACATTTAATTTACATAAAAAGAGGATGCAAATCCCAAATACAAAAAAAAAAAAAAAAGAAAAAAGAGAAAAAAAGACGTGGGCTCCCTGAATGAATGCAAATAATTATTCATGCAGCAAGCATCCTGTTGATATGTAAATTAATTAGCTGTTTACAAACAGCGGGACAGCCGTATTTGCATGCAAATTAGCATTGATGTCATTTCAAGCGTTATCTTATCACTTTACTTTAATAAAATTCAGCCATGTGCTCTTTGGGCATATGTATTTATATTTATTTGGATTTCTTGTGCGGGGGACGTGGGTGGCACGTTTCACATTCAAAATTAACTAGACTTTGTTATGATGTATGTATTAGAAAATCATAATTACTGTAGTGCAAAAACATATGTACATATATCCCGAAATAGCACTACCCGCCTTGTACTCCTACTTTTCTGTTCATTGACATTATGAAATCCATTTTTCTTTTGAAGTTCTAAACATATATTGTCCTTATCAAGGAAAGAAGACAGATACATATACATGTAATACAGAATTGCAGACAAAATGACATTAATTTGAATTTAGGAAAAACTGAATAGAGGATAAAAAGGGATTAAAAAGTTGGTATAGGTTTCGATATGCATTCTTCATTGGCATTGTCCAAATTGTTGAGGAGATTCGCTTGTAATTTTCGAACTCTGTTGTAATTCACAGTAATTTTTAGATATACGCAATTTCATAACATTCAGTAAAAACGTAAAACATTTCGTTCCTAACTCTTGGATGTACAAAACATACATCAGTCGAATCAGTCGATCCCATATTCCTGTTCACTTTTCTATAAGCGGTTTAATCAAACAAAGTTAATTATCAAATTTTTCGAAAGATCCATTATCTCAGCTAAACCACCCAGATATGTGTATCAAACTCAAGAGTTTCCTAGATTTATTCCTCCGGAATAAAACAACTCCTTAGAGTACCTTTCCTTTTCAAGGGCAATGCTGGACAGTCAAGTAGGTGACAAATGGATTCTATTTCCTCTGCGTCCCTAAGACAGAGTTTACAGAAGTCGTTATGGGGTCTACCAAGTCGTTCTACATAATTGCCTATTACGCCCTATCACGACCCTTACGACTGTTCGTATATTCCTGCGACTTAGTTTTATGTGATCAGCAGAACTTATTTTATCACAGAGGGGAAATAACGATTTGGCTGCAGCGCATGTGTCTAATCGAGACCATTGGTTCTTAGCCTTCTCGTATGACTCACTGTCTATATTCCTCTGAAATGTGCTAAGCGTTGTGGTGGGCTCAGGAAGGGCCCTCAAAGAGCTTAGATGTGACACTTCCTGGCCAGTTCATCCGCCCTCTCATTCCTGGGGATCTCCATGCGATCCAGCACCCAACGGAAGGTCTCCTTTTTGGTCTCTAAAATACCACTAGTCTTTCGATGCGCATTTTGACGAGCTGAGATCGTTCCGATTCTGACAATAACGCTTTAATAGCTGCTTTACTGTCAACATAGATACTGACGATATTTTCCTCAAAAATCATATCCGCAGCTTGTTTTATTGTAGCAACTTCAGCCTGAAAAACACTCCAACTATCATTAAGCCTAAGAGACCGATTTGTATTTCGAGACTCGCAGTAAACACCAGCACCAATACCTATGTATATTCATCTTGGATCCGTTAGTATAGATGGCGAGTTCATTTTTGGCAAACACTATACTTATAACCCATTCTGATAGAGAATTTCCGATCATAGTTTGAAAGTCCGTTTCCGTCCGAAGTCTCGATAATTTCATCGGTTTAGGATCGAGACATGACTAGAGGTCTTTGCTGTAGTCTTAGTGCAGTCCAAACTGCCAAAATACCGCAGTGAATATCAATTAGAAGAAGACTTAGTATTGTTTCCAATGCTGCTGTTGGTGTTGTTCTCATCAATCCTGTCACCGCGAGACACCCTGCAAGTGCCTTCGACCAGACTACCGCAGTTTATAATCAGTATACCAGTTTAGGTTTAAATAATTCGATGTTAAAAACAAGCTCAGTGCGGAATTGAAATATTATTTACGTGTAAAAACGTTGAAATCGAGAAGCTCGAGAAGCTTCCCTTTTATAAGTACGTTTTCGACTCAGATCCTTGTATTGCCAGTCGTGAGTGTCCGCACTTCGATGATTCATATGTAAAGTGTTGATGAAGTCAATGGCTGTATATACCTACATGTAATATATCGCCATCGTTTACCAGGAATCCACATAAATGTATATGATATGGCACGTGTGCGCTTGATTACATGCCGTTTCCGCAAATATAAATTTACGGCAGATGTAATTCAGTTTGTAATTCACAGGAATTTTTTCGTATTGTTTAACAATAAGTGCTTTCCAACCGAATTCGTTAACTCTATCATTAAAAAATTAATTTGATTGGGACATCGAACCTTTTAATGAATAATCGAATACTCTTTCGCTGAACAGTGGTCACTACAGCCTTTACTTTGTTGCAGAATGAATAAGTTTGGCCTGATTTTCTGAAATAATCAAACAAAGCCTGTGTTCTGTTGGTTTTAGCCAAGAGAATGTTTTTCTTGTCTTGAAAAAGGCTAACAAAAAAGCAGCTTTAACTTAAAGAGTTTATTCTCTTCACGGTTTTTTTAAAAAACCACTGTGCATAAGATGAGATTTTATTCTAGTGTGACGCTGATCGAAAACTTTAAGTCTCCACAAACTTTCCCACTAGATTATGAAATTTTCTTCAAACAAGTTTCCCCCCTTGAGTTTGTGCTAATACTCAATAAGTTTTCTAGCAAAGAAGTGCTCTTCTAAGTACTAATAATCCTTGTGTCATCCGATGTTCCATATCCTTAGAGTGTCCTTCCATAAGATGAACTATAAACTTCCCCTTCGCTTATTTGTCCAATTTCCTAGTCTTCCCATGAATATTAGATGTTATGAAAAACAGAAAGTTTACAGCCCCCCCCCTCGACACCGATAAACAAGAGGACAAATCTTTTAGAAAATATATGTATATTTTTCTTCCTTCCTTGCTATATGGATTTTCCTTCTTTCATTGATAAACAGTTTTCTTATAAATTTGGTAAATATTTGACAGAGAATGGAGTTATTGTTCATGAAAATTATCCCGCATAATTCACTTAAATGAATTTCAATTAAAAACTCACAGCATCTTTATGGGGCTGACCTATGTACGCCTTGCTCCAATCGGTAAGGAAGGATAAACTTTTTGGGGAAGGCCGAAAACTTTGACGGAGATGTGGTCGAAAACAAAAGCGCTTAGCATTCGGTGCGTTGAGGAAGGATAACTTGAAAAGTAGTTGTGACCCGTCTATCGGATATCAAAACTCTCTTTTTGAAAAACTAGTGGAAGATTGTTGCGGAAAGTTTTGTGCATATATTTTGTGGTATAACCAATTAGAAGATTTATGATTTGGATAAAACATATTGCGAGGGTTTGGGGGATGTTATTGACGCTGTGATAGCAGATTAAAATAAGTTGTGGTTTTTTTTTCTTGCGAAGATTGTTAATGAAAAGTTTAACAAGTAGAGCAAGAGTGGGGTAGGTGTATTGAAGTTTCCTAAAGATAACCTTAATTTTACTCAAGTAGTGGAGGGCAATTCTGTCTGTCTGTGTCCAAGGCTACAGCCTAAACAGATGAACGGATTTTGATCAAACTTCATATTTGGAGTCTGTGGACCCATCCCTACAAGTTAAATTGAAATTTTTGTTTTAGCCTTAATATTGGCGGTACCAATTCGATGAAATTTGCTGGGCAACCGTTGATCCCACGATTTTGTTTGAATTCCATATTTGTGCTAGTGTAGCAAAGTGCTATAAGATGGTGTACCAAATTTTTGGCATAAAATATTTATAACGGTATTTTCCTTATAACCAAATTGGTGTTAATTTTCTGGGAAACAGCTGGAGAGATTTTGTTTACACCTATTGTTTAAGCCAGTTAAGGGACATGCTACAAGATGGCTTACAACATTTTGGCCAAAAATTGCTATAACCTCAGTATGTTTACAAACATTGTTAGATTTTAAAGTTTTTTTTTTTTTTCTAGAACAACATTTTATTGACTTACTCTACGTCTATGGTGAACTAGTTTTATTGCTTACCAGCTTATCGCAGAGGTACAGATAATGGTTAAAGTTAGGTGCCAATTATCTAATCAAATATCTGCATCATTGAAAATTTCTATTTACAATTTTCAGACGATAAGGCAAACAATATTGGCTTTAATTGGTATCAAAACGAAGGTAATAACTTGTAGAATTTTTTTTTACAAACAAAAATACTTAATTCTGATCAATATTTTTCTTTAAATACAATTTTATTATTTCGCTGATCAAAATCGATGTCAATAAACAGCTGATTCTTGTTTCTATAATTTGTTTATATCTCATTTTGTTCTCATCTGACAGTTTTGCTTTTAATGATCAACTCTAACCTCAAAACCTGTGCTTTGTTGTTGCCATTTCACTGACAGACTTGTCAAGAAAAGGAAACCACTGTTCCACTGATTTGTTCCAATGATAGTTATATTTCGCCCTTAAACATCGTATTGGAATCGTCGATCATTGTTGCGATCATTTTCCATTTTCCAAAATGCGAGCCATTCACAGTCTCACGCACACAGAAAACAAGCGAATGTGAATCATGTAGGAAACGATAACGATGTTCACTTTGCAAAACGAAATGAATCATCATGATGTTGGTATTTATAAATCTGTGAATGCATAGTAGGGTCACATTCAAAGCAATAATTGAATCAAAGTATTCACAAAGACAGTGAAATGTACAACTGATTCACGAGCTTTGGAATGGTTTAAAAAGTAGGTACAAAACGACATAACGCAGCAAGTACAATCAACAAATGTGACCTTTAATGACAGAAAAAAAGCAAAAACAAAGAACACTACATGAACCACTCGAAACATTCTCTGCCTTTTCCCAAATACAGTGCCAGGCAGCAAAGTGTATGGTTAGATGATCATTTCTTGGAATGGATATAAATGGAAGTTAGCTTCATATCCATTTCATGAGAGGCAATAAAATGTGAGCATAGCAAATACTTCTTGTGAAGGAATACAAATTTATGTGAATACGTAAAAAGCAGTAAATATTTCGAACGGGCCACAAAACGAGCTACTGGCGGCAGGTCTCTGGTACCAACTAGCCCTGAGTTAGTGGTTAAGCTGAGAGCAATACTTTGCCAAATTTCAGGCTTTCAGAACTGGCGATTTGATGTGGGCTTATCCCACCGAGAAGTGGAACCAACCTCTCCATCAGATCGGCGAAACCAAGATTACTGCGCTTGATATTTCAAAGATATTTGACAGAATTTGACATCAGAATCTTTTGTCTAAAATGCCTGCATATGGCATGGACGAGTCTCTTCTTCAATGGATTAGAAATTACCTTTCGGGGTGCTCAATAGAAGTTGTATTGGATGACTTCAAGTCTGCTATCCATCACATAAATGCTGGTGTCCCCCAGGGCTCAGTTCTGTCTCTGACTCTCTTTCTCATTTTTATAAATGACCTCTTGGCTGCTGCCTCTAATCCAATCCATTCCTTCGCTGATGACAGAAGGTACTCGTTCGCCAACGTTCCTCACGTCCCTGATCTGCGGCTGTAGAAGAGGAACGGCACTCAACATATGTTAAGCTCCTTAAATTCTGATTTTGACATCAAATGGTGTTCAACTAACAGAGTGGGATTTAAAAAATTCAAAACTCTCCTGTCACTCAAGCGAAACCGAACCTTTTATTCTATATCCTTGAATGTAACTTGCGTGAAAACCGGAAACCGAAAGACTTATAGTTTTCATAGTTTCACCTTTATGTAAAAAAAAATATTTTTGTTTTGCCAAAACAATTGATTTCATAATTTTTCTAATTTCATCTCTATGCAGGAAAGTCGTTTTTTTTTTAGTCCTCTGTAGTGCATGCCAAAACCATTGAATAGTTGGTAGCCCTACATGACTACTCCCAACATTATGCTCTCAGTCGCATAAATTATTCAATTATTCAAAATTAATGAGAAAACACCATTTCAAATACGTAACCAAACAACTCACTTCAATTCCACCGAATTTATTGCTGGCACGCACTTGTATCCCCCGAAAAAAAAAAAACAAATTTCGATTTAAATAAATTCCATTAGCAAATTATATTTCCACGCCAAATATTTGCAATTGGATCTCTCTCTCTCTCTCTCTGTCGAATTCTAAAACGATAGATAAAAACCTAATCCTACCTGTCCGCAGCATCTATATCCACGACTTAATTAATCACATACATTAAAGCGATCATATGGTGCGAATCCAATCGCTTAATGTCATATTTCATCAATTAATTAAAATCCGCCCCCTCAATTCAATTGAATGGATGCAATTTGAGGGGGCGCGATATACAAACGACAAAAAATAAGTGGTGGTGTCCTTGTGTGATTTATTCCAAAGCAATTAAATGCATCCACAGATCCACAGGCAAACGCACACACAAAAATTAAAAAAAAAAATAAATAACACAATTTAAACGCACAATGGGATTCAATTTGAATTTTAATCGATTGCAGTGTCCACAAAAAAAAAATATCCTTTCCCGCATTGGTCCGCCGATCAATGATTCGCATGGGTTTCTATACCCATTAACTGGATAAACTCTATCTTCCCGTAGATGCACACTACACATAGGTGCACAGATAATCCGAGTCCGAAGCACAAATCAAATTCGCCAATTGATCCTATAAAATAGCCATTAATTATATTATTTTGAGTGGATTTATTTGTTGTTATCTTTATAGACACTCTAGTTTTTTGAGATTTTCCCATTAGGGGGCAGGCTTTTTGGCCAACTAATTTGAGCAGCTTATCTGAGAGAGTGTATCTGTAAGCCGAAAAATTGATTTAGGAATAGAGTTTGTGTTCGGCACTTAGTTTGTTGTTATTTTAAGTTCAAATGGCATTTTAGTTATCGTCCTTCGACTGCCACTCAGGAAGATTGTTTTAATTTCAGTTGAAGAAGGTAAGCATCGAAAAGAAAACATTAAGAATATCATTATACGCAGGAAAGAAAGTGAAACAGAAAATGAGGATTTAATTGAAGTGAATTGTCTCTTCCTTCTAAGGATATTTTGCTTCGAAAGAAAGCATCTCAAAGGAGATTTATTAGAGTCACTTCTGTTTTTTAGTGTTTCATTTAGAAAGAAGCATTTAACATGTCGAATAGAGCTTAAGTGGAAGAAGAAAAGGCTAATGTTCTAAGGAAAATTAAATGTATCTCTTTCCTTCTATTCAGAAAGATGCTTTAAGTAAAGGAACTTTAAGCTATTGAGTGCGATCTTAAGGCATTTCCCTTGAAACAGAAAAGAATTTGCGTAGTGAATTAAAGTGGCTGCATGCATGCATGTGCATGAAGTTCGAAGCTCGTATCCCAAAAAATTTCAAAGTATTTTTCAAGACCTACCTCTTGCGAGTATCTGGTGAAAGTGGTGGCTTTCCAAGGAAAATTCAATTATCATCGTTTTGAAACCACAAATCAAGTGTCAAGGGAGTTGCAGAAGGGAGGGGTAACAGGTGCAACTGTAACAATGTGCTTTATGTAGAATACTTAGTCCAGCAGCGTGTACTTCATTAGACAAGTGTCAAGTCGTAATCGCTGTTATTCTGGCGATATTTGTGCGCGTTTTGTTTCGTATGTAGTTTGTCTTGGACATGTTGTATCTTGGCCACATCTTTCTGGAGGTGGCACAGTTCGATAGCCTAGTCCAACTGAGATTGGCTTTTTTTAAAAAAAAAAAAAAAAATTGAGGAGATATTTGCTTTAATTACCACGAGAGCGATAAGAACTTGCTCTGTAAGTGAGCAGTGGAGATCTGAGCCTTGCCTGGCCAGTTCATCGGTACATTGGTCTCCATAAACACTGTTATCCCGTGGAAACCATATCAAAATTGGCATCCTAGTTAAGCTAGTTATTTTCTTCATTCTAGGACTAATTTGGATGGTATATGTAGTTACCGAGTCAATGGACCTGATGCCCGGCTATCAGCGAAGATGCCGATTTTTGTCTTGGTAGAATATTATTTTGTGGTTACGGATAGCAAGTAATAACGCCTGAAGGACGCTGAAAATATCCGGAAGTCTATAAGATTTTGAGATTTAGGGATTCCGGAAACACGACTTCACCGACTCCACTATCCTTTTTTGAACCGTCGCGACGCGTGGTCGAAGTCCCTAATCACTTGTCCGTCTTGCCAATTCATTCTTGGTGGGGAATTGTACGTTAAACCTCTTTTGGAAGTTAAGTTTGGGGATGATATAGTCTGTAGAGGGCACAGTAAGTTCGCTTTGTAGAGAATCTAAGATGTTGCTATGTCCGTAAGGTTTGGCTAACCAGACCCTAGACTCTTTAGATCTGATTGCGCTATGCAGTGTACATTATTAGACTTTAAGGTTTCAGGTTATATTAAAATTTGTAAAGGTCCTAATAAAGTTGATTTAATAGGTAGGTATTCTTCAGTAAGAGAATATTTCGGAGTTGACCGCAGAGCTCCTGTGGTTCCTATGATCGCTGTCCTTTGAACCGTATTTACTTTGTTGATGTTGCCGGGATTTTTAAGAGTTGGCCATCATACTATTGATCTCTGGATGAAAATTTGGCGAACTAAGGCCTTATACATCCAGAGGGACAGTTTTGGTTGCAGACCCCATCTTTTGCCCAAGGTTTTGTTGCTGGCATAGAAGGCTATACGTGTTATACCTACATGTTCGATTCCTAATCGACTGTTCTGTGCCAATATTGCCCATTGAAAAGAATAGCGAGACGTCCCTATTCTGCCTGCTTAGGTGAACGTACTCCATTGCATGGTGTATTTTGGAATAGAGTAATCTTCGCGCTCTTTCATTATTTTGTTCCATCAACGCTCTACACCACTGAAAACCAGCACCGTGACAGCATGCATCCTTGATGTACTCCACTTAGGACTTCAAATTCTTCAGACACCTTACAATTTTGCAAGACGTGACACTTAATGCCCTCAAAAGCAGCCTTAATAATAGCTATGAGTTTTTCTAGGATACCTCTCCTGCGCAAGGCCAACCAAATAGCATCTGTCGAAGGCTTTCTCGAAGTCGATAAATAGGAGATGTAGCGGAAACCTGTACTCAACGCATTACTTGATTATGATCCGTAAGGTGTTTATATGGTCGATGCAGAAGGATCCAGCACGGAAGCCTGCCTGTTCAGACGTCGTTTCAGAATTATTCCCGTTATTATTGTGGCTACGGCTGGCCGAACACATATACCTAGCTAGTTACCACAATTCTTCGGCAGCTTGATGTTCATCCCCCTTTTCCATTCCTGCGGAAACTGTTTGCTATCCTGCTTGCTGATATGATTTCGTTTTTACTCGATCGTCTACCACTAGATCGACTGAACCTGATCCCATGAACCCGTTGCTAGCATTACTGCAACACTGCAAGAGTTGAATCTGTCTGTCACCTTCTGTGAGACTGTCCGGCCCTGTCAGAAGAATGACGGCCCTCCTAGTTACTTTTTCTCGGAGTTGAAGGACTTTCTAAACATTGAGCTGAGGTTTTTCCTGAGATTCATATCACTTTCTGGATGATTGTAGCACCGGACTTTCTTTTACAGCGTTTCCGGAGTAAATAATTGAATACAATGCACGCGAACTGTTGGTCCATAGGAGCAATGACTCTTTTTGTCACAAGGCACCCATCTACTTGCCTACCTACCTATGTCTTGAGAGGTCTCTTAATAGAAACTTTCGAAGAACAAAATTCAAATAAAATTTCACAAATTTTAAGCATACACTTCATTCAACCTGACAATACTTGAAATTAAGTTATCATTTTCTGGATGTATATTTGGTTCATTTCACTGAAATCCTTTCTTGATAAAAACCCTAGCAACCATGAAACATACATATTTTGCAAATATTAAAAAGGCCTCGAACAAATTCCAAGGACGACAATCAAGCCCATTACCCTGTTTTCTTTATTTCCTTCTTCACAATTCAGAAACTCAACAAAGTATATGTCCTTTTTTCATATTTACTTAGGTTTTGCAAGAATAAATATTTTGTGGAAAAATTTGCAATCTCTTTCAAAACATAAATCCTTTGACTTTATTTATTTAAAGCCTCAGTTCTAACAAAAAAGCACACGCATTCGTGGGTACAAACATCTTGTACATTTGCATCTAAAGTATCTACATACTTTGAACCATATGTTCTCGTATGTAACTGTTTCTATTTAAAAAAAATAATATGAATAATTAATAAATGAAACATTTTCAATTCAATTCCCGTTGGAGATAAGCCACGTGTCTAGCATATCCTTTCTGTGAGGACATTTCATAAAGAGATCATTACCAGAGCTCATCGCCCATTGAAATCACTTGAATTTCGTATCCAGATTAAAATCACGTATGTAGATATGAATTTTTTTTTCAGATGAAGAAAATACCCCCTAAGAACACGCACATCCCCTTCTAAGGATATAAAAGTGAATAAATCAAAAATGCTGTGGTCAGGTCGATTTTGGGATGTTTCTAGTAAATATTAGAAAAACCCCGGGTATTAAAGTCAAATGTGTAACATAATGCGACGGGTTCTGCTCACATATGCGGAAGGAATATTTAACTTCATTAAATGATTTATTGTGTGTGATGTGGACCGTGCAGAGCGGTATGATTTATTGAGTTTTTTTCTGTTTTTTTGAGAAATGAATTGAGATTTATGAATTTCGTTCGGAAGAGAATGAGACTGAGACCGAGACCGAGACCACTTTGTAAGCATTTTTCATTAACTTTAAGAATGGATGCTTATAACCTAATTCAAGGACTAATACAATCAGTTTGGGATTGGTGTTTCGAAATGAGATTTGAAGGAACACAGCGGTAAGACTCAACCTTGATTGTAGATTGTCAGTTGAGGTGGGATCTGGTTACCTTGTCACTTCGACCACTATGGGCCTGTTGTAAATTCGTTTTAGAGCTCATTCAGGATGCCAGCTTTGGCGGTAGAATCAACAATGTCTTTGAGTGGGCTAGGAGTTATTTCATCCGCTTTACCTAAGTGTAAACGTTACAAGAAGGACTCTATACTAGTTCAACTTTATTGGACTTTGTAATTACACCCGCGGTGTGGCTAAATCGACTGCAATGTGCCAACAATGTCCAAAGTGGGCAAGGCAAGGCCCAGTGGAGAGGGAAGCAAACGTCGTTGGGCTGGAAATTAACTCGTCAAAAACAGCCTAGGACCGACCACATCAACTCATATATGTATTGCTGGACAATCGATTGAGAGAGTAGAGAGTTTCCAATACCTTGGGAGTATTGTCTCAACCGATGGCGGAACCCAACTGGATACAGCCAGCCGAATAGGAAAAGTAAAATCTGCGTTTGGGATGCTAGCCACAGTTTGGCGAAGTAATGCAATTTGCTTAAACATACGACTGTTCCGTTCCAACGTCCTTGCTGCTATATATAGGTAGATGTGGTACCTGGAGAGTGACCGTCACGAGAACGAGCCATGAACCTATAGGCACTACCATACGACGACGTAAGTGGCAGTGGATTGGTCACAATCCCCGAAAGGGTGACAGGTCCATAGCTAACCAAGCGATGCAATGGAATGGCAGGATACGTGGCGGTCATACGTTGCGCAGAACAGTTGAGATTGAAGCACGGCAACTGGGAAAGAGTTGGGGGTAGATGAGGTACATATCCAGAAATCGACAAGGGGATACAGGACATAAGTAAATACATCGACGATTAAAGCAAAATTTCTCTAATACGGTCTCCGACGCAGGCTTATATACGCTTCTCGTACTTAGTGTAACATTCGCCAACCTATCATCGACTTCGCCCTCGAGGTCAAAGGTCTATCTGTCGCTCGCATCTTTGGCAAGACCGTCCTTTGGCAGCTCGCGGCAGCGTTTCATCTGGTCCGACGCCATGACGGTGATCAGCTTCCGCTGGTTTTGCTGCAAGTACCGTGGCTAAAACTTTCGTGAATTACCTGTGTCTGCAAGTTCATAAGCGATCGAAACAGGGTCCCCTGACTGGTATTGCGTTGGCTACTCTCCCAGCTCCAGCTCCTCCTGCAAGGTCTTATCAAGAATCGTTGACTCAACTGCATTCGGAGAGATGTCCTCCTTATTGGCCGACGTTTTTTCTGTTCCAAGGATCATATCAGGCAGAGTTTCCTTCTTTACCTACAACAGATCCTCCACCTGCAACTGAAGATAGTCAAACAGCTTCTTGTGCTGAGCCAACGTCGCTTCACTCTTGGTATCCCTCTGCAAGTAGGAGTTCTGTCTCTCAGCCAATGCTTACAAATTCATCTGTGCTGGTACTGTTTGACCCGGAATGTGTCCACGAACTGCACATAGATGTCTTATCGCTGGAGCTATGTGGAATCTTGTGGCCGGTGGCCTTCTACAGTCGTGAATTATCCGAAGACGAGCGCAAATATCGTTCATATGAGCTCGAGTGGAGTGTCTAAGTCGCTTCAGAATGTACTTCCTGGATCGGAAATGTAAGGTCGTGATGGACTGCGAAGAGCACGAAGTTGATTCCACGGGTTGGCCGGTGCTGTCTCAAACTACAGGAGTTTGGGTATGAAACCGTCCACCAACCCGGCAAAGAAGCAGCACACAGTGACACTCTAAGCAGACAATAAGTCGGAAGCAATCGAGAAGTATAGGAAGAGTCTTTAATGGTCATCAACATTAACATTACAAACGAAGACTGAGTAGCAACTACGCAGTGGTCAGATCCAAGGCTGAGGACAATAATCGTCGCATTAAAAGCACCCTGTTCCACGGTGGAAAGAAAAAACCTGCAGCAAGAATACAGCGTGGGGGGAAACTAACTATTTCGAAATTGGGGTGACGCGGAGTCAATTTAGCTGTCCCGAGCGCAATAAGGTGGAGAACTCTACCGCGATGACGTCGGTCACCCAGCAGAAGAGCGAACGCTGGAAAGGGTTAGAGAAACATTTTGGTTTCCAAAAGCCCGGTTTTTTACTCAAAGCTATCTACGCTCATGTGTCGATTGTTTTTATGAAATAAAGGGAGGAAATACTCTTTCCTTCCCTCTGACACAGTCCACAGTGACCACCTTGGATCCATTACAAGGGGAAGACGTGGAACCATGTATGTCCTTGTAGGTGAACAGGTATGTCCTAGGCGACGTATCCAACTTCTTCGGGATGCCGATCAGTCAGCCAGTTTTGCCAAGAGAACGGGGTCCCCTGTCCTTGTCCTGTCCTGTCCTTTTCCCCTTGTTGCTTTTCTTAGGGTTGATGTAAAGTCCAACTTTTTCGAGATGGTTTCTTCGAATTTACCTCTAATAAGTGTTACAATTTTGTCTGCGTAACTTCGGACCTTTATCACTTAGTATTTTTAGGACTTTATTGACTACGATGGACCACAGAAGTGGGGAAAGAACTCCATCCTTTCCTAGCCGCAACCGACGCTAAGTTTGTTGCTGCCATGCATCATATCTTGTCTATTCCTATGCATTGAATACATCTGTGTATTAGGGCGTATTCGGTGCTGTCGAAAGCCCCTTCGATTTAAGGAAGCACCCAACCGCATACTAATTTGTCACTAAGGACTTTTTCGATTCTTATTGTGAGTTCCTGAAGAGCATGAGTAGTGGATTTACCTGGTTGGTAGAGGATTCTTAATGAGAGCTATATCCTTGATATGTATATTAACCTTAATCCGTTTGTAAAAGAAAAAAAATAAAGCAAACTTAACTTTTTAAAAGAAGCAGAAGAGCAACCCAAATACGGTCTTACCTCCACCTGTGGTCTGATTGAAGGCCCAAGAATGGGTATACATATGCATTTTTATCACGTAATAAATCGTCCTTTCGTGTATGTAAATTGAAAATTAAAAGAATTTAAGTATACGACAGGCTTATAAGCCCATATGAAGCTATTTCTCTTGCCCCTGCTCATAGGGTAGACAGGAAGTAAAGCTATTTTCTCCCAGTAGGTGATAACAAACGGTAATTGCATCTTATCCAAAGGATATTGGCCTTTCAAGTATGTAATGTGTAAATTACGGAAGTTTATTGCATGTTTAGTTAACGTTATGTTAAGGATAATCATTTTGGATTAACATGAAGAAAGGAGGTCTAGATATTAAATAAGAAAGTGGTACGTTGATAACATTTTATTGGTTTTGTTTGTACATAAACACATATGTCTAGGGGAAACTGCTTGTGGAAGAAATTTTACTGGTTTAAATACCTCACAACACGCGGGGGTGATTAACCATATGAAGATTTCCATCAATTCTTACCGAGAAATGCCAAGCCTTTCATTCGGGCTTCCTTAAAGGAGAAATTGTATTCTCCTCGGAAACAGGAAGTTTGGATATTTACTTCCTTGGAGAAGAATGGGGAAGTTGAAGTTCATGGGCCTGGTGTTAAATGTCTGCTGCGGCATATTGTGGCTGCTGAAAGGAGATCGGCAGGAGGAAGTCCAAATTCAATTTTTTTTTAAATCGAATTTCTTGTTATTGATAAGTGACTGACAGATAACCTATGCATGCATTGTGCAAGGACTTCAGCCTTATATATTCGGCTGCCAGCCCTGCATTTCGTTGTCTTTCCTGTTTTCGATGCTCGTTTATGATTGTAGCCACTCTTTCGCTCACTGCTTCCCAAGTTTCTTGTGTGCCGAGCATCAGTCTAATGATGTTTTCTGGGATTAAGTTCAAACCCAGAATGTTCGAAAACAGGTTACAGCCTTCACGATACAGTGGACAGTGGAACATTATGAGCTTCGCGTCTTCCATTGCTTTTGTGCACATTGGACAATAAGGGTTGCTTTTATGTCCAAAACTGTATGCTTTGCAACATTCACGACTTGTAATCATCTGCGTCAGGTAAAAGCTTAGCCCTCCATGTTTCCTATTGGATCCAAAGGTCTAAATTGGGCACCAACCTCTTAGTATGAAGTAGAGTTTCATCTATCTGCTCCTTCTTCCAGGTTTTTCCATTGGGATAATACATCATCACTTCGCCTCGTTGCTGTTGGCATCGTTCTTATGTCGGTCCGATATTTCCATGAGACTTCTTTTACGAGGAGGTCTATTGGCTCTTCGCGTGCCGCGTGGTATGAGGTTATTCGGAAGGCTCTGCATACTTTCAATGCATTGATTTTGTATACTGCCTCTATCTTTCTATTGTATGATTTGGTGATCATTGCCCCAGCCCATATTTGGGAGCCGTACAGCATCATCGACATCACTACGCTTGCCAAGAGTAGTATTTTCTTTTGTTTAGGTCTTCCAATGTTTTTCATGATCCTTGCCGGGGAAGCAAGTTGCTTATTGCAGATGTTGCTTAACCTTGCAATTAATCAGTCCCATACCATCCCGATGGCTTCATTGCAGGTTCTTCTAGGTCTGTTTTGTTCAAGAATCAAAATCTTCCCTAAAATCAATAAATAAGATAATGATACTGAGATTTCTATCAAGGCACTTGTACAGTCTGTTTGCGAAGAGTCCAATCAGTCTGTTTATCCTTTCATTTTTTTGGAAGCCAAACTGGTTCCTTCCCCAAAAATGATGGTTTGTTGGTTAGTAGCTTGTGTCCATTTCACTAGGGCTCCATTGGACCCATTGTATTCCTCTTGTTAATTTACCCTGTTAGGGTTTGAACGAACTATATGAGAACTATGTTGGGAGGGCATGCAGATACATATGGCGAAAATGGGAAAAGTTCAAAGGAAGATTCTTCGAACTCCGTTAAAAGGGTAATGTCAATAAACATTTCTACAGAATTGGATCAAACAAATGCAAAAACACCAACATTCAAAGTCCTCAGTGACGAAAGTGATCCAAAACCAGGCAGTCTGACTTTACTTCCTGAAGTCTAACTGGCAAAATTACTACACCAAATAGTTCAAGGACTACAAGAGAGTGCTGAAAAAAAATGAATGCCACTCAAAGTCTAAATCCTTGAAAATCTAAATAATAACCTTCCTCTAAGCTCAACTTTATAAAATGGATCTTTTTTTTTAATAAGTTGAATTACTTTTCGATGGGATGTATAAAGATACTCAAAAGTTCAAGTATCTCCATAGCTGTACCTGTGAGAGTGCTTTTAATTTGATAAATCCTTGAGAAATTATGTTGTTTACTGCACGAAGTCTCTGCATTCTACGACAAGAACTTTGTTAATGTTCTGTATAAAGTGATTCGCTCGTTTAATGTACAAAATATGCAAATATTATGGATAAAGGATGCACATCCAAACAATTTAATTTTAATTAAAATCCTCATAGCACTCCCTAAGCACATAAGTCTCATTTTACTTTGTCTCGTTAAAAAGTTTACCTAAACAAGCCAATTTATGTTACGTATACGCCACCGACTTCTTATGTGTGTTCCTTTTTTTTTCAAAGGATATAACTTAAATTCCTATTTGATTTCACGGTTCAACATCAAACACACATCTTTGAAAGGAAGATACCAATCACCAGCAATCACTGGCAATCATCAACCACTAAATAACCCTCAAATGACATATTATCTTCTAATGATATCTTTATTCTCTCTCTAAGGCTCAATATTGTTCGCCAGAGTTAAATACACACACTAATACTGGATGACACTCGGTTGAGTATAATGAAAACTACGTTATGTATGTAGTGTATGTATGGAGCTGCGCCCCATCCTTCCATCGGCCTGCACACAGCCAAACTATAACAATGAAAACTGGCCAAAGTGTACTACCTACCAGCCATACAATAGCTAACTGAGATGAAGATGGGAGGGTGTCGGGAATTTCCTAGTTAATGGGATTTTGGCCAGAGATATCCTGGCCGGGGCGGAATGAGGTTTGCCTGTTGGTTTGGTTTCCTGGTAAATGTTTCGATCCGGGATTTCTAGAGCCCGGCCCGACCCGACCATGATTATGAATTCATCTCGTGTCTTGGGGATGGATTTTTCGGCAATGTGCGGGATAAAATTCAATTAGTTTTGTGCAAATGAGTAAAAAAAGGAAAAGAAACTTGTGTGCTACGGGTGGATTGTGTTACAAGGAGATTCAAAGTTTTTTCCTTTTTCTTTTTCGTTTTGTGGCAAAAGTGAAGCGTTTCTGGTATTGTCGTGCGGGTACGCGATAGAGAATAGTTCTGAAACTATGCGTAGATTGCAGAGAAATTTCTTTTCAACAGTTTCATGGCCAGCTGCTAAGTAGTTTTTGAAATCTCAAGGATGTGTAAAATTTCAAGGATATATAAAGGTCAAGTTCCTTCTAGTGAATGCAAATGTCAAGACCGGACCGATAGTGTTACAAAATCCTTTGAGGGCTTTTTCAATTGAGGTTGAGGCAGATAACCCAATGATAGGGATGCCCAGGCTCGTAATTTGCATTGTATTGCATTGATCCATGAGGAAAGTTTCTGCAGTAAAGAACTGTCTGTATCTTTCTCTTAGAAAAGTAAGCTATTGTGTCCTACGGCAAAGGACTTCAGAGCCATTAGGCTTTCGTCGTTCTTATTTAAGTTTTGGAAAGACTTCTGAATCTCCATATGAGGAACAAGTGTGCTAATCTATGCAACTCTCAGCATGCTTATCCTTAGAGAAAATCAGTTCAAACAGCCTTATATAAGGAGGTAAGAGATATTGCATCTAGCCTTCACTTTAAGGAATTGTCACTTGCTGCAGGGCAGAGCTGTAAGAAGAGCTCTGGGGATGTACAATGTTGTGTTAATTAGTTCTGGAAAATGCTCAATACAAGATGCATTAATTCTACCCTCGGTTTCATTAGGCAGCTTACTACCAGAGACACCCCCCAGGAAGGTGAAATCTGCCCTCCTCCTCTGGTTCTCAGTAATTGACAGTGTTCTAAGGGAACTTTGTGATATGGGTGTTAGTGTGACGGCTTACGCATGACGTCAGCCTGGTTGAGGGAAAATTAATAGACTCTCTAAGTGACAGGTTGGCCCTAACGACGCTTAAAAAGTGGGCAAGGAATTGCGGACTTAAAGTCAACCCCGAATGGAACTGGTACTCTTCACAAGAAAGCACAAAATACCACCTTTCAGGTTACCAAAGCTTGAGGGTGTATGGAACTATCTCTTGCCAACACGGGCGCTTTGGGTACAAAACCCACTGGAGCACTTGAAAAGTTCCTAGAGCTTCTGCCGCTCTAGTTTCAAATACAACTAGAGGCGGGAAGAAATGCGCTTTGACTCACAAACTTAAAGGGTAGTAGCAAAGGGCATACTTCCATTCTCAGAAATTCGTTTAGCGACTCTTCTGAGAAATCGAGTGATATATTAGGTTTTCTCGACTTCGAAACTCGATATGAAGTTGCGTATCCCAGCTGGGAAGACTGGCAAAATTATTATTATCATCTTCAAAATGGTTTAAGACCAACGAGGGAACTGGGTCAGGTATTTGTTTTAAAGATCTGAACCTTGAAATATTTCTAAAACTCCAGGACCCAAGCAGTGTTTTCCAGGCCGAGGTTCCAGCTGTGCTCAGAGCTGCGGAACTACTTGAGATGGGATCAATATCCAATAAGGATATCGCCATCTTTATTGAGAGTCATGTTGAGCTCTACTAATCAGAGTTAGTCAGGGATTGCCACGGAATGCTCAAGGCATTATGCACGCAGAATCACGTCAGATTATGCTGGGTATCTGGACACCGTGATATTAAGGGTAACGAATGTGGCGATAGACTGGCCAAAAAAGCTGCAGAACTCCCATCAAAGAACGTCACCAGCAGCATCAGGGCAACGCTGAGAAATATCAACAACTGCATACACAACTTGGCCAACAACAGATGGACTAATATATCATAGATGGGCATAGGGTATCCAAAGCTCTGTGGCCAGAGATCAGCCACAAAAGCTGATTAATGCTATTTCGTAGACTGAAGGTGGATAGGATAGGGAGGAGAGGAGAGGGAAATTTATAATCAGTGCACCAGACATGAGCTTTGATAATGGGCAAGGAATATTTTGGCGGCATCATAGAGATTCAAAGGTTATCGGCTTAGAAGCAAGTAAAAAAATGAGAACTGACAAAAAAGTGGTCAATCCACTTCAAGGCCTTCTAACAAAAAAAATTATGCTTTGTACCCGCCTCTAAAGATTAAGTCCTATACTCCAGATATATGCTCCAAGCTCCAATTGTATGCCATTGAACCACCATCGACTAATCAATTTATTTGAATCAAACATTTTAATAAAAAAAAGAACTTCCATCAGATCATCTAGATGGGCCTAGCTCTAAGCCAGAGGCGTATTCATTCGGAATCACAATAATTCAATTTCCAGACGAAAACGCTTGGTGGTCTACACATTAAATGTAGGTTGTAGGTAGGTAGGTACCAGCTATCTGAGGATTGTGCGTTACCATATAATTCCATTATGCAAATATAATTTTCGTTTCGCATACATAATTCAAATTCAGTCAACCATTGTGTAATTTATGGCCATGTTACACCACGTCCAGGGAATACATATACATATACATATGTATATTCCTCCTCTTGTGTCGGTTCAATACGATTTTCTAGTTTAGTGGAATTGAATTTAAAACATTTTTCTATCGTCATCCCTGCTGCAGCACTACTGGCATGCCGGGCACTGTGCTCTCTCCCTATTCATGGTGTTAAGCATAAAAGCCGGTGTGGTTATTAAATAAAACTCGCTTGAGTAGTTCGATCGCATATAGTGCAACAAAAAAAAAACTCATATATGGGTGTAACCACATCACACGCATTTGGTTATTTTATTCATACCGGGGGAAGAGAGGTCCTTTTCAGAGCGTTGGATAGCCAAGCCATGCCATGCCAGTGCCGGTTTTACATACATTGAGGCATCTGAAGCGTTAAATTAAATTATTTTGCGGTGAATCAAACATGAAATGTATTATTTTTTCGTCTAAAAATATTTATGTTGTTATGGCAACACCTACGAAGAGGAATGCTTTAGAATGCCATGAAATTTGTCTGAGAAATACAATAGATTTGTTATGATATACCTGGAAGTGTTGAGGGTTCATTTAAGAAGGAGTACCTTTTTCCAAAAAATGCTTGATGCACTTAAATCAATTTCGGACCAAACTGAGTTTAAACTTGTGGGGTAGATAGCATGATATGAAGTAAGAAAAAGGATCTCTGTGCCTCTAGGGAGCATAGGTTGGAACTAAAGCTAACAAACATGAGCTTTTAGATGTCTGAAACAAACTAGGACTAGGAGTGGACTAGGGGTTGGTATGAGACCACCTGTTAGGTGGCAGGTGGCTGCATCTCCACCCCGGACTAAGCGAAATGCTTAAGCGGATCTTTGCTAGTATATGAAGATCAGCTCAAGATATACAAGGAGCATATTCAAACGGGTTCAAAAGAAGCGATATGCAAAAAAAAAGTATTCCAATTCGATGACGGAATATTCAAAGAGCTTTTCCCCATCTCAATTGGGTAAGAGCCTGAGAAACCGAGATTTTTCCGGATGAGTGAAAAAGTTTAGGATCGTCGAGCTGGAGAGGCATCTACGAAACTAGAGAGGTTACAAGCCACATTTGATGGGTCCACATGTTCTGCATAAGTCTGCGTAATCATTGTAGATGCTCTTGGATGCATAAGGGGATACAGGGCATAAGTAAGTAAGTACCTATGCTGTGTGATATGGCAAGAGTGAATTAAAAGACCACCATAACGAGTTCTGGGATCGATCGCATTAACGCATCCCTGAGCAAAGTCCAAAGACTACTCTGGCTCTGTATAACAGCAGTGCTAAAGTTGAGCGTAGAATACCCCTATACACATGTTGCTAAGAGACTTCCCAGCGAGATTACATTAGGAATCATTAAGAAGGTATTGTGGAAGATAAAGGCATCGTTCATAAAGAGTAGGAAGTTATATTTAAAATAAAACCACCTCTAGGTTGGTCCGGAGATAATATGGTTAATAAATACTTTTTCGAATGAAACTATAATATTAAGTTGGAAAAAAAAACACAGAATATCCAAATACAAAGAACCGAAGCGGGAAAGGAGCCAACAATGATCTAAGGCTAATTGATTACGCGGTGGAGCGAAACGTCACAATAGCAAGCACATGGTTTCCTCATCTTAATATCTACCAGCAGACATAGCGGTCCAATGAACATGTAACCGTCAACCAAATTGGTAGTCATGCGGTTTCAGGACAGATATGTAAGTCCACCATCGATCAAATCTTCGCACTGCGACAGATCGTCGAGAAAACCCAAGAAGTCAACATCGATATTCATCATCTCTTTATCGATTTCATGGCTGCCTTTGACAGCATCTATAGGGACGAACTATATGTGTCTAGTTTTGACATCCTTGGCAAACGTGTACGTTTGTGCCGAAATTCCGAAACCGCACAACCGATTTAAATAAAATTTTGTGAATTTGTATAATTGGTTCCAGCTTGAAAGATAATATAGTTTTAGACACGAAAGATGGCGCTGTTTTACATATGAAATCTATGGACTCTGAAACCACTAAACAAATTTCAGGTATTATTCTGTATAGAGTGTTTCTGCGAAGTTTGATACGATAGATGGGGCTGTAAGCAAGTGATATATATATAACCAGGTTTTGGGCCTTAAATGTTGAGCTAGATCGATGAAATTTTGTATGCGAGATCTTTAGAAAAGTAAGATATACAAGAGTAAACATTTTTAAAATCCACCACTGACACGCCCACTTTTCGAAAAATTCACTTTTTACAGTATTTTGACATGAAACTCACTTAAGCAAATATGTAGATATTCTTTTACTTCAAATATATATACTATACATTGTGTATGGCCACGCCCATTTTTTTAGAGGCGTTTTGGTCAAAAAACTGATTTTCGAGAGTTTCTTCAAAATAATAGCACTTCTTAGGAACAAAATACAGTATTGGTTAAAAAAAAAAGTCAAAATCCACCCACAACCACGCCCACTTATTGAGCAAATTCGTGTTTTGCAGTAGTTTTATGAAATATAAAAAAGTTGCCTAAGCGACAACATTGGTGGAGAAAAAAGAGTTATTTGTATAAGGAAGGGACAGGGTATTATACGGTCCGCTCCAGAAGGACTGTAGTATTTTCATATGCTTTTCAAAGTTTTTGTATTTCACCTTAATACCGTAATTATCTACATTTATGAAAAAATAGCAACTTAATTGATTGAAAATAACGAGCGGTAGAGGATAAGTTTTATATAGATATATGTACAACTCTATATGGAAGGTGTCCAAATTGACAAGGGGGAAAGTTGTATGTGAATTTTGCATTCGTCTGCAATTCACAGTATCTAATTCTTTTCGCGTTCGTGTTGAAATTCACTAAGTGATAAAATTTGATTTGCATTGATTCATTATTCAATGACTGGATACACTACCACTACACTGTGGACACCGGCAATATACTTTCAAGATAGGGTTTACAAATGAGTCCCCTACAAATATGGATATATTTTTTTTGTGAATTCAATTCTAAAGACTAAATTTGTGTTTATTGCTCTTTACTTTTTCACAATACTGTTTTCCGGTCTCATTTCGAACAGGCATTTTAAAATTCCAAATGGCTGAATATTTATTTCTAACTTAGAAAAAAATTTACTTTTTTAACCTACCCGGCATACAAGTTTCTGACGTATAATATTTAATTCAAAATTTTTTTGTTGATTTATTTCTTATTTCATGAATCGGTATTTTATTTCCTGTTTAACAGATCACCAACCAATATTTGATATTATCCCTTTCAGAAGACGAATTAAAATTGCTATTCCCAAGACGAAAATCAAGATAGGAAAAACAGTGCGAAGAAAACAAAACACAGGACGAAGAATAAATCTCCCAAAATTACTGAAAACCAAAATAGTGAAAAGTAAAAGGAAAACGAAAACGAAACGAAAATCTACGAAAAAGAAAAACCAGAACCCATACTCAAGTCGATACATCAAAAGTTTGGGAAAACATTTTCGTGTAAAAAAAATGGGATAGTTACTCGTACATGTGAAAAAATCTTCTATTGTCAACCACGTCATCCCTGTCCTTTCTGACACATATGTTTGTGCCATTTTTTTTCAGCCCACTCATCAGTTTGAAAATATATTCATGGCAAATCTACAATATTGACTTACTTAATCCAATTGAACTGATTTTTCCAAACAATCGATTCGAACAAATCCTTCTTGCTTATATCACTGGCCATAATCAATAATCCAAACTGTATACCCCCACGGGATTACAGCATTACACACAGTAAGTAATGTTTGTCCTTATTTTCAAATTGGAAATTGGATTCACCATCATGGCGAACATGTTTACTCCACTGCCATCTAACAGATGATAATTCTTCTTCTCCATCTTCTACTAGCAAACAATTTCCTTCTGGGTACTGCACATCCTTGGGGTTAGTTATTCCTCGCATACAATGCCGAATGAGGCAAGAAAAACCAAAAAAAAAAAGGAATTCAATTGTCTGGCTTGATTCCCAATAGAATTTTTCCGTGGATTCTTCGATTTTTCCTCAGAAAATTCGTAAAAAAAAGTAAATGCCTTACGAGGAAGTGGAAAAGTAGTCATTTTGATATGTGAGCGGTACATCTGGGTGTAGTTGTGGATTCAACTAGTAAATTGAATTTAAAAATTAAAAAAATTGGTAGTCTGACATACGTACTTACTTACTTAAAGGGCTGACGACCTTTGTAAAGACTCTGCCTAGGGGACGGCTGCCTTCCATCCTCAGCAATGCTGCTTTTGAGTTGTGAAGCTCAAACCTTTATACAGAAGGTTCGGTCTTTTATATCGTCTGTGATTCGGAGATCCTCTTGGCTGAAGCATTGTTGTCCATCCACTCGATGAGACTGAGCAAAGGTAGTCAACGTATCTTGGCTCTTTGTACTACATCTACATCCTGTTACAGACCATAGAGTTGGTTGTATCTTCTCTACATTCTAAGGCACTCATTTAGGATTCATGGAAATGCTTACAGACCTGAGCTCCGAATACGTCGAGGTAGCTGTCTGCCAAAACCGCCGCCTACCATCCTCGTTCTGAGGACTCTTGTTAGACATCTGAGACCCATTAGACGCTCAGTTAAGCAAGAGGCTAATTTGGACCTCAAGTCTTAATTTAGCCTGCATCTCACAAGATGATGACTCACAAGATTTAACAAAAATGTAGTCTAAGAATCCAGACAGCAACCTGCCTGTTCTTCCACAGTTGAACATGCAACCAAAGGCACGCATCCAACATCTTGAATGTGCATATCTTTCGAGGGGCAAGCGTCGATTCTGACCACTGTCTTGTTGCAGCTAAATTCAAAGCACCACTGTCCAATAAGAAGAAGCTGTAAGCTGCCTAGAAGAAAACGCTTTGCGATGGACGCCTTAGCACGTCAGAAGGAGCCTACAAAGAGGAGAGTGCATTCACCCACCACAAACGCTAACAACCAGTGGACCGATTATCGCAACATCATCAAAGAGGTAACCGTGACCACCCTCGGCTACCAACCACCACCAAAGGGGACCCCTTGATCTGATGATGAGTGCGTCCAACGGAAGAGGGCGACAGAAGATACACACAGGAAAGCGCTGCAGCCCAAAGCAAGAGCAGCGAGAGAGGAGTAGCGGACCAGAAGAAGGGAAGGAAGGGGAGAGAATCCTGCGTAAGATAAAAAAGGGACCACGAAGTTTCACAGCTCAAGGAGATCAAAGAGTCTCGCGAGCGCAACAACATCCGTAATTTTTATGGGAAGTCCAAGCAGCTGCCTTCAAACCCGGAACGCATGCTCTTCGAAATAGCGAAGGCAACCTATTCACCGAAGCACAGAAAATTGTTGATGTGCTTAAGAAACACTTCCAACAGTTGCTTAACGGGCAGCAAATATTGAGAGTGATAGGGCAAGAAGAGTTTATGAAGTACCAACGCCCCCAGCCAGTATTGAAGAAGTTGATGAAGCCATCGGAAAACTGAGAAACAACAAAGCCGCTGGCAGCTGAATTCTTTAAATACAGAGGAGATGTCTTTGTAGGGTGCATGCACCAAGTCACTAACCAAGTATTGGTGAAGGAACACATGCCCGATGACTAAAGTATCAGCTCTATATGACCGATCTGAAACCCCTCTGCAATACACTAATCGGAGGGTTCCAGTGTGGCAGATCGATAATAGACCCAACATTTTCACACTCAGGTAAATCCTGGAAAAGACCAACGAATTTCAGGTCGATTCCACCACCTTTTCGTCGACTTTAGAGCTGCCTATGACAGCGTTCATCGTCTCGAGCACTACCAGGCGATGGCTCAATTCGTATTATGGTCAAAACTTATTCAGATTTGTCACGTGTCGAGGATCTTCGAATCACAGACCCCAGGTACAAAACGGCGAATAAGATCAAGCCTCAGTACAAAGACCAAGTTGTCGTGGTTTGCCAGAAAACTGGAAGCAGCGTGCTTGAGACCGCAGAAAATGGAAGATAGCCATGTCTCATTTAGAGAATCAACAAGCCTCGGTGGCCCTCTTCTCTGTTTCCAAGTTTCAATAACATATCGCCTGCTACCAAAATAGTAGAGGAGATATAGGCCACATTGGTCGCATGTGCCTGGGCACTCTATTTTATCTAAGATCATAGAAGCTATGTTAAGGAAGAACAGCACAAGGTTCTAGTCATTTTGTTCAAAGGCCTCTTGCACGTCTAAGAAGGCATCTAACGTAAAGGCTACTTCGACTGACTGGAACCTTGTATGTACCTTTATACAGTTCTAGAGAGAGATACCACATTTTTCCCGGATCTTTTCAAAATCAACTGCTGCGCATTTTCATTTCGACGAAAAACCAAACCACTCTCTTGAAGTTTGTCCTCCACCTACAAACTAACAACGAGGAAGAAAAAAATCTTTGTGACCTTTAAATAGTGAAAAAAGTACACCCATCGGCAAAGCTAAATGGACGAAGAGAACAATCAATTTAATTCTCTAAATTGACTCAAGTAATTAAGTTTTGAGTTAAAATAATTTCCATTGCCGACATTGGCATTATCGCTTAACTGCCACAAGAATTACACTCTGTAGATACTTCCCCCTCAATTACGTACTTAATTGAACCGAGAGTCTGTATATACGTACCTCGGGCTGGCTTACAGCGACGAGCCCGGTCTCGAAGGACCATCAGAAAGGCGGTTCAACTTGTAACAACTTGACAAGCAATCAACATGAGATTATTTAAATTGGCCCGCTTTACCCCTTTATTTTTTTTCTTCTTCGACGGAACTTGTTTGCTTCGCGCGTTCATTGTCAGTCAAATCCTTCTTCTTTATCCTTTTCAGTTAATTTCCTTAATGGACGTGGCGGCAGAACTACGCGGTCTCAAATCGAGTTCTCTCTTCTACTCTCGTTTGTTGGAAGAGAAGGATGTAATGGACGGCCGCCAAAAAATATGATGAAAATAAATTTTCAAGATATTCTTCTTGAGCAAACTTTTCTTCTTCGAAGGAAGGATGGAACACCAACAGAAACTAATGTCGTGATTGCCGAGAGCTGTCATCAAGTAAACAAAAAGGATTTCACTCGAAATGGCATCGTGTTGTTGTACAGTATATCTCTGCAGATGATGGGACGCGTCTTCGTCGGGGATAAGACCAAGAGGATATTTGTGAATATTTATAAAACTCATTTTCAATTGTATTTAAGTCAATTTGCTTTAGCTTGACATTCAACTTAGTATTCAAAAGGAACTCAGTCCTGAACATTGGATGGCAATTGAATTTTGCAATTTTCCAAATTAATTAGGTGGAGGAGTTGCAGACCAGGGAAGGCCGTTCGGCGGCCTTGCATGGTTGATAATGGCTTTCACTGTCTTAAATATTTCAATGCAATGAGTTTTGGTAAAACAATTTATTGTTCTAGAAATGCTTGGAAAGCCTGTGAGAAGTTTATTGGTTGGTCTATCACAGGCAACGTAGGGCTACATATGAAGATAGCACGAGTCACGTCTTACATAACGATAGGATGTCGGAGAATTTTCAAATCGAAAGTAGTAAAGTAATCGAAATCCGTGTCATCAGCCATGTACTCTAATGGGATCCGCTGGAGTCCTTGCCGGCGCGGGAGCGGCACTGTGACCCAAAAGATCAATTGTATCGAAGGGTTGGAGTTAACCTAGAAATGGTACTACTTCCTTTATGAAAGATCGAGTTTCTTTAGTAGTGGAACCCTTTAGTTTCACTGAAGTAAGTACCTCCTTTTGGAGAATACGTTTCCTAAATCAATGTAGTGCATTCACATAAGATTTGTTTCATCCTCCTTTGGAAGGACAAAACCGACATTCCTTTGTCTCGCACAAGTTCATCTGGTTAAGATGGTAACTCAGGTCACAGTGCTCAGTTAGGAAACACGCTAGTTTCCTAATGGTTTCCTTATCTAAATTATTAAGGATATCCTTATAGGAATTTTTGGATTGTCTAAGACTAGGCGCGTTAGCCCAGTGGTCTAGACGAAGTTTGTTTTTTCATTCGTTAATCAGCGTTGTGGCTGATGTTCAATTGACGCCACAATAAGTTTCAGGAACGCAGGTTGAGAGCTGGCTCATCCCATGGACCCAGCCAAGTTTTACCTTGTTGTGCTTCGCAAGGGATTGTAGAGCATCGTAGCAGCACGTAGCAGATTTAGAGTCCATTAGATTGGACGATAATGCCGATAAGTGCCGCTTGACTATCTGAAAAGATATATTTTCTAGCGCCTTTTAGTCCCTGAAGGAGATTATTTCTAATGCAGATGACGATGGCGTGCAGTTAAGCCTGGTACGGAAATCTTTGTGTTGTGTCCAAGGACCCCAGCTCCTACTCTAGAATCCATTTTCGAACCGTCAAACCAGACTTCTAGGCCCGGATCACCATTCATTTTGAAGTCATGACTGCAGCAATCATATTTAGCATTTAGAATGGTGAAGTCAGCAAAAATGCAATCTTTTTGATTGCTCTGCATTCTTTGAAGTCACTTGAAGTAACTAGCATTCACTGATTGCATTCAGTTCCTTGCAGACAGTTGAAGTCAGTGATTGCATTCACTTAGCTGAAGTCATTTGAAGGCTGGGTAGACAATGCAATCACTGCGACCGCTATGGGCTATTGTGACTTCTCCTTTGTTAGAGCTTATTCAAGATACCAGTACTGTTCAATCAAATCAATAATTTCTCTGAATGAGCTTGTGCTTCAAGGTCGAATTTACCTAAGTAACGATGCAATGAGGCAGTGAGATTGTATATGTTCTGTTGATTGTTCCTCTTCGTTGTACATACTGCATAAGTTGTCTTGTGCTGTCCCCGCGGTCCTGAGATGTTGTTTTTTCTTGTGAGGAAACCTGTGGCACGGCGAATCTGAATCCTGATGAGTTGAAGAAGTTGTTTTGTTTTTTGTTGGAGAGGAGTTTGGCATAAAGAGTTTGGTTTATCTGTTATGTTCAGTTTCCATCCAGTAATTGTGCGATTTTTCTTGTAGCCAATCTTTGATACAGCTTTTAAATCTGCTGATAGCCAATCTGCAGGATGGCCTAGGCATCATGATCTTGTTCTGGTAATATCCTTCATAGCCTCTGGGACTAAGTATCTAAATGAGATGAACAATGTTTGTGCTGGCTAGCAGTTTCAGTAGCTGAAGGCATTTGCCAACTATCTCTGATTTATAGTTGTATAGCGAAATTTTCGGCTTGAATGACGGAGTTACACTTTTCGATAAGCAAGTATATGAAAGTTTTAGTAGCTACACCGTCTACTCCAGTTCCACAGCTTCTCTATATGTGTAACAGACATGCGATCACTAGCAAATGCTGATTCTTCCTGTTCCCAGTTTTTGCGATCTGGAAATGTAACCTTGAAGTTTTGATTGAAGTTGTATTTGGGTAATTCCAAGTAGTTTATATTTTCAAAGTTCAAGTGCAATATGGAATTAGAATCAGCTTCATCTTCTGAGCAAGGTGTTACCATTTGCGTCCCTCTTAATATGGAGATGAAGTGGTGGCAGGAGGAGAATAACCTCCAGCGCTGCAGTAGGCGCAGTGTTCATTGCTCCTGATTGTCGAGCCTGTCTTGCAGGCAGGCCTCTCTTAAGTGTTTTGCCACAATACTGAAGTTCCATGTGGTGTTATGGTAGTGTATTCGGTCATTGAATGTTTTTAGGTCCCAGCCATATCCATTCAATTTTAGAGTAACAAAAATTAGAAGAAACTTAGTGCATCTTAGCACGAACGCAAAAAAATACTGTGAATTACGAACGAATACAAAAAATCACACAAAACTCTCTCCACAGTCAATTTGGTCACCACCGATGCACAATAAATGTTGACTCTTTCTCATTTATTCTTCCCTCTTCCAATTTGCCCATCGTTGAAGTTGACAAATTTGACGCTCTTAAGTCAATCGTGTAATCCTAGCCATGGACGAACTACATGTCCTTGCCTGCACACTGCCTAAAGTAGGAGGAGCCTTAATTTCCTATTTGTGAATAAATGTGAACGAACGTGTGATAATTGTGGTGTTCCTCTCTTTCACTTTGAATACTACATTTGCCGCCGAGTGAGAATGTGTGTGTGAGTTCCGATTTGATTTTGCCGGAAACGTCAGAATATATTCAAAATCGGTGGTAGTTTTAGACTTGGGGGACTCAAACGTCAAATTGAAGGAAGTTTGTCTGTGATCCTAGCGTTACGGTCTAATATTTATTTATTTACTTTTTGTAAGGACCAGAAACAGGAGAAACCGGGTGTCACACTCAAGAAATTTGTGCTGTAAGGCAGAACGTGCGACGGTTTTGCTTGGGAGAGGAATTCCCTGTACTTGTTGTGCATGGTATACAGAAGGGACCTACGGTTTTTGAGAAGGTTTCTCATGACAGTACATACTCTTGGATTTTTTTCAGATGCTCGCAGGAGAATGGAATTTTCCTGGATTCGAACTTGGAACCACTAAGTATTTATTTGAATTCATGCGATCTAGCTCTTAGTGCGCTTCTAATTTAAGTACATTGAGCTGCTTGAACGGGAATATTTAAAACTAATAACCTAAGACTGGTGAAACTCGAGTATATTGCGATTGTCCCCTTTAGAGTGCTCTGATGAGATGTTTTTATTATATCCGTCCAATGGTTGTCCTGTTTTGTGCCAAAAAATCATGTTTAACACTCTATCGCTCCAAAAACGTTTCACAATTACGTTTAACAAAACCTCATTACTTCCTAGGAAGCATATCAGTATTATGTCTGTTCTGTGATGTTGCCAATGTTTTTTTTTTTTTTTTTCATATTCCAAGACTTTTAGCTCCCTCTCTCCATTTAACCATTGTGTCACAGTATAGCAGTTGCCCTAGTGACTCGTGCTGCAGCAGGAAATTCTTCCTGTTCTACTGTACCCCTATATTTTAATGCACATACTAAAGTCAGCCACAGCTGCTGCAATGTTTGTGACAACGGATGTCCTTTGGAAGTGAAACAATGGGGGCCATACTGACTGGCAGAAAAAAAAAAAAACGAACACGGTATATTTAACAACTTGCCACTGCAGACCCCGGATCCGCTTGGTTTTCATTAACAATGGGTTGACGAACGAGTTTGTTCGCCGTTTCGTTGGAATATCCTTAAGCAATGTCGCACATAAAAACTGCATTTCCCTCGGATGACTGGCTCACATAGGGAATTTTATGTCGCCGAGTGCGCTTATCTCTCTCCGTGCGGTTGGATGAATATTTTTGTTCATTAAAAACACTGACACTGTTGTAACGTTACCCTTTCGAGAAATGGTGAGGGAAATTCCTTCAAAAAAAAAAAACAAAGACTAAAACGATTGCTCCAGTTGGTTCTTCTCCAAAATCAAATGGGTCAACCTAATTACACATTACATTCCATTCCCGTTGTTGACAAGCATGTTTATACTCTTTGACTTGACAACAATAAACCAATCGTCTAATTACACTTTGTTTGTATGCACGCAACTCATTATCCTTACATCCGATGGCCAGTTAATTAAGATATCCCAAAGCTGGAGAGAAAATTTATGGCTCAAGACTCGATATCTGTCTCTGTCCAAAGTAAAATAAGTCGATACACATAATTCAAAGTTGCCTTGACTTGGAAAGTCATTGTTAAGAGGCCTACCACAAACAGCACACCACACGCACACATGTAGTCCCAATTAGAATCGGGTTCCTAATTGCATAAGTCACGATGATGGAAATGTGAGAAAGAAAATCCTTTCAACTCTACGGTGTTCCACTGAAAAAAAAAACAACTTTTTGTATGGAAGAGGCCTTCTCCATTAGAAGAAGGTGGGCCAGGGTGGCCAGAGGATATATCGTTCAACATAAACACGCGGGGCGCTCAGAGTAAGATTTTTATTCTGAAGTAGGTCGTGCGCGCCAACAATGGCAGAGCCACTTAGGATAATTGCTCCTTGATTTCAATGCGAGTTTTCTTGTTTTTTTTCTATATTTTTTTTTGTGTTCTCATCGTCCTTTCGAGCTTTAATTTGTGTTGTGCTACCGTTAAAGGAGTTTGCTCCGCATTTGGTGGCATAGCATATATAGCAGTAGATGGTACTCTGAATAATTATTTTCCATTACTGTAGGTGGTGGTGCCAATGTAATTGGTGAAGGGATGTTGTTGTTGTTGTTCTGCGCGGAGGTTGTAAAACAACACAATGGAAGGTGGTACGCCTTTTTTTGTTGTTGTTGTTTGTTAAACGAGCATTATCGAATCAAGAATAATTAGAAGAATTCAATGGCGTGTTGGCTTAATAACAATGTGCCCCCAGGCAAATGAGTTGTTTGTTTTTTTTTTGTTTATTTGGATATTTATTAGAGGTGGCCTTGGGGTTTTTTTTTGTTCGATGTGAGATTTCCTTAACTGACCAATATTTTGTGCAATATGTTTGAGCGAAAAAGAATTAGGTTTTACTATAAGTCTGCCAATTAAGCAAGCAGTCTCGATTTATTGCATTTTCTATAACTCTTACCAAAAGTTTTAACGATTGGTCAACGTATTCCCGAAGGATATTCAATTTAATGGCTTCAATAGTCTAAGACTTGTTGACATAGATTCGTGACTTTGAAACAATCACCCACAAAAAAGAAGTCCGAAACAATTAAATCTGGCAATCTTTCTGGCCAATGGAAAATGTCAAAACACGAAAGAGTAGACGACCAGGAAATGCAAATCGTAACAACTATTCCACGTTCGTACGGCAATTCATGTCTTGCTGACGTATATACTTCATAAATGTCAAAATAGAATTGACATTTGCCGCCATTTGCAAAAATTATAGCATCTACCAATAGGGTGTTGAATTTTGCGCCACCTTGTGCATACTTCTTCTCTTCGGAGCGATGAGATCATGTCCCACGGATGCTCTCAGTGTTTTCCTACATCTGATCCCTTCTGAACTTCACACAAAACACACGGCTCTATGTAGCATAGTTCGACTCAGAGAATCTGGGTGTTGGACCGCTAATTCATATGGCCATAGTAAGGTTCAAGAGACGGTACTATATGAACTGGTTGCATCTTCAACCGACTATAAAACGCCCACTTTAAATTTTAGAAAACTATGACTTCGAGGCTTCAGCTGTGGCGCAAGAATGAGGCAAACTTTCTACTGCCAGCGTCTGAGAAGGGAATGGTCGTTGGATCCGAAACCGACCCAGGATCAGGGGCTGATGAATTTCTGGAGAATTATAACACAAGACTGCATTACTTTTGGGTAAGCATGCCTCTGTGGAAAAGGTGGAAGGGTCGTAATATTTTTGTTTGTACTGACAGTTAAGCTGCCCTTAAGGCCTTGCTAAACCCTTTACCCTCATCCAAAATAGTTGCTAAATGCAAGAGAGCCTTGAACTGTGTCGCAAGATTCAACTTATTGACGCTCATCTTGGTGCCAGGTCCCACTGGTATCACGGGAAATGAGGTATCCAATGAGATTGCTAGGAGGAGAATTTCTCAGGATCTGAACTTGCGTAAGGTCTCCTTACATCAACTATGAATACAATTGTGCGTGGCATGTCTCTCCTGGATGTAGGCTGACTAAACGGATGCTCCCAGACGTTAGTGCGAAATTCCTGGCATTCTTGCTGTCTATCAGCAGAAAGGACTAAAAAGAGGTGCTATCTGGTAGTACAATCGACAAGTTGATGTCTGAGTGCTTTTTCTATCCCAAAAATAAATAAAAATCAAACATTATAAAAAATTAAAATCGCGTTGTCCTGCCACTGAGAACATGTAATTGCTTAATCTCTGTTGCACTATAAACTTTAGTGCTTCCCTAAGGTCCAATTTATAGCACAATAAGTTTCAATTTAGTCTGGTATGTTGCCATTTTAACATTTTTTTGCCACGAGCGACAGGCTAAATACAAAAGCAGTATTTGCCCCACGGGAGGCGCGTTTTAATTGGACTATAGTTAAACAACACTTCACTACATTTGCTGATTCAGCTTAACTGAATTTTTGAATCAATTTCGAAGGATTTTTTTTAGTTTTAGTTTGCAGTTGCATCTAATGGAAAACAAACTGCAGAAAAGTTTGCATCGCAATGCCAGATACACACATTTATATTTGACCAAGCCAAAAGGATTAATTTATAAAAATAAACTCGTCGTTGTATTTGTCTGTATGATGAGATTAATTTGAAGACACATACAACCACAGGAGTCCTCCCTGAATTAAAGACCCATTTTTTTAACCAAAAATAATCAAACAATCAGGCAATAAGTAGATAGGGAACACGATCCCATGACTACACCCCTATCGCCTCAAATACCACAACTTACAGCATGTAGCACAATTTTGCCCTAAGGACAGCAGAACAACGGAATAAATTTCCAACAAATACCTTCGAAACAGGAAACAACAAACACAAGAATAAATATCTACAAAAAAAAAAAAAAAAAACAAAGTCGACTACTACGACAAAGGAATCCAGTGTAAACGATGTCTAGGTCCGTCGCCTTAAATGCCTTATCAACAATCCTCCTTCATAGAGAAAGATGCCCCTTAATAGTATCTACGCTTCCCGTCTTTCATTACTTGGTGTCCTTTTTTGTGTGTGTGTGTGTGTGTGTTAGTTTGTGTGTACAAAACGAAATAAGGAAGCAAATGCGAAAATCTTTTGGAAAATATCTACAAGGCAATCGTGTTGTACTTTAGTGAGCTTAAGGTATTAAATTTTTCTTTTTCCCCCCAAGTGTAGGTCAAGTTTCCATTCGAAAAGCACAGGGCCAAGCTAGGGACTTTGGTTATACTAAACAAAAATGTGAGAGGTTAATCGATGTATTTTATTTATATGATTGTTATGGCGCAGACTATAGGGGTTAGTATTACATACTATCTGTGCCTTCATCGCTTCGTCCGAATGTTGAAGGACATCCTCTTTGGTCATAAATTGTATGACTTGAATGGATAAGTAGATGGAAGAGGACTCTATGCCACAAATTGTAACTATGGAAGCAAAGTCTAGAGTTCTTTCGTGAGGGGTTTTTCAGAATTTCAATGGAGTAAAGGTTGTATGTGTTAGTCCTTGTTGACAAGATGTATATGTATCAGGAGCAAAAGGTCCTTTAATTTTATTTTAATCAAAGTGCATCCAGTATGTAATTTTAATATCGCTAGGCTTTAGTTGAGGGTTAAGGGAAGTAATGGACCTTAATATTGTATAGGTAGGACCTAACCTATAGAGTTCTGGACGAAGTGGTAAGCGAAGTGCCCCGTAAGTATTCTTTTCTACCGAGAGACAGCAAGAATGCCAAGAGAGACACGCCATGCACAGTTGTGTTCATAGGAAACCCAATCATCAATGGAAGTCCTGATTCCGGTCGTGAGAAATTCTCTGCTGAGCCTTGTCTAGCTGTCTTATTTCCCGTGATACCAATGTGACCTGGCACGCCGATGAGAGTCAATAATTTGAATCTTCCGACACAGTTCAAGGCTCTCTAACATTCACCAACTAATTTGAATAAGATTAAAGGGCGTAGTAAGGCCTTAAAGGCAGCTTGACTGTCAGTACAAACAAAGTTATTACGACCTTTCCAACTATTGAAAGACAGATGCATGCTTACCCAAAAGTTATGTAATTTTGTGTTGCCATTCTCCAGAAATACATCAGCCCCTGATCCTGGATTGGTTTTGGATCCAACGACCATTCCCTTCTCAGACACTGGCAGTAAAAAGTTGACCTCATACTTGCGTCGCCGCTGAAGTCCTAGCACCAGACGGCATATCCATAGGACCAGAGTCATAGGATAGATTATTTAGATAGAAGATTTAATAACGACTAAGTCATTCCTAGATCGAGACCCAAGCATCTCTTTCGGCCTCCTCGATCATTGTACCATATTTCAGGCGGGAAAACTGGCAGTCAAAGTAGTCATGTCATGGCTAAAGTGTAGTGTACTATCTGAAAAGGAGTTAGACAGCCAACAGATCCTTGAAATCGTATGCATCAATAATTCCCTGTGCTTCGGTGATTATGCTCCCTTTGCTATTTCGAAGAGCATGTGTTCCAAGCTGGCAGCTGTTCCGAATAAAAATTCCTCTAAATCCTTAAGCTGGGAAATTTTGTGGTCCAGTACTCATCTCTCGCTGCAGTGCTTTCTTGTGTGCATCTTCTGTGACCCTCTTCCGCTGAACGCATTCATCATCATACCAAGGGATCGTCTTTGGTGGTGCTTTGTTGGCACCTCTTTGATGGTATTGCGGTATTCGATCCACTGGTAGTTACTGTTTGTGGAGGGTGAACGCACTGCAGAGAGAGTTTCTCGGACAGGTGCTCTTTGTAGGCTCTGGCTCCTACTGACGTGCTTATGCGTCCAACATTAAGCTTCTTCCTCTGGACGGCTCGCATTTTCTTCTATTTGGACAGTACAGCTTTGAAATCAAACAATTCACTTGAAGCTCTGTTTAAACCTGAATTGGTAATACAACGTAAGAAATGCAAGGTGACAGGATACGTGGCGATTAGCAAGAAAAATACAGAATAGTCGAGAAGCACTGCTGGCAAGGGCAAGGGCTAAAGAGCATAGCAGTCATTTAAAGTATTTATCTCAAAGTAAAAGATAAATATCTTACGACTCTCGTTACTATCCCGTGTAGTCCATCAAGGATTAAGTACTCAATTAGAAATGAGGAAAAAAAAAAATCACTACCATACAATGATTTATTAACCTATTTCACTTAATGATTGTGGCACGAGTTCATTCAGAGGGCACCGACAACGGCAACGGCAACGGCAACGGCACATAGGACATCAACGAAACAAGGAAAAGTAAACCCAAATGAGTGTTCATTCTTCGATATGATTTATTATAAGAAGGCGCCCGCCAGGAGCTCCCTTACTCACCACCACCAACCAGTTGCTGTATACGAGTATATCCCCGGCACACGAGGATAATCATCTCAAATTTGTTTCATTTCATTCCATTCTATGTATGTATATGCCTTGCCATCCAGGATTAACTCTTTGCGGATGAACGACGAATGTACAACCCCGTATGTGCTTAAGGATAATCATTTTGCTTTGTATCTTCCTACATGCGTTCGTATCTAAGCATCTATACATACATATTTATATTAATCTGAATGTTTCGTTGGTATTGTTTTCTATTTTCATTTTGTTTGGTTTGCTTTATGAGTTATGTGACAAGAATATAATTTGTTGCTGCTTTCCTTATTTCGATTGACATAACATACACACACAGAAAACCCTCGGGCTGTGTGGGGGTGGGTGAAGGATAACAGACGACCGACATTATCCTAATCGAAAATCTGTGGGTGCAATGGGCTTATGGTTGAACGTGTGAACGTAATTTGTGTGTTTCAGATGAAAATAGAGAGAGAGAGAGGTACCGAGACCAGCACCTATTTAGTGGGGAAAATATTTTCATATAATATAATTGAAACGACACAGTGTTTGGGGTAAATGGGGACCCGGATCTTATTGCATTTCTCATTTTTTTTTTGCCAAGGATTACAGACTGAGATCGATTTTAAATTTCGATTTGAGAGGAACCATAAACGAAACTGAAAGCCTTAGCGGGTAATGAACTTTCATTCAACACCTCTGCCACCTATCATCGTAAATATTTTTAAGAACAGGTACGTGTGTGCTTGGATACAAAAACCATCTAAATATAGCCCTTCGTTCTGTACTTTTGTAAATTGTCTGCCATATGGAAATGGGTTAACCCAAAATGTTTATATGATTCGGAATTAATAAATTCGAATTTAATGATGCTATTCATAGCGCGGAAAAGGTAGAAATAGAATAAATTTCAAAAAATAAACATTTAACGATGTGAGTTATTACCTGGCTGTGGTATTTTGGCTTTATGAGAGCCTTTTCAGCGTAACTTTTACTTTTACGGGTAATTTTCATTAACAGGGAAATGGTAATACCCCGTAACACGTGAAAGCTTTTATAGCATGACTTGAATGTTATATCTACTTCCGGGATGAAGAGTAACTCTATCTGGCGATTAAGAGGATATTATATAGTGTGCTTTAGAGGATAGGGGTATTTTTTTTTTTTTTGCCACTTTTCGGCACCTGTGACTAGCATACATATATTAAAGCTGATGCAGCAATTGTATTAATTTTGACTTTGCGTTGTAGCCTTATAAAAAAAGACATTCCACATGTAGTATAGGTTTAAAAAGGGTTTACGAGGTCGTCATGAAGACACTAGGCATGATCCCTTTAAGGGCTTACATACACTTGTAATTTTCAAAAAAACGTTTTTGACCTGAGATCACACGAGAGCACCAGAGAGGGAAGAATGGCTCGCAGACAGCATCAAATCGAATTATTAGAAGCTGCCAACGATGCGAACGGATTATTATATGGCCCTGGAATAGATGACTCTATGTAAGTTGAAAAAAAAACAAAATTTACCACATGTAAAACGCTTTTGAAACTTTAAACGCGTTTTTCTCAAAACTATGTTCTCAAAATCGATGATCAAGATTTCTCGAAAACGGCTGAACCGATCAGTCTCAAATTTCAACACAACCTTTTTAACCAGATTTTTTTGTAATTAATCGAAGATTTTTTTTCTCCGATAAATATTTTCCATTTTATAAACAATTTAAGGCTTAAATTTTCGTTCAAAATCGAGTCTTTTATTTTGAGAAGTCGCCATTTTGTCAAAAATTATTTTTTCGCTAATTCCTTCGATTAAATACTAGATAATGTATTATATTAACGAAATTTATTTGGTTTTTTCATTTCAGATAATCCGGTCCAGAGATATCGTGATCACCGCAAAATTGGTTTTTTTTGCGGTGCTCTAGGAGATCGGCGATAGCAACATTCGCGATGATTATTTTTACAAATAAAAAATATGTTAATATATTATAAGGTTATTATAATATGTACACCAATTTTCAAAATAATAAATTGAATAGTCTGCGAGAAAAAAATTCTTGAAAATCCGTCTTTTTAAAGCCTTCTAACTGTATGTAAGCCCTTAATGAGTCTAAAATGGAGGAGAGAAACTTAAAGCCAAAGTCATATCGCTCAGGCATTTGATTGTAGATCCTTCGGTTGGTTACATTAATTTACTTCTTTCAGACTACTAAAAAGTACCTTTGTCAAAATCTTTTTCTGGAAGTGACCTCACATTTGTACAGTATCTATGTGCATGATTTCCTCTGAGAAGTGTAGATCCTTACAATAGCTAGAAATATCCAACTTTGATACCTAATCTACTGGCGTGCCTTCTCAGAAGACAATGTACAGAGATGGTCCCAATCATAGTCCTAATTTGTGATCTCCCTAGTTTGATGATTTCACCTGATCTTTTATGGTTAACTTCTGGCCAAAAGGCTCTGGATACCATACCCAAGCCTTTTAAAAAAACAAACACTTCGTGCCGTCGCTATCTTCAGTGAACCGTATCGAAGTTATGATAGTAGGCCCAGGTGGGACAAAAGACTCTTTAAAGAATTAAAGGCGAATCTTGACACATTCTCCGTTTGGACCAAAATCAATGGATTTCACATATACAGCTGTTATGCCCTACTGAGTATTACGATAAAGAAATATGACAGTTGATAATGGTTAAGTACTAGAGGTGGAAGTCTAGCTTTCGTAGCCAGAGGACGTACGTATGGGACGCAGAATAGGGCTGCCCAAGGACAAACAGGAGCAGAATTATCCTAAACCATCGTTGTTGATGGTTTTGGGCTGTAGGTCACGGATTGCTTCGATGATATTGGCCTTAAGTGATTGAATCGTTTCCGGATTGTTGGCATAACAAAGGTCCTTCGCGGTTACCCACGAAAAAAGTCCAAAGGAGTAGTTCCTAAGCGGCTTATTGACATCGCCAAGACTAATCATGATTTGTGAAGGGAATGTTCAAAACGCGGAACACGTCCTTGTAGATTGCAAAAAGTATGAGCCTGTGAGAAACACTCTAGAAAGGGAGATTGCAAATGCGGTAACCCCAAGGAGCCTAATAGGTTTCATGCTTTCAAGAAGAGACAACACAATCGCAAACCGACAACATTATCGCAAGCATGATGCAGGAGCTACGGCTGGAAAGCCAAACACAAAGAGCCGAAGAAGAACAGAGCCCTGCAACATAACGAAGCTATTTCTTCAACACGACAGATGATATCTTGAGCACCTTTAAAGATAGCATTAAAGTTTCTACCAAAAACCTGTCCAATCCTATTACATTTAGTGCATCAATGCTCATAATTGCCATTGTCTTCAGCTAAGTCTTTTGAAATATTTAACACTGCATAAAATCCTTTTAGGGAATCCATCCCTAAGTTCACAAATTAACGCGCTTAATATTCCCAGGGCATAAGTATCACTCAATGTAAGATAGTGTTCATCTAAATCCAAGGATATTCACACCACTCTGCTGCACATTCCATTCCCTTTGGATTTTTTTTTTTTAAGTTTTTTTTTGCCCTGCACTTCCTTTTTTTGAATCAAAGTGATTCGAATGCCATTATGCACGTCTTTATCGAACTTTCTCAATCTCAATGCAATCTTGTATGCCGGTCGTGGTAAAGGTTGAGTATCCTTTTTCTTTTTGTTTTTTTTCTTTTGCGCAACCAGCAGCTGAAGAAGTGCCAACGTCTTACGTTCCATTGAACTTGTACGACATACTACAGCAAGAGATAGATGTTCCTTGAAAGATTTTCCAGTTCATTAAATAGTAACCTAACGCTTGCATTTGTTCGACTATTGGGCGAATGCAAACGATGAGAAAATTATTTCTTTCCCCCAATTGCGTTCGCATAAGCGATGTGGACAATTCTATCTGGTTCAAGTGATTATAAGAAGAAATTTGCCAAAGGAAAGATTGTAAATCTGATAGAACACTTGCCAATTGAAAGATTGCATATGAATGAGACTTTAATTTGCTTTTTCCCAAAAAAACAAAGAAACCTTGGTGCCTTCTATCTTACCTACAGTGACATGAAACAACATTTGACCGGATAAGGCAGTACGTCGCAGGCTGTGTCCCCTAGGGCTCCGTACTAGGTCCATTTCTGTGAAGCCTTATGTACGACGATTTCTTTAACTTCGAATCCCGAGGTCCTCTTCCTCTTGAAGAGGTAGAACATGACTGTATTGAAGCTAATGGAATGGTACACGACTGGCTACTCAGCATGGATGGAGTACTCATCAGTGATCGTGGGTGATCACGTTGTAGTGTCTAAATCAGAACTGAAGTACCTTGGTATTGCTTTAGATGCAAGGTTAACTATTAAGCAACATTTGTTATATGCAGTAGAGATGGCAGCGAAAACAACGGCTGCCCTGGCAAGGATCATGAAAAGTATTGGAGGACCTAAACAGAAGAAAAGACTACTCTTTCCAAATATGGCTCCCAAATATGGACTGGCGCAATGATCACCAAATCATACAGTAGAAAGATAGAGGCAGTATACAGAATAAATGCATTGAGAGTATGTAGGGCCTTCCGAACAACGTCATACGACGTGGCGTGCGTAGTGCCAATAGACATCCTCGTAAAAGAAGTCGCATGGGAATATCGTGCCAGCAGAACAACGATGCCGACAGCAACGAGTCGAAACGATGATGAATTACCGTGAAGAACAAATCTGGAAAAATGGCGAGACAGATGGAACTGTTCTCGCAAAGTTAGATGGATCAATGGTGAACATGGAGAGCTGAACTTCTACTGAGACACAAATCGCGGCGCACATAATATTCTAGTTTCCACGAATAGTGAAGGCTGTGACCTGATACGAACGGACTAGGTGTGAACTTAACAAGTGTGAGCATCATCAGATTGATGCTTACCACACAAGAAGCTCGGGAAACGGTAAGTGAAGCCATGGTTACCATCATGAAAAAACAAAGGAACGACAACGAAATGTTGCGTAAGTAGCTGGCAATACGAACGAACCGAGTATATAAGTCTGAAGTCCCCCCTCGGGATGAAATGCTTGACGACAGTGCCGCGACGATCAGGGGTAGAAGGGGAGGTGCAAAGATGAGCTTAGTGAGTGCAAATCTGACTCTGCAACTGAGTACGTGCTCAGTTTCGTCTTTCAAAGATTGCTGCCAGCCAACGCAAGAAAAAACCTGCCGCGAGGACATCCTCCAATGCGCCATCCGAACCATTGAGCTCCATCCGTTCTACAGATCGTAGGTTTGCCCTTATATAGGCCGTATGGCTCGGCATTGTACTTCTCCACTCGCTGTCTTTGCAAACGCGATCAAAGATTAAAGGACTTTTCTCTCAAAATAACTTCATCCAATTTGATCAAGCTCCATACCTCTGCGCCATACAGCAGGACTGAGATGATAAGTGTCTCATAAAAATTCGAGATAGGGCTTTCTTACTCAATTGCCTTCTTAACCCAAAGAAACACCGATCGTCGAGAGAGATTCTTCGTTTGTTCTCCCAAGATTTGTGTCATTTGCAGAGCTCACTACAGAGCCTAAGGAGACAGAGTCCTTTATACTACTTCGAAGCTATACCTGTCTATTGTGGCATTCCGTCAAAGACGCTTGTCCAGGATATGTCTTGCTTTCATTTAGCACTAAACCCATCTTTGCTGCATCGATCTCAATACTGACCGATGAGTTCTTCCGATTATGTTAAAGGTTGTACCTCTTGTTCCAATTTACTAATTCTCTCAATTGCTATGTCAAAAACATCGAATGATAGTGCGTCACTCTGTCTAAGACCTTTCGTGACATCGAATGGGAGATGAAGTTCTTGCCGTCTTTGTTGGAGCAGTGAGAGTTCCGTCATAGTCTGAGTCAACGGAGGACTTTCTGTCCCTGAAACTGAACAGATAAGGACCAGCAGGTAGTTGATAATCTTATATTGTGATGTTGAGAAGACTTACACCTTTGTCGTTGGCGCAGTTCAAAGGGTCTCCTTACTTCACGATCGAGGAAACTATGCAGATTCTTCAGATAAGATGGTGTATGCTGCCCTGCTTTAAAAAGTTCGCCGACAAGGCCATTGACTCCAGGGCCTTTATTGGATTAAGTTTAGATGTTGCTATCCTTTAGGCATCATCAACATTATATATTGACGAAACGATAAACGTTACTGTACTCCTTGTCCTTTACGGCAACCATAAAATTAAAATTTACAGCCCCAGAAGGATACAAACACTCCCAGTTGAAAGGATAAAAGAAACCTTTCACATCACCTAAGACTCATTTAACGCTGCATAGTCTCTGCATCCAAAGCACTGCCAATATGTCCAGCTACTTATCCCGAAAGGATGTCTGTGAATAGCTGACCACAGCGCAGCTCATCTGCACCTTCCTTAAAATCCATTTTAACCCCTCTTCTCTCATTTCACAGGAACATACCCAAACGTACCTATACATACTTGGTCAAATAGTCTCGTCCATTAAATCCTCGTTTGGTGCAATAATTGATGCTATTGCACGCACTCACCAAAGTCGAGTTAGTCCAGCTGGTGAGCTTCTGCCACATGGCTATAGTCGGCTCCTATATCGATGCGATGAAAAGCATTCGTTGATCGAAGGAATTACCAACGACGAATCCCCTTTTGTTCGGGCGATACGCTCCAAGGGAAATGAGCCCTCGCCTCTTATGGAGCTCGACAAACGATGCTACCGATGCGATGGTATCCAGGAAATGTTTCATTAGCAGCAAGATTACAGATAAATCGATGTTTACTTGGCTCGTTTGATTGAGCTGAACCAATACGGATTACTCTGTGGCTATCCGGTAGGTAGATTCAATGAAAATGTTCCTCTCTTTGGGGGTTTGCTATTGGGACAAACCGTGTGAGTGGTAGGATTATGCAAGGTGACCATGATAAGAATGATCTACTTGGGGATTTACAAGATTCACATTCACTTGGCTGGGGACTTTGACCTTCGGCATGTGTCGTTACCGTAAAGTGCTTCTTAATTTGAAGACAATTGCTTCTCCTTTTTCCTTGAATCTTATGGGAATTCGATTTCTTTTTTTTTTTTTGTTCGCAGATGTACCACTCGCACCCGGAGTGCTGTGAAAACAACCATCCTCAATTTGTGGATTCCCATTCTGTGGGGTGTGACAAACGGATTTTGCAGAGAGGGAGTCCTTGTTCCTGGTATATTGCGCGACGACGACGACGACGACAATCTTCCATTTAACCCGAACAACAGCACACACAAATAGAGAAAATACTAAGCGACATTTATTTCACATTTTCGTAACAAGAAGGATTTTCCAGGATTTATACCGCACACCATTTTCATCCCCCCCGGGGGGCGGGGGTGAGCTGGCTGGCATCCATAATTCACATGTTTCTGAAGTAAATATGCATTAAAAAGCAGCCAAACGGGGTGGCATCTTGACACAAAGCATAATAATTGCCAACTAGGGATTAAAAGAAAGTCCCATCGAAGCGAGGCGCAACGCGACTCGACGCCACTATCAAACGGCACTACATACAAATATGAGCATAGCTGTGTGTATAGAGCAGAAGCAAGGACTAAAAGGATCTCTACTCGCTCCTCTAAACATTCGAATTTATTACCCCCAATGACACTCAGAGTTAAATTAATTCTTTGCCAACTTAGCTACAGGATAATGGTTGTTGTTGTTGTTGTTGTTGTTGGTATGACTCTGTGTGTAGATGGTAGATGGAAAAGATTCAGATTTAATGGTGTCGCTTTATGCGCTGCATTTGATTTAATTTACTACCAAATTGACTGGGTTTGGTGTGATAATGGGGGTGGTGTACATTCCTCGGATAAACCGTGTGAAATGGGAATGCCGTACAACACTTTGGCGTTCCTATCTGTTTTGGCTGTGGTTCAAGTAGTTGTCAGTGAAACTATTCGCAATTGGAATTTAGATAGATTGTACTTTGTGAAGATGGTTAATCCATTAATTCCTTTGCGTGGAGCGTGTGCTGTGCTGATGGCACTTACTAAGTTTGACAGAGTCACTGAGAGATTAACTGATTCGCAAATGTCTATAAAGGGTCCTCTTTCCAAGTACAGTAGTCGATCTAAACGGGCCACATGTTGGGAAAACATTCCTCACATGCCAGTAGCGACATGAATCCACTGAGCACTTGTAATCGATAACGTAAATTGCGAAGGACTGCCAAACAATCCTGACGGAAGACTTACTTAAAGGGCTTCCGATCCTTGTACAGTCTCTGCTTGAGCAAGGCTGCATTCCATTCTCTGTCGTCCCAAACACGCTGCATCCAGTTGAGAAGACTAAGTTTTCTGAAATATACGAAAACTTGGTCTTTGTATCAAAGGTCCATTCTTCTTCACCGCATCGAGCCTGGCGCCTGTGATAAAAAGAAGAAGGTTTCTCAATATTTTGCGATGGTCCAATGAGATTCCAGAACAAGTACACACTAGGATTTTGAAGGTTATTGGCCACTTGGACATTTAGCCTAAGCTACTTCGGCAAATTGCAATTAGCAGGTAAAGAAGACACGTTCTTAAAGCCAACTTCCATCCTCAGAAACTGGGCTAGTTGTAGGAACTGAAAGACAGTTTTCTTTCGCCGAGGCAAAGTAAGAGTACGAGACTCTCAAAATATGGTTCTAAAACTAGTCGTAATGCGAGGGAATTTTTTGGGAAATTCAAGGCAGTAGTGGGGTTTCTTGTTTGTTCTGTTGTTTTGCATTGGAAGGTGGCCGTACTCAGTAACAGTGTGGGATTTCCACCTAATAAAACCCACTTACTCTTTTATTCCTGATCCTAGCGGCACTGGCATCAAGCATTTCATTCCGGTTGGACTTCAACCTTCGGCTTTGGACTTCAATGCTGGGCTCGTTCATGTTGGCAAGTACCTGCTTTGTATTTGGTTGGCACTCCTTCTTGATCGCCTTGCACAGAGGAAGACTGTCTGAATTCGAAGGCCAAAGTGGGGTTCGGCAAGGCTGCATACTTTCACCAATATTGTTTTTATTGGTGATTGGCGATGTGCTGAATGCGGCCTTATCAACAGGAAATGGAGAAATTCGATGGACTCTTGCGCCGACGGTGTATGCCTACTGTCTCATAGAATAATGGACCTCCTCTAAATGACAGCAAATGTGAAAGCAGACGTCGTTAGGCGACGACGAAAGGGTGACAGATCCATAGTTTAGCAAGCGAATGACGCAAAACAGTTGAGAAGGAAGCACTGCAACTGGAAAAGAATTGGGGAGGACTCAGTCACATTTATGGCGCGTAGGCATTGTAAAGGCCCTAGGACCTACAAGGGGATACAGGACATAAGTGAAGCAAGTTTACTGTCACTCCATCTGGTAGTTGATATTTCCATTCATCTGTATGATTTGGCGCCATTGCCCTTGCTCATATTTGGGAGCCCTAGTGCTCTAGAACTACGAAAATGTTGCCAAGAGTAGTCTTTTCTTTTGTTTAGGTCCTTCAATATTTGGCATTATCATTGCCAGGAAACCATTGCCTTCTCCGCAGCATGTATTCAAGAAGTGTGGCCACTACAATAGTCGCTATATCACCGGATAAGCCAATTATTTTCCTTGAACTTGGGATTCAAAGTTAAATAACGTCGTCGTATATAAGAAAGAGATTCCAAAGTAAAGGATCTAGTACGGAGCCCTGGGGGACACCACCTGTAATGTTATACTGCCTTATCCTGTTGTCGGTGTCGTAGTGCAGTGTTTTACTTCTTAAATAGTCCGCCATTATCTTCTGTAAGCAGTCCGTTACTCCATTGCCGGTAAGTGGTCGAAGAATTTTACTCCCGACGTCAGAAGGCGGTACAAGCTCGCAGTGTAAGATAGCCCTCTTTTATGTTTATTTATTAAAGGTGTTATATCGAGGGAAAAGGATTAACTTCACTTCACATAAGACTATCGGCTCTTATAATGTATTCTTCGAAACAAAACTATCCTTGGAATGACACAGTTCATAGAGATTTCCACCTATTCCTCGCCTCTTTAAGAAATACTTTCTCTTGTTTAAATCAATCACCTAAATTCCAAATCTACATGACCTAGACATCGCGTTATTTTGTTACGCTCCTTCAGCCATCATATTGAAATTTATGAGCGCGGCTAATGAACCCAAAATACGTCTTTTGAAATTGTTATGCCGCATGGACCATAAGAACTCCCACAGCCAGACATATTGACTTATATTTCTTGTCTAATGCTTTTAAATAAATAAAATGCTCACCCTCGTGAGCATTATTTTTACTTAATTTAATTAAATCTAGACACTTTGTGTGACACACACAAACACCGAATTTTGTTCGACAACACTGCCGTATCAATAACCATAAAGACGACAGTAAAAGAACCATAACCATCCACAGGACATTAAACATTATGTCCTCGTTGGTGTATATTCACGTTTCGATGGATACAATTTTTTTTTTATTTTGCCCTCCCAGTAACGGTTTTAATGCTTCAATTAGTATACACTGTGTGGCTTGAAGCAATTTCTGTGAAATTATCTACATCTGGGCAAAAAAGCAAAAAAAAATCGAAGGAAATCTCAAAAGAGCATCAGAAAGAATCATAATTGCAAAGCTGATTAAATAAATTCCGTTTGAAGTGGAGAAGTTCAATCTTATTTTTAGAAATTCATACATATGTAATTAAATGAGTTATGATGTGAGTTACTAAATAGTGGGCGTGGTAAAGGTTACTAGGCCTTAAAATTGGATCCTTTCAAGTAACTAGTTTATAAGGACACTTAGAAAAGATTCGTCAAATCTGTGAAAAGAAGAGAACCTTCCAACATTTTATATCCACAAATAGAAAGACAATTAAGCAAAGTTAAAGGCCAGTTGAGTCAAGGTCGATAACAAAAATAAGAGCAACTCATGAACATACCCTTTTACATGAAGGAGAAATGTTAGTTTTCAAGCTCTTGTGCAAATTTGTGTCTCTAAAGAAATAAAACATCGTGGGACAACTTTAAAGTAGAATTTAAATTGGAAACCACACATAAACAAAACCCTTGATCAAAGTGGGTGCCATGGCTCAGTGGTTAGTGCGTTGGACTACTGCGCAAGGGGTTCTAAGTTCGAATCCAGAAAAATACCATCAAAAGTTTTTTCACGGCCCCACCTCTTCCGAGTGTCTGACAAGCATTCAAGAGTATAACTGTCATGAGAAAGCTTCTCAAAACCCCTCTGCCCTTCGGATACGGCGTAAAACTGTAGGTCCCTTCTGTATGTGCCGAAATGTATACCACGCACAACATGTGCAGTTGTGAGAAGCTAGCCCTTGGCCCTCTATGGGCTGCTTACGGGCTAATATTTATTTTATTTTTTTGATCAAAGCCTTCTGGGCCTGCTCTAGGCTTTTTGGAATAACATTGGGTTGAAAACCAAAGTAGTCCACAGTTGTGAAAAAAAGGTCAACAACCAAACTGTCTCCCGGCCTGCCCCCAAACATAATGTTCCACTGTCATGAATAGTGAAGGCTGTAACCTGTTGGTGAACTTAATCCTAGAGAACATCATCAGACTGAAGCTCAGAGCCCAAGAAACTTGAACGTGAAACTGCGTCTCACATCATGAGGGAGCAACAACAAAATGCAAGGCAGATAGCTGGCAATATGAACGAGCCGAGTGACGGTAATGCCGAGGGGAGCAGAAGTAGAAAGGGAGGTTGGTTAAGTAGGTAATCCACATAATCATTAAGAAGACTGTAGCGCTAATGCACTAATACTTCAGCTTCTATGCAACAATTCACAACTTAACTAGACACATGAAGATCACAAAAAAAATTCAACTGCTATCCTCTCCATGAATATGCTTCTTATACCGGATCTCCCGAGAGAATCATCAAATCCTATTGCACATCCATTTCAGTTGATTGTTACACTGACGGACGGCTCAAAGATGTTGAAAGAGGTAGGACAGGAGCTCGAATCTCTGGTCCAAACTACAAATTTTTCTATTCCTCTTGGACAATCAATTACTATCTTCCAGGCAGAGATCCTCGCCATCAGAAGAAGAAACTTCCATAGATCGTATCTAATAATACTATCAGATAGCTAAGCAACTTTCAAGGCTCTCATGACCTTCTACTTTGAGTCAAAGCTGGTTTGGAATTGTCTTCAAACTCTGCTGCAGCTCGGGGCATACAATGAAATTAGTGTGGATCCCTGGACACAGGGGTAGTAGGACGAGCCTACTAAATGGGGAGCCCATTGCTCGATCTTGAAGGTAAAGGTAGAGCGCGATAGATGGGAGTGCCATCGTTAGTAGAACTAACAAACTGCTTTAAGACATGCCAAACATCCTCTCCATGAGTTAACACAAAATTAAGTAAAGGGTGGGCCATCTAGTGGTTTCTTTTTAAATCACAGGTTATTTTGACACTGACAACTGTTTCCTGCTCGAAATCTTGACAGAAAGTCAGTATCATACCTCCGGGGAACAAAATGAGTCGCTTTACGCTTGAACAACGTTGGGAACTATTGGAAACTTATTTCCAAAGTGAGTGCTGTGTAGTGTGCGTTTTTTTGAAAAGAAGTTTTGGCTGAAATGAAGCACCCACCGCGCCTGCTGTACGCAAGTTTGTGCAAAAAGTTCGTGAGACTGCTATGCTAGTGGACAATACTCATGTTCCCAGTCGTCGTACGGTGTGCACGGACGAGAATGTGGCTGCTGTAGCTGCGAGTGTGAGACTCAATTCACGAACATCAACTCGCCATCGTTCTCAACAGCTCAACACTTCACGCACTAACCTGAGGAGAAACAAAGATCTAGGACTATTCGCTTACAAGGTCCAATTGAATTAGCAATTAAAGGCGCACGAGCATCCATTGCATCTTCCTTATCGCTTCGCAGTTTGGGCCTTAGACCAACTTGATTTGGACACCAATTTTGGTAATAGCGATTGGCCGCCGCGGAGACGCAATTTGACCCCTTTGAACTTTTTTGTGTGGGGAACCATGAAGGGCCTATGTAATGCACACAGTCAAGCACTTAAGGACAAAATATCATCCAAGCAACTTGTGAGCTACAGCCCGAAACCATCAACAAGATCTTCGAAAATTGAAAAACTCATTCACAATGATTCGTTGTTTGTAAGGATTATTTAAGTAGCTTTAGTCACTAATGTACATTGATAATTATAAGTTTTAAGGTTTTGAATATCTCTTAAGAGACTTGAGTCTTTAAAACCATAAATTATGTTATAAATAGCTTTGTAGGTCTTGATCCACATTTAAAGAAGAACAAACTAAAAATTATTTGAATGAATCCAAGTCTACTGTCAAACAAAAGACTTTTCGCCGAAAAGACTTATTAAAATTAGCTTTAATTGGACCGTGGAACCTTAATGATGAATTCTAAGGAAATAGTAGGTACCTTCATCAATTTGTACAAATAAATTGCAAGAGATGTGTGCTTGTAAGATGCGAATCATTTAATTACGTATTTCTGGAGGAAGTATTCCCTAATTTCGGAATACAATTGCTTCCAGCTAAATTGCATGATAATTGGGAATGTGAACAAATTTGATATGCTCTGCAGCTATTCAGGAAATGCATGAGTTCAGTTAACACGATTCAATTTTGATTAAAATTCACTCAACATTCTTGGAAGCATACATTGTAGGGCATGAGCCCGTCTTATTAAATTTTTAATTGTGTTTAGTAAGAATCTAAATTCACACAAATTTAAATCTTTTTGGTACTTTAAATTCCCTTTCTTGAACTTGGAACTGCAAGAAAAAAAAACAAAAGCAAACAATTTTTTTGCTACGTATCCTGCGTCCAACTTTACCATTCAATCTTGCCAAGTTTCTACTCTAAATGAGATTACACAACTCCTTTAACAAAAAAACACAGTGTTTATCCCGTTGTCTGTCAAAGGATTCAATTTCGTTACAACGATAAGGCTATGTAATCTCTGGCTCATTAGTTTACATGCAAAAGGAGTATAGAAAAGACACGACAAGTCTAAGAACATAGGACATTAATCCTGCTAATTAACAAGAAAACTCTAGAGAGAGAGCCAAACGCCATGGGGTGGCTGCCTGCCTGCCTGGGTTGTGTATAGCTGCTGACTAGCTACTACACTCGATGGTAATCATGACTTGTAGGTAAGGACGATGGTATTTAATGAGTCCGAAGCATCATTAGGGCTAAATAACTTGATTAATTAGGGGAACGGTTAATGACCTTTGGTATTTCATATTATTTATCTATGAGTAATAGATATGTTTTATTTTCTGTCTATTTATTGCGTCTCAGAAAATTATTCGCAAACAAGATGGACACACAAAATATTGCCGACCCGTGGGAGTTTGAGTAAAGTTACTTTTTTGTGAAGGAAAAGGACCACACTCTGCCCACACGATTCACCCGATTCAAGAGCAAAGAAGCCAAAGGCCAAAGATTGAGCTTAACCTAAAGCGACATAAGAAGGTACACATTATTGTAACCTTGTTAGAATCTTTATCACACATGTCGAGTATCCATTTACGCCTATACACTTAGGAAGGTACTAGTTAAGCCTTTTGGCATTTTAAAACCAAGAAAATCTGCCGGTGCTATGAATCCTTTAAGAATATTTGTTCAAATTTAATTTTAACCCTCAGGATGAACATCGAAGGCTCATCTCTTTCAAGTGCTTAACAATGTTTGGTTTCAATTAACAGAGAAACAAAAGCACATGACTTCGCTTGGTTGTTCTTTTTAAACTCCATTTTAAATTAAAATCAATAAAATTCTGTTGTATAATGAATGCTAATGGTAATATCCTATTTTCCCATCAATCATAACAGTTTGTAGGTAAATAAATCAATACCATGTCCAAATAGAGTTAATGGATAATTTTATTGAAACAAATAAGAATTTAAATAATCAATTGATTACGTGTTTGTGTTACATATTTTGATTTAGTTGAGTGAAATTACGGTTTTATTTTAAAATAGGAGTGTTGACTGACGGTTGAGTGAAGATAAATTCATGGAAAAACGAACGAATGCATGCCAGCCTTTTAGTAAAATTTAAGCTGTACTTACGCTTCCGACCCACATTCACGCATCCACAGCTCAAGAATCGGGTGCATTCCTCATCCTCCAGCACAAAGTAACTGGGTGTGGTAGGAAGGTTAACATTGAACTATGGCTTAAGAAGGCCTATGCCTATGCCTGCAGCAAAACGTTCGGCAAGAAGTGGGGACTTCGTCTGCAGATGAGGTGCGTCCTATACTTTTCTATGGATCACTGAACTGGTGGCCTGCTGCCTGACTAGGACATCAGACTAATTAATAAAGTGCAGAAAATGGCGGCTCTTGGCGCAACGGGGGTCATAAGAATAAGTCCAACCCAAATCTTGAACGAATTACTTCACTTGCTACCATTCGAACTTCATATCATGGTTTTACCCTACAGGATGTTGGGTAACCAGATCTTTTGGTCACAGTAGCATCTAGAAATTGGTAACATTATCCACCGACTACATTATTCCCAAAGTGAGTTTTAGAAACAGTGTCAGTGCTATATTCCCAAGGAGGCCGGATTGGAAATAAGGCGAAGTGACAAACGAGTTCGAAACAACAATTTTCACCGATGGGGCGAGGTATTCTCCAAAGCCTTCAAAATATCTACTTCCTATCGGCTTCCGGATTCGTGCCGAGCCTTCCAGGCTTAAGTATTTGCTGTAGCTGAGGCTTGCGCGTCCACTCAATCGCCTCATCCATAGTGGTAGCCATCCTCATTGACAGCCAGGCGACTATCAAGGCTATTATATCTGTCACCACATCCTTGAAGCTGGTAGAACAGTGTAAGGAAGTTCAGAATTTGCCTTCTTTGGGGTCACAATCGACGAGCTGTCGAAAAGGGGTACTGCCTTTGATGGTTCTCTTGCATAAAGGTTATACGCCCCACTGGGTCTCTCACGAAAAGAATCTCTGCACACTACCTATCGAGAGTTGATACAAGGTGACAGGGGTCGCAAAACTGTGCCATATCTAGAAGGATTACCAATTAAAGCGAACAAAAGAACTACTAGACAGAAACGGCATCGATATTACAAGAATTCTTTCGATCTGTACTGTTCACAAGCCCACTGGGATGCATATGTTTTATGCTCACGTGCGCAGCTGCAATATCACCAGCTCTAGGCAGGGCTAGACAGCGCAATCTAGGTAAACCCTTTTTTAATGCCCTAATAGAGATAGCGGAAAATGTGTTCCTAGATTGCGGGGAAAAGCGCCAGTTTAATTCTTTCCAGAATCTCGCCACAAGATCACAATCCATCAGGTTTCTCTTTTTCGGAAGATTGATGATCTGATCATCCCTCTTTTCCACTCCTGCGGAACTTCTTAGCAATCTCGAGCTCTCTGTATTAGTAGTTCGGCAGGGATGCCATCAATATCTACCGCCTTGTTTTTCTTGAGGAACCTGCACCTGATTGCTGATATGATTTCGTTTTTACTGGGTGGTGCGGTGCAGATTCGGGAATTCGGTGCTTCTGAGTACTTACTGGTTCGAATTTGAGAACATACCGATATCGCCTAAGTGGTTTACAATGCGGCGAAATGTTCTCTCTATCTATCGAACTGATCCTCATCCGATATCAGAAGCCTATCGTCTAGACTTTTCACTGGGTGTTGTTAAGAGTTCTGACCACCTATGAGCTTCTTTGTAGTACTATAAACAGTCGTACTGGTGCATCTACGCGCTGCTTCTTTAGCCAGTGTGTCGACGCTTGTCATGCCTCACACTAAGCTGTATTTCTTTCTTCTTCGTACGGTATTGGGTTTCTAGCTTGCAATCCAGCTTTTTTGCTGCTCGCTCTTCGATCCTTCCACAGGTATCTGCAGAAAGCCATGTGCGATGGTGTTTCTGCTTCTTACCAACGTGGGTGCTTTCTTCATTACAAAAGCATTTTCCACAGTATTCCAGAGGTCATCCATGCTCTCCTGCAATGTGCCGCTGATTGCTTCTGCTTGTAATGTAAGGTGGTCCCTAAACTGTTGGCGCACTTGGGGAACCTTCAGCCTGTCAGTATTGACCCTGGGCTGCTTAGCAAGTTTAAGCAATTGCTAGTGACGGATACAGTGCGAAGGTGTGTATGAGCTACCTTAAGATCGTGATCCGGTTCTTGTCCGATGTTCGCTCATGTCTGTGTCACCTCGCGCAAGTCTGTCTCAGAACTCCAGGACAAAACTTCTAAAGAGGAGGCTGATCGCAAAAGGATCTTTCTGTCTGATTGTTCGCTGCTTATCAGTCGAGACCCAACTGATCAAGTGTTATGGTTAAACAGCGTGCTTCCAACAACCAGATGGTTCGTATTGCAGAAGTCCACAAACCGCTCCCCGTTGTTGTTTCGGTCTCCTAGGCCGTGATTTCCCATCACGTGTTTGAGCATAGTGTTATCGCTACCTATCTTGGCATTGAGATCCCCATCGCCCAAAGCGTGTTACTCCTTTAACCAAGAAAACTTTCTAACGATCTCACTACAGAGCTTCAGTTCTTCAGCCCCCTTTTGCACCCTTCAACCGTAAATAATTGTAATCGCTCTTATTATCTGTCGATTTTTCACGCCCATTATAGGTACCTACATAAATATGTGTGAATTCTTCGAAACAAAAGTACCAAACGTTCTCACGTGCGCATTTATTCCGACAGCGAAAACAAAAGGCCAACAAATGCCAGCCATGCCGCAGGCACTATACCACCCGCGCACTCTGGGGAGGCGAAAAAAAAAGTATCGAAACACCATAAAAATCACCCGATTATATATTTGTTTCTTCGCACAAGGATACACACTACACAGTCACAGTCGTACTGATTCAACGAAAAACTTTTTTACGAAAAATTCATTGAAAAGAAAAATAAAGGATAACCCCCATCGTAACATTTCATTTCATCTCTTTTATCTTTCACGCGAAAAAAGAAAAACCAAGACATACTACATACTACATTCGCATGTGTTTTATCGTGGTCTAGTTTCTGTGCGCGAAAAAGTTTATCCTTATTCTGCATCAAGTGCAGAATCCTTTATTCGCAAGAATGTTCTCCATCCTCTTGAAGTACACGACGACAAAATAAACAAAACGGAATTCCAGGACATGGATATAAAATTCCTTAACCGAAATCTGCAATATGTCTAAGACGGACGGACCTATCTCTACAGGACGACCGACGACGTCGGAAAGTAAACGAAAAACAATATTTTTTTTTTTTTTTTTAAACACATGTAGAATCTGCAATTTTGCAAATCGGATCGCTGGGTCCGCATATAATAAGTGTCAAAATGTCACCGCAAATAAAAGGACTAACGACGACGATTTGCCAAAACAATACACACAGTACACTGAGAGAGAGAGAGTGAGAGTGAGAGTGAGGGCACACACAAACGGGCATAGAACAAAAAAATAAAGGAAATAAATAAAGGACGAATGTGTCGTGTGTGCGAGAGTACACATACCGAAGGAATGTGTCGCAATGGATATTGAAATTTTGCGGTTCGGTTGCGTGATAGGAATATTGAAAAAATATTTTTTTTTCCTAGTAAAATGCATTTTATTGAATTTCTCATGTGAAATATGGAAGGATCGGTGCCAGAATGTGTACACATATTCGAGACCATTTCTTTGAATTAGTTATATGCACTGATATAATTGTCGTCGACACGTACGAGGAAACGTGGTGCACCGTGTCGCTTTTTTTTTTTTTTTTTGTTTGTCCTTTGGAAGAGAAAGAGGTCAAGGTTGAGAGTAATACTCGTTCGTAGAATGCAAAGCATTTGTGTGTCAATGTGTCTCGTGCTTTATGGAATTCAACCTGCTTTACAACTCTGACAAAGGCATTTCAGGAAATTTAATTACTTCTGTTCTCTCTCTTTCTGGTTATAAGAATTATTTTGCTTTTGTTATTCCGTTTTAATTCTTAGTATTTTTATTTAGTACTTCTTAGTCTGAAATTCTAAATAATCACCTTTCAAAGAGTAAAGCTATAATTTTCTGAATTCTGACAGCTGTCAAGTAGAAACTGTATATATACAAGTTTTTTTTTTTTTATATACAATAGAATGAACAACATTCCCATTAATTATGGAACACAGCCTCGTTCAAGAGGCTGCCTCGACTGGATTCGCAGTAGCGCATTCTGCCACTCCAATTTTTCAAGACCTTGTTGATGGTTTCAGACTGTAGCTTGGATGACATTGGCCTTAAGTGCTTGAATCGTTTCCAGATTACCACACATCACACACATCTGCTCTTCACACGATTTGACAGTTTGGTGCCCAAAACAGATTGTGTCATGGCGCGTCATCCTGCATGAACCAGAGGTCGTCCAAATCCATATCTTTTCAGTAAAAAAAAAGTCGGTTAACATAGCCACATTCTCGTCTGTGAACCATTGTTGTCCACTAGCATACCAGTCTCACGAGCACAAGCTTGTATACAGCAGGAGCTGTGGGTGCTTCATTACGGCCAAAACTTCTTTTCAAAAAACGCAACAACACTCACTTTGGAAATAGGTTTTCAATATTTCCCAACGTTGTCAAGTGTAAAGCGATTCATTTCGTTCCGCGGAGGTATGTTATTGACTTACTGTCAAGATTTCGAGCAGGAAACAGCTGTCAGTGTCAAAATAACCTATGATTTAAAAATGAACCACTAGATGGCCCACCTTTTAAGCACTCTCATACTAATATAGAGGGCACGGACGATGAGTAAATTAAAAAAGAGAAGAGGGATAGGAAAGAGAGGTGTTGTCCAAATTAACTGAGGTTGTGTGTTACATTTTCTTGCATTCGTTCGTAATTCACAGTATTTTTTTCGTTCGTTTAAAAATACACCAGAATCCGGTAGGGGTTAGAATATACCCGAGGTAGGCATGCCTGTCGTAAGAGGCGACTAAAATCCAACCTCCGTATACCGAGCGTAGCGTATACACAAATATGCAATGAATAAAACTAAGCGATTAAATACCCCAGGTGGCAGTCCAGTTACACTGGAAAATCCACCCTCTTCTGAGGTCGGCTCTATGGATTCTGGGGAGAGCCATTTATTGCAACTAATAAATCCCTTCTGTAAAAGTACAAGGGTATCTCGATCTCCACCAGCAAGATCGACTGTCTCCGGAAAACGAAGTCCGCCGGAAGCGCAAGCGCGTGAAAAACTTAGGGACTCAGTGAAAATTAAAAGCGTTGAGGAGGAAAACGGCGAACTCCGTACCAAGCTTACCGAAATGGAACTGCTCTACCGAGAGCTTAAGAAAGAGTTAGACTTATTAAGGAAAGAAAATAACGCCTTAAGAAACACGTGTCCACAAAAGGAAAATGCAGATAGCCCACACCGCTCATCTAGTCATGAATACCATACTGATGAAGAAGAGCTAGCACGGGAAACGAACTGGATCGAAAAGAAAAGACCTAGCAAAAAACGCAAAGCAGGTTCCTCACCTGAAGTCGAGCCACAAAAATATGAAAAAAACAAAATTTTGCCAGAAAATCATTATCAAAAGAAATCACGTCCTCCGCCACCGATTAACGTCATTGGAATTACGGACTATAATAAGTTACACTGCCTCCTTAAAAGTACTGTGACATCACAGTTTAAGGTCACGTCTTTCCGTAACAATATGTGGAAAATTAACGTTGATGATGCCGAAGGTTACCGAGCAGTATCCCGTAAATTGAATACCGAAAAAATTCAGTGGTATACTTATGAAAACAAGTCAGAAAGACCAATGCGTGTAATAGCAAGGGGACTTCACCCCTCGTGCACTAAGGAAGATATTATGAACGACCTTAAAGACAAAGGCTTTAACATTCTAGATGCCGTTAATATTATCAAAAAGGAAAAGCAGCAGTCTGAGGGCGATCAGGATAAATTAGTTAAGCGTGGACTTCCACTATTTATGCTAAGCTTTGATAAAGACGAAAAAAAGGATTTAATATATGGTATTAAGTCTATTCTTAACATCGTGGTCAAAATCGAACCTATGCGTAAGAACTCCAGGTCGATCCCGCAGTGTAAGCGTTGCCAAGGATTCAACCATACGCAGACTTACTGCCAGAAAGAACCGCGTTGCGTGAAATGCGCAGGTAAACATTTATCGGAAGAGTGTAAGACAAATAAGCAGACGCCAGCACTTTGTATAAACTGCCAAGGAAAGCATCCAGCGAACTATCGGGGTTGCGAAGTAGCGAAAGAGCTCCAAAAAAGACGCGATACGCTTAAAAATTCCATGCGAAATGCGAAACAAAGTATATCCAAAACTGCTACCAAAAAAGCAGCGAAAAATATAAAATCCACCAATACTGACTTAAAGCCGGTAAATAAAAAGAAACCTAAAACTAGCACAGAAAATGTGTCAGAATCAAGTTCATCGAACACTGGCGTGCAGTCTTATGCCCAAGCGGTGACATACATGACTGAGAACTCACGGGTACCCAGCGCGAAAAACCATCGTAACAGTAACGTAAATACTTCCGGGCGAGTTGTGACATTGGAAAACAATGAAAGGGACAGTACACAAGACCCTGTATCCCACGTGCTTTCCATAATTCTTGCAAAGCTCGAAGAGCAATGCAAAACTAATAAATTAGTTTTCGAAAGAATAGTTGCTCTTGAAAACAGCATACAGAACACGCGTAATCAAAACAGAATATGAAAGAAACGCTTAAAATTGTTACATGGAACGCCAACGGGCTCATTCAAAGACTCGACGAGTTAGAAATATTTGTACGAGAAAAAGATATTGATATTTGCCTGGTCTGTGAAACCCATCTGACAAAATTATCGTGCGTCAATATAAGGGGATATAACGTGTACCACGCTTTCCACCCATCGGAAAGGGCCAGAGGCGGATCATCTTTGTTTATAAAAGAATGTATTGAACACTCAGCAGAAGTAAAAATTGAATTGGAATCAATGCAAGTAAGCACGGTTCGCGTTAGAAATAGACATTTCACATTCACTGTTTCATCTATATATTGCCCATCGCGCTGTAAGGTTGAGGAAAGGGATTTCACAAACATTTTTAACTTCCTTAAACCAAATTTTATTATTGGTGGCGACTTCAACGCGAAACACCCTTTCTGGGGTTCACGGCACGCCTCTCAGAAAGGTAGGGTGCTCTATAATGCGGGTATGCAAAACGGTTGCAATTTTCACTCGACGGGTAAACCAACATATTGGCCGACTGATAGAAATAAGATACCGGATCTGATCGATTTCTTTGTTGTTAAAGGAATATCAGGCAACTTTATAAAAGTTGAAGAAAGCTTTGACCTCTCCTCTGATCATTCTCCAATCATTATGACCGTAAGCGAAGCTCTAATTAAAAAAGAAAGAGTGGCCAGATTAACCAGCGCGAGAACTAATTGGATTAACTTCAAAAAAGATATAGAAGTAAATATCGATCTGAGGGTATCTCTTAAAACACCGTATGAACTTGAAATAGAAGTTGATCGGTTCGTTGAAATCTTACAAAGTGCCGCGTGGAAAAATACTCCAAAGCAAAAGAAAATGCCGGTCAGTAATGTTCAAACTTATCCCGTGGAAATACAAGAGATGATTAAAGAAAAGAGAAAAGCGCGTAAGAAATGGCAACAAAGTCGGGCTCCGCAGCATAAATCGCACCTTAATCGGTTGTGCAACTCACTAAAAAAGGCTATTAAAGATCTAAAAAACAAAGAAATAGAAACTTACCTTGAAAGCTTATCGGCAGAAAAAGATTCGAATTATTCGCTTTGGAAAGCTATAAAGGGTATTAAAAAGCCTATAATACAAACCGCACCAATCAGGAAAAATCAATACGAATGGGCCAGGCATGATAAAGAAAAAGCACAAATTTTTGCAATGCATTTGGAAGATACTTTTAAGCCATTTGACGGACAAGCTCTTGCTCAAGATGCAAATACATCGGATATAGACAATATTGCAATAAGATATGCAACACTAACCGAACTTAAGGACGAAATTAAGAAACTCAAACCCAAGAAAGCTCCTGGATACGACTTAATCACGGGAGAGGTTCTTAAGGCACTGCCAAGAAAAGCTTTAATTAAGCTTCTCTTTATTATAAACGCCGCGTTTAGACTTGAACATATTCCCAGCCAATGGAAAGTAGCGGAAGTGTTAATGGTTCTTAAGCCCGCTAAACCACCAACTGAAAAATCGTCATATAGACCAATTTCACTTCTTCCAATTATATCTAAAGTATTCGAGAGAATTTTGATTAGAAGAATACAGCCGATAATAGAAGAAAAGCATCTCATCCCGGATCATCAATTCGGATTCAGAAGTAAGCATTCTACAGTTGAACAAGTTCATAGAATAACAGATGTAATCGAAAGATCTCTTGAAGAAAAAAAGATTTGTTCAAGCGTATTTCTTGACGTATCTCAAGCTTTTGACAAGGTCTGGCACGAAGGCTTAAAATTTAAATTACGACAAGTTTTGCCAGAACACTTATATAATATTCTAAGAAACTACCTTACGAATAGAGTATTCCGTGTCAAATGTGGAAATGAATATTCGGATTTTAAGGAAATAATGGCTGGGGTGCCGCAAGGAAGTGTTCTTGGTCCACTTTTATATCTACTATACACTCGTGATATACCGCAAGTGGAAGGAACGAAGTTAGCCACTTTCGCCGACGATACTGCTATATTGGCAGTAGGTAAAACGGTCGAAGAGACTACCGAAAAATTGCAAGAGGCATTGGATAGAGTAAATGAATGGACAAAGGTTTGGCGAATAGCACTTAATGAGACCAAATCTGTGCATGTAAATTTTACTAATAAGAAAATCAATTATTTGCCGATTTTTTCGAACTCGGTTCAAATTCCGTTCGCAAACGAGGCTAAATACCTTGGAATGACACTTGATGCAAAGCTTAAATGGAAATCGCATGTAAAGAAAAAACGCAAAGAACTAGAAAATAAATATAGAGATATGTATTGGTTACTTGGAAAATATTCCAAACTTAATATAGAGAACAAACTGCTTTTGTACAAGCAAGTGCTAAAACCAGTATGGACTTATGGTATACAACTCTGGGGTTGTACCAAAATAAGTAATATAAACATTCTACAAACCTTTGAAAACAAAGTGCTAAGAGGAATTGTTAATGCGCCATGGTATATTAGAAATAACGATATCCACAGAGATCTCTGCATTAAAACAATCGTAGATGAAATTAGAAACTACGCGAGAAAGCATAAAATTCGACTAGAAAGTCACGTTAATGTCACAGTCCTTCAAGTTTTGGATGAAAGTAATCTACTGCGCCGTCTTCAAAGAACTAAACCTCTAGACCTGGCGCGATAAGTAACCGCGTCTAAACTGCGGAACTAGCAGGAGTTTCTAATGGGAAGCTAACCTGCCAAATGTTCTTATTTCGTGAGAAGAAAACTGCTTGATAAGTCGAACACTTAGTTGTAGTAACAATAAAAACCAACAAATACAATAGTTTGTTGAAGGGAGGTTTTTTAGTGGGTAAGAATCCCACACTACTATGAGCACGCGCTGGCGATCCTCATAGTGTCTTTTTGAAGATTTTCACCTACCCTCGGAAAAAAAAAAAAAAAAAAAACCAGAATCCGGTGTAAGTTTGGAAGAGCTCAGAGCATAAGTTTTGACGGTCTGAATTGGACCATCGGGAGGTTTAGACATAAGATCTAAATTTACATAGACAGACGATATAATGCCAGCTACATTAATACGAGTATCTGAGTCTTATTTACAATGTTTCCCTGATTTATCTTGGACTATCCCTTTAAAGGAGTATCTTTAAGCGATGTAGAAGGATGTACATGTATGTATGTTGTACATTCTCATGCATTTTCCATTGAACATTATTAGTAAGCGCTCCTCCTATGAAGATTGAGTGTTTCTTGGAAAAGTACATCAATTTCCCTCGACAGGTTTATCTCCATCAAATAAATAACTTTACGCTCATCAAACATAATATGTATAAATCGTAACTCTAATCCCCGCAGGTGGGTAGTTGTATAAAACAGAGGTATCTACCTACCTCAAGGACTTTAATGTAGATATAGCTCCTTGTAGGATACTTAAAGATTCAGAAAAAGAGAAAACGGGTAAAAACGTAACTTGATATGTTGCAATCAGAAGGCAATCAAGTTAATTGCAATTAATTTGCATGGTAGCTACATATATAACTAAATAACTCTTCTTTAAATAAACTAAGCAAACAATAAAATATTTCCTTCAACCAAAAATGGTGTCCCAGTTGCAATAGGTTCAAAGTGAGCCATTCAAAAATCACTTACATTTATGTGGACATACTCGTACCACATAAAATTTTACTCCACTCTGAGACTGTATATGTCTCCTTTGTCCTTCGAAAACTTGCTGCTATGAATTTAATTTCAACATGCCATACTTCTCAGCAAGGAACCAATCCAATTTTCAATTAAATTTAAATCAGAAGAACCATCGCCAGAGCCCTGAATGGCAGGCATCAATGGCACTTGTGTAATACGGATACTGTTGAGAAGCTTTGAACAAATTCCAAAAATGTTCCCCCAAAACGAAAACGAAAACCCAATCGTCGCATTGACGAATGCCTATCAGCAGGCAGGATGTGTGATTAAAATATTTCCTGTATATCATTGGCTTGATTATTGAAAGTCAAGTGTTTTGATTGATGTATAGCACACTGCCTGAAGTGAAAAGCTACCTCCTGTGCTCCTGGGCTCCTGGGCGCTCTCTAATGTGATTTTGAACGAGACAAGCAAACTTGATGACGAACAAGAAATACTCCTCCTTTTTGAATATGATAAATGGATGAAATTGTAAATTAAAGATGAGAGAGAGAAGGAGCAGATTATGACATGGTATGTCACCTTCTTATGTCGCATTAAAGGGGTGGCTGTTCCTGCCATTAGTTTGGGGGGATTTGACACTTGATATCGACAAGTAATAATCCTCCTTATCGTCTTGTTATAAATCCATTGACAAATATCATTTCATTCTCATTTGTTGAGATTATTAGAGCCACTCGAGCTGAACTTATTGAATTCAAATAAGCGACCAAAAATCCCAGTAATACCTACTCACTTGCAACATTATTCCTCATTTGGCAGAGCACTCCGACGAGTCCTTAGCGGCTAAAATCTTTCTTCGAGTGAACTCAACCAAAAGTTGTTCTGAAGAAGAAGAAGAAATTTTTTTTTCTTTCTTCAAGTTATCGGTTCGATGGTCTTTGGTACCCTATTTACCCTTCTTGCAAAAAAAGGAAAAAATATACAAAACTTCTACGGAAGTTATCGTAATGATGGAAACCTGTGAAGAGGGTGCCGAAGTACCAAACGTTATTATCCTAACAAAAGTTCAGCAATAAACTCTCTGTCGATTTGAATTAAGTTTAGCCACACCAATACGCCTCCTGCTGCCGCCGCCAGATGAGAGAAGAAACTTTTTCACTCTCTATGGCGTGCTGTGTATAATATAAAAGAAAAGTTGTAGCGTTATTCTCAAGTTAATGGCTGATTAAATCAATATACCTTCGTTGGGTCTTCTAATATACATAAGGAGTGGTGGGTGCACACAGAGCAAGGAGTACAACCTCGCGATGATGGTGCCAATGACTTTTGAGAGGATGATGCTGTGTTTCTTTTGGTGTAGTGATAAAATTGTGTTTTTTTATGCTGCGCTTTTGTTTAATGAAGTGTGAAAGCAAATTCTTTCAAAACAAGGAAAACGTGTAATAGGTCCCGAAGGAAATAATCACTGAACCATCGCAGCTGGGCTCTGCAAGGTGGGGAGTGCCAGTAAATTTATACCAAGTTACCTGACTGGGTCTTGCATATGTATATTAGAGACTGGAACAGAAGGTGTTTACCTACTTCAATGCATCCGCCATTTAAATATTATGTAGAGCTCCACGGCCTCAGAGAACAGTAAACAGTTGGCACAAATAAGCAGACTCTATTCTTTTCCTATGTTCTTACAGTATTAGCTCTATCAACGGAGTAGTTTTCCTTTCACAGCGTACCAATGGTCTTGGATGGTGGCGGGCAATGAGCTGCAGATTGTTTCCACCCCACGTGAGAGATGGTCCCTTAGTTCTTGTCGCACTGTGGGAACTCTCAAGCGGTCTACGTTAAACCTAGGTATTCTTGTGTCATTATTCTTCGAACGGCAGCTGACAGTAGCTATCATATGATGGCGATTTCGTGTCAACCATGTTAACTCCTTGTCTGTAGGACGTCTACCTCTCAAACGGCGACTGATGGCAAAATGGAGGTTGTTTGCCTGTCAGTTCACACCCAACTGATTTTATGACTGGCTTTGTGGTCAAACATGGTGTCACATATGTATGTCACGAATTGCGTTGCAAAAGTAAACAAAACGTTCACCATTGCCCGTGCTGTCCTATAACACGTTTGAGCCCTTCATTGTCACTTCCTACCTTGGCATTCAAGTGCACCATCGCAATGAATATTTCGCCGTTGGGTATTGCATAATAAGCAGCTCCCAACTGGTTATAGAAGAGGTCAATTTCTTCCTCAGACGAACTATCCGTGGGGGCGTAACACGAGGAGGTAGAGCAAGGACTTCAATTTGAACTTCATTGTTGGCCTGCTGGTCCGCTCCATCTTTGAACAGTCAGTAGTTCCCGATCAATCGTTGTGCCTCTTAATAAGGCGGAGAGAGGAACATTGAGTATGCTAAATACTAATAACATCTAGGTGAACTGGGTAGTAAGCATACTTCACAAAAGGCACATAATCACTGAGCTTGGAGGCACAAAAATAGATGTAGAGGTAACCCTCAAGGTGGGCTCGTTTTAAACGATGCCCTGCAGCTGCTCAAAACTCTTAAAATCATAGCCTATGTAGACGATGTGGTGCTGATGGGCACAAGCAAGTTCCTCCCCACTCTAAAGCGTATATATGTAGGAATTACGGCCTTGCTGTCAAGTCTCAGATTACGATAAAACCATCTATTGGGAGCATTCTTCTCAGACTTTTTGACAAAGCACGTTACTTGGGAATTACACTCGATAGAAAATTCACCTAGAAATTGAATGTCAGCAAAAGAGGCAAATAAGCCAACACAGCCTTCCAAACGTGCAGCAGAATCTTCGAGAGAACCTAGTGACCTTCTCTAAAAATAATTCTTTGGATGTACACGGCTATTACAAGACCCATTTTGACCTATGGTCACCAGTGCTAGAGAATACAACCTACCTAATGGCTATCCCGAAAGTACAAAGACTATTAGTCCTACCAGTGCGATAAGGACAACTCCAACTGCAAACTTTGAGACTATTCACATCACAATTTTCTGTACGGAAGAAGGTTTGCAATCGTTACTGACCATAAGCCACTAATTGGACCCCAGAATGCTAAGATGGAGTATATTTTTAAATGGGTACAATTTCAAAATCGTGCATAGGCCAGGCATCAAAAATATTATGGCGGATGCACTAAGCCGCGATGACGATGCATAAATTCTTCAATCAACTGACATCGGAAAGATGATGTCGAACGACAAAATGTGTTTTCATTGGGCATTGAAGGGCTGGCCAGATTTAAAACCGGATGAAGATGGCAAAGCTAACTATCAACGAAGGGACCAAATTTCGGTAAAGATTGTTTGCTTTATGGTAATCGTATTTTAGTTCCAGAAGCTGCTCAGCAAGACATGCTGGAAATTATACATGCTAGCCACCCGGGAGCACGGCCAGAAGTTACATATGATGACCGAAGATGGGCACTGATATCGAGATGACAGTAAAGAGATGCGTTACCTGCCAGCAATCTCAAACAGAAAAGGTTCGTACAATCGTTCATAATTCGAAAGGAACCTCGAAATTCCTGGTCACGACTACATATATATTTTGCATGGCCTTTTTTTAAGTAAGACGTTCCTTATTATAATAGACTCTTTTTCCAAATGGCTTGTCCCAACCTCAAGTTCGACTTGTGCGATAAATAGTTTACGTTCCGTGTCACCCGTCGAGCAACGGTCAAGCGGAGCACATGGTTCGCACAACGAAGGACTACTTAAAGCGAAAGTCCGGACCAATGGAGCTTTGCTTGGCTAGGTTTTTGCTGAGTCAACACACAATACCTTCAACAGTCATCGGCAAATCCCAAATCCAGCTGAAATATTATTTAGACGACGTCTTATGACTTACTTCGACTGAATACATCCGGATAATACATCTCTTCGATCATCGAAAAAGGATCAAACCCCAAAGAATGGCGAACAATTTAAACTGAACGATCCAGTTTGGGCTAGAAACTACCCCGGTGGGCCAATCTGGATACCAGCCAATGTGGCAAAACAGACTGGACGTGTTTCATAGGATGTTACGACTGAATCTGAAACTCTATGCGATGACACTTAGACGAACTGCGTATCAGACTTCCAAATAGTCCGGAAGGATTGGCATCGACTTCCAACAACACTGACAGACCGAATGCAGAGCTACCAGGAAACTCAAGATATATCTTCTCAACCAGCAAATACTGAGGATTTAGAGCAACAAGCTCTAACTGACGCTCAGAACGCCTTCGAGCTAAGATTGCTATAGTTCTATCTGAGATTGGAGTAAATAGTGTTGTGCAAGCCTACCAACTTTGCCATCGCGATTTTATCCTTCGATAAAGTAAGGACCGATAGTCTTATGTTCAAACACACGACGACCCCTGTCCATGATTATGGGGATCTTTAGGGGTCATAACACTCTGCGGTGGGATTTGAAGAAACTGCGTCGAATGGAAGTGGAACACCACCCACTTTTCATGGACATTTCAGCAACAAATTCCTAGGCAAACTCCCTTTCATGATCTATGGGAACTCTCTCACGCAAACAACGAAAAGTTGCTAAACTTCACAAGATCATCAGGAAGGTTTGAATGTACTGAAAATAAGTATGAAGTAGTTCTTAGGCATTATATGGGTTAAATGGACAAGGAAACTCATCTCTTCCTTCTATGAGCGATACAATGGGTAAGTTTGTGGCCGAAAAGACCGCTAGCCTAACCTAACTTCCTCCTTTTTTTATAGACGTACCTATACCACGTTTCTGTTTTCACCCTTGTAACTATTATCTCACCCTTACAAAAGGAAAAAAACAATTTTGTCAACACTATTTGAGTTGAACCATAAATTAAGCAGAAAGGAAAATTATTGCCTCAATTATACTGCAATCAAGCTATTGCGCTCCCAAATCTATTCTTAGTTCTTAGCCCACATCCTACACCTAAAATTAATTCATTCATTAGTCTGTTGGAAAAAAAAAATGATGTCGGGCCTCCCCAACAAAATATTATCTTTCATAATTTTTCTTTCACCAATGACGACAGTGTCCTTTATTTTATCAATAATCCAAAAATAGCTGACGATATTTATTTTCCATTTCCAATCACAGGCAAATTAATTTAACGCGATATCCAGGTCACGTAGCTAAATATTTTGTGTGCCAACTTAAAATGAGTTTCCCTCCACCAGTCTAACAAAAATTTAATAACAAAATGGCTAATCAGAGCGGTATTTCCAGGATAAATTCCCAGAAAGATAAGAAATATTGCGCACACGACAACGTAGAGACTATTGGCATGGCAACAAACTGAAAATTTTGCATCTGACCTTTTTCATATCCTTTGTGTTTGTTTTTTTTTTTTGTTTTTTAGGACCAAGGACTATGAAATTATGAAATACACACAGTCACGTGGGTTTGTTTCTAAGGACACTCAGTGCTTACCTGGTAAGCAATTCAAATCTTGCCTCATTATTGTTATCTGATGGATCGCTTAAACGGTTCTTAAAAGCTTTTTGCATGAACTATAGCCAAGAAAACAAGATGCCAACTGATCCTTCTAACTAGACCTTAGGGACACATCTAGATAAGACAGCCCCTAGATAGAAAGTAAAGTAAAAGTAAAAGAAAATTCAAAAGTCATTTCACACTCTATCGTAAGGACATCAACATTAAAACCCTCCAGCACTATTGCTGGCTGAATTCATTTAACCTCCTTGGTACGGTTATATTACCACCACCACCACCACCAGGGCTACCAACACACAGACAAAAGGCAAGGAATAATTTGCCGAGTATAAATGATATCGATTCATCACCACCGCTTATGGCTTGAATGGTAATTTCTCGCATGTCCTTGTGCCATTCAGCAGCACACAGAAGCACACACACCGTGCACAAGAATAGAGGAAATGTTATTATTCTAGATTCCTTCATCTCCCCCGTGGCCAATGAGAATCTATTCAATTCCTTTATGAACGACGATACCCAGAAAGATAGTTATCATTGCCATTCAGTGAAGAGATTTCCATTTTAAATTGAGCACAACTTACATTTGTCATTTTTCTTTTTCTTGTGGACTGTATGTGTCCTTCCTGTGAAGCTTTTGGCAGCCAGCAGCCAGCAGAAGCATTCACCTAAGGACACATTGGGGCCATGCCATACCATATACCGTCATCATGAACCAGAGATGGGTATGTAAATTGAGTTAAGTGGCGTATGCAATTGGGTGATTAAAGGTGGACAAATGGTTCTAATATTTTAAGGGAATAAGATTGCCGGGACATGGCATGAGGTGGATGTGAACGGTATTTGAAATTATTCATTTAAGTAAATATTCCAAAGAGAATGATGGCGCGCGGGAAGTTCTTCGGGAAGAGGGAAACAGTGTCAGAGGTTGTCGTCTCAAAGTGACAGTTTGTGTAAAAATGTAAAGCTCTCCTCTGACAGAGGTCTTTGCAGGGACTCATTGCTATTTTGTGCTTAGAATTAGGCATTCGAAAGGAAGGAAGGAAGGAGATGTAAATTTTGTTTAGTAGTTGCGACCTTTCAAACGGGAGTTGACAACCTAGGACGAGGAGGAGTCGCTCGTGACTGTTTTGGTTAAATTAGTGTCAAAAAAGAGGAAATTCAGTAAACGATTCTATGCTCTTAATCAGGAGGTATAATTTTCACAGATACTAGTAGCCCGAGTTCTGTTAGCATGCACGATTTGCAATCATGGGTAATCAATGCAAGGAATACGCCTATGTACTAAACACATACCCTACACACTTCCAGCGGGCCTGGTTAGCAAAGCTGTTCACGCTATGAAACCTCCTTCTGAGGTTCCTGCATTTTCTGTGTCTCCTCCTCCGTAGCTCATTTTGCAGTAGTGTCCCATAGTTACATGTTTCCGCCCAATATTTCCTCCGACTGCCACATGTGATAGAGAATAAGGGATGGACTGCGCAAAGTAGTTCTCCATACCAAGAAGCTGCATGCTGGGTATCTTTATCTGGACAAGATGGCGAGCTGTCATGCCTAAGTTCATCATAAAGACACAAGGCACCATAATGGGCCCACCGCGATCCCCTTTGTGAGTCTAAAATGGCAGACAAAAACCTGAAGCCTAAATCAAGTCGCCCCAGCAATCGATTGCCCTGCAGAAGTTGAGAAGGACCTTTGGTTGGTTAAAAACAAGTATATATCCTACGAGGAGTGTAGGTCTTCACAATATCAACAAATATCACATTCAGATAGTTCTAACCTGCTAGCGTGCCTACTTAAAAGACAATGACCAGAGAGGATCTCAATCATAATCCTAACTTGTGATTCTTCATTCTTAATGCCTGCGCTCAGACTGGTGTAGTATAGAGCAGAACTGATGTGACAACTGTGGAGAGTAGAAGTCATACATGATGTTCCACAATAAAGGGCCTAGGACAGATCTCTGTCTCCAGCAGTAACGTTGTAGTATTTTACCTCTTCATTTGTGTCATATATAAGTGTCATATTGCTGAAGAAGCTCGTCAGTATACGTAGCAAGTAGTATGGTGTATCCAATCTTGCGAGTGATCTTCTGATGAACGACCTTTGTTCCATAGAGTCATCTTTTCCCTGCGATGGCATCCTTTGCGATCTCAAGTACTGCTCTTATGGCATCAACAGTAGATCGCTTGTTTCTGAAGCCAAATTGATGTACATAGAGGGCTCCTTCATTCGTCTGCCACTGCGAGTACTCTATTTCGAGGATCTTTCCCATGGTGTTCGGTAGACATATTGGGTGATAGGACGATGGTTCTTTTGGGGGTTTCTTTACTTGTTTTGTAGTTTCCACTGGTCGGTGAATGTTCCTTCATCAAAGCACTTCTGCATCGTCGTTATGAAGAGGTCTGGTCTCCGTTTTTTTTGACACTTTAACTGCCTTATTTGGTTAAGGCGGTATCTTGGTGTCGCGTATCTTATTGCATGACTTAGGCAGCTCCCCCAGAGTAACTATTGGGATGTCCCCTGTACTTACCTCTCTTACAATATTGGGCATAGTAGCTGGTATTTGTTTCGGAACTATAATTTTTTGACGTATTAACCCCACGGAACAACCCCCAAACTGGAGGGCCAGTTTATTTTATTGGACCCCTAGGACTTGGTGTTGGGTAAACCGGTGTGAGCGCTGTCATTGGCCGTTTAAATGCTTATTCGCTCTGTTCCAGGGACCTGACTATCCTTGGAAATTACTTGTCGACCTGTGATCCAAATATGTCGAAACAGCTCACGCTAAGTGTTCACTGTGTTCAACCTGACTGCAACTATAGACGCCACCATTGACTCCATCTTCCGCTGCCGTCTGGATCAAGAAGAAGTGCTCTAGTCAGGGAGCAGTCTTCCCTCCCTCTCATTTACTGCAGCCAAGGGTTGGTTATTATTTCTTGGATCAAGGCACTAGGCACCCAGCAGTCACCATGTGGAGGTTGAGAGTAGGAGTTGGTAGGCATCAGCAAAGTGAATAACGCTTGTGTTTTCATATCATTGCTTGCAGTACCATTTGACCAGAGTTTTCGAATCAAACCCGGAGGGATGACGCAGTAGAGGACCGCCTCAGGTTGGAGGCAAAGAGTAAGCTAAGTGGATAGGCTTGTTGGTTGAGGCCCTTCAAATACAATCATTTGGTGGTCACTGTGGGAATATTCCTCACCGATCCTCTACTTTCGCGATTAAGTTGTTCATGAAGGTTATATTGTGTCGATTAGTCATTCTAATGTCGTAATAACATCTTTGCCCATGTTAAAGAAGGGGGCTGCTATTTGAATGACATGTAATCGTAGTAAGTAAAAAGCTTGATAACTCCTTTGTATTTAGAGGACACTTCATTCCCGAAGGACACATCCATCTTCCCGTAGCTTCTTCTTACAAAACCATCCGCATACAGAAGTTATATTTATCGAAAAGAATACATTTTAAGAATGCATCCACTCAATAAACCTCTCTAACAAATTGTTACATCTGTGGTTAGCATTTAGGTACCATCCTTGTTGTACAGACTGACTTCCCCCAGTTTGTTTCATCTACATTTATTTGGCTTATTTCTTCTTCGTGGTTTCAAATACCTGAATCGATTGTGCAGTATGTACTACATTTGGTATTCAACATAATTTGGTTGTAACTTTCGAAGAGCCTTGTGGAAACTCCTTCTGTCTTCTGTCAGAAGAGGAGGAACACTTGCTGCTGAAATCGATGGCCTGAAGGTTTATGAGGATGAGATTTGTTCCTTCGTTGAAACTTGCTTGAATTTTTAAATCCAATCAAATCCACAGAAAAAAAAAAAAAAAAAAACACAAATAAGATCCTTATTTTACACAACAGAGCAAAGTTACGAACGAGTAAAAGTGTCTCGAATCGAATTTGCCATTAATAATATTAACACTCGAGATTCCTATCAAAAAGTTAAGGAATTCTCAAGGAAATCTTTCGAAACAAACTTCTTCTGTACTCTGCTAGGCGAAGAATCCATCTTAAGAGCCAAAGAGCACAACCAGCTCATGATAGTTGCCTGATAGTTTTCCCAAAAAAAAAAAAAAAAAACACAGATGTGTACTTCTTAACTTCATTAGCTGCACATGTACATTCGGATTAACGAATCTATCGTCTGTTTTTCGTTCGAAAGGAAGTCCATTAAATCTCCTTCACACATACACAGGACGCCTTTGAATCCTTGGAAATGTTTATGCTACTGCATATTTGAACTGCAAAAAGAATCAGGAAGTTTATTTAACTTTATTACTGAGCGAGAGAGAACAGATTTTACCCGGCGAACGATGAAGCCCACTTTTATTTTTATTTTTTTTGCTTTGAGTTGGTAGTCACTTTTGGAACTCATTAAAGATTCGACAAATGGAATGTGAAACAGTATAATGGATTAGAAGAAGAAAAACAAAGCAAAAGGACTAAACTGCGAAATTTCTTGGCAAATAAAGTTAACAAAACACAAAACTATTTTATGGTAACATTAAGTTTTAATGCTATCTCTGTTGGGTGCGTGGCTATTGGACGGATTAGAAACATCGGAGTAAGTACTAATGGGAAAGAAGTCAAGTTACGTGTTACTATCTCTGTGACATGCAATGTTCGTTGGATCTGACGGCTTATCAGACGAGCTTTTCAAGTCAGCTGGGGATGAATTGGTAGAGAGCATACACCAACTCATCTCTAAGATCTGGTCAGACAAATGTATGCCTGATCCACAAGAAAGGAGCTCCCCTCAACTGCCCCAACTAAGCATCAGCCTCCTCAACATTGCGTACAAGATCTTTTCTGCAATATTTTATCAATAGCCTGACTGACACCCATCAGTGCGTTCTTCAGGCCAGCCAAGTCCACCATCGATCAAATCTTCACACTTTGACAGATTCTGGAGAAAACCCAAGAAGTCAATATCGATACTCATCATCTCTTACTCGATTTCAAGCCCTCCAATGACAGCATCTATAGAGACGAACTGTATAGGTATAAATCCATGTTTTGACATCCCTGTCAAACTTGTCCGTCTGTGCATGATAAAGATGAAAACGCTCGCTACTCCATCGCAAGAGGCGCGTACAAGTTCAAGCAGATGAGCAACTCAGAGTGCATAACTGGAAGCAACAAAAGACCGAGCTAAGTGGAGAGGCTTGTTGGTTGAGGTTCAGGTTCACCCCAACTGTTAGAAGAAGAATAATTCTATTCGCTTTGCCTTTATTTTTAAAACAAAGAACCATTCTGAACATTTACTTTTCAACATGAATTCTTTCAAATCAATCTGAAGTTATAATTTTCGATGAGGCGTCCAAGCAACAGGCACCATTGACAACATCTATGTACAATATGCATCTTTTATTTCGTCACTGATCTTTGCAAAAGGCTCCACTCCAGGTAAGGTTAAATATTCCCAAATCTTTGGGGACAAGCCTCACTATTCTACGCTTTTGTTTGTATCTTTGGATTCAATTCTTCTGACATTCTAGTCAAATCAGGATAGAGCTCAGCAGATGGGAACGACAAGAATCGCTCTCCTATTGGAACTCTCAAAATGGCTTAAAACTCGCCAAAAAATTCATCAACTACTCAAAAAAGAGAACAAAAGATATCCTCTCTATGAGCAAATACAAAGTTAAGAAAATCATTGATCTCTCAATTACCACTTCAACAAAATGGGCCGTGTCTCCTATGTCTTGAAGACACTGAAACAGCCCACCACATATTGTGCGAATGTCCTGCCATAGCTCGGCTTAAGCTACGTAAGGAATTTAACAAAGGCTTCACATCTCCCTCTGATGTCTCCTTAGCTTCAGCTATAGATATCTTTAGATTCATAAATGAACTAGACTTCAGCTGAACCACAAGAAAAAACTGATTATATTCAAGCCTGCTAGAGAATAGTACAAAAGATCTTCCTGGGTCGTAGTGCTTCGTAAGCCTATCGCCTTCTCTTATCCCTCACTATCCTTAAAAAAAAAAAAACAAAATATTCGCACACATTCTTATTCATTCACAAAAAGTATTCGCTGAGCTCACATTTTAAATATTGCATATCGTAAAACGAATCTGAAGCGAGCTCCCGTTCACATTCATTTCAAGAAATAATTTTCTACTCCTACACTTCTTTGCCTGCTATTAAATTTGGAATAAGGCAATAAATGTTTCTAGTGACAGGTGCTATCGTCTAGCTATGTGCTCTTTTGATTCTTTTCTGTCGCCATTGTTTTTTCTCTTCGTTTCTACCTGCTTTTTATGAAACCATTCGAAGGCTCGTGAATCATTTGTAGATTTTATTGCTTTTGTGAATACTCCAATAGTCCATTTGAATGAATACTTTCAATGTGAGCCTGCTACTCTACTACCCAATCATTCATGAGTACCAACACGATTCATTCTTGCTTGTTTTTTGTGCGCGTGACACTGTGAGAGGCTCGTTTTTTAGCGAATGATTCACAATGATTTTGCTCCACACTATCGTTTTTTGAGTCCTCACGCCAGTGTGTTGGTTTTTTATTCCATATTTCACACAAAAGCTACTTTCTTCAGCCTCAAATTAAATATGGTAACGGATATGTATTTTCTAATTCAAAAAACCCTATTTCACTCAATATTTTTGACCCCTCTTAGGTTCCCTTTCATTTACAAATTTAATTAAATAGAATTTCCAGTTGAATAATTTACTAGAAAATAAACACAAAAAATAAAAAATATTCCTAGTAAGCTAAAAATCATTTCACACACATAACGTGTTCAGCATATTCAAATAAAAGATATAAACGTATCTGTGTGTGAATTTATGTTCTCAGATATCGAAATCATTTGCACACAAAAAGGGTTAGGACCAGTGCGCGTTTGATTTGGCTTGCTCTGCTGCTGTTAAAGCAAATATTAAAAATCATAAACTTTTATAGTCATGGAAAGTAGTTCTCATTTTGTTTAAATATTCATTTGCTGAGTCGAAAAAAAAGACAGTGAGTTGGGGGCATACTACTGTTAGGCAGATTTGTATTTGTTTTGAAGATAAATTTCCTGAGTTACACATCACAAAAAAAAACAGAAAATTTAAATTAAATTCAGTGAGTTGTGAATAATTTTATTTCGCACATCAGTTGGTTTTCTTTCCTCTTTTTTTTTTTTAATTTACAGTTTTGATTGGTATTTCACATCAATACATGGGTACCAATTCTTTTTATCATTTAATTTGGCAACTCTGTATGCAAAATGGAGAAAGAAATTAACATTTTGATAAGATCGTCTCCCAAATTGACATATCCTTGGAGTTATAACGAGCATTTGAACTATGACAACAAATTTATTCATTTTTAGTACCTATTTACTCATCTTACTCACTCACTATCTAGATACACACACCGATATCGATGTCGCCCAGAGAGTCTAAATGTATGCGAATAACTTATGCATTCAGTTCCATTGCAAAACAATAACGACAGTGATAAGATATCCAATTGCTGCTGGAAGTTTGTACTCCTAAAGGAGAGAAACGTTCGATTTGCATTTCAGTCGCTCAATGCTGTTGCATTGCAAGAAGTTAAACAGAATTGGAACTATGTTCGACTGGGAATTGACATCTTCGGTAAGCACTTCGGAACACGTCGCTGTATTTATTGTTGAGTGCATGAAAGTCAGACTCAATGAATGTGTTTCGCCGCCGTCCCTTATCAAGAACTGTTTGCAATTGATATTGAAGAAATATGATGAAAGTATGTATATCTCGGGTTCAAAGTGTTTTTGACATCACTTTTGATAGTTATTTGCATGTCCATTGCTTTGAATTTTTGTATCGGGGAAAGGATGTGGTCAATGCCATTTTAAAACTTTCATAACTGAGACAAAGAAGGGACATATAGTGCATGTATAAGTAGCTAGGCCTTGTGCAGCTAGGCCATAAGCAGCGCAAGGCCTAGCTTCTCACAACTGTACAGGTTGTGCTTGGCATATATATTTGCATGTATAGAACGGACCTAGAGTCGAAGGGTAAAGAGTTTTCGAGCAGCTTTCTTATGACAGTAATACTGTTACTACTACATACTATTGAATGTTTGTCAAACGCTCGCAAGGGGTAGGGCCATGAAAAATGTTGATGGCATTCAATCTTGGAACCCCTTGTGGAGTAGCCCAAAACACTAACCACTGAGTCATGGCACCAACTCTTCTTTTGGTAGAAATATGGTTTGTAATGTGGCACTCCTCTTCATTAGCTTACACGTAGGCCGATGATTATTCTATACTCCTTATGCCCTCGCAACTGTCTTGTAACGTCTTAGTTTAAACTGATCTAAAACCGAATACAAAATTCAGAGGCTTCTGTCTCCAAAAACAGGGCATGCACTCTGGAATAACGCAGGCTATACCGCGGGTTAATGTTACTGATTGCATAAGAAAACTCAAGTGTCAATGCCCAGTGCTAGGTGCGGGGGTGTATGTACATCACATCGATTGGTGGAGCGCACACAAGTCTTACAGAATGGCAGCAACGCTGGAGGCATTCAACCAAGGGCCATTGGTTACCGACCTAAGAGCAATGGATAAACTGCAGACATGGTGAAGATAAGTATATGAACGATGACTCCCTTGTTTGGCCATCGTGCAATGATACCGCCGAAAACGTGGAGCATGCCCACGTTTCCAGCTACAAAGAATGGAATGCAGTGAGTTGGTATGCACAGGATGTATGCCAAGAGTTAAGGCGGCTGGAGCGACAATGAAGAGAAATCGAAGAAAACGTTAGAAAGAACGAAGTCCAAAAGATTCTGCGCGACAAGAACGTGAGAGAAGCGTCTAAAGGGACTAAAAGGCTTTAGATGACAAGTAAGTCATAAGCTTCCTTACGATGAAATGTCATGCAGGAGCATGTGCAAAGCCACAGAAAAGATGCAAACATTGTTGGGTTGAAAATTAGTCGGGAAAAATGAAACTAAACTATAAATACTAAAAAATGTGGGGTTTCTGGAAATGTGACTTAGCTCTCACCAATTTTTTCCCAGTTGCCGTATTTCTTTCTCGACCGTACTGTGCCATGTTCTCCTAGAACATACACTTATCCTGAGTAAGCAGTTTCCTTTGCATCATGTGATTAGCTATAAACCTGTCACCCTTTGTGACCAGTTCAATCCCACTTTCGTCGTCGCATGGTTGTGCCTATAGGTTCATGACCCACTCAAGAATAAGCAGGGCAGTTTTCATGTGAAAGAAATTAAACTAAACTAGTTCAGTTGGGGTTGCCATATTCAAAAGAAAGTTTTTATCGAACCCAGTGAAAGGGGTTAATGTCAATCAATATTCTTAGGTAATTGGAAATAAAGGCAATCGATAAACAACGATTCTTCTGGCCAAGTCCATAACCTTCTCTAAGCTGTTTTGTTCGACATTGTATTTTCTCCAATTAACGTCTATGCAGACGAGGCCAAAGATCACCGATCTGTAGCATTCCGTGCAAGTTGCCTTCTTTGTAGACAGCATATTTAGATAAGGACTTATCAAATTGTTAACGATAGGTTCTAGGCATCCACATAATACAGCAAACACGATATTATCTTGAGAAGACTGTTTGACACGCGGACAACTCGATCCGACCAAATATTGTAGATAAACTGATGCATGCACCTTATCAGCCTTCGGCAGCATGGCCGTAGGTTTCAGCTGCTTTGTTAGATTTAACATTATGTAGCTATCCCTAACCTCATTTCGGTCTAATCGATTTGACAAGAATCTTGACTATCATCGTCACTGTTGAATGGCTTGTTCTGCGTGACGGCGGCATATTGGTCATCATTGCCGTTTAATTGTTCCTTCCGTATCCATTGCCATTTCCATAACTGCAGGCTTCTGTTCTAGCTTTAAAACCCTGGCATGTTCTCTTTATCTTTTGGTATAATTTTCGAAAATCCTTCCTGAAGTAAAGTCATTCAATCTCCTCTCCTCCTTTCTCTTCTATCTGAGAAGTCGATGTTTCACTTTTCTCTTCTGCATGTTGAGCTCGCGAGCAGGTCTAGTCCTTCTTCGCCGTTTTAAATGCTTCCAGTTTTGCTGCATGTGCTTGCTGGCATTTCTTATCAAACCGAGGCATGGTTGGTTGACTTTAAAACGGCATTGCTCTACCAGTTTTGAGGAAGTGGAAACCGCATTAATGGCAATGTTTTAGTTTGATGAGTGAATTTTATCCAGAGCACTCTCCATGATATGACTTATCGCAGGGAGGAACTTACCTGATACTAACATAACCAAATCATCCGCGTATGCCATCACCTTGATCCCCTTTCTGTCAAGTCGCACTTTGATCCTGTTCATGGCCAGAAGTCATAGCAGAGGTGAAATAACACCTCCTTGCGGAGTACCTCTGCTGACCGTCTTAGTTTGTACAGCTATTACCTAGTGTTGCCTGAATTATTCGATTTGTTAACATGGATACCACTCATAGAGTAAAACGAAGTCTTCTACACCTAAATCGGTGAAGGCTTCTTGAACAGATTCAGTGTAGAAGTTGTTGAAGGCTCCTTCCATGTCAAGGAAGGCAAGAGTGTATTTCTTATAGTGGAGGGTCTTTTCCACCGTTCGCACTGTACATTCCTTTAGGAAAGCATGTTGGGAACTCTCCAAGGTTTGACGAATGTGAAAATCTAGGATACGTTCTATGAATGCGATGATGAATTGCCCATTGCAGCCTCCATTTCTCTTCTATCTGAGTTCGCTCCTCTCGTCGATCCATCTGCTACACAAATTAAAAATTGGACTTTGTCCGAGTGGAAAAACAACATCCTCAAACTCAGTGCAACTAATTCCAATATTTTTTTTTGCAAGGTGCCTTTATGGTCCTAACTCCAAGAAATGCTGAGTTTATTTTATGTGTGTCATAAGCACAGCAGGCTTAGTAGAGCAGTAGTCGACAGCTTCAGCGGTTAGTTCAAGTGTCTTCTGATTGTAAATGCCAATAAGGTTATTTATAATATAATGTTATTTTTACAAAGGTTACATCGAGGTTAGCATTACTATAAATGTCTCGCAGCCTCTAATATGTGAGTCCTGTGAGTGAGGTTGCTAGTCTATTTTTATATAGCTGATGAATCTTTTATCGCATTGTTTAATCCAATTACATCTCTCAGATGTTGAGCCATGACATGATTTCGCCAAACATTATAATGTGCGTGCGTGAGGTCTTTTCCAACAAGAGGTAGGGTCGAGAACTTTTTGTCAGTATCCTTGCGATTGATTAGAGACTGGAGAGACATGTGTCACAAGACATGTCTCCAATTCACATCACTCCAAAGGGCATTCATGATCGGAATTTTACTTTCCTTCCATTACGCGCGAGCATGTTTAACATATCACCTTAAAGGTTTGGGTAAAAGTCAGATTGTCACAAAATTATGTCAGCTTTAATAAAATCGGATATTTTTCCTCGCAACCACCAAACCCTTCTCAAGGCAAATTTAATATGTAACCAGGCTCTCTGGAAATATCTTCAAAGTTAAGGTAAATTAACTTCCAAAGAAAGTAGACAGGCTTTTCGCTCTCGTATCGTCGTCGTTGGATGTTGGATGTTGGATCCATGACAGTAAATTCTGCATGACCTTGTCTGATGTTTTAACATAATCCACATCACTTGAGTCAATTTAGCCTGCTGCCTGGTATTTTTGCTTAAAGAGATTAAATCGTGTTTAAAATCTTCCACCAGGATACCATTTCCCTGTCATGTTCACTGATTTATGCCAATTACCTGGCGGCAATTATTTCAAGACTTTTTTTTTTTTAAATATTAATTCAGTCATTTTATAAGCGAGCAGGCAAACACAGGCACCACCTCGAAGAAGAGAACACGTGAAGGAGCAGCCGCATGAGTAACATGCGATTGCATGGTTTCTTAAGGATTGGCCCCATGGGGACTTGTATACGGGGTAGGTATAGGTAGTATAATAAATAAACGATTGTGAGGCTTAAGTGTGCGTGAGCTATTGATAAAGTAAGTGGAAAGCATACCCGGAAGGAGGCTGAAGTTTGATGTTTTAATATACAATGTTTTCACTTGATGTGCTTCGGCAAAGGATGTCTGAAGGACGTGTGCCAATGAGTAGAATATTTATGATGTTTTGAAAATTTGAACGCTAGTTTGAGCTTAAAAATGTAAATGCTTTTTAAAGAATTGATGTCTTAAGTCTTACAGGGTGGGCTTGGAGGCTATAGAAGCAATAAAAGAGGCCTGGACAGATCTAGACGTGAACTGGCATATTACCAACTGGATATAGAACGTACTTAACAGCAGAATTATCAACTCAGCCGAAGGAAGGACCTAGCTTCGTGAGGAGGAGGAGGAGAGGGAGGAGAAGGGGGTTTCCCCTCTCTGACGCCTTGGCTTTGTCATTGTAGCAAGCGACCTGGTGATACTGATTAAAGGCAAATTTGTGCCAAGAATCAGTGAACTCATGGAATCTGCCTTAAAAGAATCTTCTAAATGGACGGACCAAAAAGGGTTAAGAGTTAATCCGAGTAACACCGAGCTGATTCTGTTGGTTGATTGGTTGAAACTGGCCCTCGGTGAGCATGCACTTCGACCTAGAATAAGTCCATTGTGCTGCCGATGAGTAAGGTCGATGTGTCAACCTCTTACTCTGGGAACCATTTATTCCTTAGTAAGAAGGAGCCAATCCTAGACGTACAAGCGTTGTTGAGATCGTTTAGATCATTGAACAGGTATTCACCTAATGTGGCCTAATCTCGAACACGTGCATAGAAGGTGGTCTCCACTTCTTTTTCATCTCTACAGCTTCTGCAGAAGGCATTGTAGGGAATGCCCAGCCTTCGGGCATGTCTTCCTATAGCACAGTATACGGTGACAGTGTTCACTATTTCGGAGAGAGTTCCTCCTTTGTGTTTCAGAAGTCCGATGGACCTGGTCTTATTTAGCATGGGCCAGAGCAGCCTTGCAGTGTGAAAGTGGTCGAGCTGTTGCCATCGATGGTTAGCTTCTTGGTCTTTTGAAAAGATTCCAGCACTGACCCCTTTCTCGTTTTTGGAGCCATTCGAAAAGATTGTCAGCCATTCATGATGTAGGTTATCTGGCCCTGTTCACCAAGAAACGAAAAATACCACACTTCACATTGCCAAAGCTAAAAGGCACCAAAATAAATCTCTCAACTGAGGAGAAATAGATATCTCGGAGTAATTCTAGATTCTAAGCCATCGTGGAGAAGGAATGTAAAAGCAAGGATAAACAAAAATCTGAATGCTCTCTGCGCCTAGGAAAGATCATTTGGCAGAAGATGGGGAATGTCAGTCTGGTGGACAGCAACAGAAATAAAGAGCTATTTAAGTGAACTCTACAAAGTTCAAAGATTGGCAACCCTGCACCACAAGAAGAGTCGGACATGATTCTTCATCTCTTTCCCTTGAACTCGTTCATTATCGTTGATGCCGCAAAGGGAGCCAACAGATTGAGGGAATCTGTCGAGACTCACTAATCACCATCAGTGACCACAATGTCAATGCTGGATACCTGGACACATCAATGTGGAAGGGAACAAAAAGGCGGATGAAATGGCAAGGCTTGGGTCTGCTATGGATATCAGTGAGGTTGATACATCCACACTGCCGCCGATCGGAAAACACTGTATAGTAGGTATTATATATTATTATCTGCTTGTTCGCAAATGAGGTGCAGAGTCCAATAATTTATGCAGAAGCTGTGGAGGCGAAGAGAGGCTAGAGTCAATCCAACACATGCTGTGCCACTGCCTCGTCCTTCAAGAACAACGCCCTCAAATCCTAGGCTACAGTTTCTTCGGTAGCATTGTAGAGGTCACGGATAATAAACCTACTTACTTAATTACTTAAAGGGCTCCCGACCCATGTAGAGTCCCTGGCTGAGACATCGTTGCCTTCCATTCTCTGCGGTTTCGAGCACGCTGCTTCCAGTTGTGAAGATCAAGTTTTCTGGCATCCACGACAACTTGGTCTTTGTACCAGAGATTCGGTCTTCTTCTCCGTCTCGAACCTGGGGATTGTGTTTCCAAGTTTCCATCCACACTGCCGATTAGTGTGTTGCAGAAAGGTTTTAGACGTTCTCACAATACATTTGATAGGATCTTATATGCGACATTTAACAGGGATATGCCTCGGTAGTTTTTACAAGACTTTTTTGGAGATGGGGGCATAAACTTGCTCAGATTCGTTAGTAGTCTCAAGTGGTCTTCAGGGGGACCGGCACCAAGATAGATGCCCCGGCACTTTTTGCATCTCCATTAAGCAGAATGGACTTTTTTAGTGATGTGTTCCTCTTCTATCATATACCCTATTTACCTCAAGTAACCTACTCTTTACATATTTTCCCCTATTTTGGAACACTTTTTCACTTCTAGCACTTGATGAAGAAAGCCACTTCTAGCATTCTTAACACTTATCTCAATTTGGTTCGTACCCACTTGTTTTGCATTTTTTTCTTTTCATTTAGACTCACGTTAAGACCTATTCAAAACAAATTTCGTAAAAACTCATGATTGCCTGAATCACGATTGCACCCCAGAGTACTAGTTTTTTTAAGCTCCTTCTGATTTCCTCCACATCACCAAGCCCTTCAATAACAAAAGCAGCTACAAGCACTCTGCCGAGTATGCACATTTTAAAATTCCTCCGAACTATTTGACTCTCATTCGCCAGGACTATAGTTACTCGCATTATTAAATACCAGCTCTTAGCCAGTTATTCGATCGGACAGCAAATAATAGTCACTGATATTCTGTGGAAAATATGCACTAAATGAAAAAGAGTCCTTATCCTTGTCATTGCATGGAGGAATTTGTTAATAAACTGCATGCTAAAATATAGGAGAATGTTGATTGAAAATAGGAAGGAGCCAAATTTACTCACAAAGCTATGCTATAGGGGATCATTGCTTATAATGAAAGCAAGGGCGTAGGAATCTTAACAAGTGTGCTGTGCATGCTAGGGGATACTTCCCAATGTGCTATGAAGTAGTTGCAGGAGAAAAAGGGCTCGTGGAATAGATGAATTTTATTTTTGAAAAGTTATTTCAGTATTAAGCATATTTCTGTTGATGTCATATTGACGTATTCGCCTGGTAGAGTATCACGTCATTGGGTTCCAACAGTTTGAAATGAAATTACTGATGTAGGCTTCTACGTGTTTGCTATTTGGTCCCACTAATTCGAGAGGAGAGAACTTTAAGAACCAATTTCCTATCTACGATAATACTTGGGTGGCCAGGTCGCTGTAACAGCAGCTTTCAAAGTGATGTCACTTTTCAGCTGTCAAAATTACATCCAGCTGTCAAAGTGACATCGAGCTATCAAAGTGACATCCAGCTGTGAAAATACTCGTATCTAAAAAGGCTTGCCATTTCATCATCGATCGGTCATCATCATGGCCTCAGTGTGCAAGCGAGTCGTCACACCGTGGAATAGTTTGAAGTTAAGTTCTCTTTTTTGGACCTTAAGCCACCAACTAGGTAGAGATTGGTGCAAAATGAAGAAAACTCATCCGCGTTGGTGGCTACTATCGAAGAAAATCCAGAAATGTCCATTCGGTGACGATCAGCTGAATTGGACATTCGCCAGAAAGTCACTCCGGCTTGTTTTGCAATTTTATTTGAGCCTGGTACAAGAACTGGAGCTAGACGACTGCAGACATAGCCATGAGTTCACTAATGCGGTAAAGGTGGAAGAAGGATACGAAAGCCTGGGTGTTGGTGTATTTATTCTATATGGGTGGTATTCAATTTGGCTGGGGAGAGACTTGTATGTATTTTTTGCATTCGTTCGTAATTCACAGTTTCCTTTTCGCGTTCATATTGAAATATACTAGGTGCTTTCTGAGCGAATTATCTAATTTTATTATTGTCGGGACGGTCGGGAATTGGTGATTGATTCCCTCCTCTTTCCTCTCATTCAACTTATTTTATCTAATATATCGAATTGCGCTACGCAAAAAAGGCCCTAAATTAAACATCAAAACCATATTTCAGGTAAGTACATTATGTACTTATATAAATTCATTAATTTCAGTTAAAAAATAGATATTTTAAAGTTAATTACATTTACATATGTCAAAGACATGCATGCATTTTTTATTGGTACATTTTGTATACCACTTGCCTGCATTTTCACAAAAAAATATTTTTATCTAATTAACATGTATGAAATGTGAGATAAACGATTTAAAATTAAATTGCTTACCGCTGTATTCACACCTTGAAACAACATTTGTGTTTAACCATTACATCAAGGGCTAATGAAATTAAAAATTCCATTTTTCCCCGCAGAAAAAAATTACACAAATTACACTTTACATCCTCATGTTTGTTTGTTTGATGATTTTTTATATTTTTTTTTACAACATTTGATTGAAGTCAATTAATTAGTACATCTACGGCATACATACATGTACATATGTAAATATTCACTCATTTATTTTTTTCAAAATTTATAAATTATTAAATAATTTTTAATATTTTTTATGTACCGATATCGAAAATATTTGTAAGGAACTAAATGGGCCCATAAAAGACAAAAAATTTGTAAAAAAGGAAACAAACAGAATAAACGATGAAGCGGGTTGTATGCTTGCTTAAAAATATTTTTTATTTAAACATCTGATAAAATTACTCTAAAACACGGTATTTCTCAATAAGTGGGCGGATTTTAAAAATGTTGCAACATATAGTGCATTTTGTTCCCAAGAACTGGATATTTTTTTGATATAACTATTGAAAAAGAGTTTTTTGACAAGAACGCCCCTAAAATATAGGCGTGGCCATTAACAATATGTGGAAGATATATCTACATATTTGCTTAAGGAAGTTTTATTAAGTTTTATGTAAAATTACTGGAAAAAAGTTATTTTTTCTAAAAGTGGGCGTGTCAGTGGAAGTATTTTGAAAATGTCTATAGTTTTCTGCTTCCTTTTCTACGGACATGGTATACAAAATTTCATCGATCTAGCTCAAATTTTAAGGCCTAAAAACTGGTGGCAGACAGACAGACGGACAGACAGGACAGGCAGACAATCGACTCCGCTGCTGATGCTGTTCATTTTGATATGTATATATCAATCTACCGCGTCTATCTTTAATATTTCTCTATGTTACAAGCTAGGTGTCAAACTCAATACACCCTTAGAATAGGGTATTAAAAGAGACTAAAAACTTGGACTGACCTAACCTCAACCCCTCAAACGGTTTTTGAACTTATAAGTTGTTTACTTCTTTAATTTGTTTATTTGCATACGTATTCAATTGTTTACTTCCTAAAGCCAGTTTTAGGGGCAAACATCTGCTTGTATTTACTTGTTTACCATAATGATGCGAGATGCTTTTGTAGTATCTGTAAATTGTTTACATCTTTCGCTGTTTATTTCCTTACTAGATGCTTGGTTATGGTGTAAACAAGTTGACCCTGATTGGCAATGAAGATTGCGATTTCGTTCAGTATCTCTGATCTCATCACAAGTAAATCATAACTAGAACTTACGCGTGCAGCTGAATGAATACATTCATTTGCTGTTGTGAACCATTCGCTAATAAACGAGCCTTTCACGTGAAAATCTGTACAGTCTCATGCACACAGAAAACAAGCAAGTAGGAATCATGTAGGAAAAGATAACGAAGTTCAGTTTGCAAAACGAATCATGATGATGCTGATAGTCATAAATCAAAGTATTCATTCAATTGGAGTATTCACAAAAGCAGTGAAACGTACAAATGATTCACGAGCCTTCGAATGGTAGGTAAAAAACACACACAAAGAACAAAGGCGACATCAAAGAAACAAAAACAAAGAAAACTGCGAATGCATACATAGATAGAAGATCTAACGAGCCACTCGAAATATTCACTGTCTTTTTGCCAGATACAGTACCAGGCAGCAACGTTTAAGGGTAGATAATCGTTTCTTGGGATGAATGTGAATAGGACCTCGCTTCAGATTTATTTCATGAGAGGCAATAAAATGTGAGTCCAACGAATACTTCTTTTGAATGAATACGAATGAATGTGAATACGTAAAGAGGGGAATATTTCGAATGGCTCACAAAATGGGCTACTTGCTGCTGGTGCATATGCATAACTAGCAGTTTCAAATGATATGCCTCTTTGTTAGGATATGATTTCCTATGGCGCATCATTATCAAAGATCCTAAGTATGGACATATGTGTTTATGCTCTATTTTGAAAAAAACCTGAAAGCTAAAGCGAGCTCTGGTCTGCTTGTAAATGTTTTTGAGGCAAATTAAACCAAAATTTGTAGAATGCAATACTTTCTTAATCTTAGCACTGTGGGGCGTAGGTATTTGGCTTGGCCGTACATACACAGTGCATCACTACTGATCCATTTTTCTCCACGGTACCCTTTCAGATAAAGAAATTATTGGAATCCTTTGAAGCAGTTTGGGGGTTGTATCCTTAAAAAATGCATGCAACCATGTGCACCGAAAGACAAAATCGAAATGCACATAAATATGCTCACTTTTCGAACCTAATACACATCCCAAACTATAAATTCAACTAAAAATACGTTCCAGTGAAAAGTGTCAGTAACATATGTATGTCTTTCTATCAAAAGCGCACTTAGTCAATGCACATGAGTGCGTTAATATGTGTCGTAATCCAATTACGTTCTTTTGTTAATTCAAATTCAATACATTATATCGAATAGATCCATTTTAATCATAGTTGATATAATTGATTGTCCTTTTTTTCTGATTTTCTAGCAACAAAGGGTCCATTTATCCACTATAATCAGATCGATATAATTAAAAAATGAATATAATTAAAAACGAAGTGTATTTGTTTGGTAAGCACATTAGCAGCTGAATTGGTTTCAATAGGAAATCAATTTTAAACTCCTCCAAAAAAATTAATAATAATATACAATTTACTGTAGCCACACAAGCCGTTTCTGAGCATATGTTGAAACAACAGGAAAAAAAAACATTTGTGGTTTAAATTATGAACCCAAAAAGCATATGGTTGGATCCCAAATGAGGTGGAGGTACATACTTGAGATTGTTGCGCAGCCAAACACACGTGGAGGAAATTGTTTGAGAGTCAAGCGGTCGGTGCTTTGAATATTCATTTGGTGTGGAAACGTGGACAATTTCACACAATGTCCTTAATTGCCCTCGTTAAGGTGTTGAAACAATTAGATTCATAGAGCAAGCGGTAATTAAGTTTATAGATTTTTTCATTTGAAATATTGGTGTTAGAATAATTGCTTATTTCGACTGGATTTAGAGCGATAATATGGGATGATGATGAATAATTTGGTTATCAAAAATTAGACTAAAAATAGAGAGTGCCAATATGCACGCAATTGCTATGAAAGAGTTGGTGTCAAGTCTCACCTTGTGGTTTCTATAATGGAAATGCTAAAATCTGTCAGGAGCGGATCGTGTGATACCGTATCGATTGGACCGATGAAAAGGAATTAACGACGCCAAGGGAACAAGGCACTGGAGTATAGGGTTCTAGTGCACGCGCCACACAATCCCAAGTCACACAGCCACAGGCTACAGAGCCACATCTCTCAGGATTGTTTAAGGCAACGTGGTTGCCTCAATTTTGGCGCAACTGCCCATCTCTTTAGTTCAGGCAAATCAAAGCTATTCGCGACCCATCCAGGAGTCCACTGGAGTACAACCACCTCAGGACACCATCAAATCAATGGCAAAGTTTCCGCAACCCACAACCGTTACAGATCTTTGGCGTTTCCTGGAAGCTCTCAATTTCTTTGTGCATGCCTGCCACACGCAGCTGCCGAACAAGCACCACTTTCGCATATGCTCCAGGTTGCCACCTAGAAAGATCGCAAGCCCCTGTCATGGTCGACAACAACACAAGCCGCCTTCTAACGTCGCCATTGCTTCAAGTAGTCGATGGCAAGACAAGACATTTGTTTCTGTATAAAGTGCAATTGTCTGTAGTGAAAATTCCCTTTCATCCTTTAAATTATTGAAACTACGTCTCGATAAACAATCAATCCCCCCCCTCCTGAGCTTTAATAAATCTAACCAATTCTATATCTCATCGTAGTCGGCACATGTGTGCTTGCTTTTATTCCTGGAATACTCATTATTCTTCAATGTGATGACTCTGTCACTGTCAACACATTTCCCGTTACCAACAATGACATCTGAAATACCCCATATCCTTGAATTAACACCCCGTAACAGTAAAAAAACAAGAAAAAAAAGGAAGAAAAATCCTATTCCACATGCTTTGAAAAGGATCTCCATTCTCCTCTCGAAAAGGACTTTTATTAACACTGTCTTTCTTTAAAGAAAGGAAATAAAAAAGAATTAAAACCATTTTTAACATACGGCTACACACAAAAGCATTTTCACCATAAATTACTTATTGACTTTAAAATGCCAATCGTTTTGAGCTCCTCCGAGGACGACGACGGTTCCTTTGATCCCCAACGGGGTTGTCGAACCGAGCCAAATATATACGTATACTACTATTGTATATCCGTATAATATCATTTGACAGGATTTGCAAAGTGTCCGCCGCTTTACATTGTCAGACCGTGAGAGACACATTTCCTATTCGGTTTTTGTCTCTTTTATTTATGTTTAACTTTTGTTTAAGTGTAGTCCTTCGTCGTCGTCGTCGTCGGGAAGTTTTCTTGTTGATTTATGTGTGCGCGTGGGTATTTTCTTTTACCGAAAATCTAATCCTCCCGATGGCAGTCGATAAGAAGGATATGGCGCGCTAGGTGGTGTCTTGTTTCCTAAATTATGTATAGAGTCAGATTCTTTTCTTTTTTCCGCTCTATTGCATGCTTGAAGCGAATAAGAAACATGAAATGGATAATCTCTCTTACTTGTGTTATAATCTTGGTTGATTATTTGAAAATTGAGGGTTTTTCTTTGCTTCAATTGTTTTACATCACTTCCTTGCGATTCTTCTCCAATCCTTACAATGTCACGACTACTAACCGCGTATTAACTATGCAGTTTTTCACATTGCATAAAATTTCATTAGAATCGCAGCAATATTTGTTGTAATTGTTGCTTTTATGTCGCACAATACGAGTATCGTGGCACGTAGCAAATGTACAAATCGCGACAATAACAATGTTTGGTTTTTTGTATTATTGGTTGCTTGCGCATGGCGTTATTATCTTAATGATTATAGCTGGCCGATAAGCCAAATTAATAAGTTTTTGTATGCATGCTACGAGCAACATTGCACATGTGTGGTACTTAGTCGTACTAAGAGGACTCAATTGAAGCTTTGAATGGAATCAAACGAATCAATTTGTTGTTATTTTTTGTCAGAAGAAACTTAAACTTTTCGATTCATTTTCCTTAAACTTTATAACCGGTTTTAAATGTAAAATAAAGGATAAATGTATGATAGGAGCCCACTGCTTTAACAATAAACCTTATCCTATTTGTTCAATATATCGAATGTCTACTAAGTTTCAAAATCAAAACATAAGAAAAAAGAAAATATTCACTCACCCAATTCATCCATCCATGTTGACGACGAGATTCAAAATTAGCTGTTGCTGCAACATTTTATGTTCTTTGCGCACAGGTACACACGGAAACGCGAAACCGAACCGGATGGGGGACAGGGGATAAATGGAAATGGAAAGCTAAAAGATTCACTTGGTTGCACCAGGAATAGATAAAGAGGGGATAAATGAAAATTAAACACTAAATTGCACAAGAAACAGACGTAAAGGGGATAAATAGAAATGGAACACTATAAGCATGAAACACAACTTTACAAAGGGCAGGGAACTTTATTCACACACGCACGCATATATCATGCGCCGGCAGACGCACTGAAATGACACTTTTTAAAAGCAAAACACTTTATAGAATAGATAGAAACACACACTGGAGAGGGGGGACAGGGAAACTCACTTCTTTACAAAAACAAACGAACCCGCACTCCGTTTTATTCGCACACTTATTATGCTTTAGGCTTTAGAGCTTCGAACACATCTATAGAAATATCAAGGAACTTTACTCACTAACACTAATCACCTTTTTGGCTATATTTGCCCAATAATGGGATAAGAAGGAGAGAGAGACAGAGCAGAGACACTCACTCCGCACACTTTTTAAGCTGTGAGAAGGCGCTTTACTCACTAACACTTATTTACACTGATCACCTTTTTCACTGCACTTTGCCAACAATGGCACAGGGAGGGGAGGGAGACAGAGGCACTCACACTCACTATCACTGCACTAACGACCGAACGAACGAACCCGCACTCGATTTTATTCGCGCACTACTACTTATTAGAAGGTTAAGAAGAAGACTTACCTAGACCGCAGCCGACGAAACACTGTACCAGCTACTGGGTCGAGCAACAGCACAAAGCCGAGGTAGGTCAAGGTCTCCACAAAAACGAAAAGTCTACCAGCTCAGTTGAGAGGTGAATGATCTGTTCCTTCCTTTCTTTCACTTGGGGTCATGTGCAGATCTCTGTTAAATCAAAGTGAGAATGCAATTCTCATTCATAAAACACTTTTTGGAGACAATATGAACCGCAATAAGCCCGCAAAGGGAGGAAAGGGTGAAAGATACATCTTCTACTCGAGAAGAAATTGAATTAACCTTCTGGGAAATTTTTACCGCGAACCTGCTGTCAATGCGATGGAATTTATTTTGAGATTTCAACAATTTTTGGTGAGTGAAAAGGTGCAATTGTTTTTGTTTTAATAGAAATGTTTTCTTGCAGAAGAGGACGACTTGGAAGACGTATTCAACATATGGTCGACGCACGGTGGAAAAATGGAGGAAGGAGCAGCATTTAGACATCAATATGGCGAACAATTAGCTTACAATTTACTCCACATCCATACGACTGGAATTAAAATGCAGTTTTTCTTTAATTATCCTCAATATTTTTGGTGTTTGTGAGGCGATAGGATGTTAAGGAAATCCAGGACTATTTTCACCTAAAACAGAACTTTCCTAAGTCGTTAGAGGTTTCAATTTCACAGCAGGAAAATTGGTTATTTGCCTTTAATAGTTTAGTTCTTGAATCTGTCATTTGAAATCATAGTGTTTATAGATATTGTGTACATTATAAAGCATTCTTATTTCCATACGTAGAGACACCAGTTCGCTATACTGGATTGGTGGATTTTTTTCTTACACTTTCTTTCTATGTGTCAACAATTCAACTTCCGATTCTATGTCAGGGGCTGAAAATAGTGCAGCTTCTCGTTATGTCAGTGTTAAAAGCTGCCGAGCCAGTTCTCCTGGGATGCCTTTAAGGTTTTGGGTGATGTATGTACATATATACACAATAAGCTAACGGTTGGGTATACCTCGTCGTATTAGATAGGTACTTTGTCTCTGATAACTTAATAAAGAAGACAACCTCGTTAAGACAGAGATGCGCTGTTCTTTTGAGTTTTAGTTTAAGTAAATACGCAAATCACAAGGGCCCTCAAACATAAGCTGCAATATAATTGCAATTCTATTTGTTCCAACGTCCCAACGTCACGTGTTCGTATCTGTATTGAATGTTTATGTTCATGTCTACTTATTTTCTGTACTTATGAGTAGGTACTAGAGCCTCCACAATGTCTACGTGGCTTAATGAGCCGTTCCTGGCAATTTGCATCAACTATCTTTAACTCTTTTCCAATATCGTGTTTATTTAGCTATCGCCTCTTGTATTTTTCATAATGTTTTTTTTATTTTTAATTTCTCGTGCAAAAAACTCCCAAGATATTGGAAAAAGAGTCTTTTTCCCCAACGGTTTGGCCAGGAATGCAGATTTGAGCGAATGGGTGCAACATCTTTTGTTTTTGTTGCCAAGACTAATTATTAACCACAGTGCTAGTCACCAATAAGAACAATATTCGTAAAAGAATGTAATGTTCCCAAATCCCTTTTAGGAATCTCATCAAAATTGGGTATTCTTCGATAACTTCTCTTCTCATTGTCAAGGAAGTAGAATGACGATCCTGCGTCTTGCAAAAACTCATACAAAAGTCACAAATAAGATCCTGCTAATGTAGCTTCGACACGGCAGATCGATAAGCGATAAAACTTTCCCCGTAAGGCGGATTAAGCTTCCATCATCACGAAGCCATGAGCCAATTTGGAATGTTGATAAAACTTACCCGAATGTGTCACGTATCGTTTCCATACATGCACCAGATTTCGTCAAGGACAACACGATGAGAACTAAGGATATTCTAATAGGTCACAACAACTGGCGGCCTGATCTAGGAAGAATATGGATCAACGTCACGGAAAACACGTTTCCTTTTTCTGCCCAAGCGTTAGCATAACCAGAAATACAATCCTTCAACGACCTTTGTAAGCCAATTGGCAGAAACTATCTCTATGTTTAAATTTAAAAACAATAATTTGCGAAATATCACTGGGTCAGGTAGGTACATCCAATTAAATATCCTAAGTATCCTATCGCCTCAAACACACACCAAATAGGTACATATATTTCGGACAAATAAAGAAAAAGAGGAATTTTAATTCCAATCGTATGGATGTGGAGTAAATTGTAAGCTAATTGTTCGCCATATTGATGTCTAAATGCTGCTCCTTCCTCCATTTTTCCACCGTGCGTCGACCATATGTTGAATACGTCTTCCAAGTCGTCCTCTTCTGCAAGAAAACATTTCTATTAAAACAAAAACAATTGCACCTTTTCACTCACCAAAAATTGTTGAAATCTCAAAATAAATTCCATCGCATTGACAGCAGGTTCGCGGTAAAAATTTCCCAGAAGGTTAATTCAATTTCTTCTCGAGTAGAAGATGTATCTTTCACCCTTTCCTCCCTTTGCGGGCTTATTGCGGTTCATATTGTCTCCAAAAAGTGTTTTATGAATGAGAATTGCATTCTCACTTTGATTTAACAGAGATCTGCACATGACCCCAAGTGAAAGAAAGGAAGGAACAGATCATTCACCTCTCAACTGAGCTGGTAGACTTTTCGTTTTTGTGGAGACCTTGACCTACCTCGGCTTTGTGCTGTTGCTCGACCCAGTAGCTGGTACAGTGTTTCGTCGGCTGCGGTCTAGGTAAGTCTTCTTCTTAACCTTCTAATAAGTAGTAGTGCGCGAATAAAATCGAGTGCGGGTTCGTTCGTTCGGTCGTTAGTGCAGTGCAGTGATAGTGAGTGTGAGTGCCTCTGTCTCCCTCCCCTCCCTGTGCCATTGTTGGAAAAGTGCAGTGAAAAAGGTGATCAGTGTAAATAAGTGTTAGTGAGTAAAGCGCCTTCTCACAGCTTAAAAAGTGTGCGTAGTGAGTGTCTCTGCTCTGTCTCCCTCTCCTTCTTATCCCATTATTGGGCAAATATAACCAAAAAGGTGATTAGTGTTAGTGAGTAAAGTTCCTTGGCCTTTCTATAGTTGTGTTTCAATCTCTAAAGCCTAAAGCATAATAAGTGTGCGAATAAAACGGAGTGCGGGTTCGTTTGTTTTTGTAAAGAAGTGAGTTTCCCCGTCCCCCTTCCCCTGTGTGTGTTTCTATCAGTGTATGAAGTGTTTTGCTTTTAAAAAGTGTAATTTGTCTGCCGGCGCATGATATATGCGTGCGTGTGTGAATAAAGTTCCCTGCCATTTGTAAAGTTGTGTTTCAAGCTTATAGTGTTCCATTTCTATTTATCCCCCTTACGTCTGTTTCTGGTGCAATTTAGTGTTTAATTTTCATTTATCCCCTGTTTATCTGTTCATAGTGCAACCAAGTGAATCTTTTAGATTTCCATTTCCATTTATCCCCTGTCCCCTATCCGGTTCGGTTTCGCGTGTGTACCTATGTGCAACGAACATAAAATGTTGCAGCAACTGCTAATTTTGAATCCAAGTACTCGATCTCGTCGTCAACATGGATGGATGAATTGGGTGAGTGAATATTTTCTTCTTTTTGCTTATGATTCATTGTGATTTGATTTTTAAATACAGTAGACATTCGATATATTGAACAAATATGATCCATGCTTGCTAATTGGAGCAAAACTGGTTATTGTAAAAGCGGTGGGCTCCTATCCTATATGAAAATTTGTTGTTAATGATTTGACGACCAACTTATACTCAGTTATAGATTCTGTTCACCGTTCACTATGTCATGTCTCTAGTGTATTAATTATTTCCCTGTGATTAGAATTTGTTACCACAATACCTAAGGATAGATTCTATAAACTGCTTGTGAACAATGTATTTTACGTACATACTTACATATTTGGTCGATCATTTTCGCTCAAACTCCTACCATTGACAGCATTTGTTACTCTGCATTCATTGAAGTCACCTTGGAGTCTTTGAAGTCTGTGAAGGCATCTAAAGTCATTGAAGTCTTTGAATTTAAGAACATGAATGACTTCAGATGACTTCACTGACTTCAATGAATGTATTCCGAAATGCTTGCATTCTTTTACAGCCCTGATAGATACATACTTAGGTATTTTAGATCAACTGTGTACGAGTACATATGCATTTTATTTTAACCAATCAAAGTAGGAGTGTTTTCATAAGAATTTCATTTATAACCTTCCGACCAAAGCGCAGGGTTGGTGATTAGAACTCGTTTCTTATTGTATTTATCTTGAACGAAAGGACCTTTGGTCAAAAGAATTTTCAACCTAGTCCATTGAAAATATACCACACGATTTCAAATACCACTATAACCTACATAATACAACCTCCCTCGTCAAAGCTAATTATGTATATCCTTTTCTCCACCCCCAACGATGCTACAAAAGCGGAAAAGTGCTACTTCACAGGCGTTGCCTAACAATTAGGATGTAAACGAGATTTCATTGTGATTTGAAAGGCCATCTCACACCTATAGAGTACACACACACATAGTAGGCCAGAAAAGTGCTAAAATGATGAATAGGATTTGTATGTTAATTGAACCCAATAGGGGGTCACACTAATTTATTGCTCTACGGCCAACCGAATAAAAACAAAGTATTCCCGTTTCCGGTTAGCCACCATACCACGCGGTTATGATTTATTTTAATGAACTTAATCAATTCAATTTCATTCAACGTGGCAGCACAGTCCATTTTTTTTTTCAAACTCTTTTAGTTTGGACTTTAAAAACTGGGATTTGAAACAGGCCTCCCTTTGTATGCCATGACCAATGTTCATTAACCCATTTGATATCCTATCCAAAGAGAGTCCAAAAGCTATGCACCATAACGAAGGATATGTCAGAGTGATGAATTAAAGTCCAATGTATTGTGATAGCAAAAGATATAAATGATTGTCCTGCAAATAAGGACGAACATTCGAGAAAGTCAACATACATTAGTTTGAATTTCTATTCTAAAAAGAATCCTCTTCATTACAACCAGTATCCTTTTCGCAAAGGACTCCAGATGTCTGTTTGACAATAGATGTACAAAGGATATGTACAGTGATATGTACTAAAACAGTGGTCAGTCTTCTTCAATTTAGAAGAATGTAGGCAACAGTTTGACATAATCAACTCGACGTGATTATCAACCGATGTACCGAATCCGCTCTAAATTGCTGAAATTTCTTGACAATGCGCTTAATTACGCCAACACATTAGGACACAAAATACAAAAGGATATCCCGACTTTATATCGAATCCATTTCCATAACTTTACCGAAATGCGAATACCTTCTTCTATTTTATGCAAACGCTGACAATCCCATACTATAAATAGGACGTGCATAAATCTTTCTAATTTATAACACAACAAGGATATAAAGGACTTCCTACACTACCAAAGAGATAACGATGGTAATAAGACGAAATGAGTAGATTCAGCACAGTAGGACAATAATTAAGGACATATGGGGTACCTACAAGCAAAAGACAACGACGAAGGAGAACATATAAATTGTTTCGTAAGAAATGTTAATAGGGTATCCTACCTACCTACCGATCCTGGTGCTGGTGAAGAACCACAATTTTTGGATCTTGGTATACGAAAAACCAAATGTATAACCCTAATGAGTATGAATACGTTTATTTCTGCTTAAACAGTCGTTTTTGATGACGTCAATTAGGGATTGTTTGGTTACTGAGTGGGAATGGGGGTAAAGAGTCTGCCTCCATGTTTATGGGTAATTTAAAATTGAAAATATCCTTTGACTTTTGGATTTTAGCGAAAAGTTTTACCTTTGAGCATAAAAAAGTCACTAATGGTCTTAAATAGGGGTTGGTCGCAGCTAGGTTGACATTTAAGGGTGGTAAATATTTTTGTATAAATCCTTTGTTGAGAGTATTTGTAAGCTTTGTATAGGAACACTCATCTGAAATTTCAGACAACAATTGCATCTTTACTTCTTACTTTTTGTTTGTCTTTCTTTACTTCTTTTTTTCTTAAGTAAGGTTAGAGTTGTTGTCCCTGCTCAGACACAGCGCTCACTTAGACCTAAAAGGCCAATTGTGGTACCACCGGATCTAAATACCCATACAAGAAGGACAAAAGAAGGAGAGTATAAGGATCATTAGGTTAGATTATGTAACTGAGGGCCTTTGTTGACAACAAGTGTCCTTTAGACCACTATGAGTCCATTATGGTGCCCAAGGATTGATGGGAACCTAAGTCCAGTAGACGCCTCAGCGATCTAGATCATCCAGCTCCGGAAGGAAGTAACTCCATATAGTATAGTCAGTAGGTGAAGAATTTACTCTTCGTCCATACAATTTCTACAGAAGTGGTTATGGAGTATATCTAGCCGTTCCGCATGATTGCCTATTACGCAATCACGACACTAGGGATTTGGCTGTAGCGCATGTGTCTAATAGACACCCTCGTTTGTTAGTTTGTTAGTTTGTCCTCCTCGTAGGACTGTATATGTATGTCCCTGTACAGTGTGCTGTACTCAGGAAGGGCCTGCAAAGAGGTTAGATGTGACACCTCTCTGGCCAGCTCATCTGCCTTCTTATTAACGGGGATCTCCATATGGCTAGGCACCCAACAGAGGGTCACCTTATTGGCCTCTGAGATATTGTTAAGTCTTTCGATGCACGTTTTTACGAGCTTGGATTATACAGATTCTGACAGCAACGCTTTGATAGCTGCTTGACTGTCGATGTAGATACTGATTATTTTTTCTAAAATATTTTCCTCAATAATCATATCCGGAGCTTGTCTTATTGCAACAACCTCAGCTTGGAAGGCACTACAACTGTCCTTGAGTCTGGTGGATCGATTTGTATTTCGAGATTCGCAGCAGACACCGGCACCAGTACCTACATTCATCTTGGAGCCATTGGAACAGATGGCGAGTTCATTTTTGGCCCAGACCGTACCTATAGAATTATATAGAGAATCTCCGCTTACAGTTTGTAAGTGTTACTCTTAGCTCCTGCAGGAATCTCATGTGGAAGAAGATTCAGTATTGTTTTCAGCGCTTCTGTTGGTGTTGATCTCTTCGATCCCGTCACCGCGAGACATCCTGCCCGTAGAATCTTTGTAGCGTTTTCAAGGTGTTATTTATTCTCAAGCGATGTCCACCAAACAATTGAAACATAGGTTAGGATAGGTCTTACTACCGCAGTGTATAGCCAGTATACCACCTTAGGTTTTAATCATTTCGTCCACCTGCATACTCCTATGTTTATATTGGCCTTATGCAGGCTACTGACTATTGCTTCAGTGCTCACTGTTTTCTATAGTAGAAGTCTTTGGCATTGGTGCTAATCCCGTTTTGGTATGAACACCACCCTAATTTCTTGCCAAGACTTTGGAACATGATTCATTCTGAGACATCATCCGTAGATGTGATTGAGCCCCGGCTCTTGTAACATTATTGGATGAACATATATCGTCCATGCCGGGTGCTTTATTAAGTGCAAGCGATTTGATTGCCCATTCGATTTTCTGATCGTCCATTATCAATGTTGCTTGCCGTATGTGTGTCTGCTGGTCAGTATGTCCCTGCGCCTTCACAGCCAGGAAAGTGATATTTCAGTAGAACTTCCAGTGTATTCCCATAAGAGTGTGTCTAGCTACCATCGCAGTTTTTCATAGAAGAAACCTGTGATGGAGCCTTTGTAAGGACCTTCTTCTGACGAGATGCTTTGGTTTTACATCCGATAGAGCTGCAAAAATATCTCCAGGAGGTTTTCTTAGCAAGTCTTACGTTTGACGTTTCCTCTATGTGTTGACCATTAAATAGTTTCCTCTTTAGCAAGATTCCAGCTGCATCTTGAGGTACGCAGGAGGTCTGCTACAAAAAGTGTTGGAGCGCAGAAGGTGTCTAATGGGTGGACCCGTCAGGTCACCAAAGTCATCGAAGAAGTAGGACCCCAGAGGGAGGTTCCAGTTGCAAAGAAGATGAGTGATCGTTTCCTCCCCCTACACCTCCTCCGAACGAGTCAAAGTCATTAGTTCGTTGAACGTTTCTGGTTAAGGTTGGGCCCAAGCTCTCTAGATATTCTGAAAGGATAGTGTTCCCATAGAGCGTTGGCCTTCCTTATGGAATTCAGTTTGAGCATTAGTTTTTCTAGTAGCAAGTGGTAAACCAATCCAACATATTTTGTGCGGTAATTTGGTGGTATTTTGAGTCATTTCATCTTCCAGAAACTTATTGGTGACTAGGTATCTGCCTCCAAGACTCACTGAGTCTTTAAAGGTGAACCAAGTAAGGACCTTGAAGTCCCAAAGATCCTAAAAGTTGCTTCCATTATACAATTTAGAACAAAAATCAATTCCCATGGCACTCCATAAAAGGAAGATAAAATCTTCTCTCTTTTATTCCACAAGCTCGCCATTTGTTTCAAGTTCTCCTTTTGTGTGACCATTACCATAATTCAATTAGCAACCGGACGTAATTCAGCGTTTAAATACCGTAAGTCTACTGCGAGAATTTATTACCACAATACCACCACATAAAATGTCACTCTATCCATTTGTTGGATTATTAAGTAAAAATATCGTATCCTGGAGTGGAGTACTCTGTTGTTCCTCTGGGCAATTGAACACAGGTATGAACGTTAAAGTCATTCCGTAAAAGAATGGTAGATTGCAAAAGAGAAAGGATATCCGTTATGGGCTTAAAAGTCAGTCACAGAAAGAAGCTGTTTTAAGTAAGACACTTAATTCAGGTACAGGGATGGATAAAATGTTGTGAGTTGCTCTTTTAAAGGATGTGGACAGAGTTAAAGTTTAAATGTCCTTTTTTGTCAAGAGGATATGAGTACCCAGACAGTGATATAGTGGGCACGGACTGTGGGAGGGTAAATAAGAAGAGAATATGAGTTAAGTGTCATTTGAAATTCATATAGTTCCCATATTTAGTCTCCTGTATCGACAACGATTGAGGAGATTGTATGTGATTTTTGCACTCGTTTATAGTTCACAGTATTTTTTTCGGGTTAATCTCGAAACACTAGTGTAACTGCTTTCGATGGAGCTTATGTTGATTCTTACTACTCGGACTTGAACACCGAATCTTTCATTCAATGGACGTACTGCCTCTACCACTTTATCGTGTTCCTTTGGAAGGGCAACACAAAGATATACATGCTAAGTGGACATCTCCTTAAAATGTCTTCATTCATTGATGAGATTCTTCTTACTTCTTCGTGTTGATGACCTGTTTTGGCCTACTCCTAGAGTACATGCTAATTAAAACCAATGTCGGACCATGTAATAATTTAAGTAAATAACGTCAGCGTGTGCTATAGGATGGTGTATAAGAAACTTCCTAACTCCTTAAACAAACTGTTGATACTTCCCACGAAAAAGTCCTTTCTCCTCGTAGAAGTTCCGCATAATCAAGAACGGCCACAGCAGGAAGGAAATGATTTCAATCCGAAAATCACCTGCCTCATTATTCACGAGTTCGCCTAACCAAAATTTCTGTTCCATATTCATTTAAGTCAGCCGCCGTCACCTGTATTTCTAAAATTAGCCAGGCCCCAAGATGTGTTCAACAAATTTACATGTCAGAAGGCGGAGAAAGCCGACTTTCATATCGGTTAGCTCGAATACATTAACATCGGCAATGAGACGCGCGAATACAAAGCTCGACACGTGTAGCGAAACACTTTAAGAGAGGAGATGGCTTTTTTCCTGAAACTGACAGAACAACAAACATTTCTGGACGCGTCCTCAAAAGCCTATTCAAGTCGAAACTCATTGGTTTACGTGTGTTTCATGGAATTTATTTTTGAATTTAATTTATGGCCTTAGCTGGGTACTGTTTACCCAAAAATTCACGTAGTGGTAATGGTTTGGATGTTATACCGCGTATTTAAATTTTCGCTATGAAATTAAATTTAGTGGTTATATTTATTAATTTTACTGGTTCGTAGAAGTAGAGGGTGGTATGTAACATAGCTACAGACATTCGAAGGATAGCGAACCATAAATGTCAGTTGGTGACATTAGCATAGTTTACTTAGGGCACTGTCACGAGCAATGTGAGGAAGAATTGTTATGGTTTACGAGAACGTCGAGCGCACTGTTAGCAAACAAAAATAGTGGTTATTATGTGATGAGACAGAGCTCACATAAGGGTGGGAATGGGAATATGTCAGGGGAAAATTGTTGGAATAAATGAAATCAATGACAGCAAGTATTGGATTCGTGCAGATTTTCCATCTCGAGATTTTGATAAATTTGGACATTACCATTATAGAGAAGTGGGTCTGCCGATGCCGACTGTCTGTCTGTCTGTGCACGAAGCTACAGCCTAAACAGGTGGACTTATTTTGATCAAACTTCATATCTAGAGTCTGTGGAGTAATCCCTAAAGGAGAAACTGAAATTTTTGTTTTAGCCCTTATATGAACCGCACTTTACTTAAGGCCAATCTTACAAAAAATGTGACACATAAAATGTTTTACCACAATTGTTAACAACAGCACTTTACTTATAATTTATTTTGCAAAAAGCCGATTTGCGCGAAAACGGCTACAACGATTTCGTTTAAATTATACACTACGACTAGTACAGAGCTGTGCAATAAAATGGCGTACCACATTTTGGCCAAAAAGTATTCTAACGGTACTTATGGCCAATTTGGCTAAAAGGTGATTTTCTTGAAAACGGCTCTAACGATTTTGATTAAATTTCATATTCGAGTTAGTCCAGACAAATGCTATAAGATGGCGTAACACGTTTTTGGCTAAAAATGCGTATAAAGGACTTCTCTTATTACCAATTTCGGCAAAAAAAAAAAAAAAAATCAAAAAAGTTCTAAAACTGTGGGTAATTCTTATCATCTTGGTCAAGAAGGATGTTAATGGCTTTTTTGCACAAAAATACCATAGTGGTAGTACTTATTACCAATTTTTTTTCTAAAACTTGGTATAACGGTACTTCTCTAAGGATTACGAGGTTATAGCTAATAACAACTCCGACGATTTTCTTTAAGTTTCATTATTAAACAAGTTTGGTAAAGTCATATAAAATGGCATATCACGTTTTTCTTGCCAAAATTGTTAGTAATAGTACTCTGCTTTTAGCCAACTTAGCAAATTTTCCTATTTCTCATGAATCGCTTTAAAAAATTCGTTGAAATGTTATATTTGAACTACTTGTGTGGAGTACTAAAAAATGGCGTACCTATAACGTTTTTGGTCGAAAGTGCAAATAACGTTGGTTTACTTATATCCAACTTAACGAAATGCCCTTTTTCTCGAATACGGGTCGAACAAATTCTTTTAAGTTGCATATGTAGGTAGACTAGTTTTGTTAAGCCCAATAATATTGCTTTAAGATTTTTGGCCAAAAGTGCTAAAAATGGTACCTTACTTAGAGCCTACCTTTCTCTGACGATGTTCGTTAAATATCACATTTGAGCTGATTTTGTGAAGTCCTATAAAATAGCATAATACGTCCTTGGCCTAAATTGGTAATAACGATATTTTATTACCAACTTTACAAAGTTTTACATATTTAGGTCGTTAGTTTTTGGGATCTCGACTGCACACAAACGTATAGATGTGTATATGTAGGTGCAAGTTTGTACGACTCAGTTGTGTACTTTCTTTTAACTGCTCCGGAACTTGTGTTGGTCTCTCTGATTTTCGTCTCGAATTCTCGTCTGTCCATAGGACGGGCATACCTCTGTAAACGGTTGCCACAGAGTGCTGAGTTCTTCGTAAGTTTTTCTATTCCGATTGCTTTGACGGGTTTTGGAGGAGAAGATTCAACGACAAACTATACGAGCTGTACAGAGAGATCGACCTAATCAAAAAACTGTGAGTGGAAACCGACCTTTAGGCCTGCAGAGTATTCGAATCCAACTCTGAGGTATGAGGCAATAAAAAGCCTTCTCTCCGCAGGTGGCGCGTTAAAGTTGAGGGGACCTCGACCAACTTGGAGGACGCAACTAGAGACAATTAGCTGAAGACTAATCTAAGTGGAGAGGCTTGTTGATTGAGGCCTAGGTTCACCCCGAACTGCAACGCCATACACGAAGATGATAGCTTTCGATGTACAATCAGCATGATGTATAAATTATTGGTGAGAATATATGGGTTGAACCAGAAAATGTAGTTCGTAGCTGGGGAATACGTCTTTTCCTCAATAAAAAGCACTGTCATACTTTACCCTGGCAAGCCAGCTGCAGGCTGGCGATGATCCGTAGTAGGACTAGTGTTAACTCCAGCTAATCATAGTCATATCTTCGAAACCTCAAAGTGACCAGATATTGACGGCCAGGTTCTAGATTAGAGTAAGGAAGGTCACCATTGTACAGCAGTATGCTCCGACAGATAGCTGAGGATGAAGAGAAAAAAGAGCTAATGAGGACATAGAGGGAACAATTAGCGATTGCACTAAGCACTATTAATTTGTCAGGAGAATTCTATGTGATTTTTCAATTCATTCGTAATACACAGTATTTTTTTCACTATAAGTGATTTTCCAAACGATATTTTGGATTTGGTTGCAACTTGAGCACCGAACCTTTCATTCAATAACCGAATCTTTTTACTATAGCGTGACCACACATATCCAATTAACAATTGGACTGCATCGCATGAGTGGTTATAGATCTTTTACCTTTTCGAAAAGTGTGATCAATCCAATACCATTTTGTATGTTTGTCAATGTACGAGTATGTCTAATAAAGTTTGGCGCGGCCGATAGCCACAAGGTATAGGAAACTCTCGACTCTTTCTATCGTTTGTCCAGCAATTCAATTCAATTTAAAGCCTAATGGCATCTGAGATTGCGAAAGAAAGAACCTTTCGTTGATGATATGTTACAATTGACAAGTAACAATTATTGATTCCGCTCAATCTTAATTCGAAAAGAACAATCGCGGGTCAACAATTGATTCTAGTTGATTTATTGAAAAATTTTAATTGAGAAAACATTCGAATTATTCCATTGATTTAATTGGGAATAGCGTGTGTACACTGAAGGATACAGTCCTGTCTACGCTTAACTCTGAAATCCTCAAGAAGTCTTCTGATATGCAAAACGTGACGTATGAACCCATCACGTGTAGCCTTGATAATGATTTTACGTGTACTACCTCTCTTACGCTAATTAGTTGTCCATTATCACCATTAACAGGTGAATTGGCGATTGATGTTCAACGCACTGCTCGATAATGATTCGCATGGTGTTTATGAGGTCGAGACAAATGATTCAGAGCATGGCATATAGAATATCGTGATCGTATTCTTACTGAGAGTTGTGGTAAGATTTACGGTATAGTCCTAGCGAGCACCCTGTTTAATATCGTAGGGCAAAGCGCCTTTCTATATCTTGAAGGAGACCATCTGATACAAGCAAAGTATCATCCAAGTCTTTCACTGGGTATTGGGTGTAGGTAAGACCACCTATCTGTACTCCACTTTACTTTACTTACTGTCCTGTATCCTCTTGTGGGTCCTAGGGCCTCTACCTTCTTTTAACTGTGTTGCTGTACTCCTAAGACCGCCGCGTATCCTGTCATCCTGAGTAAACGGATTCTATTGCATTTCGTGGTTAGCTGTGGACCTGTCACCCTTTCGGGTAGTGTGACCAATCCACTTCCACTTCCATGGCCCGTTCTCTGATATCAGCTCTTCGGTGATTCTACAAATATCTCTTCTGCTTTTATAGCCGCAAACTGATGGACATATCCTTGTCATATCGAGCGCTAAACTGCATTAGGCAAGTGTGATAGACACGTATTGCCTCTAGTTTGATACTGTAGTCACTGTAATTAAGTGTAGATCGATGCTTGGATCCGTAGGTACTCGTATGCGTCAGAGGCTCCTATTTTCGTATGCTATGCTTACCAGTGCCAGCCCTGCTGTTTTAAGCAGATAAGAGCGGCTTGCTCTCGTTCTAAGAGCAACTGGTTTCCTTACTCTTCTGCCAGGATATCCCAGCGCAGAAGATAATATGGTGTGCCCAACATACTCTCCATGTACTGATCGGTAAACAAGGGCAATACTAATCATGTCTGCTTAGTCTAGATTAGTTTGATCTCAAGTCAACGTTCTCATTACAAGATGCTTATTAGATACGTGAACATTTTATTTGCCACTAATGGATTGTTTGACTCGCTTTATCTTTTGCCATTAAGAATGTATCTCAACACATTAATGGCAAACACAAAATTGCGATAAAACTTTACTCATAAGTGCCGATATGCCGGTGGGTGTCAAACACACTTACACCCACTTAAAGTCAGCCATCAGCAAACGGCGGCAATATCATTCAAGCAGAACGCATACACTAAATGCCATACATTAATAAAGTGTCAAAACTTTATCCGAAACACTTGTAACGAGTAAACTCATGTTTTGAAGAACTTATGCTACTCCAGCGCCAGCCCACTTGTCATAATATTAATTAATCTTTCTCTGTTCGCCGGGTGACACTTGTGTCCTTTAATACCACAACTTTTCAGATCTAAATACAAAAGTTTTGTCCAAAAGAAAACCCATCAACAAGGTCTACAAGTGTAGGAAGGTGTTTACACAAGTTCCATGGAAAAATAATTACCGGACTAGAATTCATTTGTCAAAGCACTCTCACCATACGTCCATACGTGCCACATATTGCTGGCACAGTGATAGAGGCTCGCTGAGTAACCAATTACCAGTTGATAAGAACAAATTACCCCAAAAGGGGAGGGGGAGGATTCCCCTGGAGGCATTAAAACCTCACACTGTAATTGGCCAAAGCCAACGCACATATAAAAGATTTATCAGTTCTAGCCCAACGACTGAGATGACGATGAGGACGGCGACAGCAACGACAGCAACGACAACAGAAGAAGCGATATCAAAATTTATTTGACATAAAAAATATCGTTAATTGTCGGTCGTAAAAGTTGGTATCTCAAGCTCTGCAGGTTGACTTTACCCTTAGACGCGCAGCGCACCGAACATTTTTATGACTTTGTGTTGTGCGATAGTTTGTGCCATGTTGTGGAACATGTTCTGGTTGGGTGTGTCTATATCTTGGGCTGGGGCCTGAGGAGGAAGGACATGATATATGGGTTTTATTGTACAATGGACTTAGCGTATAATTGTTGATTTTATTTGGCAGAAGCTTAACATTATGGGTAGTGTCGGTTTTGAACTGATAAACTTCATGGGACTCACTACACGGAGAGTGTTTCGTAAACTTCAACAGTTGTCTTAGGCTTTGATTTATGTGATAGTTACGTGTGCTCTCAGTGTTTGCTACAATGGACACTGACCAGGAGTGTATCAAGCTATTCGGAGAAGGTCTTTTGTGCTCCCTGTGGTCTATTGTGGTTTTGTATTTGCCAAAGGTTATGAATATTCATAAAATACACCCAAATACACGCTTTGGTTGCTTTGTTTTGTAAATAAAAGACGTGGCTGAAGAGATATGTACATAAATCTTTACTCCTAATAAATCATCCAAAAGTCGTCCGAACAAGATTTTTAAGTTTGGGGAATACCTACCGCCAGTGGTGACTATCCACCTTGATGTGGTGCTAAGGGTTAAGTAGGGCCGAGGGGTTCTTTGCAGGGTGGGACGGGGTAAGAGCTAGTCGAGTCATAATTCCAGTGGTGGAGCGAGCAACCCGAAAACCGCGCGGAAATAGAAGACCAATTACTTGCAGATCCATCCAAGAGTCCCTGGAAAAAACGGACAGGATAAGCAAGGTCTGAGATGACGGCCGGCGGTTGTTCCGTAGAGCGACGCACGTCAAAAGCTTCTACACGCTAAAGACCCCTTATCTCTCTCCGAAAAGTAAAATAACTCCCTGGCTTGGGCAATCGAAACGATAGCAAAGGACGCTCTGAGGAGGCTTGCGTCTAAACAGAATGCTCCTGCCAAAAAAGTTGGAACAAACCAATGTGGGAAGGAAGGAGGCAGAAACGCCTTAAAAAAGCTCATACAAGGCCGGTGCCGCTGAGTCGGAGCCTCTGGATGAGCGATCTGAAACGTCGAGGGCCCCTGAACGGCGTCGTCGGGAAATGGCCAAGACCAAGAGAGAGGAATAGGCTTATATCCTCAGAAGACTCAAATAATCTCTTCAAACCGTCATAGTCAGACACGAGAATGCTGCGCGGTGTTCCGGAGTGCGCTGCAGCTTGCCGTGGTGTATTTTGGAAAACCAAATTGTCAGTATTATTCTGAATGCGGCCAAATGATTGAGAAGGCCTTAGCCAGAGCAGTCTTTGAAGGCATATCATGTCTGTTTCTAGGCTTTATCCAACAGAGACTTTATCAAAACTTACTTAGCATATGACACTTTGTGGGTCGTAGGGCCTCTACAACACCTACACGCCATCTGCGGTTCCTGAGAATGTGCCTCAACTCTTCCCAACTTTTTCCCAGTTGCCGTGCTTCTTTCTCGACTGTTCTTGTCCCATGTACTCATGTAGCTGAGACTACATACAGTCAGGGGTGGTACTGCGTCTCAACTAACAAACCTCTGCATGCAGACGGGTTACGAACCAGCTCCCTCTAGTTGCACACACCATGTTACTTGAGGTCCTCCTTCACTTGTTCGCTGCAACTATAACAAGGTCGTTCTCATCTGTGCCGTTCATCCGGGATGGATTCGAAGGTGTACTTAACAGAAATGTAAGGCTCCATACGCTCTGCATAACGCAGACATCTTAGTCGCTGTAAGCGAAATCTTCTGGCTAAGTCAATGTCCTTGTATAGGTTTATAGTTCGGGGTTATATCTTCTTCGTCACTCATCGTTTATGAAGATGGGAACAAGGGTCACTCGAAGGAATACACGAGTTGTCACACAATTGTCTTCTTTGTCCAAAGAAGCACAGATTGATCCTTCGTTTGATCTCCTCACTGTCTGGTGTCATTTGCGACGCTCACCATAAAGCCTAAGTAGACATACGCCTTTATATCTGTCTATTGTGACATTCCATCCAAGGCGTATTGTCCTTTTTGGTAAACAGTATATACTGTGCCTAGCTTTCATTTATCGCTAAACCCATCTTTACAGCCTCGATCTCAATACTCCCAAATGCCCCGCTGATGTCCGGCTAGGTTCTTTCGATTGTGTCACTGTCATAACTGTTATACGGCAAGCAGGATGCGATGTTGAGATGACTTATACCTCTGTAGTTGACGCAGTTCAGTTTTCAGGATCGAGCAGCAACATGGTTCCACTACTTTTGCTTTTGACCTCAGACACATTTCGTATCAAGGTCTCCTGACCCTCAGTACTCCAAATCAGTCAGTATAGTTAAGAAGAATGGTAGTACTTTAAAAGTTATATGCAAAGTACTTAAAACCCTTAATTTCCCCACAAAGTGAACAGAATGCCCTTTACTTGAACTATGGCATGGCAGGAATCCTGGATATTCCAAACGACAGCAACCGTTAACTTACGACTCATTTTCATATTAAAATTTCCCAAAAAACAGCTGCATGTCCCTGTTCATGATTTAAAATAAAAATTGCGGTGGACCACAGACGCGAAACGACAACATAACAGACCAACAGACGATGATGCTGATGACAGGAAGTGGGCGAGACATTTCCCAGTCACGACAGATAAAATATTCTCACAGCGAACTTTTCTCCTCCTGACGGTGACGGGAAACTTTTGATTGCTGGTTATTTTTAGCTCCTTTCTGTGGACTTAACTTTCGAAGAAAACTTTTACCTTGGTGGACAATAATAAAATGAATTGCACTAAGTGGCTGGCTAAGAGTATGTCCTGCGGTTAACAGGAATGTCTTTCAAAAGAATCAGACGAATAATGTTAACTGGGCATTCGTTATCCTGGTGGGGGATCAGTTTTCTTTCCAAGAAAGGGACTCAATTAAGTTGTAATCAAGGATTAAAGGGATGATTGAGACTCAGATTGTTGACTGTGACATTTTGCTGGATCCTGCAACTGAAAGCTACTTTATCCATGCAAAAAGAGATCAAGTGTCCTTCCAACACCACTCTGACCCTATTTTCAAAAAAAAAAAAAGAAAACAAATCTTCATGTTAAACTTGACGTTTTTTCTCCCCTTAATAGCCGAATACATCTATCAATCATTCTCCACTTGAAGTACTTGTACCTTCAGGTCAAATGAGTGTCATAATGATGCACTTGAAAGGAGGAGTCTCCTTCGTCTGACCTTATTCCTCTTCGACCATCGAGACATTGAAGAATGTCTCATGTAAATGATGTCCTTGCTTCAAGTATCCCATTTTTCGAAGTAAAAATGTAATTTCTTGCATGTCATTCTCCCTCTATTCAACAGAATGAAAAGGATATTCCAAGAAAATGTGTGTTCTCCTTCTGTGTGAGGACTCTTTTGCGATATGCATTTGGTCTGGTAAATTTGATTCTTTACCTACAAATACTTTTCATCTGTTAAGTGGGACCACATCATGGACTGGACATAAAAATATTAAAGTTAGTATTTTACTGGTTATGTGTACACTAAAGTCCTTCTATTGTATTTGGAATACCTGTGTAGAATCTGTAAATTGAGTAAACCTCAACTTGTTCCCTTGTACTCCAGGAGTTCATTTATATTCGATTAGAAACTATTTGACTTTCCTCTTTGTTCCTGCATTGAACTGTATATTCACCACAAAACAGGAACACATAACACACACTAGACAGAGACAATAACATTCGAGGAAAGTCGCTCTTGTCAGCGGTGGGTAAATGGTAAATTAACCGATAGCAACCAGGAACAAGAGATGCATTCACTTTAACCAGCGAAAATTGTGCAATTAATTAAGTATGCAATTAGTTTTTCGGGACGAGAATTGAAATTTCCACTGTCTGTGTATAGAGTTTTAGCTGAGAGGGAGCAACAAAGGATAATGAAAGCAGGACTTTCGGGAATAAACATTTTTGGACACGAAAATCTGCTGCAGCTACATACAGTTATCGCGGGCCTTTGGGGGGTAATAACTTGGCGCAAATTGGTGTGGCAGGTGGCGAAATAGCTGCGGTCTGATGTAAATGCGGTGAGATGTGTACACTGAGCGCGTATCTGCGATAGATTGCGCCATTAGGAACACGTTTTACGTTTTTGTTGTGCAAATCTAAGTGATGCGAGTTTAGATAGGAATGTTAAGTTAATTGGTTATCCTGTATACTCCATGCTTTAGCTCGTTAATCGCCTTCCCATGCGCTGGGGGACTGCGTTTTTTCTTCCATAATCTGATAGCGTGCTTGTTGTCTTGCTATCCTTCTCAATTGCGGCTTTATGTGAATGCAATAAGCTAGGCGTGAGGCGAAGAGGATATAAAGTGCAGGACCAGGTTGTACGTACTTATGTACTTACATCTACATACATACTATTGTAGAATGTCTAGAAACTGTCAAATGACTCGAAAAGGCCTGAACTGGCCAGCACTTTTGACGAACAGATTTCCAAATGCTGAAATGGAAGAATGTACATTTTGGAATTCACCTCAAAACAAAAGCCTAACCTAGGTTCAGTTGGAAGCTTCGACAGCTAATCTTAGAGAAGAGACTAAGCCCCTGTCGGGTCGTTTGCTTACCTTGTCGTGGTGGTGGGGCTGAGTAGAAGCCGTTGATACCTTTGAGCTAAACGTGGAATTGATTCAGGGAAGGCCAGAGGGGAGGTCCTGAAACTAAAATGTAAGGAAAATAACCTACAGAGAAGTAGCAAAAACTCAAAACCTAAACAAACAAATAAACAATCACGAATGGGGATATACATCGAAGAGTCGGCAGAGCCACGGCTGTTGGCGAGGGCTTGACCCTGACAGAGGATAACTCTCACGCCCGAAAACATAGTTGCCAGCTTTGAGTTACACCACCTCTTTTCTGAAGCTAAACCCGTAAGGGAGGAAGACGGCGCAACAGGAAAAAAATCGGCGCGTACCGCTCACAAAGAGAGATACAAAGACAGTAAGGCTCCCTACAAAAGAAGGAAAATCTCCGGAGCCCAGCAGACGACAAGGGCCAAAGAAAGAAAGCGATTGGGGATTTGGGCACAAGGGAATCTGGATTCAAACGCAGGTCACCTTGCGCCAACGTCAAAAACTGCTTCCCCGCGTGTGCGACCAGTGAAAAGTAGAGGAGTCGCACTAACACAGCTGCAGACAGCCGCAGGTAGGACATCCCCGTCTCGTCTCACCAGACGCACCGTCAAACTCCGATGGCAAGAGGAGGATGCGCCCAAAAATCGAGACTCTGTAAAGTAAAAACAGTCGAGTCGGTACAAAACATCGAGCTAACCATAGGCTTTCCTCTGCCCCACCAGGAACGGCTGACGCTTATACAGGGAGTAGCGGAGGAAGTATTGTATCTAAAACAGAACCTAGGTGCCAGGTACCACATATGCCGCGATGTACACGTGGGAGCCGAGTCGTAGTATCAAATAGACCATCAACTTGAGGAGGGCAGGCAGCAATAACCTTTACATCATGTCCCACGAGATCGTACGGGGATGAAGCAGCTAACGTCTTGGAGATAGTAATCTGCAATAGGAAAGACGAGAAGGGAAAGATACCGGAGGAACTGCACAGCCTTCTAGAAAGCTCTAAACGCAGAAGGGTCACAGGAACTCAATGAATACTGGGCGAACCTAAGTGCATGTAAAGTGGCCAGATATGTAATAAAAGAACCGAGTAACGACATAACAAAACTAGCCACAAACCCAAGCTGAAAAAGAGCTGAGACTGATGGTGGAGCTTACTACATGTCACATCAATCTCAACAAGAATTCGTTCAGACTCGGACTATATAGTACAACCATCTTTGCCAACTGTGAGGAAGAAGAAGAAAATGTAGAATAATTCCTCTGCCACTGTCCAGCCACAGCAAGGTTAAGACAAAAGTTTTTGGGGGTCTCCAATGATACCAGACCTAATAAGCCTCAGAAGGAAATGAATCGGTGAGATACTGGAATTCGCCAGGCGTACAAAATCCATCTCTCGAATAGCATCTCAACAAAATATCCTCAACAGAAACTACAAAGCCGCTGGCTCTGGTGGGCTTCCAGCTAAACTCTTTGAATACAGCGGTGATGCCTTGGTAGGTTGCTTTCGAATGGAGGAGAAGATTCAATCGCGACCTCTATGAGCTGTACCAGGATGTGGCCACATCAAGCGAGTGTACAACACAGTTCCCAGGTCCGAGACAGCGAATAAGACCGAACCTCAGGTACTGGAAGCAACTGAAAGCAGCGTGCCCGGGACTGCAGAGGTTGGAAGGCGGCTCTGTAAGTTATATGTCCTCAACCAGGCTATCTTCGCAATATAAGAAGGTTTTATGGAAGAAAGAATGCGCAGGTGTTGATGGACCAACTTGGATTCAACTTGACGTGTGGAGATTAAAACTATTTCCCCAAAACCAAGCTGTCTGAAGAGGTTCGTTGATTGAGGCACGGGATCATCCTGGATTCTACTGCCATCTAAGTCGCTTGGCTTGAGGTTCATTTTATTTCACTGAGGCTATGTAGGATTACTCTGATCTCAGAACAAAAAATCGCTTAGGCATCCGCTGAATAACCGTTAAATGGACTCTGCGTTTGACCACAAATAAATATTCAATCGAGTTTAATTACTTCATCCAGATATTTTTTATTGCCATCTCAACGTCAGTATCTTGGATATTCTGGTGAAATTTCCTCACATAAATAATGAAAATTACCTCGAACAAGTTCGACATACACACAGCCTACCAACTGCGTAACTTCGCCTTTATCTTCACGACTCATTTCACTAAGTATTCATTATCAGAATGTCGGATGATGGGGTTTCTCTTATTTTTTTTTCGTTTTTGTCTCTCATTGCTCAATAATAAAATACCGTCATTTTATCGGCTTGATATATTACCAATTCACGTTCAGTTTATTGCAGATACACACGTTAATCCGATTGTCCTTTGGATTGCGTTTTGTAGTCCAACGAACCGCACTACATCGATGAAATGAATAATTAATTTCTTTCTTTTTCGTTTCTTCCATTTATGCGCGTCCTCGCAGTTATTTGGCTCAGTTATTTTTGCGGCCAGTAAATTTATATCGCCAGTAGTTAATTGACAGACAGTAATGTCCTTCAGTCAGATGGCAGACATGAGTAGAGTTCTCTTACAAGAGCACGACTTACATATGTATGTGCATATGTATATATGCACTTTCACCAAATGACACACACAAGGCAGAGGGATATACCTAGTACGTATGACAGGACAAGATTAAATGTTCTGGACGTTTGCTTAAAATTTTCATATAAATAATTCAGTGGATTCGTCGTGCTATACTTCACTGAACTGCGATATGATGTGTGTTTGCACTTAAATTCGGGCCAAGGATTTAAGGAGACGAAAAGTTTTCTCTACCACACACACACACACACACACACATACATACAGTTTGAATGACGTATGCAACGATAAGTGAAACGAAAATAGGATAAAGTTTAAACTGCTCTTTTTATCTGATTCATAGGAGAGTTAGACGGGTAGAACGAGTGGGTGCTTCTTCCTCGGGAAGTATGAGGCGAATTTGGCTTAGTTGTGGGCATATTTTTTGTTCGGGTAACCATAGTCGGTGTGAACTTTAAAAAAAGCTTTGTTTGCTTGAGTAATCCTTTAAAAAAATGGATGAGTGCGCAGGAGAAAAGACACAGCAAGCAATGTCAGTTTGAGAAGTTCAATGCTACTTGGTCTTAACGAGAAACGAGAAATGCGTGTGTTTTTTTGAACATTAAGGGCAGTAATGAGACAATACTAACTTGCACAAAGCTGTAGGTTCTTACTGTGACACAGTCATTCAAAAGCTGTCATAGACAAAGGGAAATAAGTAACGTGCACTAGACTAGATTATGCTTTCGATCACCACGTGCTAAAGATAATCTGAGGGATGTGAGGTGAAGCTTGAGGAAGACCTCATGTACTGGCGTTCCAGATGTAGAAGTGATTAAGTGATTGCATGCAGACTGAACTCTTGCTACAAACCTTGCACCGGCTATTAACAATATAGCTTTTGGACAATTGGGTTCCAAAAATCTCCGTTTGGAAGACAGAAACATAGTTACCTAAGGATAAGCAGAGGAACACCCCAAAGTGGTGAATTTGAGAAAACTTTTCTAACGGCCTACGCCGCCGATGTGGTTAATTTGGTTTCGGGAAAATTCCCCCCAGTCCTAAGCGAAAGACTCAACTTCGCACTACAACTAGTGGATAACTGGGTTAGTAGCAACGGACTGGGAGTGAACCTTTCAAAGAGAGAGGTCAATTTCAGACCCCCTAATATTTGAGCTAAATATCTCGAGTCAGCTTTCAAATCTCACCAAAATCCAGACGTCGGCATGCATCGAAATCATGGGATGAATGAGAACAACACTGACAGCGGTAATGGAAACTGTGATTAGTTTCATTACCTTCTAGAAGTCTGTCACCCAAAACTGCTATAAGATTGAGGGAAGGCCGAAGGCATTCTGTCCTGATGGGAGGCTACCAATGGATTGACAGAAACAGATCACATGAACTCGATGCCAGCATTCGAAAGGGGATTCAGTGCGAGAATTCCTGAACATTTTGCTGGAAGAACTGGAGAATTAAGATGAAAAGGAAGCTGACATTCTATACCGACGCACGGTTCTAAGCAGGACAGTGGTACAGGAGCCGTTCCTTTAGAGTAAATGACGTCTGCAGCGTTTTGTCAAACCGAAATCTCTGCCATTACACAGGCTACTGGAATTATAGGCGAGACTGTCTATATAGACAGCCAGGCAGCCATTAAGACACTGGACTCTGCTTTAATTAAACGAGATATCCAAAGCTAATACGGTGATCCTGAATTAGGCACCAGCGTATATGGATATTGAAGGAAACGAAAAGGCGGATGAGCTTGCTAGGAAAAGGGTTGACGCTGCACATACGCTGGGTTCATCTGCATACATGCGTGCAGGCCAGGACGCTATGACCGGCCTTAAGCAAGAAGAGATCAGCAACTCTGGTTGCCCTCCACGCCGATCGACTCCGTGTGGTGCATATTGACTATTGCAGGAGTTGCAGGGACGAAGAGGAAATCCAATCTATTCGTAATATGTTGTGTGACTGTTCTGCCTCATCCGTCAGAAGAAAGAGAACTTCTCAGGACTGTAAGACTTAGACAACGCTGAGCTGATGGACGTCCAGAGATGTATATATACTCCAACAAAAGGAAGGTTCGTGATTTTGTTTTTTTTATATTTTCTGCGACTCGAATATTTAACCCCATTCACACTTACATCCGAGCAATAGCATCCATAATAATGAGTGAAATGATTTGAAATGACCTTGGTATAAGGATGTGCAACAAAGAGGTGCTAACACGAGGGCCTATTGGTGCATTGTGATTCCATGTCATCGTTGTGGTTACCATATTCCAATGCTTTAGTTGCATTTCAGTTAGACTTGTGTTAACCTAACCTGTACTCATGTTCCTGAGTGGGACTTGCACCAAGTCGTGCAGTTCTCCGAAAAATCTATAGCTGAAACGACGGGTTTGGAGGTTGCGGCAGTCATATAACATGAGTTGGGGAGCTGATGCATAGTCTGGCACCTATTGGGCAGTACCCAGTTAATACCCCAATATGATACTGATTTCTTTCTTGTTCAACGATACGGGGCTTTTAGTCCTTTTATCGTCCAACTTTGGCCATAAACTGCGAGATATGATGCAGTCGCCTCTGGTTGCCCAGGTTGTGTTGATCTTATCCGCTGCTTTCCGGTCTATTTCCTTTTTTCGTACACCAAAGGGGATGGCTACTTGTATCTGGCTGAGTTTGTCGTTTAATTTTGACCTGTTTCGTGCAAGTGCGTCCGCTGTTACATTCCCTTCTATATTATTATGTCCGGGAACCCAGCAGAGAGTGACTTCATGGGTGTTACATATTCTATTTATCGTTAGTCGATATGTGTAGGCTGCTTTTGATCTGTCCAGTGCCTTGAGCGCGGCTTGACTGTCCACGAGGATGGTAACATTGGATGGGTTTAGTTCCTTTGTGTGTATAGTCTGTCCTGCCTTTTCAATGGCGAAGATTTTGGCTTGAAAGATACGGCAGTCATTTGGGAGTTTGTATGAATCACGGATGTTAAGAGATTCGCAGAAAACTCCAGCGCCGGGTCCTATGTTCATTTCTGACCCATCTGTATAGAATTTGAAGTCCTGTATCATGGAGTATTTCTTTTTGAAGTCAATGTAAGGTACGACCAATAGATCTGTACCTTTGAAGCATAGGTCCATGTCCATATGAGATTTGCTTCCACGTGCTTGAATGTCTAAGACGAATCGAGTATTTGGCAGCTGTGCTTCGTACGAACACGTCCAGGGGGAAGATTGAGAATCATTTTGTCATGAGCCTGATAAAAATTCTATTTTTAAATAAAGCCTCTCCCCAATCCTTTCGAAATCGAATTAATTAGAAGAAGGGTCCTGCTACTTCCACTTGCTTCGATACAAATATTGAAATCACATTTTGTCCTTTAGATTGTAACCTTTAGATAAATTCACCTAAATTAAATATAACCCAATTCATCTAGATATGCATTTCTATTTCCAACAATCTGATAATTCTAAAAACAAAAAAATCTTTCCTGACGTAGGCTCCTCGGACATGTTGTGCATTGAATTTTTGTTTTCCATTATAACCTGAGGTTAAATAATTTCACCTGTGACTACTCAACCGTAATTATTATAATAACGTCATACATACTCGTACATATGTATGTACCCATATTAAAGGTCACTTCTATTAAATTGCATTTTATCGATTTATTGCCAGCACATGCTAGATACATATGCAGATATGTGACTATGTGTAGGTGAGAGTAGGAGAAAGCTTTCGATTTATGCCCCTAGGCTACTATGCTGTCGCTCACTATTAATTAACAATTTTCATATAGTCTCCGTCAGTCAATGAGGTCATTTAACATGATGTACTATACCTACACAAACGACTGGCAGGCACTAATAGATAAATTTTCCATATCCAAGTGTCGATATCGATTACTTGAATGTAGTATGTGCTCGTATATTAATTGAAATTTACTATAAGTAGTCCCGCTAGATCTTAATCTATTGCAATAATATGTTAATTTTTTTTTTGTACACACATATGTAGATTTATTTATAGAAAATTGTAGATGTGGGCTGTTTGGCTGGATTTGTCAGGAGTGTATTAGTTGAGGTTGACAGGAGTTTCAATAGTGGGAATTTAATTTCCTTAAACTCTTTGCTCTTTAAAAAGTAAAAGGTTGTAAGGTAAATCGAATGCAATATAAATTTAAAACAATTTTTAATTTTGCACTGAAACTATGTGATATCCATCGTAACGTCATATGACAACATATTTCTATATGGCAAAAAATTGGACACAAGTATTCCCTTTACATCGAGATATGATGCATTCCCTTAGATGTCAGGTATTTTCCACTACGCGACAGGGTTATTCAATTGCTGCGCACGGATTTTCTATGACAGTTTTTTGTCTTTCCTGTCAAACTTTTACCGTGTTTTTTAGAGACTTTGTTATACTGCATACATTTTCACAAAATTGTTGGTTTGTTGGTACCGCAACGCGTTTTAATAGAGAAATAGTTCTACTCACAGAAAAAAGAACCAGTGCGATTTTTTAATCACCGCTCACCAAAAGGGATGTTAATATTCTTGCACTAATAATGGAGTATTTTTTACATGAAATAGTCTTCAAGTAGTATAAGTAAAAGGCAAGCAGTAATTTACTTATAAATTCAATTAAAATTCTTATACACTTCAGCCAATTTCCGGTGTATTTTTTGAACAATTAAAACCCGAACGCATAAAAAACAAATGAAAATGCTACAATCCGCCTGGAGCAAATCGTGTGATACCCTATCCTTTTCCTATATACTACATACTATCTCATTCTTCCACGAATATACCTGCTTGCTTTTTTGTTTTTCAAATTTCTTATAAAATTACTCTTAAACGGGAATTTTCTCAAAAAGTGGGCGTGGTAGTTTTTTGAAATTTTTCAATATATACCGTATTTTGTTCGTAAGAAGTGGTATTATTCTAATGAAACCATTGTAAAACTGTTTTTAAGAAAAACACCCCTAAAATGTAGGCGTGCCTGTATACAATGTCTGGGAGAAACATAGCATAGAAGAATATCTAGATATTTGCTTTAGTAAATTTTATCGAGTTTCATGTTGAAATACTGGAAAAAGTGAATTTTTCCAAAAGTGGGCGTGTCATTGTACACTTATTCTGTCCACACTTTTCCGACCGTTACCGTTATATGGTATAATCAGCTCTTATCTAGGATACGGGCGGGCTTGGGAGATCATAAAAGTATTCCTTCTTTCAATGCAATTTTTAAGACAGGCGCTATTAGGTTTCATAATATACTCGCCTTGGGTAACATTCATTATATTTTGCATTCGCTTGTAATTCACAGTAATTGTTTCAAATTCCTGTGGAAAGCAAAAAGAAACTGAGTTGAGTTCTTTGAATACTCCTTGGTCCCGTCTGCAAAAACGGCAAGTGTAGAAGAAGATACAAGGACAACGACTTATCCAGAAGAGATTCGAGCCTATCTTGCTGGAAAATCATTAAAAATAGGAGTCGGTGGATCATGAACTGAAAACGTGATCGTAGAAGGCTTTCAAAGAAAATATATTCAACATCTACTCGTAAGTGTAGAGATCGTACAATTCTTGACTTTCAAGTAAAGTCATATGCTCTATTGAATTTTAAATTGATTTATACCCTATTCCAATGGTATTCAAAATTGCTTGTAACTTGCAATGATGTCTTTTGGGAAGGGACGATAATAATAAACACGAATCGCCACAGAAACGCCACGAATTTTGAGTTGAATTTATTTTTTCGGCGAGTAGTTTGTCAGCTAGAGATGATGTGTGAGATCGTGTGCTGTGTTATCATTTCATTATCGTGAATCATGTTTTACCATTCTTTAGCCTAAAAAGCCGTGAAAGCCGTGAAAAACTAGACCTAAACATTTGCTCTAACCCCAGAATCATTTCTCCTTCACAACAAGCCTGGACACAAGCCAATCACTTGAAACAGTCTTACACGACGGTCTTTAAAATATTACCACTCGATCATAACCTGAGTTGGAGGAAAATTATGGCATAAAAAAGGGCATATAGCATTCAAAAAATCAGAGAGAATATGCACATTAGACCCATCCTAACATATGACCGCCTAGTCTACAGGTATTATCCATACCACCCCCGACTCTAACATTCTAGAGAAACTTTACATAAAAGAATGAAGTCTAGGCAATTTCTGCAGATGCTTCACTAGCATGGAAGTAAAGGAGGATTTGGAACACATACTTTGCAATTGTTCCAGTTTCTGAGTCCAAAGAAAGATGGCCATGGCAGAATTCTTCTTCAACATTCCGTCGATTTATCAAATAAACCACTGAACCAAGTCTTGAGCTTTGTAAGCATTGAAAGGATGGTATCCGGGAAGCTGCTCAATTTCTAGATGTGATCTAGTCTGCGAAACTTTTCCGTTCTCTCCTCTTCTTTCTGTTCGGTACCCTCCTCTGGCTGATCATATTTTGCGCCTGTTCTTTCTTATATTTTTCCTGGCCTTACCATCTTTATAGCTGATAGCCAAGTCAAGCTCACGATTACCTCTTTAATGATGTTATGATAAGCGGTACACTGATTGTTGGCATATATATATGCATATGTATAGAAGTTTGCTTTACTTACTTACGTCCTGTATCCCCTTGTGGGTCTTAGGGGCTCTAAAACGCCTACGCGCCATTGTGTGCTGTTCTTGGAAAAGTCCCTCAGCTCTCCCCAACTCTTCTGCAGTTGCCGTGCTTCCTTCTCAACTGTTCAGACAGCCTTCCTCTGTGCAAGACGTGACATGTGGACCCATCATACATATTAAGCCTTGATAATTGCTTTTAGTTTATCAGGAATGCCTCTCATGCTCAAGGCATGCCAAATAAATTCCCGATTGACACTATCGAATGCCGTCTCCAATCTATGAACAGCAGGTGAAGTGGTGATCGACACACACTACTCGATGATGATCCGCAAGGTGTTGATGTGGTCGACACAGGAGGCTCCAAATCGAAAACCTGCTTGTTCGGTGTCGAGTGTGTCTTCAAGGACTTCTTTGATGCGCTCCAGGATGTTTCTAGCTTTTATCTTAGCCACAGCAGGCAGCACGCAAATACCTCTCCAGTTTTCGCACTGCATTAGATTGCCCTTTTTAGGAAGCTGGACGAATCTCTCATCCATATAGTAGTTCAGATCACAGTTGAAAGTTTTTCAGTTAGATGTTTCTTATAGGCTCTTGGTACTTCTGATATTTCAATACCTCCAACTTCGACTCCAACGACTGATGACTCATCCTATCTATCGTACCTCCTCGATCACAGAAATATCATCCTTGTACTTTATGAGGACAGTTGAAAATGTTTGGGCATTACCCTGACTGTCTTACATCAGTATCCCACTTCGAAGATACAAGCGCTACAGTTGACTTATTTAAGGTTCATCAGCCATCATCTCTATTCCATCGTTACTGTACTGAGCTAAGTTTTGAATATATTGAGGTAGCTCATGTAAAGCTCATGTAAAGGTGGGTGCCGTGGCTCAGTGGTTAGTGCGTTGGACTACTGCGCAAGCGGTTCCGAGTTCGAATCCAGGAAATTACCACCAAAGTCTGACAAACAGAGTATATACTGTCATGAGAAAGCTTCTCAAAAACCCCCCTGCCCTTCGGATACGGCATTTCTGACTTCAGTTTTTTAATCTTTGTATAAATGTATAAATCGAAATCTCACTCACTTATGTACATATTTAGCACACAAAATTTAACTATTGATTTCAAATTATGAATAAGCACCACATACACTTATACATTGCATCCTTCACTTAATATTTTTAATTAAAATAAGGGAATACATTTTAAAACTTTTATTTCACCGAAAGAATACAATTCCATTTAAAATTTTTTATGTTCGATGTAACAAAAAAAAACACGAATTGTTCAATGCAAAAATATTTATAAATATAAAATGAATTCCACTCATATTAAGCAGTGAACAAACCTCCGTTTTTTTTGGTTAAATATCCTTGTAACGGCGCGTTTTGGCGGAGTGAGGAATTAAAAATTTAAAATTCATCAAATGGATGAAACAAAAAATTCCACTGAATGCAAACATATAATCCAAAAAGGTCAAAGGCTAAAAATAGGTTATGTAGGTAGCATTCGACGTAAATATTGATTAGCATTTAAAGGTAACCCTTTTTTAAGGCCAACGCATGAGTGTGGTAATGAAGGATACTTAAATTTTATGGCATCTTAGCTGAAATTGAATTGAATTAGAAATCTCTAAATCTTACATCCCTAAGGTGAGCACAAAAATCGTCCTTGAGACAGGCACAGCCATTTGATGCTTTCTTAGAATTTTCAGATCCATATTGCTTATGACAACCAATAGAATTAATTAGAAATCATTATCCTTTAGCCTATTAACGTCATCATTGTTAACTCCCGCGCAAATAATTCGCCTAACCTTGGTATCTATTTTTGAAATTCAAAAGCAATGAAAACATACCTAACCTATATCTTATTTGGTTTCAACAACAAAGAACGTGTAACGAGTCAATTTACTTATGAATGGCTGGGGGTCCGAAAATAGACTTCCTTGAAACCATATACATACTCGTATGTCGTGTGTCATCAAAAATTTATCTCTCAAATTACAATTACTACTTGATGAGGGTCTCTGGTTTGCTCTGTACTGGTGTTATGGATAAATAAAAACTTTTTTACATTTTAATTCGTAACAACAAGGATAATTCAATTTTTTTTAGCTTTGAAACGACCACCCATTTAGACGGGTAGTTTTATAGAGTTAACTTGCTGTCAATTGAATTGCAACCACAAAAACACTTTATCACGCACGACGACGGACGACATCGTCGTCGTCAATTCAAATCATGATGGAGAGAGAGAGAGTATAGAATTTTATGTGCCAATCTAGTATATGCGATTCACTGTGAAATTGAATTCAATATAAAATTGCTTTAGTATCCTTTTATCCTATAAACAGTGATTTGCTGGTCATTTAAAGACTCGTGAAGGGGTTTTTATTTCTATTTTCAACGAGAGCACAATACTGTGTGTGCATTTGTACGGAGCAAGACAGAAATAAAATGTACAATGTCCTTTCAAGGGTTTTCTTTTACTGTAAGCAAATAGCCTGTTAGAAAATTGATTGTTTTTTTTTTTTGGTTTTGTGGCTTCAGGCTGTGTGATTCTAAGTGAATTCAAGTACATAAAGCTGAGCTGTGTGTTTATGAAGTCAACAAGTGTTTTTTTGGTTCTCGTTTTCAAATGTAATTAGGTTTGTACTTTTAGATGACCTTTTCTGGAAGATGAATGTTTTTTGGTTAGAAATCGGTTTGAGTTGAATAAATACAGTAAGATATATTGTAGGACAGATATTGATTCTTATTTACATTCAGAATAAAACACAGTTTATATGTACATAACTAGCTGGAGCACCCAGTGTTGCCCAGGATGCTCATTTTTGAATGAAATTTGAGACAAAATACTGCTAATTTCGTGGTTAGAATGTATATCAATTGTGTATGCAGTTGATCTATGATGAAAGTCATTGCAAGTACGAGCTAATATGTGACACCCATCTGAAATGACGAGTTACCGGTAATTACCACAATATCTCCCAATATTTGCACTGTAAATTTTTTATTTCAACTCTCAAAACCAACCAATGTATGGCCAAAGAGACAGAACCAATATCTCATATCTTCCACACATTTTGGCAGAAAATCCAAACTTCAAACGCATTTTTCTCAAATCTGGAAAAAATTGACTTAAGCAGTTATGGCTTGTGGCTACTGATTTGGACGTTGAACTCACCAAACTCAAATAACCAATTCCTGTTAACGTAGTTGTTTGTGCAAGTCTATACATTGGGTTCTAGTTCTATACTGACAATTTATGACGTAAATAGTGACAAATTACAAACATTCAAGAGTATAATTGTGATCAGAAAGCTTCTCAAAACCCCTCTGCCCTTCGGATACGGCATAAAACTGTAGGTTCCTTCTGTATATGCAGAAATGTAGAGTTGTGAGGAGATAGGTCTCGGCCTATCTATTTATTTATTTAAATAGTGACAAATATGTCAGTCTTGTAAATTAAGAACCACATCCTGTTCATTCGATTTCTAATTTCGTAAAGAAAAATGCGTAATTTTTATACAAAATTAAAACGGGCAAAGTTTTGTGAAAAAAATGATTACGAATAAGTAATTTTTTAAAATCTTTGGTTAAATTTTAGTGCAGATTGTCACAGCAAAAAATCACTGGCTGTGTGTTCGGTTACTGTGTCCTACCTATTGACTTTACGAGTCTCGAAATCAAGTAATTCTGGTTTAATGCAGGACCTACATGACTGACACATCTGTCAGTATTTATGTCAGTAAATGTCAGTATCTGATAAATGGTCTTGTATTTGTTAGAATTCTTTCATTATTTATTGATGAGTGGTTGGTTGAAAGTGGCTGCCAGCTGAGACATGCCAATACACTTGGACCACGGATCCTACATTCACCAATACTCGTTAGAAGCATTTCCAGCTTCATATGAAGCGTTAGAAACTTGTTATGTTTACAATACTAAGATCACCTAAGTCGTTATAGTATGAAGCTACTAAATGAAGCATCCTTCTAAAAGAGAGAGCTGGGCAGACACAAAGAAGGTAAGGAATAGTCACCTCCTGTTCCTCATCAGTGCAGCTACTGCTAAAGTCGTTTGCGAAAAGGCCTAGCCTTTGGGGCGTGCTTGCCGACTAGACCAGTGATGACATCTATTGTGATGCAACCTATTGAGAGAAATCAAAGGCTTAAAGCGTTTTAAATCCAGATTAGGCCGAATTGGTTTAGTCGATTGACTTGTTGTACCACTTGTCCACCTAAGATTTGTACTCTCGATCCAGCTTGAATTTTTGCTTACATGTAGAGCCTTTTTCTGGTATGATGGGTATGGTTGTTGCTATTCTCGTGAGTTCATCGAGATTACAGCTCCCTGGAATGTCCCTATGCTCTGGCACCCAAAACAGGTGAAAGTTGAACTGCTCGGCCATTCTTTTTTTATAATTTGCACATGCCAAAGGGGATATGAATACCCTTTTACTGATTAACAGGGCACGGGCTTTAGCTAATTTGGAAGAGAGAAGATGGGATAAGAAAGAGTTGGTGTAGTGGTATTTGAAACTCAGGTGATATTAGGTTTCAATGTTTATTCTCCATCCATGGGTGGTTTCCAATTTGAGAGAGTTGTGTGTAATTTTTGCATTCGTTCGTAATTCACAGTATTTTTTTCGCGTTCATATAGAATTACACAAAGTGCTTTCTGAGCGAATTATTTAGTTTTAATACTGTGCAAATTGAACGGACTTGGTCGGGAACTGATCACCAAACCTCTCATTCAATGACTAAATACACTACCACTACACCGTGGCCATCTCCATAAGAAACGATCGGCAGTCGAGTGCTACTAAAGAAGATAAAGAGATAGAGCTTAAGATTAAGACTTTCTGAGCAAACACCACCCCCAACTTCATCATTAGTCTTTGAACCTTCAGTGTAGAAGTTATTTTCTAAAAGAATGTCATAATTTGGTCGGCATTTCTTTTGTACGAAATGCGGTGCTAGGTTCTTATGTGGAAGAACAACTGAAGAGTCCAACGTACTTACAAAAGGTTCCAGTTTTCTACATCAAACGCTACTCACTGAAAGGCACTGAAAGGTTGATTCAGATGGAGATGCGTGTTTCTTCTTTAAGACACAGAAACCAACAAATGAAAATCTGTAACCACTTTTCCCCATATTCCCCATCCAATGATCTCTTATATCTGCCATTGCTGTGGTAACCATGCGCCTGGTTGCTCATGTCGATTTCTAATAAAGAAACATAATCATCGCGGTCGAGGCTTAGGAAGGCCCAGAGGTTTGGTGCTGATATAGCTGATGCAATGTTTGCACTTAGAATTATTTCCCTGATATTTAATGAGCAAACTGTCTATAAATACTTAAAGACCTTAGGCCAATCAGCCTCTCATTATCACATTAACATTAAGGGCCGTTTCTACCGATTTCCTTTTACTGTATTACTGTGTTACGAGGCTGACCAGAGTTTAGGACTCACTCTGCAGCGAATGTGGACGTCAAGTACTTTCTTTATAGTTCTTAGGAGAAAGGATGACAAGCTTATGGGTCTCAGATCTTTGGCGTTAACATGTGAGCTTTTGCCTGCCCTTCGTATGAACATCACGTTGACTTATGGCCATGACTTGGGAATGTGACCCAGATCCAGGCAATTCCTATGGATGGTAGTTACCTAAGGAAGGATAAAGTCAGCATTTCGTTGGAGTTCTACAGGAATAATGCCATCAGGAGACTTGAAAGGTTTAAAGCTACTGATAGCCCAAAGAACAATGCTCTTAGAGAAGAAAGGCTGCCTTTCAATTGAACCCGAGTCAGCATTTCAGATGCTAGGGAAGTAGATATCCATCAGCAGATCGAGGAATTCCTTAGTTGATGTGGTCCACGTGCTATCCGCTTGTTGGAGATAGCTGGGTGTTCTAGGCGTGGCTGCGAGGACCTTTCTGACCGTGGAGGCTTCAGAGATCTCTTCTATATTGCTACAGAAGAGTCCCCATAAACTCCGTTTGGCTTCCTTTTTTTTTTTGAAAGATTTTAGGGCCTCCTTTTAAGAGATCTAGTCAGCTTCGTCAGAACGTTTGGCTTGATTTAAGAGCTTGGAACACATTTTGCGAAGAAAAGCAATCTCCCGATTCCACCAGGGTTAGTTAGGCTTGCCCTGCTGTTTACTTAAGGGGCAGGAACCAGACATTGAACGGTTGAGGATTTTTGTCAAATCCTACCAACTCCTTCTGCCAAATCCTTCTGCCCCTTCTAGGCTTTTAATGGAAACATAATAAACCACACTTTATTCTAAAAATAACCTCAATTAGCACCTGTTTTTCTATTCTATACTGTTTTTTTTTGTGCTCGTAACCTATTTTAATACCGATCTTTTGCCTCCATAAACTAATGACCAATATTTAAATTGTTTTACCATCCATTGTCCACCACCATAGACAGCAAAACATTTGCTTTTAATTAGTACTTGCTGACATATCCACCCACAATAACATTCATACGCAAACAATATTGATTGCATGTGGCAGCAATAGCACATTAATCATAATGCAACTGTAATGAATAGCCTTGTGTAAGCCAATAAATTATTTATGTATTTGTTTACAAAAATTGATAGCTTGAAACATAAACACAGCCAAAGAAGAGTACCTACACACGTATCATCAATATTGTGAATTAATTGAGCAGGTGTTTATATCGGTTTTGCAATAATTAAGATTTTAGGCATTTAGGCGGTATTTATAGCTCGTTCCACAATGAATATCATTTATCATTTTACACGAAAAAGAAAAACGCAATTTAATTTTGTTTTTTACTGCATTTGACCTTGTTTTGTATAAATAAAAATAATTTTTTGGGTAATTTTTCTTGGATCGCCGGGTAAATTACAAAATTGTCCCTAAAGATTTGCCCCTTCGTAAATTTTTAATTATGCATTATACCTTTTTTGGGGGGATGTCCCGTGGGAGTTATTTTAAGACCTAACGGTCTGGATTTGGAATAATTGTAGTGAAGTTTCATTTCAAGTGCGTTCTTTATTTTTTGCGCAATTGCAATTGTTGGTGGGGTGACAAGCACTAATTGGACGAAAAGGGACAATTTACCCCTCGAAGAAAGAAATAAAAATACTTTTCCAACAGGACTTTCAAATAAAAATTCCCTGCAATGACTTTTTGATAATTTAAGGCTGTAATCTATGCAAAGACCTGCAAGTATTTATATAGGAGCTCCACAAAAAAGGAGATCCCCTGGGAGTCTGACCCCCAACTGGTCTAACTATAGAGGCATCAGCTTCCACAACATTGCATACAAGATCTATTCTGAGATACTGTGTGAAAACCTAAAACATTCTATCAACAGACTTTCACATTCCTGCCAAAGTTGTACGCCTGTGCAGGATGACGATGGAGAAGGCTTGGTGCTCCATCAAGGTTGGTAATGAAATGACCGTACTGAGGCCCGTACCACGGGCTGCCACCAGTGTGTTTATAAGCATTGAATTAGAAGCGGACAAAATGTGTTTAGCCCATTCTATCAACAAGAAGGGGCGATCAACCTCGAAGAATTAGACAAAACGTAAAAGAAGGCAGCTACAACTTCGAGGTAGTAGCTTTGTCTACCTTTGCCATGCTATTTACTCTGACAATGATAACCCTTGCCAACAGCTCTTTTTTTCGGCCTAATAAGGCATTTCAACAGTAAAGCCCTATCTCGAAGAACTAAGGAGACTCAGATCGTTCTAGTCCTGCTTTACGCCGCTGAAACATGGACTTTATTGAAAGTGGATGAATATATCGGTTCAAACCCGAAGGAACGGCTCAGTTAAGAACCTCCTCACCGCAGGTGATGCGTGCAAGTTCAAGGGGACCTCGACAAACTTGAAGTGCGCAACTAGAAGAAATAAACTAAAGACCGAGAGACCTAGGTAAGTGGCTTGTTGGCTTGTTATTTGAAGCCTATGCTTACCAACAACTGCGGCGTCATCCAAGAAGAAGATGTAGTAAAAACTGTTTTATACAAAGCTTTTGCGAAGCCCGTTAATGTTTAAAGACAATTCAGTTTGCAAGATCTCTCGTCGAAAATATCTAATAGAAAATTTATTGAGGACTCAAAAGAATAAAATAAATGCTTAGCACCTCCAATGCCAAGCTAAGTAGCAATACTAGTGAACTTATTCACGAGAAGCGTGGTTATGTATTTCATGGAGCCCGTTATTTGTCCATTTATAAACATACAGACTAGAAGGAGAAATATTAATCTTCAAGCCTTAGAAGAGACTAAATATCTAACTCTAGACCATAAGTTGAACTGGAAGCCTCACATAGCCAGAACCACTGAAAAGGCAACCAATCATATCTGGCCCTGCTCTAGGCTTTTTCGCAAAATTTGGGGATTAAGACCAAAAATAATCTATTCGACTTGCCTTGCTATTTTTACTCCGATAATTACCTATGTATCGTTAATATAGTGGGAAATGGTCACCCACCCTTAAGGGTATACAGCGCTTAGCATGCGTAGAAATAACTGGCGTAATGCGCTACGTCCCGACATCTGCACTGGAGGTCCTCTTAGAGCTTCCGTCCTCTACATAACTATTATGAAGAGTGCAGCTGCTAGTCGTCTAAAGCTTCAATTGCCATGTAATAACTCCTGCCCTAACATAGTTGGATACTCTGCTATCCAAACCTGCAGTGTGCTTTTCAGAATTCATGCCTAAGAGAATCCATCTCCGTCACCCCTCCGAGGTCGCAATTCCAATCCGGAGCTCCCTCAAACATCCTCCTTATTAGATTGGATTGGTTTGGTACACAGAAGGATTGAGCTGGAATCTCTGGTCCAAACTACAAACTCCCACAATCTTTCAGGTAGATGTCCTCACTATCAAACTCTGTGTCAGAGAGTGTACTAGAAGTAATCTTCGTATTTCACATATCAACGTACGCAGGTAGCTGTAAAGGCTCTCAGATTATTCAGATTATTCTCTCTTGCAACTTGCTGTACACAATAAAATCAAGCTAATGTCTCCTGGCAAGGATGCTGCCGATGAGCTTGCCATACAGGGTGCTCAGGCGCCAATCATTGGTCCTGAGCCATTTTGTGGTTTACAAACTAACCAGATAAGTATAGAGCTCAATAGATAGGAACCTCAAGAAATGCCATCTCACTGGAACTCTCGAACTGGCTTAAAAAATGCCAAACAACATATCAACAACTTCTCAAAAAAGGAAACAAAAAACATCCTTACCATGAGCAAATACAAAGTCAAGCAAACCAGTGACTTCCTACCTGGACACTGCTCTCTCACTTATTATTTCAAGAAAATGGGTCGTATGCAGTTGGTTACTTGTGGCTTATGACTTAAAGACACTGAATTGTGCAAATGTCTGGTCATAGCTCGGCTGAGACTTAATTACTTTAACAAAGGCTTTACATCACCTTTTGATGTCTCCTCTGCTTCAGCTCAAACTGTCTTTAGCTTCATAAAAGAATTAAGTTTCAACTAGACACATTAGGGACGAGCACAACAGATTTACCTAGGTCCCAGAGCTTCTTATGCCACCCTTAAAAGAAATTAGAGGCACTAATACATAACTCCTGATTATGTAGTGACAAAACTTGAAGACCCCTATTCTAAATCAAAGCAGGTACCAAAAAATTAAGCACTGGGTTCATTGTGTCAAAATAAACATACACAATAAATCTCTTATGTTCCAATAGTGCCCTTGAAATAATTCCAATAAACATTTGAAAAAATATGAAAGTTCCTGCGACATTCCAAGTCATCTTTAGTTACATACGTTTCCGACATTCAGGAACTGTTTGTTCTCAGAAATTTTCAGCATCATCTGGCTGTTTTATTTTATCGTAAGGCAAACATGATAGCTATTTATTTACATGCCCTCTTCCAAATTATTTCTATGCGATAAGTCCGTTTTCCCCGCAACCCACAAACAGTGTATACGGTGTCCTTTGGTCTTAAAGAAACAACCTTCCACGACTTGTTTTCAACTCTTCCTGGTTGAAGGAAATTTCCCTAAGAGAGGACAAAAAAAACTTCCCACTATTGTTGATGCAGCCAGGCTGGCGGATATCTCTGTGTAATGCTCGAGTTCTAACTTCACCACGATTCAGAGAACGGTGTACTCATACTCGTAGTCGTATCTTGTCACCTGACATTGAGATATTTCAAACGAATCGTGGAACTGATGTACATACTTGCCTGTATTTTGTAACATAAACTTATAGACGTCCTTGCAAAAGTCCTTCTCTTAAATTCTCTTTCCGCTCTCAAGAGAGTATTACATGCTCTTAGGAAGGTTTAACCCTGGAAAGCGAATCCGTGTAGACTGGATATAGCCGTTCCTCTCTTTGGGGAAAAGCGTAGTAAATTTTCCAATGGAATCTGTCCAGTAATATGTAACCATCGTCAACCCTAACAAATTTTCACTAACGGAAGGTTTTGATGAGTGCTTCAGGAAATCGATTGTTGTTGTCTAGGACCTGATGTGGGTTGACAATTTAAGTTACCTACCAATGTTAGTTAACACGTTTAACAATCGACAGTTGATAGTTAGAGAGTTGTTCTAAGGTACGACGACTTTGTTTTGTTGTTTGTCCCTGCGCGGGGGTGTATATTGATGATTTCATGTTTTGCTTTTGACACAAGGACCTTCGTTTAGTTTTCTTCTTGCACAATTTATCAATCAACAGAAATGTAACAATCATGATCCATCTCAAGGGTAGACAAAAATCATCACCATCCACAAAGGTGCGTAGGTGTTGATAGGTTTTTTTTTTATTTTTTACATTTCCACGAAGGTCTTGTGGAAAATGTTTTCATTATTCACAACAACACAAGAGCAGCATCTGGCTGATACATAGGTATATTTGTCTATTGGGTTACCTTTTCATACTTCGTTTCTTGTTATTCATTGGAAGAACAGAGTTCATGACTTAAGGCAACAAAAAGTTACTTAGCTACTGAGCTGAAGTATCGGATGACCTTGGTCGTCCTTCGGAGGGTTTATTTACACTGTTATCTATCTTAATGAGGGGTAGAGCCGCTGACAAGGCCGATTCTTTAGGTGTGGCGCACCTCTGACTATTTGCCTGTATAAAAACGTATGTACGTCTTTTTGAAGATAGGTGCGCACTTGGGCTAGTCATCAATTGCTTTCGTTTGGCGATGACATTAACTGTTTGCAATTATGGCCTTGATTTTCATCTGAAAACTGCTGCATCATTTAATTGAATTTATGTTGTGAAAGGCTTCATATACCTTTTCATTGTTAAACTTTTTACTTGTGAGGAGAAGGAATCTTGTTGTGTATAAACGCCTTGGGTGAAGCATAGGGAAGCTGTTTGCAGTGTAGGTTGGTAGGAGTTATTGTGCCAGCAGACCTAGTTGATAAATAATCAGCACAAAAAGGCACTGTCATATTACCACGCACTCATGGACTCTAATCTAATGTGGACGGGCGTGATACCGAATAGGAGAAAGTAAGAAGAGAATTGATTATTATTCAAATCCACCCCATTGCATTGTTTAGCCAAATTCAGCTGTCAAGTCAAGCCCTACCATGGGCTAGTGACCATGACGCCGTTTTTATCTAGCAGTTCTGCCACATCTGTCAAGATATGACAAAGCTTCGCGTACTCCGCAGCCTTGTATCAGCTCTCGTTAGGTAGTGCGCAAAGATTCTTCCCCTGAGGGTACCCAGTAGGACGTACACAGTCTCTGCAAAGGAACCCCTACTCGCTAGCTCGTCCGCTAGCTCATTTCCTTTGATGTTATTGTGACCCGGCACCCAAGCAAGGCAAATTCCAAGCCTCTGAGCCAGCCTCCTTACACTGTTCTACCAGCTTCAAGGATCTGGTGGCAGATATAATGGCCTGGCTGTCAATGAGGATGGCTTTAGTATTTGGGAGTAAGAAGATTTATTTGAGTAGGCGGTAAGCCTCACGTGCAGCAAGTAGTTAAGCCTGGAAGACGCTACACGAATTCGGAAGTCGGTCCTCAGACCACAGTCCATTTTTGAACCATCGGTGGCTTCTATCTGAATTCTCTCTTCTGCTGAGGGGACTATAATCCGAGCCAGTATAACTGTACGTTCATCGATCCGTCACTAAGTCTCTGTTGATAGGCATATGCGGTGAATTTTCTTCATCTATCGGAAGATGCTGCTCCTACAAAGCTTTTGTTAGTCGTTATTATATCCGTTAAAAGTCTTTATCGATTGGCTATTTAAGTACTTTCGTGGAAGGTTAGGTAAAGTGGCAAGCGTCAGGCCACACACCTTGGTAGATGAAATGTGATCTCTCATTTTTATTAGACCAGAGGAATCACTGGGTACTAGGGAACCTTTACTTACTGTAGGAGGATAAGAACATGATATGAAGGTCGAGTGGTACCAGGTGAAGTATTACGTTCAAGGCTTTGGCTTTGGCCAGCAATTCATAGGAAAGTATAGGGACGCACCACTGCGATGTACATCCAAATGACCATCATCGGACAAAGTCACCATTTTTTGCCGAATGCCTTGTTGTAGGCAAAGAAAGCCACGCAGATCATCTTAAGCCGTAACTCAATGTCAAGCTTCCAGCAAAGTTTTGAGTCAAGTACCACACGTACATAGGTACTTTTCGCTGGAGGATAGGGAAAGTAGCTGATTGTTGAGTGGTAAAGGAAATCAGTTCTGTTTTGCTTGGGTTGACGCTGAGTTCACATCTAGTCCAAGGAACCTTCCATAATCTCACTGAATACTGAAGGAAACATCCTTGATACTAAGACTACAAATTCATCCGCTTGTTTGGAGTATGCTTCATGCAACTTTTGAAAGTAGTGACGAACTTGTACTTAGTTGGTTCGTCAATCGAGTACCTAGTTTCTGTTTCTTGCTGATTTAAGTTGTGGAGATGCTGGAACTGCGATTATATTGCACTTTGCAACCTGGGAAATGTTAAAATGACGATGTGTTTTAAATGTTTAGTACAAGAATAATTCAATGATATATAGTCCCTGCGATATTAAGAATCAACTTGTTGGGCCACTCGTCTTTTGTAGGGTTGTTCTATTTGGGTGATGTTGCCATGTTCTCTGCTCACTTTATAGTCCTGACAACACATGGATCGCACCAAGGCTTCCTTCGTGTATATTGCTATCAATCGTATTTAGCGACATCGCTAATTAAGGACTTGTTGTCTGTAGGCTCGTAGCACGTTTATTTAGATATATGACAAATGAAGTGGTCTCCAATAAGCGCTTCCTATCTCTGAATTTGAATTAAACAAACTGTGAGTGAGATATCACAGAATATGGCATATATGGCATTGTCTAAGAAATATAACTTTGTTCAAATGTTCACCGCGGCTTCGCTGGGTGGCGCCTATCTGAAACGTCCAATTTTTGATAAGTCTGGCGCATAAATCACGCTGAATTTGACCAATGGCATTTATTATTTTAGCTTCCAGAGCAAAGGTGGCTTGTGGTTTATTGGAATAGACTTGTGGCTTAAGGAAACCGCATAAGAAGAAGTCTAAAGGGATCGCACGATCTCGGTGGCGACGATCACATCGATCGCGTATCGAGAGCCCCGCCAGCGAACAAACGGCATTGTCCATGGTAATTAATTTTGAGCTCCTGGATCAGTTACATCAAGTATCAAAATGGTTAGCTTACCCTTGTTGTATTCACTGAACTAGGCATTGAACTAAATCCGTCTACAAATCACAGTAATCACTGGGATGTACATGTTGACCTTCATTCTAAAGAGGACTAACCCTCACTCACTAAAAACGTTTGCTTCCCTCAACACACAATATTAAAGCCAACTTTGTGACCACCTACTTCAAGGATAATTACTTTAAATTATGGACTCAATCTTAAACTTATAATTGTTTGATTTTTTTCCCTCAAAAAACTAGCTAACTCCGCCCGCAACACATTGATTGAGTCAACTTACAACGAAACATCTGTTTATTGAATAGCGCTCCCTTCCTCGTTCAAAACAGCGTTAATGCTCGAAGAAATTTAACATTTTCTCTCTCAAATGAAAATTTTCAAAGTTTCAAAGTTTCAACTCTAAGCCAGTAATTAGGTACACACAAGTTCGGTTAAATGCGCAATCTGTAGCATGTCTGTCGGACAAACAAAAAGTTTTCTTTCCACCCAAAGCTCAAAACATTTACACTTTTGTTTTTACATGCACGCACACCCACTCACACTCAACAGGATCAAATGCGTCAGGAAGTTTTGTCACAAAATAAAACCAGCAATCGAGGACATGTCCCTTGTTGTTGTTGAGGAATTTTCCGAAATAATTTTCGAGTACTTTCAAGGACTTTATTGATTTATTTTCCATCTCGCTGATGGGATTAGTGGATTCCTTCCTTTTGTGGATTTGTAAGGAATAGAAGAAACTCCCGACCACCGTCCAGCAAACAACATCAATTACCATGTCTGTGCGTTCACAAAAGGGATATTTTAAAATTACACCAAATAGCCGAGCAATAAACAAGTAATTTGTATAAATTATATAATTAGGAGGCTAAGAGGAGGCCAATCAAGAGTCACGACAGTCAGTGCTGCGCACAGACGCTAATTATATTCAATTTCATATTAAATTCGATAATTCATTTCATTTCAACTACTACACGTGTCTCTGTGTGTGTGAGAAACCAGCCGCCAGCCGCACCCTTTCTATTGATGGAAGCGTGGCAAAGGATAATCTGCAAGCGCGGAGGTTTTTACAACGTTTATGCTAGTGGATGGCTTAATAAATCGATAGTTTCATGAATTATTCAAGTGGAAATAATTGACCCCCCGGAGTGCTTTTATATATGATTTGGTATTCAAATCAGGACAATTACTGTTACACAATATATTTAATGGGTATGGGTGGATCACCTGGAATCCATTTAGTTTTCTTATTAAAATTGTCAAGCGCTGTGAAGGAGGCTACGACGCCGAGTTATGATTGAAAGAAAATATTGAAATCTGATTAGAGCTTGAGGTGCTAGAAGGCTCTATAGGAATGGGATGGGTATGAACATACGTAGTTGCATGTTTCTTTGAAGACATAAAGTGGTCAAATCGAGTAGTAACATCATTCATTGATAGATTCCAATGGATATCCTGCAGCAAGTGGGCATAATCCGAGAGAGAGTACAATGTAAACGGATCCTCTTGGACAAGATGGACCGAACAATCCTTGACAGAGCAGCCAACATTGTATTCGCAATACTTTGTGTGCTGTCGCAAGCAATTGACAAAGTTGTCTTCTGCGACATACACTATGATGTAGTTCCTAGTTTCGAAGGAAGAGTTCCTTTAGTCTTTTTTTGTGAATTTGTTGGCTCCCATGAGGTTGGCAGCATACCCACAATGTTTTCAAAAGTCATTGATTATAAGCCTGACTGTAATCCGCATAAGAGCAACATCTTACAACATCAGCCTGATATATTATATGTGCACTTCTCTACCGAAGGTGCTTAAGATCCTGCCAATTGGGAATTCTTTGACCTCCTGGGCATAAAATACAAAGCCTGTCCGGCGCATGATGTCAATATCGTATTCGAGAACTTTAACGAGGAAATCGGTGAAAACTTCTCTTCTATTTAGTGATTTTCCACTACTTTTCCATTTCCGACTAATCTGCTTTTCAGCAGTGATAAGGAGCAGTAGATTTCGTACGCCAAGAAACCACACAGCAACCTGCCTTTCCTTTGATGGTCGAACACATAAGAAGTCTTACGTCTAAAGGACCCAGACCATGCAATGAGAACCTGTCCAAGAAACTTTCTAACAACTAGAGGAAAGGTTTCATTTTATTGAGCTCTACCAGGCGATGGTAAAATTTAGTTAGGACTAAGACTCATCCATCAACATGTTAAGCGTCATAACTCATAGTCCGTGGTATTCCAAAGTCTCGGCCAACAACGCTCACTTCCACTTTAGAATGCTAAGTTGGTTGGCGTTCCTCTTTACTCACTCGTGCCACCTTGCATCCATCTGTCAGCAATGCATAATTCCACTCGAACTACAAAGGATATCTCTATTCAGTTGGTCAATGCCTATGACAGTCTTGAGCTCTATCAGGCGACGGCCCACTCAAGGGCCCCGGATTAAGGCAAGGAGTTACTCTGTCTTGTGATATCTTCAACATCGTGTTGGTATTCGAGTCCCAGTCCTGCAGTAGTTACCGTCCGAGTCCTAGAAAAGTGGGGAGACATAGGGTCCAAATAGCTCATGATCTAATATCTGACAAACAACTAATAGAATCACAGACATGATAAGTACTCCTCTGCCCACCGGGTACGGCATGTAAACCACGCACATACATAGAGTCATAGAGTCTTAAGAAACTTGGTCTGCTTATAGCCTAATATTTTTCTTTGATAGACCACCAAGCCTTTGATGGACGCTGATGTTTACTAATCCGTTAAGGAAGAGGTCTGCATTGATGTAGTTCCTCTATCAGCATCGTCCCTCCAAAGTTATCTTCCAGATCGAAAAAAAAGAACAAAATCCACACTCCCCTACGCCATTACAAATTGAAACAGTATTTTACATTTATTGACTTTCAAATAAATTGAATCTCCTGATAGTTTTCCCCCCAATATGCAACAGAAGCAACATTTCCAGAAATATCTGAAGGATACCCAGCTGAAGTGCCCATAAAGTTGTTTCAAAATACCACCCTGACCAACAGCAACTCCGACACATCACCTCTGGGCAAAGTGAAATACACTTTTAAGAATTATGAACTTCAAATTGTGGCTTGGCCAAGAGTTTTGCTCGGCTCCAAGGGAGAGAGCGAGGATGCATGCTTCTCATATCAGAAGAAGAAAATCCAATGCAACTTCAAAAAATATGAGTTACACTTTGACCAGAGAGAGAGAGAGAGTAAATTCTGGAATGCAGAATACGCTTTTACTGGTTTACCAAGGTTTTCTTGTTTCGGTTTCCAAGTGTAGTACGTGCTGTACAAAAAGTGGCTGCTTGCAGTTGCAAGTTTCTTTTTGTGCCACAAGTAGTGGCAACGGCAAGTGGCAAGTGTTTTCATATTTATGCACTCGTGCAATCAGAATATACAGCTTTCAGTTGCTCAGCTTCTCTGCTTCTCGGCTTCTCGGGTTCTGAGCGTCTCTGTGGAGAATGACCTTAATTTGTGGTGTTCTTTGAATGGCAATTGTGCAAAGTTCTTTCGAGAACGAGTGTAAGTTATGCTTGCGGAAATGATGGCATTAGCTGCTGAGATTTCAACAAGAAATCAAGAGCAACATTAATGGGGTTGTTGATACACTTTATGTGGTTCGTGCGGTTTTTTTTTCCTTTCTTTTTAATGGGTGCTTAGGTTTTTCTTCAATTTCATCGTAATTATGCTTCCAAAATGTTGAGTGAAATAAAAGGAAAAAAATGACACAAAATACATTAAGCCTGACTGACAAACGTGCTGGTGATTGAAAAGGGTTTGTTTTCTGAAAGGAGGGGTGCACCATGCAGTTGGACATCGATGATTGATCGCTAGAAGCGAATCCAGACTACAGGAGTGTCTTCCAGGGCGAGTTCTTGGCAGAGACAACAGCGGCCCGTGGGTCTGCGGTAAAAGTATACCTTCTGAGGATATTACCTTCTATATTGACAGCCAGGCTGCTATAAAAGCAATTACTGCCGTTGAGATAAAATCTAAGCTTGAAAAGTGCTGTCGTGAAGAACTAAGGCTCTTGGTACACAGTATAAGATTGAACTCAGCTGGGTCCTCGGACATGAAGGAATATCGGCCAAAGAGAAGGCTGACAAACTGCCAAGAGGTGACTAAACATCGACCGCAGAACCAAATCGTCCAACTTGCAGCAGGGGAAAAAGCTACAAGAGAGGCAGATCATATATAGAGACCTGTACAAGGAAACTATGGCCCACGTTTGACAAATCAAGAATCGAGAGACTTGTCAGGAAATGGGCATCACAGTGGGTCAGCACTGATGTGAGCGGGGCGAGAAGTTAATTCTTCCCGCAAGCCCAAATACATAACATTACCTTAGAACTATGTGCGTTCGATCTCAGCCCACTTAGTTTCTATTCTAGCTGATGCTATGACAACAGAAAAATCCAATTCGAAACTATTAACTGTCTAAATTTTAATGATATGTAACTTGGCTCCATTAATCCCTTGAAGGCTTCAACAATGCTTACACGCCATTTAATTCGAAGTTCTACAAAGCCTTTGAGCTGGTTCTATGTCATTCCTAAGGAACTCGATTCCTTCATTCTACTGGAGCTACTTTTGTGCCTTATGATAGGTCCAATCAACTGCCACTAACTCCTTCGACTTGTAAAAGTAGGTTGGAATCTTTGAAAGACGAAACTCAGCCAGTACTATTCCTGATCCTAGTGGCACTGCCATCAAGCATTTCATCGCGTGTCGGGGACTTCAGCCTTATGTACTTGCCTCGTTCGTATTGGCAGCTACCTGCGCTGTGTTTCGTTCTGTTTCCTGTTTTCGTTGCTCCTTCATGATGGTAGCCACGGTTTCACTTATTGCTTCCCAAACTTTTTTTGTGTCCTGAGCAACAGTCTAAAGACGTTCTCTGGGGCTAAGCTCACGTCCAGTTTGTTCGTTTACAGGTTACAGCCTGTTGCCAGGTGGACAGTGGAACATTATGTGCTCCGCGTTTTCCACTGCTTCTGTGCACAGTGGATAATAAGGGGTGTATTAATGCCTAAATCTGTGGAGGTATGCTCTGGAAGATCCATGACCAGTAAGCATCTGCCTAGAAGATAGAAGTTCAGCCCTCCATGCCATGCCCTTCCTCTGGATCCAAATGCCTGAATGTACCTTTGGTAGAAGAGTTCCATCTATCTTGCCATTTTTCCAGGTTTGCTCATCGTGGTAATTCATCATCATTTCGACTTGTTCCTGTTGGCACGATATTTCCATGCGGCTTTTTTAACGAGGATTCATTCATTATCTATACTGCTTCTATCTTTATATTAACTATATGACTTGGTGCTGATTGCCCAGCCATCGACATTGCAACTTTTGCCAAGGGTAATCTTTTCCTTCGTTTAGGTCCTCCAATGTATGGCATGATCCTTGCCAGGGCAGCCTTCTCGCTCCGCTTTATGCTGTAGATGTAGATGCTTATAAGTTAGTCTTACATTCGTATTTAGATCAATGTACTCCAGATCTGGTTTATAGACTACAACGTCATAACCCAGGGTGACTCTTGCAGACTCCATAACCCGCCGTCTGCTACTGATTAGTACTACCTCCGTCCTTTCTTTTGCTAGTCGTAGGTCCATGCTTACTAGCCAGTCCTATACCATTCCAATGGCTTCATTGCAGTCATGTTCTAGCTCCTCAAGGAGTTTCGCTACTACACCGATCGCTATATCGTCGGCGAAGCCAATTATTTTCGACACCGCCTGTGACGTTGTACTACCCTATCCCTGCCTTAGTCTCGTCGTGCTGTATTCTATTTGTGAAATAGGCCGCCATTGTATTTTACAGGTAGTGCCCTCAGCTTCGTCGATTGCACTTTCCAGTCTGTCATTTATTCTGCGCTCCAGCATTTTACCCATTGTGTCCAGCATGCAGAGAGTTCTATACAATGAGGTGGTTTATTACCTTTCGCTAAAAGAAGAAGTCTTTGTTTCTTCCTAGGGAAATACTTCTTCCTTTAGTCAAGCGTTGTAAACCTCTGCAAAGATGTCCTGGGGATTCCATCGACATTAGGTCCTTTGTTTATTCTTGGTGTTTTTGCCGATTTTTAGAACTTCGTCTAATGTAACGATCGGTATTGCTAGTCCACTCGTTTTCGATTGTTTCGCCATTCCTTCCATGTTTTCGGGCAGTTCTGAGGGCATGGGTGGGGGTCTTCCTCGGCATCATTGCACAGCTCTTGAAGCTTCTCTTCTTCCTCTGTTTGATTGCAGCCTTTATGTTTCTTCAGGCGATTATAAATAGAGCTCCACAGAGGGCTATATGCTTCATTATCAGCTGAAGTTTTTCGATGTCCAGGGTGTGAGGTTTGAACTCCTAATTCCGCCGCGTTGAAGTCGCCTGCAATGGTTATGTGGTTTTCTCTTGCAGTTCACGATGTTGTCAGCTATTCCTTCGAATATCTCCTGCGTTAGAAGGGGCGTAACAGCTGAAGAAGTCATTGTCTCTGGTTGCATCACCATCATCTCTTTGAATGCTCGCTGGACGAATACCCACAACGCCGCTAAGCCTGAGGTGTCTGCCGTCCATTCAACCTCATTCAGTTGTTTGTAGCTTTCGTTGAGTATAGCGTAATAGTGTAATCGAATAATCTTCATGTTCTCTTCTTAGAAGCCTTCAGATCGAGATGGAATACAAGAAATCTTATGCTTCCAGTTCTATGCTTGGCGTTACGCCCGCTTCCCTCTCGACAACTGAGTTTTCAATTTTATTTCTGCACTTCTTTAGCGGGATGGTAACACTACCTCCTTACCCAGTCCTCATATGTGTGTAAGTAGATAATGAAACTTAATCCCAGACTGCTGCTCCACACAACATTCTCCCTAAATTGTCCTCGTCAAAAGTTTAACTAATGAGCTAAATTCTAACTAACCGATGATGTACACAAAAAATTATCTCATTAGGTATACTCTACTCAGCTCATGGCGAAAACCAAACACTAATGACTTGGTCATTATAAAAGGATTTCAGTCGAGTAATTTCAAATTAAAGACCAACTTTATCTCACTCTATCAATTGAAAATGGAAGCACATATCCTGACAGAAAAAAAAAACTTTAACTTTTCATTGTAAACGAACTGAAAATCCCCAAACGCTATTAAATGAATTAAAATCACAATATCCAGCTTATGAATAAAAAACTCATTTTGCGTATAATTTTTTGCGCCTCGAAAATGTCTCTACTCTACTTTCTTGACAATGAAATAGAAGAAGGAAAGGAGAGGAGAAGAGAAGGCCAAATCTAACTTCCTAAATGGCATAAAGTTTGCCCGCAGAAAAAAAAAGGAAGAAATTTCAATCCCTTTTTGGCATTCTGAATGACCCGTTGTAATAGTTGTGTAAATAACGAAGGTATGTATAAATAAGAAAAATCGTGACCTGCATCAGAATTCTGGGATTTAATCGAGAGAATTTCCTCATTCTTGAAACGCAACCAAGCAACCAAGCAACCAACAAACCAATAGCAGTCCTCAAAGGCTCTATTTGAATATCAATTTTAGCTAAGAGCCTTGAAGGCACATTCAAGCTTCATGCCATCCCTTTGCCCGATTCAATATTTGACCTTTTAATGGATTTACCCATTAATAGTGGAGAACGTACGAGTACGAGTATCCTTTCCTGCAATGCACACACTACTCGTACCTACCTTATGTAGTTTGAATTGAATTTTGAAAGGATGGAAGAAAATCTTAAGCAAATCTACTGGTATGCTTGCATTCTTAAATAATTAACTGCGTCAGGAATTTTGTTTACTTAAGTCTACACACTCAAATTGTTTTACTTAACTATGCAGTAGTGCAGTGGTGGTGTATTCCTACTCTGGTTGAGAAGAATGTCCTTAGGACCTTGACAAATGATATTTATGTGCCAGCATCTTGGTATATTCGAAAACAATGGATAGCAGAAAGTAAGATATCCTTTTGCCAGAAAATTATATTTGAGAAACGATTATGGCACCCAAAAGGATTTAGAAATCTCCTCTTCTTCTCCTGCAGTAGTAACCGAATTGTAAGTAATCCTCGTGAAAGGATGCTATTTAGAAGATGGAATAGCTTTTTGAAAGGACAACTAGCATGCATAGATAATAAATTTTAGATATCCTCTTCTTTGGTTTTCTCTTGTTTCAATATTATGAGTTGGAAAATGATTTTCCAAATTGCAGGACATCACAGAAGGAGTAGTCTAAGGTGGAGACAATGCTAGAGTTTACCTCAGGGAGATGTGTGTCTGTCGGAAGTTGTGTTCAAAAAGTAATAATTTATAGAAATTCGAAACGTAAAGGTAGAAGATCGGGCTTATCGGCTTTTAAATCAATGCCCCCTGGGTGTAGGATTTAGAAATTAAGAGATTAACATGATTTGTGTTCATAGCAAGGATGTGATTTATATGAATTTTGTATAAGCCTTAAGAGGAGGTAGGTACACAAGTTGTGTTCCTTACAAGGATAAGGTATTGTATATTTGGTTAAATGACAAAATTACTTGCTTTATTGATACTGAATTCATTCGAATCTCTTCGCTTTCATTATTAATCTTCTTTGCGTTTAAGAGTCTTTATTGGAACTTGTTTCCTTGTAAACTGTATTTCTGATATATTAAAGTGCAGGGAGTGTCACTCAGGTTTCCCCAGAGTGAAGATAGGTAGCACCGATTGTGATGTGGTTTGCTCGTCTCTTGTTATAGTATAGTAGCTTGCTTACTTACTAAGGTCCTTTAACCTCTCGGCGGCGTCAACAACGCCTGCAGGCAAACATCGTCAGCGTAGTCTAGATAAAATATCATAGTCCAGCGAATTCCATAGTTTCCTTCCTTGCTGCACGGACATCATCACTGAAAAAACAACAGCGGTGACAGTATGCATCCTTGAAGTATTCCGCTTTGGAATTCTTCTGACGCCTTGCTATTGTGCAGGACGTGGCACTGTCTGCCCTCATTCGTAGCCTTAGGTCATGAGTTTTTCTTGGATATTTCTCCTTCGAAAGGCCAACCAGATAGCATCTCTATTCAAGCTGTAAAAGGCCCTCTCAAAGTCGATTAAAAGCAGATGTAGCGGAGACCTGTACTCAACGCATTGCTCGATTATGATCCGTATTAATGTGGTCGATGTAGGAGGATCCAGCACGAAAGCCTGCCTATTCAAACCAACCTAAATGCTCCATGATTCTATACAGAATTATCCTTTCCATTATTTTAGCTTGGTCTGTGGTAATGTGCAGGTGGCCTTGGACATGATCGATGAGTGGTGTACTAGGAATCGGCTTTCGGTGAATCCTCTCGAAAGCCAGTACTAAAAAGCTTCACCATCTCGCTCTAAGATGAAATCTTATGTCTATCAGTAATTCTGGGTAAGAAGTTTCTTTGATAGAATGAACAACTTCGAAGTCGCTTCCAGTTTTCTTATAGTGTAAGGATATTTTTGGAAAGACGTAGAGTTTGTCACTTAAAAAGGTCCTCTGGATCTACTATATGGCAATGATAAAACCATGTCTGGCCTATGCATCTGTTGGTTGGTGAAAGGCTCTTTCTCATAGATATGTGGTTGCCTCTTGCGCCAAGCTAAAAAAAAAACACTTTGTCTTGAATGCACGGGAGCCTTTCCGAGTACTCCGGGCTCTGCTCTTCTTGCACTACAGCATCTCCCTCCTCTTGATGCTTGGGGTGTTCTCTAAAAGCTATTCGCAGGCTCAAACGCGGCGGCTTATGGTATGAGCTTTGATGATCTTACACGTCACCGATCCTATGGCTCTAGTCTTATGGATATGCCTTCTGATGCTATGAGACCAAGGCTTCAGCTGCGGCGCAAGTAAAACGTCGACTTTCTAGGTATTCAGGACTATCTACGACCAGTGTAGTTGAATTTTCACAGAGGATCAGGGAAATCACCGATCAAGGATCGGGGGCTGGTATATTTGTGGAAGACGATAACGTAAGACTTCAATGCTCATTGGGTAAGAATGTCTCTGTCTTCCAGGAGGAGATATTTGCAATCCTAAGGGCTGCAAATCACATCGTTAGGAAAAGGTGGAAGGGTCTTGATAGTTGTGCCTGTAGTGACAATCAAGCTGAGCTTAGGGCCTTGCTAAACGAGATTCTATGTATTAACTTTCACCTGGGTACCAGATCACGGGAAATGAGATACTCGATAAGATTGCTAGGCAAGACTAAGAGGAGAGTTTTTCATGACCCGAACCTGCGTTAGATCTCCCTCCATCAACCGTCAGGGCTTCCATTGATGATTGGGTTTCTTATGAGCTCAATTTTGCGTGGCATGTCTCTCCTGGATGAAGGCTGACTAAGCGGATAGTCCCAGACGTTAGTGTGAAATCCTCGAAGTTCTTGCTGCCTCTCAGGAGAAAAGATTGCAGATGACTTATTGGCGTTCTTACGGGGCACTTCGCTTTTGCAAAGCATCTATGATACATCTGTCTGCGATGCTTGTGGCGAGGGCGACGATGTGATTGTCCAGACTTTGCCTGTATCAAGCGGCAGATTCCAGGTGCGGATGTGGTGATTCGTGTTAATGTAAACTCTTCGTCACTGAAGCGCCTACTCGAATTCAGTAAGAAGACGAGAAGATTTATGCAATAAAAGGGGGTGTAATGGGATGCCTTCTGACAGTACAATGAAGAAGTTGATGTCTGAGGGCTCCAAGGAAGCTTTTCCCAATAATACAATAGGATAATGATTCGCTTTCTAGAAGGAAGTGTATGATTGTTTCTTGCTCGTTAATGATATTGCAGCAGCGGCTGTGAGCATTAAAACTATTTCTGGGCGCATGAATCCGCATTAGTAGCTAGCATTTATCGAGTATCAGTTCCGTTTTGCTTGGGTTGACGCTGAGTCCATATCCAGTTGCCCATTTGCTGATCTTACGCAAGATACCTTCCATAATCTCACTAGGAGACATTCCTGACAGCAGGACTAGCCCGTCATCCATGTACGCCCAAACCATGACTCCATCTCTATCAAGTCTGCATAGTATTTTGTTTATTACCATAAGCCAAAGGAGGGAACCCCGCTCTGTGTATATTCAAGAAATACTTAAGGAGAAAACAAGTTGTCCGATTTGGGACTTATATTGATTTGATCCCAGCTTTTCCTGGAATTATTGTAGTTTTGTGGTTGCTACGGCAAGCTTGCATTTTCTGTTTGCTCCTTTATAGAGACATCATGAATTTCTTACAATTTTCAAAGCCTTGCTTCTTAAGGGTCACCAACATGTCTTCCTTCTGCACTTTTGGCACTCCTAGATGTTTTTTTTGGCGGCTAAGGAAAGTAGCTCTTAAAAGTCATTATTGTCACTGTTCTATAGATATATTTTGCAAGATATAGTCACAAATTTCAGCAACCAAAGTAGGTCCTTTACAGCATGCACTTAAAGCTCAATATTTTGTTTAGCTTATTTTGTAAAAAAGTGGCTCATTACGATGAATACATGTTCTTTTACTGCGAGTAAATTGCACGTGCATTTCATCAGTTTTGTTTAAAAATTTCTATGCTATCCACACAAAAGGACACAAAAGAACCACTAGGCATTGCGTAAAACATTTTCTATGTCCGTTTCGCATGGTATAAATCAAAAAGCGTATCGACCCCAGATGTGGGTCTCAAGTCTGGTCATCCTCGAATGATTCTCTTCATTAATTCAATGAATGCTGCTTGACAGACTTGAAAACATGTTCCTTCCATTCACTGATGGTGCTTTGCACATCGGACGTTGAAGAGCATCACAAATGCTGCTGCTGCTGCGTTCCTTCACTACGTAGTTGTAGTTGCGTCGAGTGCCCTTAACTATGGCCGATTGTACAAACCATTACTAACATGATTTGCACAAACTTTACCCAGCGTCGTTGTCGTGTTTTCCGGACAAAGCTGTTCACTTGAACCACTAGCCAGTACACTTCCTACACACACACACACACACATATGGCTGCATGCCTTTGTGTGCGGCGGCGGCCAAGGACGAAAAGGGGGAACAAACTTTAAAGTAGTACTACTACTCCTAGTCATGTTTAAGCAAATCGGTAAGTTTGAACAACCGGAACTCTAGAAGAGTGGAAACTCCATTACAGGATTACTAGTCGTCGCAGTGGTTGTGGAACACTTATGCTCTTCTTTTTGTCCCGGTGCGCAGCGTCTATACATATGGACGTGTGCATATATATAGTCCCTGAGTTCATTATGTGGATGCATGCAGTTTTGATGCACAGCTACACCAACAGCATATCTAATGCAATTACATTAGCAAGGAACCGAAAGAGGGCGAGATTTTTATTATTTTTTATTTGCTGTCCATCTGGAAAATCTCTTGGGAGGACCTCCTGCGCGTACCTCTTTATACTTGTATTATATTCATAGACCAGCAGCACCACGTGTCGCCGCAGGAGATCGGAGATAAACTATTATTCCATCCATCCTTCGCCACCATGTTGTGACAGAAAAGCTGATAACGCAGGAATGCACAACACACACATATGAAGGATAATAGAAGGATGTGGACTAACTTTTGGATAATTTTTGGAAGAGAAAAACTTTTTTTGGTATTATCAACGTGTATCCTCTTAAGCGGAATTGCTGTAACGCACAAGGACATTCCATTGAAAGCGAACAAAAAAAGTTTTTTTTTGTTTTCAACTTAACTATTCAAATTTTAAGTAGGAACTAATTAAGTTTGAGCTAATAGTTAGACTAACAGTTGAGTAACGGCATTAACTGCTGGTGCCAATCTGGACGGGATGCGTGTTTGATGAAGGAATTAGAGGGAGGAATACAGACATACGAAACCTAGTACATATGTGCTTCTTAGGCAACGAGGAGCTTTCCCAGGTGGTTGAGGGCCAGTGCCCCACGAGGCGTCTTGAATCGGCGATCAACTGCGTTTGTGGCCCAAACAAAATTTAATCTCCCTCTCCGATACTCTTGGTAGAATATGCTGGAATGGGAAAGTCAGTGGCGAAAAGGACTCGTCCAAAACGTCCCTCACATAGATAGCTGACTTAATGAAATATCGCTGATGATGGGTTGAGTCGGACCAAAACTTGTACACTCCAATGAGTCCCATATAAGAGCTAGGAAAAGAGGAAAAGAAGAAGGAGATCACCCTTAACAGCTAGAAGCTGTAATTCCAAAAGCGACGAGAAAGTAGTGAAGTGTCAGCGGAAAAGATTGGTAATGTGCACAGCTGTATGGGGTCTTCTACCGGAGACTATTATGCGGTTGGAGTTAAATTCGCACAGGATCCACATAAATAAAGCTATGTCCTATGTCCTCATTTTCGCAGGCATTTCCTAAGTCCGAGGTTTGGGGCCATTTGAACCGAGGTTTGCTACTGAAAAGCCTAGTGGTGTTGATGCTATTCGTGCAAAACATTTGTTCGATGAGGGTGTTGAAATGTATAGAGGTGCCAGCAGCTGCGGCAGATACCGCGTCTCATCGATTCAGGGTTCTAGCACCCACGAACAAAAACTGGAAGTTATAGGATTGGCCAGAGGTTAAAGAGGAGGTACTAAAAATCATGAAAAATATCATGATATTTATCCACATAAACCTGAATCATTCTAAACATGCTACTGTCCCTGATGTAGACAAGACACCATACAATTCCATAGGTACGCAAAAACGAATTCCTGGTTTCGAAGGTATTTGTAGAGTCTCATCCCTTCCACCGAAGGTTGTTGCCGAACTCATAAAGTCTTGTAATACTTCGCAGATGGTGTTGGTTATCGTGATCAGGGCACAAGTAGCAGTAAATGCTTGACGATTCAGCTCTTGGACTATATCTTATCAATTGCTCGAATCAATAACAATGTTGGTTCTTGTCCAAGAGAAGAGCTGATCAGATATCGACTAGACTACTACTTGAATCCCTCACACAAGCTGAGTTTGATCCAGATCGTTAAACTAGACAAAGATTGTATATTGCATCGACCTTTGTAGCAAATGATCCTTTACTTCCTCTAGAACATGAAAGAAGTGTTTGTTGAGGAACTTGTTCCTGGAACGTTGGAGTCCACGGGACTGGCAGAAGAAGTGGGTGGTGTCCTCTACATATTCCTCATCGCCGCATCCTCTGCAGAGTTATTCTTCGTTCGACGCAGTTTCTTCAAATGGTACCGCAGAGTGTTATGCACTTTAAAAATCACTACAAGTATGAACAGGGATCGTATGTTCTTGTGCATAAGGTAATGGTCTTTACTTTATCGAATGATGGCCATAGCTTTCTTGCAAGTTTCTAGAGACTTGTATCTTAGGTTCACCTCACTCGTGATTAGTTTCCCTGCTTCAAGCCTCAGAGCGAAGGGCGGGATACATAAAGAGAGATGTCTGCTGTCAATAAAGAAGGTAATTCTTTCTGGTGGTATTGCTCTTACGGCAGACTTACGAACGGCCCTTGTCACTGCCAGGACCTCCACTTGGAAAACACTTCTGTGGCCTAGGAGTCGTATATATCTGGATATACTCAATGATTCAGATTCATCAATGTATATTGGTATGGATTGAGTATTTGGTATGCGGCTGCTACTGTGATTTTAAAGTCATAGCCAAAAATCTATTAAGGGTAATCGAATGCCCTGTCACATTTGACTTCCAGTTATATGGTTGACTCAGTCTTAAGGCACTAATGGCTGCCGTTAGTCTCGTAAAGATATCTAGCGGAGGCAGGTTGAGAATAGTCTCATGACCTGCAGTTGGAGGTGTTCTCATCGCATTGGTGGTACCAATACACACTAGTACTTTGGTGAGGACTATTAAGTAGGTAGTCTTCTCTTGCGTTGGCCACTATACGAGGTTTGTCAGAACGGGCCTTATAACAGTCGCGTACATCCGAAGGAATTATTTTAGGGGAAGTTTTCCAGGTTCTCCCGAAAATTTAGCTGTACGAATAGAAGACTATGCTGGCTTTTTGACTTCTTCGCTGATATTAAATTTCCAAGTTAGTTTCACATCGAGTATAATTTCCAGGTATCTTTCGTTGTCAGAGTCTGAGTGGAGTGCCACCAACAAATGGTGTATCGAACTGAGGAATATTCCTCTTGACAGCAAGGCCACAATTCCTAGACCATCTATCAAGAATTTTAAGGGCTCCACCCCTTGTAGTGGAGAGGAGCTTGCCTGTTCCCATCAGTATCACATCATCCGCATAGGCTATGATTTTAACACCAGATGTTTCAAGGGCTTCATTTGAAACCATGACCCAGAGCAGTGGGATGAAAACCCCGCAATCTATATATCTATCTATCTGTACAACTCCCTCATCACTATAATTTGACATCACGTGAGCGGTGGCATTAAAATGCGCCAATTAGGAAGTGCTTCCAACAACACCCATGTTGACTTTAAAACCCATCTGAGAGCTTGCTTCCAAGTAAAATAATATCACTCACCCCCCAGGGACGTGCAAGATACTCATCGCCGCAGTTCCACTTTAAAAGTGACACCACTGCACGTGTTACAAGTGGGCGGAATGCCGCAACATAACATACTCCTATGCCATGATTCACGTCACTCTTCCCACTTCCCAATCGCGTGGGCTTCTGTTGGCCGTAAAAAACAGAAAAAACCCCATCTGCACGTCTTCATTGTTATCGATTCCTAGACTTAAAATTGACAAATTCCATATTCCTTCATCGTTTGTCGTTGTGGCAAAAAATGTGTGCCATCCAATCCTGAATTCTGGTATTTTAAATACGAGTTATCTGCTAGAACAAATCAATCTTTTTCCCCCAAAATGACAAACTTCTTAGGCACCAGCGAACCGGTACGGTACCTTCGTTCTAGATACTTTTTTTTCTTTGTTCCAATACTTAACCTAACTGCAGAGCATGATTGATGACAGTTTGTTATTGTTTATTTATTTTTTTTTCGTTGTCAAGACGCATCACTGTTGAATTGAAAAGTTTTTACTTGAATTTTTCCATCTCGATTGTCTTGTGTGCAACGAGAGGACGAGAGATCCACGAACGTGTAACGAGTCGCAGGATAAAACAGACAGACGAGGAGGACACAAATGCGACATATGGTGTCGATTTGGGTACATTCTTTCGAAAAAGTTGCACCAAGGATCAATTTAATAATGTTTTTGCGCATTCGAGGATAAAAAGAAATATTTTTCACCAGGATTTGTCAGCTCTTATTGAGAGATCCCTGAACCTGTTTTTGGTGCGTCTGAAAAGTTATATTTGTTCGTTCGTTGTTAGTTTTAAAGTAATTTGTAAACTTGTAAACCAGTTTGTTACATGTCTCGGACAAAACTGAAAAAAAAAAACAATCCTAACCTCTAATTACTGCACTAACTTCACGTGTGGCTAGATTGCGTCAAAACACGAACGGTTACTGCCCTTATAGAGATCTCAAGCGAATGATAAGAGAACGTAAGTAGTGATTACATGAGCAATCATCGTAGTAATATGTTTTCCCTATCAATCTTGTCTAGTTTATACACAGACAAATAGTTCGCAAGGGAGCTATGAATAGTTTGTCCCTTGAGTGCAAGGATTTGAGGAGCCCATGCCTATGTCATGTACATGTTATGACTCAATTTATGTTAGACAAGTTCACTTAATGAGCAAGTGTTTAGTAGACCACAAGGAAGTTATCAATCGCTAATCTTGCCTGTAGCTCTGGGGTGTTTCAGACAGGCCAACGTAAACAGTGACCCCTTTTGACTTGTCTGTAGATTATTCATGTGAGCAATGGTAATTCCTAAGTATTTGTTCGGTGGGTGTCGCGGCTAAGTGGTTAGTGCGTTGTACTACTGCACAAGGGGTTCTAAGTTCGAATCCAGAAATATACCATCAAGAGTTTTTTCACGGCCCCACCTCTTCCGAATGTCTGACAAACATTCAAGAGTATTCACTGTCATGAGAAAGCTTCTCAAAAACCCCTCTGCCCTTCGGATACGGCGTAAAACTGTAGGTCCCTTCTGTATGTGCCGAAATGTATACCACGCACAACATGTACAGTTGTGAGAAGCTAGCCCTTGGCCCTCTATGGGCTGCTTACGGGCTAATATTTATTTATTTTATTTTATTTGTTCGTATTCACAAAATCCGTAATTTTTTACTATGATCTGCGACTCTTTGTATATTGGGCTCCGAGTGTGGATCAATTCTGTTTTTCACATGTTTATTACCAGCGCATTGTCATGGCACCATCTTTCTGCTTCTTCAAATTCTTCTTACGCATTGCTTCTTCTATAGATTGGAGACACATAACAACGGTGCATTTGAGAATAGTGAGCTTTTAGTAAAGCATTTCAGCATCTCGTTCGTGTACAAAATAAAAAGTAGACGGCCCAGTTTACTTCCTTGTGGAACTACGTATTGGATCCCATACGAATTAATGCTGCAACCTGAAATTACCTCTGTGTCAAGTAGTCTGCGATCCAATCTAATTGCCACTCTTTGGACAACATCTTTTATTTTGTTATCGTTGAGGGTATCAAACGCTTTACTGAAGTCCAGAAAGTGAACTAGAGGATGGTGAGCTGTTAGCAAAATTACGAAGAAAGCGATTAAAGCTTTAACCCCTTTGGAACCCGTACTGGTATTTGCTTATAAGATTATGCTTTTTTGATGAAATTCTATATACGATTTGATATAATTTGTTTCATGATCTTCTCTATATCTGGTAAGATTGCAATCGGTTCGCTGACCTTTTTTCTACCTCAAAACGAACAAGGAATACGTTGCATTTATTGCTTACATATCTACCACTCTCTTTGTTGACTGCCGTTAGGTATTAATTCACGAAGCTTGTTATACTTCCACGGCCCCTTCTGCTATTACCGGGCGTCAGATTTTCCTGAATGCAATAATTTCGTACCAGGTGTCCATCTAATACATGGCTCCAAAGAGCTGGCTGAGTTCCCCAAAGTTTATATCTCTTGGGAGTGCACTGCTTCTTCTTCCTAGTTATCGCAGCACAAAGTTTCGAGCTGTCAAAGCTGAATTTTTGAAGACTTTCTCTGTATCTGTCGTGACCAGTTTGGTGTTGTGTTATATAATTTCCAATAGGGATTCCTTACCTTTGACATACGATTGCGGCCATACTGTTAACCTACATCTGTCAAATTGACTGGTATTTATTTAATCTATTCTGCCAAATTAATAAAAACAGTTATAGCGTTCAATAGTATGTGCAAATGACTAAGTTATGAAATTGGGTCTTCTGTTCGAACAACATTTTGCGCGTTTCGCCCATTTTACGGTCGCCATAATCGCCCTTCAGTGGAGACTATTCGTAACGTTGTGGGAAAATTCGAGTCGACCGATTCCACAAATACCTATTTGTCAAAAAAATGCAATAGAAAGCGAGTCAGTCAATTCCTCGCCAGGCACAAGTACTTGTCCCTCCGCTGAGCAGAAAATGGCAAATTTTGCTTCACAACTTATATCTAGGACCGTAGAAGATTCAACTGACCCAGGATAGACAACGCGCTGTGTCTTCTTTGGCTGGGCTCTCGGGCAGTTGAAAGTTGATCCCGATTCCGGTCGAAAAATCATATTCAGTGACCTGTCGAATTTGGGACGATAACAATCTACACGAAATCCATACAATTCAAATACATCCAGAGAAAGTCACTGTTTTATCTTCTTAACTTCTTAATTCACTCCGAGCAACACGAATATCTAAATATCCAAATGGTTTTATACGACAGATCCCCCTTTTGCCTAGAATGCCCACATACAGTGGAGCACATTATGTTCAACTGTAGATGCTTCGCAAAGGCTATAATGAATCTTGAAAAAGCCAGAGCTCCTGGTATGAGGGTCAGTAAGTAATACTTAATTGCAGTCCTGTGAGAGAGTAGCTTAGAGGCGTATGCATTTGTGTACATAGGCATGGACCTGACATCGATTACTCAGGTTTCAAATCATGCATGACGAATACAAGAGGAGAGGCATCCCAGATATAAAGGACATACATACACGAGTGAAGTAAGTGCGAACTTTGACAAAATGGTGAGGTGCATGAGGATTTGGTGGCTATCAGCAATGAACAAATGAAACGCCATCTTGTATGAAGTAGCAGAGTAACAAAAATCAATAAAATTTTCCAATAAACGTCGCGTCAATAAGACGGACACGGCACAGTTCAAAAGAGACAGTGAAATGTAATATTCTGGTCAATTGCTTGCAATATTTAAAAATAGAAATATGGCACCGAGGAGGGGACAAGGCAGTACAACATGACAGGCGATGTCCCATACTAGGTCCACTATTGTATAATCTTATGAACGACAACGTCCTCAAACTTCGAGTTCTGGCGAAACTTTTTGAAGTTTTAGAACATGACTACAATAAAGCCATCGGGATGCCACAGGGCTGGCTAGTAAGCATGGACCTACGACTAGCAGAAGCAAATATGGAGATAGTACTAATCTAATCAGCAGCAGACGGGTTATGGAGGGAGACTGTTAGAGTGACTGTGGGCGATCACGTTGTACTGTTTAAACCAGAATTGAAGTTCTTTGGCGTTACTATAGATGCAAAGCTAAATTTTAAGCTACATCTATAACATGCAGCAGGTAGGCACGAGTCCGAATGGTTTCCTCGACTTTTCCGCGCCTAATTTGCTTAGTGTGTCCCATTGTTCTTTCTGCCTAGGTGAAGGCATTCCTTAAATATTTATTTACGAAGCTAATGGTGTCCAAGCGATAACATTCCTTTTTCATCTTTTAAAACTCTGCTTCTTACATTAAGATAGGAACCACCGCGACTAGGAGAAATTGCAATTCCCCATACTTTCTAGATATTGAAAGTAGTCAACTATTGGAATGGCCATTAGGCAGGTACACAATATTATTTAGCTCTGGTCAACATGTGAGACTGTCATAAGTCAATTTTGGTCTTGTAATTGCTTTGTAGCCGTATACAGAGTCCAGAGTATTATCTTAAGAGATTGTCACTAGATTTTCCCAAAGAGTCGACCGACTATATAAGCTTCTTTAATATTTTGATCAATATTTATTTTCCAGGTCGCAAGTTCTGAAGGTTGTGCCTCCTACAGACTCTGTGTCGAACTGAGGAACCTTTCTTTGTGTTCGTAAATTGTAGCATTTCATTTCTGCAGTTCAAATACCTAGATGCAAATGTCAATGATATTAAAGGATCCATCAATTTGTTCACTGAAAGTTCATATGGAAAGCAAATTCGAATGCATAAGTCATCAAGATACAACCCAAACTCCAGTTTTATTTCCTTAAAAAGCTAAACTTATCCCTTATTCAGCATTTATTCAACTTATTTATTATTTACGACCGAAAAGCTACTTTTACATATAAATTTAGTGCAATCAATTCAGCGTACAATTCCTCGCAAATATCTATCTATACATATGTATATTTATTTATTTAATAAACCGAAACTGTTGATGTTTTCGGCCAAAGAAAAAAAAATCCCATGCCATATATCCTTGCGCGCACGAGTGCCATTTTACGAGGAAATACAATTTTGTATTTCCATGTTTTATTTATTCAAATAAAGAATCTGTGTCACCCTTCAATACAATCAGCAAACAAACAGTGTCTTTGATATTTTTCTCAAGAATTGAACGAGGTGCGGTACTGGTGTTGGTTAACATTTTTCTGTGGTATGGAATGCTTAAATTTATTTGACTCACCTGAAAAGAGAAGTAAATAAATTAAAAATTATCGAGTACAAAATAGAGAACATAAAAAAAAGAAAGTTATTAAAGTAAAGGGTGATCAGATAGGAATGATACTTTATCCAATTGTTTTGTTGCAGTAGTTGTCAAAGATACCAATGACATTCAGCTGTCAAAATGTTTAGAAAAGTGTGTCATTTTACCATGCATCGTTTTACACTTGTTAAACGTGCAAAATTATCAAAAATTATTATCGAAATTTCGGCTTAGTTGTAGATACACAATGTAAATATAGTGGTGATGTCAAAAGGCCTTTTGTCAAATCGCACATTCTTCCACTTTGGTAGCAAAATAAGCAAATATTCACAAAGAGGCGATTTGCAAACAAAAAAATGCTTAAAAAACTGTGAGGAGATGTACATATGTATTTTCAGTACTTAGTAGGTTTCAGCACTTTTAACAGCTTTTCTGAATTTTTTCAACACGTTTCAGTGTTTAAATGTATTTTTATGTACTTTTTCGGTACGTTTTCAGTTTGTTTTTGTATTTATCAGTACTTTTCAGTGCTTTCAGGTACTTTTCAGTACTTCCTGGTACTTTCTAGTACCTTTTCAATGCTATCTAGTACTTTCTAGTACTTTTTTAAAAATTTTAAAAATCCAAAAGTACTAAAAAAGGTACTAGAAAGTACTAGAAAGTACTTTTTCACTACTTTTTGGCATTTTTTAGTACTTTCTAGTACTTTCTAATACCTTTTTTAGTACTTTTGGATTTTCAAAATTCAGAAAAAGTACTAGAAAGTACTAGATAGTATTGCAAAGGTACTTTTAATACTATCTAGTACTTTCTAGTACCTTTTCAGTACTTTCTAGTACTTTTTTAAAATTTTAAAAATCCAAAAGTACTAAAAAAGGTACTATAAAGTACTAGAAAGTACTTTTTCACTACTTTTCGGCATTTTCTAGTACTTTCTAGTACTTTCTAATACCTTTTTTAGTACTTTTGGAATTTTAAAATTTAAAAAAAAAGTACTAGATAGTATTAAAAGGTACTATATAGTATTGAAAAAGTACGTACCTTTTCAGTACTCTTTAGTTTTTGTAGTACTTTTCAGTACTTTTGGAATATTTTTTTTCGTACTTTTGCAGTTCTGCTCAGTATTTTCTTCCATACTGTTCAGTACTGCTTAGTACTTTTCATTTTCAATACTCTGCAGTAGTTTTGAGTACTTTTCAGTACCTTTATGTCAGCCAACCCTCGTACTTACGGTAAAGTTTTCAGACTATTCGCGTCAATACCAAAATAAATGCTCCCCCTTGATTTAAAGGGGAAACGAGAACGCACCGTTTAAGGCGCGACATGATACAACTCATGCTGCGTCTAAACTCGTGTCGGATATCCAATGGAACAAAAGTAAGAAACAATGCACGGGTGCCTGCCGCCTGGTTGAATTGGAGAAGGCCTTTGATACCGTATGGTTGGAAGGGCTCTTTTACAAGTTGAGCAGGTTGGGATAAGCAAACCACTACTGTACATGTGGCTTAGTATGCTCACTGGTCTGCAGTGCTGCAAAAAGGCTCATGGATAGAAGTGGAACTTCAGCCTCATATTACACACAATCCCGCACTTGCTATTGTGGCCTGTAGGTGCATGACATATCAATAGTTTACCGATCAATGTAAATGTTGGGTCTTTTTTTACTAGGTCCCGAAGTAGTACTCCTTTATTGTCAGTCAGTCAGCGATAGCATTGCTCTCTCTGACATACAATAATAATATGCACATTCTCGAGCAACAAACATAACAAAAAATATTCCAGGACCTACCCCAACTACTTAGAGAGTCTCTGCCGTGTTCCAATTTAATTCCAATTTAGTTCTAAAAATGCCTTACCTATGTCAACTATAGCTTAACATACCGCCCTCGTATCTATGTCCTTGTTGTAGCTTCCTTCTTCTACTTCTTCTATTTTGCAACAATAAAATCAGAAAATTTCAATTGGAAAATCCCCCAGCAGTCATTTTGTATGATTAATGAAAAATAAATACACACAAATTTCCCAGGGCAACACACAGAGAGAGAGAGAATGTTCAACGTCCTATGGCTAAGGTCCTTCCTAGGTAACGATGGAAAAAAAAAATTATGTACTGCAAAATGATTTATGTGCTACCGTCTATAAAAACCAGAAATAGCAACAAATGAAAATGCCAGGATATGCCCAAGGAAGGCCTTCTAAGTCCTCTTTGATTTATGTTGCCGGCTCCTATATGCATATAGATGAATTTCTTTTTTGTGGATCCCCATAATAATGATGAATTTTCCGGCATTTCGAGCGGAGCTCTTCTTCGGATAATTGTTGGGGCGTATTAGCCTACATACACAATTCGATAAACGTGCAACAATTATGCACAAACAACGCAACAAGAAACAAAAAGGATTACCATTTTGGGTAGCCGATACTGATAGGAGGGAAGACTTTAATCGGTTCGATCGGGATACGTAGGAAGTTATTCGACTTTTAGGGGACGTACCACCAATCGGAGGTAGTTCCTAGTAGAATCAATTTTTGGAAAATCATTCCAAAATGGGCATTTTAAATCGATGCTGAGTGATGAGGGTGAGCTGCCGTACAATCGCTCATTGGGCATTCATTTGAAAGGAGAGCCTAAATCTCTTTCAAATAAATTATTGTGAATATTTAAGCTGTGCACGCCAGAGGAGTGTGTTTTTGGAGGACGAAAAGCGCCTGTGATTGATGGAAGAACTAAATCCGAATTGAAATGAATGAACGACCAAAACAGAACAGTAGCAGCACCAGTGGCAGGGATTTGGAGATTAGTTCGCTCTTTTTTGGCAAATTACTTCAAAATTTTTCAACATGTTGTGGATAGAGCTGTGCGGCTGATAAGAAGATTTGAAGACGCAGGATTAGGGCTAGAATGCGGCAAAAAAAAGTTCGTAGATAAAATTTAAATTTAAACATTTTAGAGGACTTGCCAAAAGTTTTTTTTGGACAGAATGCTAGGTAGTAGCTAGAGTTAAAGGTGTGTCTTCGGGGTTTTAATTGTTCCAGGTCTTAACCACTGTAGAGACCTTGACGATTCTTTCTTATTTCGAGCACTACGCTGTTCTCTTTCGACGATCATCTCAGCAACTTACGTGTAGCGTACGAAAGGTTCTGGCCACTTAGCCCAATACTTGGTCTTTGACAGGAAACTCAGCTGGAAAGCCAATACTCTAGAGTGGGTCAAGAAGGGCCTTGGACTTATGTAAAGGGGAAATAAGTTGAAGATGGGACTTAACATCTCATGTCGCTCTCTGGCCGCTTATGTCTGTGGTCAGACCTCTTGGTGGACAGCTCTATCGAAGAGCGTCAGCCTCATTCTTCTGTGAAAACTTCGAAGAGGTGCCTTCCTATGCATCACCTACTGCCTCTAAGTATCGTCAGCGGATAAATGACAGTCTCAGAAGCGATCCTTTTGACCGCCTCTTCACAGTGGCTATACTTCGACCTTGGCCACAAGCTCGAGACCTTTAGTCCAACCAAGAGCAGGTGAATTAATACACTAAACTTCTGATCGAGTAGGTGGTGGCGTTTAGCGTATTTCAAGTGGAAATACTGGTAATCAAAGAACCTTGTCATGACTAAAAAGGGACATTAGCACTTCCACGGACAGCCAAGCAGCCATCAGATCTTTGGAATCGTGCACAACCACAACAAAAGTTCGTACTAGATTGCCGTTCATCTCTGATGACATTCTGTTGCGTGCCAGGCCACAGGGACAAAGATGGTATAACCCAAGCGCGTCTGATAAAATGGGGGTTGGTATCTCACTAACTACATGTAAACTAATGCTCAAACTGGATGCTAGTAAGAAGACCAATGGTCTCTGGAAGAAGAATAACTTATTAAAAATCTCCAGAGAGCATTGGCCTAACCTCAATCAGAAACTCTCTATTGCACTTGTGGCTCTAACTAGTTTAGATCTGTTCGATGTCCTTACTGGACACTGCCTGATTGCACCCTTGGCGTCTGGGCCTTACTTCAAAGGATTTTCGCCAAAAGCTGCAGGGATGAAGAGAAAAAGGAAACTATGCCTCTTCTTCTCCGCAGTTGTCCTGTCCTATCTTCAAGGAGAAACCTCCACCCGGAGTCTTAATTCTTTTGATGACCTTGGTGATTTTACAGCTAAACGCATCAAACATATTGTTCCCTTAGTTAAAGGCTTCGGATGAAGCATAGGTTGTTAGCTTAGCCCCCTCCCGCTTTTGTAATGTAAGGCTTCGAGAATTCTTTGGACCAACGTATTATGAAGCCAAGAGAACAATTCGCCTTGCATATAATTTGATCAATGTGGGAACGAAAGTTAAGCTCCCTTTCACCCAGATCACGTATAGAGGAGACTCAGGCAGCAGCCTCCTTATGAAAGTAAAATGATCTAAGGGAGAGGGGAGGCGTTTAAGGAAGAATGCTATCGATTGACATTTACAGACGTTGGGGGTAGATATTAATTTAATGATTTTCATGCCATCCACGCAAATAGACAGAAATGAGTCTTTTATGATGCCACCAACATCATTTATTGTTGAAACAAAAATCAGTGGACCAAGATGACTGCCTTGAGGGACACCTGAAGTGGCGCTAATGGGGTCAGAGACTGAAAATCTAAAGAAAACAATGTACTGGCTTCATCTCTCAGCCATGGCATAAAAAAAGGTGAAAAAACCAAGGGCATTTAGTGTAAGGTGGTTTGGTTAGATTTTATCAATACCTTGCTGTAGTCAGTGGTAATGACATCCACTTCTTAACCGTCCTCTAATTCTAGCAGTGCCTTAGAAACAAATTCGGTTGCTTAGTGGTTGTGGACCTACCCTTTAAGCAACCTTGCTGTTATGGGGATGAGGAAAGGCAGTGAAAATACTCTGAGTCATAGACAATGCTTTCCAAGAGCTCGGAGATAGACAGTAGTTTGGCTAGGGGTGGGAAGTTTGATATGTATGTCATTTAACTGCCCTTTTTGTGAGTAGGGGAATTAAGGGAGTCCTTCCATACTTTAGGGAAAACGGATTGAGAGAGAGAGAGAGAGAGAGCGAGAGAGAGAGAATCATCGAAATATAGTTGTAGGGGGCGGACAAAGTAGCACCGATAACTTCAGCCCAAGCAGAGACTTCGCTTTGCTGATTCGGCTGACTGCATCTTGTTCGGTTACACCATTAAATGAGGAGTTGTAGTCATTTCCGAATATTGTCTTGCAACTTTTCGCAATTCATCGCCGTGATTTATTCGAAAGTGTAAAGTCAGCTCTTAATAAAACGTCCATACTCACTTTTGTACTCATTTCTCATTTTTATCTTCAAAATGACATTCGAATCTTAGATGGCGCTGAATCGAATTGTAGACAACAACCATTAACGAACTATCAGTGTAAGACAATCAATGGTTGCTGTTTACAATTGAAGTCCACGCCATCTATGATTCGACTTTCTCCATTCATTATGTTCCCTTTTGGTTACTGACTAATTTAGCTTCACTTTTCGTTTTGTTATTGCTTTGTGTGCAAAAAGTTACTGAGCTGGCTATACACTTTCCAAAAAAACACGGCTATAATATATTCATGGCAGTGAAAAGGGGTACATTATCGTATCGTTCGACAAAGGGTACATTACACCTACGCTCCTTGAGTGTGCTTAATAGCACTAGCACGTTGACCTCTTGTTGTTAATCGTTCTTGTCTCCCTATAGACATATGTATCTTTAGTTTAATTATAGCAAGGACCACCATAAATTAATTGACAATTCCCTTTTGACCCACTCGCACACCCACGCTCTATGATTCCCATCAATTATTCAAAACAACTTAACATTAACATTTTATTATCAACTTCCAACGTAGGTACTCTACAGAAATAAAAAAAAAAAAATAATCCCACAACCATAAGCCTTCTAAAACACCAAGGATAATCTCCAAAATATTATTCAAAAGACAAAAAAAAAAAAAAAAAGAGAAAAACCCTCTCTAATAATTAAATCCCCCGCCCATTTAAATGCCCAACGGACTTTTTGGCCAAAGACGCTTATTACGATACTTTGCACCTTCATTTTCATAATTTCTCGTTACTCTCTCAATAGACTTTCAGACTCCATTTCGTTGCAAAGGAAATAAATTTAATTTAAAATACCTCGCCATTCAGCAGCGTATACTGCTCTGCCCATCCTTCCATGCACAGACACAGTTTGGATGGGTATCTAGATACATACACTTCCACTGTGAGGATGAGTTACAAAAAAAAAAAAAAAAGGTTCTCGCAGCGAGAAAATATAAAAGTTTTGACTTTTTACCGCCGCGCCGCCGTTGAGCAATTAGCATTACAAAGCTCAGGGGATATCCACCACCACCACTCGTCGGGTTCACCTTTTTAAGGTGGAAAATATGTTTAAGTACGCTACGAGCCCTTTTCGTGTAGGGTGTGAACATTAGTGACTGAGCCCGAGCATAGAAACCGTGAATTTTGCTTCCAAAAAAAATAAATAAATGAAGAGACAACATAAAATTATACAGCAACGATGATAGAAGCGCGCGGTGTGGCAAGGAATGTCCTGTGCTATCCTTAAAAATGAAGGAATTTCGTAGCACCTTCAGTGCTTATGAAAAATTCATACAGAACTTAGAAAAAAGTTTCGTTAATTTACACACTCGGTGCACTTGAGGGAAAAGTGTACTCAAGTGTGAACCGAGATTGGCGAAGGAAGAATTTTGAATTAGGGTTCCACACGGATTCTACGGATTTGCCAGAAGTCAAAGATTATACAGCTGTCTAGACAGAGGGAGAATTTTTATTTACAAAAGATTAGTTGAGAGGACTCGTTTTTTTTTTGTTTTATTTGGACTCGGTTTGCGGAAGAATTATTTCACAGTTTTAAGCACATTTCTGTCTCAAGGTTTGTAATTGCGTCGCATTATTCTGTCCTTTGTTTATTTGTAACGGCTGGCGCTGGTGGGACCTTGTTGCTTCTGTACAACTTCTATAAAACTTGTTCCTACTTACATTTCTGACAGAAAATTAAGGCCTAAATTCAGGCGAATTTTGGACGGTGGCGAGCAGCTTATGCCTTGAGTCCTCCTGTGGATCTGGCTACAGGGGCTATCGGATCATTCTCTTCCTACAAATCATCGACAAACAGAAGGCATTGAGAATGCTTGATGATATTAGGAAGATCATTTACAAAAAGCAGAAAAAGCAAAGGGCCTAGGTGGCTTCCTTGAGGGACGCCTGAAGTTACATTAACAGGGTTAGATAGACCACCATTATTTTTTACAAATTGAATCCGATTAGTCAAATAGGACTCAATCCACTGGAGTAAATTTGAGTGAAGGTGGAATTATCCGAATCAGGTTGCAGAAGAGAACCAGAATAAGAACTCTTGCACTCAAAGATATGTTCCTAAATAGTTTGTGGCAGCAGTACATAGCAATGAAATGTGAAGAGGTTAAAGTGGTGTTTATTCCCAAGGCAGTAAAAGGTCGGAAAGGACTTCCGTCCAACCAGTCTTACCTCTTATATGACTTCGACTATCCATAGAAAACTGTGCCCAGGAGATCTCTAACTAGTCCAACGCGCCTACACAAAAAGGAAGTCACATAATCACTGAACTTGGAGGTACAAAAACTAGATGTGTAAGTCTCTAGAGGTAGCCCTCAAGGCGGCGTCATCCCCCCACTGGGTCATGGTTTTAAATGAAGCTCGAAACAGTTGATGTCATCATACCCTATGCAGACGATGTGGTGCTGATGGAAACAATCAAGTTCTTCCCCGCTCCAAACTCGATGTAGCCTTCAAGATCCTTGATACATGGCATAGAAATTGCGGCCCTGCTGTCACCCCTCAGACTATTGAATTGGGTTTATTCCCAAATCAGGAGAAGATTCCTCAGTTCGATACACCATCTGCTGGGGACACTTCTCTCCGATAAAGCGTTGGTGTTACCAGTGCGATGAGAAAAACTTTAACTGCAGGCCTTGAGGCTATTCTCAAGCTGCCTCCGCTAGATATCTTTACGAGATCAACGTGCCCTAATAACGAGTTAGACAGCGAACTGGATGTCAAATGCGACGGCCAAGATTCAACACTCACTTAAGCTTAGGGTTCTTGGAACATAGCACATGGTTCTGCTCTGCTAGGTTCGTGGGCACGAGGGTGTCCCGTCCTAAAGGCTCTCAGGCTTAAAGCAGGGAAACTAGCCACGGGAGAGGCGATCATGAGATGGAATTCTGTAGAAACTTGCAACATTGCAAGATTCCTATGGTCATCCTTCGATTAAGCAAAGACCGTGAGAGTTATGCGCAGGAACAGAAGATCCCCGTCCATGAGGGTGGGGTTCTTTAAAGGTCATAATACTCTTCGGTACCATTTGAGAATTCTGCAAAGTATTCGGCAATGAGGAGGATGTAGAATAACCTGGACTCCAACATTCCAAGAACAAATTCTTCGGCAAACACTTCTTACATAATGTAGACCTAGGAGAACTCTCTAACGCAAACCACGACAAGTTGTTGAAGTTCACAAGATCATCAGGGTGGTGCTTCGTATATTCTGAAAATAAGTGAGTACAATAGGCATTATATGGGTTAAATGGGCAAGTGAACGCATCTACCCCTTATGGTCGATACAATGGGTCAGCTCTAACTTAAGTGCGCCGGAAATCTTCTGCCAACCTTCGCACCTAACCTAACCTAATTTATATCTTGAGTTTCAGTCTTGGACCGCTTTAAGTCACCATGGGATGTGATGAAAGCTTACATCTCATCGCAACCTTTTCCATAACTACAAGCGTGATAGATGGAAACACCATTTCATTTCGCTGATCCTTCTAGTGTTAAATTATTTACCTCTTACTTGTTTATTCAGGATTTCTATCCTGTTCAAATTAACTTATCATATGACTGCATAATTTTTTTTAAATGTCAAGTAATTTTTGAAGTGACTTTTCACATTTTCCACTTGATAAACTGTGCGTTTTAAGGAACATGATACGCTGTTCCGCCTCAACAAAGGAATGTCAAGGTTTTTTCCGTTTTACGTTGATTTTAGGATTCTCAGAATTTTGTCTTTGAAATATGTATATCTTTGACACACATATTTTAAAAATGTGTGGTGGTCTTAAATCTCACACCCAAATTTGGCGAAATTCAGTGGCAGAAGCTTAAGCAATCATACGTTGTCATGATGGGAAAAGGGTGTGAGCACTGTGAGCTTCTTAAAGAAGTCAACAATTGCCGACAAAGCCTCCGAGGCACACAAATGTTTCTTTATTTGTTTTTTAAGCAGAGATCCTTATAATTGCCTAGATCTGGTGTGAGTTATTCTTCCTGGAACGTGAGAGGTGCATGGACATACATACAAGTCAAAACCTTCTATTGCAAGCAACTGAAGGACGTATTGTAGAACTACCATCAGTTGACCCATGCCACGCATGAGAAACACTAATTATAACCCTTAAGACAAGAGTATTTACTTACTTACTTAAAGGGCTCTCGACCCACTTGCTCCCTGAGACATCGTTGCCTTCCATCCTCTGCGGACGCTGCTTCTAGTTGCGAAGACCAAGTTTTCTGGTATCCGCGATATCTTGATCTTTGTACCAGAGGTTCGGTCTTCTTCTCCGTCTCGAATTTGGGGGCTGTGATTCGAAGATCCTCTTGGCTGGAGCATTGTTGTCCAGTCGCTTGATGTGACCTAGCCAATGTAGTCGGCGTATCTTGGCTTTTTGGACTACGTCCACATCCGGGAACAGCTCATAGAGTTTGGGGATGTATCTTCTCCTTCTTTCGCCCTCCTCGCATAACGGACCTAATATCCGACGGAGTATTTTACGCTCGAAGGTGCCCAATATTTGCTCAGCTTTCTTACTTATAGTCCAGCACTCGGCTCCATACAGTAGGACTGGTAAGATGAGCCTTCTATAGAGCATTAATTTGTGTCATAAAAAGTGGGTAGTGTCCTCAATAACTTCTTCATCGCCTCAGCCTCTACAGAGTTCATCTTTAGTCCTTTGTAGTTTTCCAATATCATACCGCTGAATGTTGTGCCCTGTGACGATACCTACAAGGGTGGAAACGGATTTCCAGTGGGCCATAGTTTCCTTATAATGACACAAGTCTCTATGAATTTTCACCCGTGATCTGCCGCTCTTTTTGTCCCTGCTGTAAGTTTGAGAGGACAAGGTGGGATGTACACGGATGGGTGATTTGGTTCTGGTGAGCTACCTCTTGCAGGTTGTCAGCCTTCTCATTTCCCAATATTCCTTCTTGTCCGAGAACCCAGACATCCGCCTGCTGTAGTCTGGGAGCCTGATTAACTGAGCTATACCCAGAGGTCCGGAGAAAACGCCTAAGCCTACGCCCATGTCTATTTTGGAGCCAACAGTGTATACAGGTGTGGATTTGGAATGCGTCTATTTTTCCAATCATCCCTGCTGGGGTAAGTACAAGAGAATCGTCTTGTGAAGTCTAGATATCGCGTAATGCGGTCTGTGACCGGTACGTCGAACGATCTCTATGTTCTCAAATCGTCTGATTGACTTACCTACTCTTAGAGTACCAATGCACTGAGTTGCAGATTGGAGAACTATATATATATATATGTAAGTACTCAGACCTTTAAAGTATCAAAATCTATTGCTCAGTTCCATGTCTCAGTAAAAAGTGCACAAAACCACGTTCACTGAACGTATTTTATTGACACGTACTCGCAACTAACTAAACTACTTGCTGCACAAAATGCAAAATCAAAAAATCAAAAAAAAAGAAAACTATTTGCGCGCAACATGAAACCAATTTAATGGAAATCGAAAACATTTGTACTAGTAGGTATCTCTAGTGGTAAGGTAATCCCACTAGCAATAATGGTTATACCAATACTCCACTTTTAACTGGGTCATTAAGGTAGGAAATGGCAATTCCATATCCGTGGTCGGGAATCCAATCCAGTTGCATCCTACAAACAAAAATATCGAATTCTACTTCACATAGATAAAAGCAATTCAAAAGGTATCCAACGGTGAGAGTATAGCATGACGCAGTCAAGGATATCACCTTAACGACTTGAAACAAAGCGCGCGCGTTGATGTTTGCCTCAAGAGTACTCAACAGGATATAGTTTTGTGTTGCTGCTTTGAGGAATAGTACAAGAGAAATTGCATTGTTCCTGTTGTTCCTGGCATAGAAGAAAGGAACAACCAACAAATGCAGGAGTATTTGAGATAAAGTACGTGAGATGGTTCGTTAACAGCTTTAAAACGAAAATCTGCACCTGAAATGTGTCAAACTTTGATTTGTCTTCTTAAATTGTATGAAAATATAAAAAAATAATTAGATAGAATGGACAAAGAGAAGGAGGAACTATTGTCAAACTGGCTCATTAAGATGTGTTCCTTTACATTCGTTTGGTTGAAATCATAATGAAACGAAAGGCTTGAAAGGCTGATTGATACTTAAATTTTAAAGATGATTCAAGGAGAAGATGATATGATCTTGGATGACCATCCTAGTTCTGGGCGGCCTTTCGGGATTGATGACGACACTGTGCCAACCCTAGTGAAAGAGATTCGCATCCTAACACAGAGGTCCACGGTAGAAATCAAAGACCTCGACGAAGTGACCACTAGGAGAGACATCAGCGAGGCTATACAAGCAACACAACATCGGGATCACCGAACCAGACGTGCTTACGGAGGCACGCAAATCGCAACTGTGGAAACATACTGCTAATGTCAGGCAAAATCGAAGTTGACCGTGTGTACTGCCGTATTCGCTTACGAAAAACTCTTACCAAATGCTTCAGGTGTCTGGAGTTCGTCCACACGGCATTACCAATCAAAGAAGTGCAAAAACTGTGGAGAGGAAGGTCACATAGCTAAGGAATGTAAAAATGATTCGTTATGCCGGTCATGTAGTTGGTAGCAGCAAGTGCCTGGTACACAAGAAAGCTCTGACCAAACTAACATGATGAACAGCGCCCAGATAAACCTTAACCACTGCAGAGCCGCACAGGACCTCCTGGCGCAAATCGTAAGAGAGAAGAGGATCGATATGGTCTTAGTAAGCGAACCATATAAATCCATGGTAGCATTTGGATAAACAGCACCAAACAAAAGGCAGCTATATGGACTTGTGGGAACAGGCTATGGACCCCCGAGTCTTTCCCTGGCGGTCTATCTGAAACTGCTAGTCGAAATCGTTGCTGACGCTTGAGGGAAACACCCGGTTTATATTGCTGGGGATTTCAACGCCTGCGCCACAGATTCACTCTTTGAATCCTTTGCATCACTGGATATAAGTCTGGCCAACAACAGCACAACGGAAAGATTCCGAAAGGCAGGCAGAGGCTCAATTATAGACATCATTTTTATGAGCAACTCATTCCTACGGAAAAAGCTAAAGCAGTTAAAACGAGAAATCCTTCAGCTCCCACCGCATTCCCTAGACCTTGCTGCTTCAGATTTTCATATGTTCCGGTCCTTTAAGAACGATTTGGTTGGAAAAAGAAATTAGTTTCGCCGAAGCTGTCTAGATCTACTAAGTTTTTCGAAGGAAAGCATCTCAGTTTCTAAGAAAAAGGTATCCAAAAGCTTGTAAGACGTTGGGAGACAGTTGTAGATATTTGTTTTCGAACAAGGACCCACGTCCATCGAAGCGTGTAAGAACACCTTCTATGATTTGCACGAGCATAATCAAACACAGATTGTCACATCGGTTAATGCTCGAACCAAAAGTAATTTAATTTAATTAATTTAAATTATATTTATAAAATGAATGGCATTATATAAAAATCAATTAATGAACAAAGTTCCTGGTAATATATTATGTAAGTGCGTAATGAAATTAACCATTGATTGGTATATTCCAAAAAACCAATGGCAAACCAACATAAACCCCCGGGGGAATATTGCAAAAGAGGGGCCGGGCCATTGAGTTCATAAATCATTCTGGGATTGTTTTAATTAAATGAATATTAAAAGCAAACAATAATATTTCGGTTACCAAAACCATGACATAGTAAGCAAATGTGTGTGAATGTTTCAATGCTTGGACAGTCAAATCTACCCTAATGGCGGTCGAATATTGAACTTTATAAATAGGAATAGAATTTGAATATATGTATGTGAATTTTTTGCAGGCTGAAAGTTAAAGTTTAAAGGTATGCATTGAGGTGCATGGAACATATACCTTCTCAGGTAGTTTGACTTAACTCGGGCTTGAAGTCTGACCTACCATGACAGCGCTGATGACTCAGTTTTCATAACAATTTCATGCACTCTGGTTTATTTTAGCAATTTGTTGAATGTTGTCCTTAAAAATATTAATGTTGTTGGTGTACACCTTTTAATGTAAGTACACCCCTTAGGAAGAGTCCTGGGACTGAGCTTGGGCAGGGTGGTCGATAGCTGGCGGTTGAATGGCATCCAGAAATGAAGGTTAGCTGCGAATAGACAATAAGCACCACTCGACCGAAAGCGACAGAGAAAGAGGGGGAGTCCGAAAACGGCTCAAAACTTCTGGACGCTCTTTATGTCAGAACGAGTTGGTGCCGTTGATAAGCATCTGAATACACCAGCCAACCTATTTAGAAGAAGTTCATTGTTTTTCAGATCCCCCAAAAAGATGCTACCAGTCGAAAAGATAAATAGTGTCGAAAGCACTGATCCATGCACGTCGAAAGGCATGGAAAAACTAGGTGAAGTGGAGAAAAAGACAGCCTCCAGGGCTACCATGGACAAACAAGGTTGTGAAAGTGATGCGATGGAAATCCTCGGTAGCAAAATCAACGAGCTGATGGACTTCATCCAAGGCAAGAATATCGGGCTTGGTCATTTCAATCCGGATCTACTACAAGATGGTGGAGGAATATGGATCAATGAGGAGGTCGACGAACACTTGACCCAAAGTACACAGCCTGTAGCATTATCGGCCCCGCACCAAGTTCCGTGCAGAATACTGGAAGACAACCGATGGATTCAAGTAAAAGGAAAAGACATACGACGCCCAAGCCGAAGGTTCAAACGAGTCCACAAAGACCATACCCCAGTCAAAAAGGAAAAAGGCAGAGATACAGGAGGATATGGGATTGGCAAAACTAATACAAGAAGTAGGAATCGATCCAGATAAAGGGGCGTGAAAGACAGAGAAAGAAACCGATCTTTCTTATGCAGACATGCTGACATGCTGTGAAAGATAAAAACTGATCCCTTATTAAAGGAGCTGGGAAAAAAAGATGACCATGTCAGCACGATACCTATTCCTACAGCTCAAGAAAGCAACAGATGCTCGGACTCTGAACTTCCTACAAAAGGTGGAGAAGATCTTGGAGAGCAACGCCGAAGTTAAAGCACTGACACATGAGGTGAAGGATCTTGATGAAATCACGAGCAGGGAAGAGGTCTCCCAAGCCCTCACAGAGCTTCTGGAATTGCCAAAGCCGATATCAGACAGCACAATAAAGTCTATGACGAAGACATATGCGGGGATTGCAGTGATAAACCTGCCAGCAATCATGAAAATTAGGATTGGCTAGGTAAACTGCCGCTAACGAAGGATTTCCACCCACAAGACCCACCTCTCCATCTACCACAGATCGTCGCGACTCATTCGTATTGGCAGCTACCTGTGCTGTGTTCCGTAGTAGTTCATGTTTTGGTTGCTCCTTCATAATGGAAGTCAAAGTTTCCGTTACTGCTTCCCAAGCTTTTTCTGTGCTGACCATCTGTCTGATGACGTTTTCTGAGGCTAAGCTCATCCATTCGGAAGGCGTGTCATACTCTTAATTTATTGATCCTGTATACTGCTTCTATTTTTCTATTGTATGATTTGGTGATCATTGCCTCAGACCAGGGTAGTCTTACAAAGAGTAGTGTTTAGGTCCTCAAATGTTTGGCACCATCCTTGCCAAGGTAGTCGTTCTTCTCACTGCCTTCTCTGCTACATGTTGTAAATATTGCTTAAAACCTAACCTTGCATTTGAGTATAGTAACACAGTTCGTGATCACCCACGATCACTCTTAAAGTCGCCATAACCGGCTACTGATACCGCTAATACTCCGTCCTTTCTTCTGCTAGTCGTAGGTCCGTGCTTACTAATCAGTCCTGTACCATCCCGATGCCTTCATTGCAGTCATGTTCCAACTCTTCAAAAAGTTTGGTCACTACTACGATCGGTATACTGTCGGCGAAGTCAATTATTGTCCAGTTACTCGGGGTTCGAAGCTTGAGGACGTCATCAAACATATTGGTAATTTATTTTTCTAACCTTTTTTCAAAGAATGATATCCAAAAATGTGCACCCATCTGCCTACAAGTAAATTAAACCTTTTTTCAATGCTGCCATGGAGTGGGATTTTTTTTTCCCAGCGACTGGATAAATAAATCAATGATTAAAGGACGAATAGAGCCTTACTTATTCACTACCTCTTTTATGGAATCCATCAAACATATTTCCACGTCGTTGAACAATAGAGCTCATAAAAAAAAACCTTGTGTTTATTCAGTATACGTAGCTAGTTCCTACATTGTTCGCACTTAAATGAAACTCAAACCCCCGCGCACTATAATAACTGATCATAGATACCCGCATGGCTCACATCCATCTAGTTAAAGTTAACATTCTCAAATGAAATTTAATTTTATTGACTTTCTTCTTCACTGCGTTTAATAACCAAATTCAGCGTTTCAGTTTCAGATCCTTCTTCCTTAACCATACATGAAAAAACAATTAATTCTGGTGGAAAACTCTTCCACATCCTTTTCGGCCAATGAGTTCCTTCCGCTCGTTAATTTCCAATCTTTACACAACTCCTTGCTTGTAAGGGTTTGCATACACAAGCCAGAGCCATAAGCCATACCTACTCACATCCTTGTATTTGTGTAGTGCGTGTAATTATTTGCTCAATATTTTTCTTCTTCCTTGCTCGGGCTCTTTTGTTAAACTAACACTTTATTCGACCAACACACACAGCCAGGAACAAGTAATAGTAGAGGCGATAAACAGTTGCATGGCATGCAAGCGTTTACGGATTTCTCAGATTTTATGTTCAAGAATTTTAAACAATAACACAGCAAGGATGTGGGGGTCGTCCTGGGGTTGGTGGTTGCTGAGCGCGTTAACAAAATAAATTATTCATGACTTTGATAAAGCACCCGACGACGCACACACACACACACACAATCTTAAGCATGCACACAACACTGATGCCGTGCTAAATGATACTGCTGCATACTAGAGTATCCTTATCGTTGCTGCAGCAAGTACACCAAACACCCTCTCGTCCTAGAATGAGTGGCAAATGAGCCTGACGACGACCGTCCGACCGACGCACACCGCGCTAGAGATGGTGGTGATGAATAAGTTTTTGGTTAATTATTCTTCGCCCAGCTCCAAGGAAGCCGCTTCGCGCCGCGCCGGCTGCTTGGTAGTTGTTTATTCGTGCGTAATGTAATTTTTACTTCTTCCTCTTGTTCGTTGGTGGGTGCGAGGTGGAAAATGGTAGCCACCGCCGCTGCCTGGCCGCATTTAGATAACTAGAAGAGAAATGAGTATTTGCTCTGTACACGCTGTACACGCTTTAGAAACTCTCGGGAACGGATTGGGAAAAAGGGAAGAGTTGCTTTCAACCTTTGGTTACGTTGCGAGGCATATAAATTGATTGTGCGACATTAATAGGAAATAATGGCGGCCTTCATCAGAGGGGCAGGCACTAGGTCTAACGTCTAAGTGGTTGGTTGCGTTGCGCTGTGCAAATTCGAGATAGCAATCCTTTAAATAAATTTCCACGAATTACAAATGAAAATGCCACAAAAGTGTGTCGTCTAGTTATTTATCTTTTCGCATAAAAAGTTCGGCGAAAAATAGGCCAAATGAAAGAGACAGACTTTCTTATCTCCAAATATTTTTTCAGGGAAGACCAAATTCAATTTCCAGTCAATACATTGGCCACATAATTGAAAACTAAGACCCTATAAATTTCGCACAAAACTTACTGTACTTGTGGACGATAAAGATCCTGCCTTCCATAAGCAAGGCTACGCCAAGATGCTTGCCTGCGATGATGAGAACTCGGTTAATTCGCCAATGACAGCAGTCTTGAGTTAAGACTCTCTGCCATCATGAACCTTTCAACCGCTGCGGACTCCTCCAAACCGACGAAATCCGGCCTGTCCTGCGTCTTGGTCCCTTACTTATGATGACCTAAACGTTATCGTGGTAACTATTGTTTCTGGTATGTCCTGTATCCTGGGTCTATTTTATGGAATGTTAAGTTCAAAAGAGTTATGAGTTCGTCATAAAACTTTAGGCACGTTAATGGGCCCTTTGCGATTTTCTTTGGTGAGTCTAAAAGGGCAGAAAGAAGCCTAAGTCATGTCGGCCAAGCATTTGAATTGAGTAGGTCCTTTGATTGGTTGCAGGAACCTACCTCTTCTAGACTACTAAAGAAATACCTTCCTGGATGTTTAATCTATTTCCAGAAGCACCTTTGCATTCGTACAGAATGTACGTAATATTCTCTGAGGAGTATAGGTCCTCACAAAAAATATCCGGTTCTTATAGTCCTAATCTACTCGACAATGTCCAAAGAGGATCCAAATCGTAGTGCTAACTTGTGATCTCCCTAGCTTGATGATTTCCCCTAATATTTTATGGTTGATCTTTGGCTCTAGATACCCTAAGTCCCTCCAGTTTAACCTATCTGTGGTTGGCCAAGTTGTGCATACAATTGGTGATACTTCTCTTGGAAAAACACAGCGGTGCCTTCCCTACCACCTCATGTAAGGCCGTTTCGACTGATGCTGAGAGTTGCATGCACTTGTTTCTAATAAGGAGATCCAGAAGTTTTTCTAAAACCCTAAGTAGGAAGGACGAATGAGTTATGGATCTGAAATCCTTTGCCGTTGAAACATCTGATGGTTTGCAACTAGGAAAGTTAGATCTGATAGAAAAAAAAAGCTGAACGAATTTGGACAAAGTGTGGCACAGTTCCCTCTCAAGCAAAGTTGCAAGCCAGCTTTTTGAGCAATCGGTCAATATATGTAAGTTATATTGCACGGATATACTTCTACTTTATTCTTAACCATTGCTGGTGTACCACAGGGCTTAGTTCTTTCTCCGGCCCTGTTCTTAATATTTTTTAACGACTTTCTCTCTCTTACTTGCAACCCAATCCACTTCTGAGGATGACAGTACTCTTCAGTTCGCTTATTCTTTGGCAACTCCACGGCTGAGATCACAAGCTGTGGAGTCTCGCCAGCTTATGGTGCCTTAGATTCCTTAAGAGATGTAAACGTTTCTTCAGTCCTGTAGACTTGGGTTCTATCTAAAAACAACTCATATGTTTGGGTGCTGACTCCCACTACTTGTTTAAGATTATTAGATCATGTCTAGCGTCAGGAATGTAAATTGATCGGAGAACTTTCAATTTGTGACCAAACCTTTTCGCAGAATATCGTAAGAGGGTTTGATGCTTGTCGGTTCTATAACGAGATTTCTACAATAGTCGTTGGGTAGGTTAGTCATGCCTGTCGGTTTAACCCTCATGTTTTAAAATCCGTTTTCAGAAGCTCATTCTTTAGCCACTTCCTTGAGACTTGCCTCCTCAATATTTCCTACAGATTATGATTATTTTTTTAAGGTCAACTCACATCGGCACCTTACTCTCTTTCATTTTCTTTCTTTCAATTCCATCCCTGGGTTTATATCTCTCAAGGACTTTACAAATAATATTTTTTTTCTGTCAAAAATTCTATTCATTTTCGGTTTAATACTTTCAAAACCAAGAATCATGAAATTCAAACTATTTGTTTGAATATTTAAACCCATCAAAAACACATTTACGTGTGCATTTACTATGATTAAACTGAATTCCTTTTGTTGGTGTATTCTATACTAGAAATAGGAATCCCTGTCCGCAGCATGACGTTCAATGAATTCTCTGCAAGTTCATGTTTTGGATGAATCAAATTCCCAGAATACTAATGCCATAAAAAAAAATGTTTCCATCCAACCATTTTGCCCCTAAGTTAATATTCCACAATCGAAAAATACAATTTCACAGAATATTTTCACCAAATATTTTGATACTGAAATGCAAATTTTATTTCGATGTATATATGTATCTGGGAAATTTGATTTTCACGCGGTGCGCTACAAAATATACAAAAGGACAGATGCTATTGGCATTGGCATCACTGTTGGGCTCTAACTGCTAGTCCTAAGCCGCGGTGGTGTTTCCTTGGACACGCTGCAGCAGCGGTCCTATTAAATAATTGCATTTGAACAAATTTGAATTTAATAAATATATGCATAATGCACATATATGTATTTGTATAGATTTGTAGATGTTCAAATGAAGGACGGAAAGGATGGCTAAATGTAATAGGGAGTCTGCGAAGCGAATAATTGAATTTAGTACTATTCGCTGGATGCATGGTGTTCATTAGTTTTATTAGATACACTAATAATTGGCAATTATGCAAAAGTGCAATATACAAAACAAAATAACAAAATTAAAATTCGTGGAAAAGTATACCTGGATTTTCGAATTAGGAAATAAGTTTCTGTAGCAGCTGAGAGCTAGGTTGTCGTGTAGTTTTCAGCAGAAGCTAACGTTTTTAATTTCCCCTTGTATATTAAATAATATTGGTAAAACTAAAGTGATACGTCCAGGAGGTTTGCTGCGTAATAACCGCTTACTCTGTATATTTTTCGCTTTTTATAGCTAAAGGGCCTAAAAATATGCAACGAAAAGTTGAGTTGCACCAATATGTTGCATATGTTTAGGAGCGGAATCGAGACATACTTGTGGCCATTTTTATTTAAAAGTACTCCTCAGAAGGTAACTCAATGCTTAGTTCAAACGTGTCGCAGTAAATCTTCAGCAGTCTGTTTGTTTTTTGAAAGACTTCGTGTTTTGATGTAAAATTTCGACAAAAAAGCATTTTTAAGAAAACCGTCTTTTTGTGAAATTGGCCTTAAGTTTAGTACCGTTAATAATAGGGCTAGAAAAGAAAATCCGATTTCGCCTCGAATTGTGATGCTACAGAGATCAGATACCAGGTTTGAAAGCGATCGATTCAATTAGGCTACAGTCTTGCGCGCTTCTATACCAGAGACCTGCAGCAAGTGACTCGGTTTGTGAGCCATTCGAAATATTTACTGCTTTTTAAGTATTCATACAATTCAAGTTTTTTCACAAAAAGCATTCGCTGAGCTCACATTTTATTATCTCTCATAAAACGAATCTGAACCGAGCTCCCATTCACATTCATTCCAAAGAACTGATTATCTACCTTTACACTTCCTTGCTTGTCACTGAATTTGGAAAAAGGCAACCAATTTTTCGAGTGGCTCGTGCGAACTTCTATCTATGTATTTGCATTGCCCTTTGTTTTTGCTTCTTTTCTGTTGGCTTTTTTGTTTGTATGAAACCATTCGAAGGCTCGTGAACCATTTGTACCTTTCACCGCTTTCATGAATACTCGGATTGGATGAATACTTTGAATGTGAGCCTGCTACGCAGTCGAGCATTCATGAATACCAGCACCGTGATGATTCGTTTTCATATCGTACATGATTTATTCTTGCTTGTTTTCTGATTGCGTGAACTGTGAAAGGCTCGTTTTCTTAGCGAATGATTCACAACAGCAAATGAATGGATTCATGCAGTTCCCCGGATTCAACTAGAACTTAAAATTTGACTCATTTTGAGACCTGATTATATCATGAGTTCCTTTCTGCAAACATTGGTTTCCGTTGCAACCACTAAATGGTTCACACATTGCCTCAGAGAATTCTCGTCCTAATTTCATTGCCAAACAAATACCCAGTAGCACAACCACATCATGCTCACATTTCATACAAATTTGAGCATAGCTCTCCGTTATTTTGTAAAACACTAAAACCAAAACCAATACAATAATTATCTTTGCGCATAATAATTGCCAGCAGACAGGAAACAGAACAGATACCCAACTCGAAGAGCTTTGGTCCTTCGCGCGTCCAAATTGCATTTTCAAAGGCAAAATGACTAACTACGTGCAGAGGCAGACCCTCATCAAACCCACACAATGGCAATGTCAATGAATTTCTAATTCACTGCTGTGTAGCAAGTAACGAATCGTACTCCCGAAAACCAGGACTCTCGCTCTCTGTATATATGGATACCAATCTAACCAATCTTCGCTATGGGTACAAAATGAAAGGACAACTACGGCGCCAGCACCAGCAGCACCAGAAGCAGTACCAGCGCGGTTGTGGTCTAGTTAATTATGCAACGGAAAAATACAAGGCTCATGCAGCTGTGAACACAAAAATACAACTACAACCGGAACAAGCAGCTGCTGGAGGACCACTACCACCACCACTACCCCCACTAGGCAAGGCCAATTCACTGAAATATGTATGTAAACTGAAGTCGATCCGAGAGAGATTATATTGCGTCAGCGAAATGGAGAGAAGGCGAATAGCGGTGAATATACGCGAATAATAATGGCAATGAAACAACAATCATCGTGCAAGAACGGATTAAAATGTTGACCCACGGAAATGTTTATTCATCGGCTATGGTCGTGGTAGGAACAAAATGGATTACTACGAGGGCTTATGGCGCCCGCCGAATCGAGAGATGGGATCGCAGTTGTAGGAGACTCCGTGTCCATGGTTACTTACGAAAAAAACGCACCAGGATTGGTTGAATGGGTGGGTATTAATTTCCAGATTGTAATGGTTCGGATAAAACTGTCATGAGGTCGAGGATACTGAAAGTCTATGTAAAGAATTGGCTTTTAAGAAAAACAGAAAAAAGATTACACCACGCGGGAGTGGACTTCTGATGAAGTGTATAAGTATGTCTCTCCCGGGGGAAAGAAGAAAAAAGTGATAAGGACTGCTGGACTATTTGCAGGGGCATCACTATGTTTCAATGTTTAAATCTCTTTTAATTAAGAGATTACACTTTATCAATCGAGCGTACTTCTCTAGAGAACTGCATGAATCCATTTATTTGCCGTTGTGAATCATTCGCTAAGACAACGAGCCTTTCACAGTCTCAAGCACTTAAAAGCAAGTAAGTATAAATCATGTAAGAAATGGTAACGAATCATCACAGTGCTGGTATTCATGAATACTTAAGTGCGTAGTATGCTCACATTCAAAGTATTCATCAATCAGAGTATTCACGAAAGCAGTGAAATGTACAAATGATTCACGAGCCTTCGAAGAGTAGGGAGAAAACGCAGAACTTTGGAAGTATACAAAAATAGAAAAGAAGTAAAAACAAAGAGCAATGCAAATACATAAATAGAAGATCGCACGAGCCACTCGAAAAATTCATTGCCTTTTTCCAAATTCAGTGCCAAGCAAGGAAGTGGAAAGGTAGTTCTTTGGAATGAATGTGAATGGGAGCTCGCTTCAGATTCGTTTTATGAGAGGGAATAAAATGTGAGCCCAGCGAATACTTTTTGCGAATGAATATGAAACTACTTAAAAAGCAGTGAATATTTCGAATGGCTCACAATCCGAGACGGTTCCTGATACACAGAAAAAAGCATATACAAGGCAAAAGGACTTATGATCGTAGTTCTTTCGAGTGAGAGCAGATGGAAGACATTCCACACTGAAGTAAGCCATGATCTGCAGGGGCCATTCTGTATTAGATACCAGACTAGATTCAATCCATTTTTGGTAGAGTTTTACATAACTTACGGACGTGGAAAGAGAGGTTCAAACAGCTTCATAAAGTCAAGAAACTATTTTCACCGTTCAGTGCAATCTAGAATACATATTTTCATTATTGACCTCGTCCTCTAGAGCGTGATCTCTCCGTACCTCTTGGCCACCACACTCTAGTATCTCAGCGCGCATTCAAATTGGAAAAACGAAAAGGTTCCCAGTCCAAAGTGCTTCCTTAGTTCAATATATTTTTTATCTTGAATCGAAAATCTCAAATCTCTATGCAACACTCCACTCGTTTGAACAAATTTGCCGATTTGAATTCGAGTTTCGAAATATCGTAATGAAATGTCCTTCGGAACTCGTTCTTTTTTTTTTTGTTTTTCTGCCATCGAATCTGAGCACAGTGATTGTTTCCTGCACGACCACCACCAAGTGCCTGTGTTTGCATTCAGAGAACTGGGGCAAATTTGATGATTCCTTTTATAATCGAAAACGTCATGTGCATGTGTATCTATGTATGTTCGCATTTCGGTGCCACACATTTTGGTTGCATGCTTGCGAATTCATGAGAGAATACCATCTTGCTATCTGTGTGTGGCTGCTGTCTGTGCGCCTAAAACCATGCACATCTATTAATTTTTATTGAAGGGACCCTTACGAGCGAATGGTCCTTTGGTGGAAATATTTGGACGCTGCCATGTCGTTATCATTACCAGTGATTCTGGTCTTTTCGCTTTTGCTGTCTTATGGTCCCCCATGCCAAGTTGGAAATAACGAGGACGACGACGAGTGCAAGTGTGTGGAATCATAAGAGAAATGTCCTTTGATTGCATAGTTTTTGGATGACATTCTCGAACGAATCAAGGGGTTGTTGCAGCAAGTTAGTATGTATGATCTTTTGGAGGCGGTGGCTCAGGGATATTCAGTTGCCGACAGGTGGATGTTATTGTTGAAATTTGCCCGTCGTTATTGAGGTTTGTTATTCCGACTCTCGACCAGAATAGGTTGATGCGTGATGGGTCGATTTTGGATGAGAGAAAGTTGTATATATTCAAGGACTTTTTACATAAATTTTATAGTTGAATATTGCCTAAGAACTAAACGTTAGTTAGACAATAAAAGAAGTATCTCTCCATAAGTGTTTGTCTGTTAAAGAACTACTGCAGCCGAAAGCCCAGTATCTGCTTGGGTAAGACCTGCACCACCTTTCATGATGCCATTGGGGAGTTTCTTCTGAAATAGCGAATGTAAGAGGAAATTGTCGAGCAATTGATCTGTTGCCACAACCGAAACACAAACATTCGTTCAAAAACGGACAATTTCTGTCGTACAGGATAAAAAGTACCATGTACTGGTCTGGTAGATTTGATGGGAATGCGCAATGGAACAGCGTTGGAGTAATGGTTATTCCAGAAGCAAGAATGAGCTTTAGACTCTACAAACTTCACTGTGGATATTGACCGCTAGATTCCAGGAAAATTATCATCCTTAACATTCAGTGGTATCTTTTGAGAGATGATAACGATGACTTTTTCAGCACTTCAGGCTTCCACTACAAAGATGTGCCAATCGGGGACTTCAGTGTCGGAAGTGAGACCAAATTTTGGGACCACCTTGCCTCAAAAACAGAAACAAACACCAGCACAAGCCTTGATGACCACTAGAAGTAGAAAATCGGAAAGTCACATAGACTATCGGGAGACGGCCTGGAACGTATTGATGAGCATATAGAAATCAATGTTCAAATAACTAGATTTAGAGGACCAATGTCGTGAAATAGAAACGAGTTCAGCAAGCATCATACCAGCAGTGGTTGGGACTTAAAACAAATTCCAGTGAAGAGTAGATGTGGTAGCATTATAAGAGGAAGAGCTTAATAGGAGAAAACATTTGCCTTCAGTCCTTAATCACTTAGACGATGTGATTTGGGATTCAAATGAGAACACCGTAGGCACAAACTCTGGAATCCTTCATTCTCGTCTAGACACAACCGACAAACCTTTGATTTTCACAAGTTCATCTTGTTAAAGTGGTGTCCCAGGTCAGTGTGGTCGGGTAGAAGGCTCGCTAGCTTCCAATTGATTTCCTTGTCTAAGCTAAGGATTTCCTTCTAGAAATAGGGCTTGATTAATGTTCTTAATTATTTTAGTCCTAGCGTTTTGGCTCAGTGGTCCAAACGAAGTTTGTTTTTCCATTGCATAATCAGTGTTGTGGGTAATGTCCAATTGATGCAGCCAACCTTGGCCAGCATACATAGAAATACGTAGACAAATAAATTTTCAATGGCCCACTTATCCTTCCTGAGGTTCAGGAGAGTTGGATGCTCTGATGGACCCTCTATCTTTTTTGTACCTCTACCATTGACTCCATTCAAGAGCAGACGGCTCTAGGAGACACGTCGGACTTGATTCAAACATCTATTGTTAGGCCTATCATGGTACGTCTTGGGGCATACGTAATACGTATTTCAACTGTACTAAGAATGACCCGCTGTTGGATGTCAGCCTACATAGAGATCTTTGGCAATGAGACGACAAATGAATTGCTCAGGGAAGTATCATATCAAGCTCCTCGTAGGCTCTTTAACAGGCTTAACACATTCCACAGGGAAATAGACAGTGAGTCTAACAAACGATGGGTTCGATTGTAGGCTAGGTATACCCCATAACGACTTCTGTAGAAGTTGTAGGGACGAAGAGGAAATAGAATCCCTTCGACACATACTGTGACCGTGAAAAGGAAATATACTCTAGGGAGCTATGATGATCTAGGAAAGATAGAGCTCAACAAACTCCTGAGATTTATACATTTTTCGGACATTTTACAATACAATGGACTCACTCACTGACTTAAGTTCTAAAATCAAGGCCTTTTTAACGTAGGCATTGGACTCCGCTAAGGGTGCGTTTTGTCTCCTCTACTTTTTATTCTATTATGGCACAGCACTTTCGGAAAGTGCTTCCAATTAAGAAAGATTAAGGATTAGTATCTCTGTGGTTGGGAATAACGTGGTCTTCCTCTAGGTCTTCTCAAATCGAACGTTAGGGTCCTCGCGAGAAATTTGTAGTCCAATTGGCTAATGAGCGAATGGGCAAATGGTCGAATGTGTGGATTGGCGACTAGGCGAATGGGCGAATAGATGAGTGAACAGACGAACGGATGGACAGTAGACGAATGGAGAAAAGACGAATGGACGAGAATGGACCAATGGATGGATGGATAGACGGACTGATGGACAGTAGACGAATGACTGAATAGACGTGTGGATGAACGGACTGCTAGTGGATCAACCGACGAATGGACGAAACTGGTGAAACTGACTAGAGAGAAAATGTCAAATAATCGTTGTATCTTGAACAGATAAAGCAATTCGTCGAACTACAGATTTTGGCTACAGCTTTCGGAAGCTTGAACCGAGATGCTGTGCGAAGAAGAGGCATAGAGTTTAAAATGTATGCTGAAATCGATATGCAGACTTACGCTATTCACAACTTTTTCAAGCTCATAGTCGGCCATCTTTCATCATAGACTATGTCCATAACTCACACCCTTTTAGAAGCACTCCTCACTTAATTCCCAGGCATATTATGATTATGAACAACAACTTCTGTTCAGTTTCAGTATAGCTATTATTTTGGCGAAAAACTTCATTCGGTTTTAACCTCTTAACCGACTTATTATCCTCTAATGACAATTTTGTGAAACGGAAAACAATTTTAGTGGCAAAATACCCACCCACCCACTCTGCAGCAGCGGCGGTGGTGGTGGTTCTCGCGCGCCAAAAACAATTTTAATTAGTTTGCATTGTTACGCCTCCTCCGCCTCCGCCTCCGCCTCCGGTTCCAGAATGGGGAAGCGGAAGAGCCATTATTTTCATGGTCTCATTAGTGGACATTCTAATGGGTTTTCAGTGGTGTTTCGGAACATTTTCTATGGCCTTAGATAGTGCTTCGTAGAGAGTAATTAAAATTGCTCAGTTGGCCAAATTGTCAAAAAAAAAAAGAACGTATATCACCCACATGCCCCCACAAATCACCAGAAAGTTTGCTCTTGATGGCATCGCCATCGTCGTCATTGTCGTCATCGATGGCAGTGTTAAGCGTTTGAAAAGTCGAATAACAATGCGAAACGTGTTGCGCATCACTACCACTTTGCGCACTTCCCAAAGAAGAATCCTTTTTAATGGCGAAAAATACTCGCCTAAAAACAGAAACAGGCGCTATAAATTCCCTTTTCCGTCGATTTAATCTGTCAATGAGAGTTGTGTTGTGTTGTGTGGGAGGCAAAACAAACAGAAAAAAAGGATAAACCGAATCGATTATTTGCCGCTCTTTCTATCTCATAATCACAATAAATCATCAAATGCAATTCAATATCCTTTCGAAGGGTTTTTTTTCTCTATAGTGACATTGGTGGATGAAACAAAACGGACGGACGAACTAAACCAACCAACCAACAACAACGAAACAGCGCAGTGGGTCGATTCGCTTTTCGATTCAATAAAATCTCTCTAATATCCTTTATCCGATCCATTTGTTCGTTGGTGTCTGGCCGTAACCCATTAATATCACTTTTATAGAATATAGCCGCGTCGTCTAGTGTATCTATGTGTGTTGTACACCCACACCCACAGCCCATTGGGAATTCGATATTGTTGGTGGGAAGCAATAGTGAGGGATAGAGAGAAAAAAAAGGGACATCAATTGATGTCCTTATACGCTGTTTAGTGGTAGTAAATTTCATTAATAGAGTTCGAGCATTATGCTATTAAGGTTCATGTTGAGAGAGAAATTAAATTATGAAATTGATTGTGACGAGGGGGTGCGGTGCGGGTGCTGCACAAAGGGTTGCTTCGCTGAAATGGAGGTCGTGCTGCCATAATTATTAGATGCCACCAGAACCAGCTAGAGAATAATTACGAACGTTGTGTTCATTTATGGGGAATCAATTTTAATTGAACAGTTCATTAAATGATCCTTGGGGGTTGCTCAGTAGTATAGCTAGTAGTTTTTTTTGGGTTTGATCTGATGAAGGGGTTTCGATTTTTGTCCAATGCATAGCTGGAATTTTTTGTTATTTATAATGGGGCCTGGAAGATCTTCTTCTTCTTATGTCTTGTATCCCCTTGTCCCAAGGTCCTAGGCCTCCAGAACGCCTACTGGAAGTGTGCCTCAGCTGGGGAGAGCTCTTTCCCAATTGTCGTGCTTCCTTCTCAACTGTTCTGCGCCACGTCCTCCTAGGACTCTGAAAGATCAGATTGTCTTGAATATATTTTACTATCCTGCGTAAGGTCGCAAACCCTACTTACAAACAGGGTCATCAACTCTAAGCTGGGCGCTGCCTTGGTGCGGAGGTTTGTCAGCAGAAGCAGCCCTCAAGGAGGTGTTATTTCTCCTCATCTTTGGAATCTTATGGTGAATGAGCTGCTTTTAATCCTGGAAAGAGAGGGATGTAGGCGACTTTGTTCTTGCTGTCTCCGCGAAACACCACGACAAGCTGAGGGATCTCATGCAGAATTCCCTCTCTTAGCTCTCCAAATAGACTCAAAATGCATATCCCTTGGCGCTCTTAAATACGGCCAAGTAACTAGGCCTCATCCTATGTAAGAAACCTTGAAGCCATTTCGGAGCTATATTGCTGCAAAAAAGGCTCCTGGACGCAAGAGGGGACTTCAGCCTTTATATTACACATTGGCTATTTGTGTCTGTAGTCAGACCAATACTTACTTGTGGCGTGACCGTCTGTTGAACTGCACTAGATAAAGTCACTCACCATACCCTGTTTAGTAGCGTGCAAAGAACGGCAAGCATCTGCATCAGTGGTGCCCTCAGAACCACTCCCACAGCGGACGTGGTCATGATGTTCCATCTCGCACTTTTATGGATGCTTAAGAGCATCCCTTCTGTGGTCCAGTCTTGCAACAGGCCACTCATTTATGTATACTCAATCAATCAGACTACGTCTCGGCAGATACCGATTACAACCATTCAATTTTGCTGAAACGTCAAAATACAAATGCGTTTTTGGGTGGTTTTTAGCTTGGGTAGCGAAACTGTCAAACGACCTGAAGTTGACTGTCTAATTTAGTTCGTCTATGGTACTGACACCCTCTAGATCAGCCTCAGGTTGCCTAACGTGTGTTGCCTCAAAAGGATTATTGGTCGCTGTTGTCGGCTAATGATTGCCTCGGCTTCGATCCCTTCTTTTATAGTTCTTCGAGTATTTTATTGTCATTAAAATGACAAGCTGATTGTGTCACTATGCCTTGAGCCACGGGATCTGGGTTCCTTTTGGCAGTTCCTAACGAGTTTGGTAAGTAACGAAACCGAGTAAATATGTGCACCACTTGATCTGACTATTTCTATATGTTTAAGCTAAAAAAATCCTCAACTTTAATCCGTACTGACATGATCTGTCATAACACACAAAAGTGTAGAACAAACATGCACCATCTTTTCTGCAATAGAAAAATGCCATGCGACAAAAGTCAGTTTCAATTCTTCGCCTGGAATGTGTAATAATATCATTTTATCGCAAAAATATCCGCCGATATAAAACAATGTGGCACATGTCTACATCTCAAGAGACTTGCAAGTTAAAAATTTCGGACTACGATGCTAGAGGGTGGAGTACCTTTTCTTGTCTCAGTTGCCGCTTAAGGGAAAGTATTGGTTTTGTGAAAAAAATTTGAAGCTAAAAATTCATATAAAAACTTTCAAGATTCATACTTACTGGGACTATGGAAGTTAAGGTCGTTTAAGCTAGTGTTCTAGTAAATTGTAGAGTTTGCCAACCAAATAGTCTGATCCAAAGTAGCGGTTATGTATCTTGGAGTAAGATTGTACAAGCTGAAGACCCACGTAGAATATTTATCAATGAAAGGATTGCAAAGTCAGGGAGCTCTTTGGCGTATAATTGGTAGTCCTTAACCTTACACAGTTCCTGTCTGGTCAAGGTGTCTTCACGGAGTAGAGCATGGCACCATGAGCCCAAAGATATATTCCAAAAAAAGGTAAACTGAAGTCAATATAATCTATGTAAAGAGTGATTCACTAAGAGGTACTTTTTTGTCTTTGAATTTTTGAAAAGATGTCGCATGAAATGTGTTAATTTGTTATAATAATTTCGTTCACTATTATGTAACATTTGTTTCTGGAAAGTTTTAGACCGACACAGTGTCTACAACTTGTTCAACTGTCTTACGGAAATCAGCGTTTCACGACTAAGATTTGTTAAAAAACTTTGTTCAACGATGAGGCACATTTCTACGTTAATGGGTACGTCAATAAGAATAAGTCGCTTACTTGAGCATAAAGGTAACCCAAAGTGACTGAAGAGTTGCCATTACATCCAGGCAAAGCAAAGGATTTATCATGTGTCATCGGTCCATATTCCTTTAAGAACGAACAAAGCCGGCCAGAAAGTAATTGTTATTATCACCCATTATCGCAAAAAGATGACAAGCTTTTTGCTACCTTAAATTGAAGCTCGTGATCTCCAGGACATTTGAAACCAACAAGACAGGACTACTTGCCACACAGTCTGTGAAACCATGACTACATGCGACTACAATTCGGACCGATGAATTGGCCGTCTATATCGTGTAATATCAACCTTCTAGGATATTTGCTTTAAGTCCAATGTTTACATGGTTAAACCGGATACAATTGAGTTATGGAAGTCAACATTACTCGCGTTATTGACCGAACACCACTCGAACTGTTCGGACGCGCCACGATAATTTGAACTGGAGAAAGGACCATACAAACTGCTTTTGTACCAAACATTTCAAATAAATAATCCTCAGCCAATAAATGCACAGGAATCTTTCTTTTATTTGATTACAAAGATGTCCGATAAAATTAAATTTTTTAGTATCTTTTTTTGGTTTTGAAAAAATTACCTCCAAATGAATCACACAAATTCATGTACATGCGACCCGATCGGGCACTTAACTGTTTTATTACTGCTATATGTAATAAAATTATGCAACTGACGCAATGGAAAATCTCAGCAAGGAAGGAAAAAGGAAATAAACAATATTTTTCTCGTCTCAGATTAAGGATACTACAGATGCAGACGTTGCTGTTGCTCCTCCTTGCGTCTATTTTTACACGGGTGTCTGGTCTGCTATTTCATCCTTGTCGACACAGACTCCCACTGTGTGTCCTGGCATTGATGCACAGTTTTTATATCCGTTTTATTGCTTGTGTTGGTCTTGTTATTAAAACTACGAGCGAAAAGACTCTTTGACATAAAATGCAACATGAAAAGAAATTTTATCTATTTCCATTATAGCAATATGTCCTTTAGCTATGAATATTGCTGGCGCATGGTGTGTCGAGTTTTATTACGTAAACGTTTTACATATTTTTGTATTCAAAGAAGAAATAACTTCAGTATATGATGGTCATTTCTTTTTGAGTAAAAGTGCATTTTGAAATTATTTTAAGACGTAACAAAGTCACGATTAGTGTTTCGGTATTTACAGTCAACATGCGTGGACTTTGAAGCCACAAAAGTACCTTCTACCTTTGAGTGTGGACTTTTGTCTACGAGTAGAGGAGAAAAGAAGAGCATCGACTTCTTAGAAAGAAGAAATTTGAGGATTAGAAGCGCTCGATCGAGGAGATTGAAGGACTCTACTGCAGGAATGATGTTCGAAAATTCTACCAGAAGGTTTAGAGAACATGCCAGGGTGTCAAAGTCAGAACAGAAGCCTTCTAGGATGAAAATTGTAACAAAGTAATAGAAACGCAGATAGTGTTGAAGATATGGAAGGACTATCAAACGGCGATGATGAGCCAATATTCCTCTGTCAGGCAGAATGAACCATTCAACAGTGACGACGATAGGCAAGATTCCCGTCAACCCGGTCAGAGTGAAATGAGGGTAGCGATATCTAGAATCCAACAAAGCTTCTGAAGCCGACACGGCCTTGCCGCCAAACTTTTCAAAGTAGGAGGGGATGAGCTGGTAAGGAGCATATACCAGCTTATCTGATCGGACGAAAGTATGCCCGATGAATGGGACCTCAGCGTCGTTTGTCTGATCCTCTGAACTGCGTTATCTACAGAGGTATAAGTCTTCTCAACATCGCAGATAAGATCCTGTCTGCCGTATTGTGTATACGCCTAAGATTGATCGTCGATAGGGCCTTAACAGTGCGGTCTTAGAGCCCTATCTTCTCCAACACGATATTGAAGGAATCACGTGAGAGCGCATCTCCTTGCCTGAATCCCGTGCACGTATAAGAGACCTCAGACGAGCTGTTTGCAAGTTGCACAGAGCATAGCATGGTTTTCAGTATTACAGGACACATCTGGATAAGTTTTGATGGTATCCTGAATTGGGCCATCGATAGAAAGGTGGTTGTTTTCCTGGTCTTCTCTAGGATTGTGAAATTTATCGATCTGCCGTCCCGGAAGCGACTGTGGTACCTGCCGACTAGTGTACTGCAGAAAGGTTTTACACGTTCACACAATACGTTGGATAGGATCTTATATGCGACATTTGACAGACATTTGATCGCCTTTTTTGAAGGCGTTTGGAAACTATTTTTGGATACACATAAGTAGGCAGGTACTTTGTACACATTTCATTTGTCAACTTAAACATGACGTAAGCTGACTTCACTCCCCATCGTGAAAACAAAACTCCTTTCACCCCGAAATATTATAAAGTCTTTAGTAGCCAGTTGTTTTGAAATTCTCTCTCTCCCATAAGTTCAGGCTTCGAAGGGAATTATCCTTCAAGTTACATAACTATATTGTTCGCAATTAAAATTGGATTTTGTATCCATACAACGAAATTGTAATAAAGTACGAGTACGGTTATGTCATAGAAGGGTGCACGGGTAGCGGAGGAGATAAAGTCTCTTTAGATCTCATAATACCACTTGCATATGATGGAATTGTTTGTGTATGAGTGCACACATGTCTGTACTGTGAGTTTATGTGGCTTGCAACAAAACTAATATTCCAACTTCAATGGATCTAATTTCGGTAAATGCCTTGAAGTAAAAGTTTCTAATTGAGTTTCCCATCGAGGCACAATGTGCTGAGCGCAATAGCACACAATTTCATAATTGCATGTGCTCATGATGATGCCACGTCAGCTGCGATGGAAACCAAAGAAAAAAGATTTTTTTTTTTTAGAGGGGAGGTCATAACGGCAGCACAAGGGTCATTGTCAGGGGAATATGCAAATGAAGTCAGTCTGGGTTATAAGATTCAACCGCCCAAACTAATAGTCTTATTTGCATCTACTTGCAGTATGAATTTTGTGAAAAATGTTTGTCTTAAGACTTTAATTAACTAGCGCAAGCCTTATGACTTATGCTTAAGCTAAGCTGGATCAAAATTGGCGGGGTGAGCTACGGCATTCAAGTGCACAAAGAGCTGGCAAAATGCTTTGGGTGCCTAGAATGTGCCCACACGGGTGCGTCAGTGCAAGAACGAGCAAGACCAGGAACCACGAACTCTACAAAGGACTCAATATGTTTTTGGTGCAAAATGACCGACCAGATGTCCTGTATTTCAAAAGCCCTTAGTAGTAAACAATGATGAAGGCTATACAGATAAATCTTAATCATTGTGCAGCCGAACAGGATCTGTTGGTCCAAACGACGAGAAAAAAAAGAGTCGTTATTGCCTTTACCAATGAGCCGCACAAATCCTAGAAATGGCTAGATGACAATTTCAAAAAAGCAGCGATATAGACCTGTGGACACCACTCTCTGCAAAAAATCAGGGTTCCGGCGAATTGCTTTCTAACAGCTAGAGTAAACTGCATCCACTTCTACAGCTGCTGTTAGATGAAATTGGAACTTGGGCACTAGGACTACGGACACAAGAGGCAGAGCCCTTTTCAACCCAAACTAATGGGACCGAAATGGAAAGAAGCATCATCGACAAATGCGCGTTGGAAGAAATGAGGTACCCAAGCAATCACCACAGCGTATGACGCTGCTAAGCCCAGAAGGGAGCAGAAGGGGTAGACTGGTGGAATGACAAAATCAAAGACCTAAGAGCAAACAGCCTTCGTGCCCGCCGCAGATCCCAACGTTCAAGGAATAGGCAAGAGTTCCAGGAACATTTATCTACACTTCGACTGGCGAAACACAATCTCAAAAAGGCCATCAAGGAGAACAAGGGAAGATGCTTCAAACAATTATATTACGAAGCAGATTTTGATCCCTGCGGAGTTGCGTATAGGACAGTGACAAAAAAAACATGAAGAGTAATTGGTCCGGATAAAGTGGTGTCACTCACTTACCTCCTGTATTCCCTCGTAGGACCTAAAGCCTCTATTACGCCTACGATGGCTCTACGGTTTCTGCAAAGTGCCTTAGTTCTCCCCATCTTTTTCCCAACTGCCGTGCCTCCATATCGACTGTTCTATGCGATGTTCTTCTCGGACTGATGGGTATTCTGCCATCCTGCGTTATCGGATTCCATTGCATAGCATGGTAAGCTATGGAACTGTCACTTTTTCGTAGTGTGTGACCAATCTATTGCCACTTTCGTCTTTGGTTCCTGACCCGTTCTGTGGTAGAGGAGTTCATTAGAGATATGGTTGGGCCAGAAAATTTTTAAGACGTTTCGTAGTCTCAGCTTGATGTTAAAGCTAATTGCATTGCTTCCCTATATTTTGGACAACATACCAAACGCAGATTTCGCTTTGGAGATTCTGTTAGGTATATCTAAATCTAGTTCGTTTCCACCGTCAGTTGACACAATACTCCCAGAAAATGGTCTACTCTCTCTATCGGTTGTCCAGCAATGCATATTTGAGCTGATGAGGTTGTACCAAGGTTGATAAATTTAGTTTCAGCCCGAAGATGCATGTCTCTCTCTCCACATCGGCTGTCATTTGGTGAAGGACCATTATTCTGTGAAACAGAAGGCATACTTCATCGGCGTAGTCGAGTTGCTTGAGTTCAGGGGTAAGAGTCCATCGAATTCCTCCGCTTTCCGTCGACAAAACTGCACAAGACACATCGCCAAAGGAATAGTATTAGAGAAAGAATGCAACCTTGCCTTACCCCAGTTTGGATATCGAATTCTTCTGACGACCTTCCTCTGTGCACGACGTGACTTTTTGAGCCAGCATATGTAGCCTTGATAATAGTAAGGCACGCCAAAGAAACTCCCTTGTTGACACTATCGAATGCCTTCTCCAAAACTATGAACAGCAGGTGAAGTGCTCTATGATGATCCGATGGTCAGAGCCGTCTTCTAAGTGTTGTTTGATTCGCTTCAGGATTATTCTAGCTATTATCTTGGCCACAGCAGGAAGCACGCATATACCTCTCCAGTTTTCGCACTCGGTTAAATATTCTTTCTTAGGAAGCTGGAGGATCATTCCCTTCTTTCACTCGTCAGGAAAGTTCTCAGTTTCCCAAGCTGTTCCAATTTGAGGGAACAATAGCTCAGCCGATGTTTTTGGCGCTGCTCGTAAGAGCTCGGCGGGAATACAATCAAGTCCTACCGTCTTGTTGTCTTTTAGTACCTTGATCGCGGCAGTGATCTCATCCTTACTGGGGGTCGTCTTTCATATAAGAAGAAGATTTATTTTCTAAAAAAAAAAAAATTGCAATTATGCCTCACATTTTGTGAGGAATAACTTCACAAGAGAAAAGGGGATTTATTTCCCACTCGAGGTGAAGCTAGTCCGCGGTTTCAAAACATATTTCGTAGAATTTTGTCGAAAAAGACGTGGCTTGACATGAGTATTTGTGAAATGGAGGCATTCCTAACACATTTTTTAATATCCTTGCCCCAGACTCCAGCCCCATCTATTCATAGACCGAATGTATGTCATATTTGCGTATATTTCGCCCTCGTATCGCTTTCGCTTTTCCTTTGATCCATTTCAAATAGAGAAATTGCTACCACTTCTTCTTGATTAAAACCTCCTCCTCAAATTCCAATAACCATCTGTCGATCCATACCTACGTCCTTACATATGTGATATTTGAATTGCACTTGTGGTAATCTGTGTTTGCTTAAAGCTACCGCGCGCGTTCACTATTTTGATTGCATTCGCAAAACTCCTCATGAAGCTCCAATGTGTGCCAAATGCAAATTCCTATTAATTTTTATTTCATCTACACACACACACACACACACACACAGAGAGACAGGAGTGGTCTTGTGCTGAGGGTTGATAAACCCTTCGACATGGCAAATCGTAATCATTGGCACTCCTCGAGAGATAGCATTTCATATTCCGCTGCACAATTGAACTGAGACCAGAGAACTCATTTCAGTGCATGCGGCCAGGCCAGCTACTGATGGCCAAATGCATTGAGACCATCCTTCTTGGAACAGTGATTTCATTTGACAGAGGTAATAATCATTAGAAACAGACGATGCCAAAGGTTATTAGACATTCCTGGGTGGGAGTCGTAATTTCAACATCATTATTGTGGTATCTACTCGGGGCTTATAATTTTCAATGGAAGTGGCAAACTACACAAACGTGTAGGAATTAGAATCGTTGGGAGCGAACATAATGAGCGAGGACATTGTTTAGTGGTTATGATGTCTAAAATCGTTTATTTTAATGAATCTCTTAATACACTGGTGTGTAGTGCACTAGACTGTGGTTCAAGTTATAAGTTATAACAAATATTAGAACTTAAGCAGCCCAAAGAGGACCAAGGAATGGCTTCTCACAACACTGTATGGTATACATTTCTGCACATACAGAAAGGATCTACAGTTTTATGCCGTATCCGAAGGGCAGAGGGGTTTCGAGACGCTTTCTCATGACAGTAATACTCTTAGATGCTTGTGAGACGCTTGCAAGAGGTGGGGCCTTGGAAAAAACTTTGTTGGACTCGAGCATGAGGATCCCTTTCGGGGCAATGTTTTACTTCATTTATATAGCTCCATTCAGGGAGTTGGTACTGACTAAAGCCCCAGCCGACCTTTCAAAATTCTGCAGTGTACCAGTCACAATTATTTGTTATTGATCGCAAGAAGCAGGCCAACCTTTTAAGAGCACAAATTCTGCCATATAATTCCAAAAGCTGTTAGGAGCCAGAAAATACGCCATCTAAAATCAAATGAACTATTCCCCAGTTCCCTGATTAGATACAAAGGTACTTATGTGTCGACAGATTGATCAATGCAGAGAGGCGTATAGTCAGTATAGTGTCTTCAGAATGAGAGCCTTGCAGAATCTCTGGCCTTCCATCCTCTCCGGACACGCTGTTTCCAGTTTCGGAGACCAAGTTTTCTGGCATCTGCAACAACTTGGTCTTTGTACCGGAGGTTCGGTCTTCTTCTTCGTCTCGAACCTGGAGCCGGGATTCGAAGATCCTCTTGGCTGGAGCACTGTTGTCCATTCGCTCGATGTAACCGAGCCAATGTAGTCGGTGTATCTTGGCTTTTTGGACTACATCCACATCTTAGTACAGCTCATAGAGTTTGCGGTGATATCTTCTCCTCCATTCGCCGTACTCTCATAAGGGACCTAATAACCGACGAAGTATTTTTGCTCAAAGGAGCCCAATAGTTGCTTAGCTTTTTTACTTGTCGTCCAGCACTCGGCTCCATACAACAAGAGCGTTCGAAACCAACTCGTTTCGCCTGGTCATCAATTGCCGTCCCTACGTCTCTTGATGCTGGCAATATCGTCTGCGTATCCCAGCAGTTGGACGGATTTGTGGAAGATTGTGCCTTCCCTGTTGACAACAGCCCTACGTACTATCTAAAGACAGCGCTTCTCCTTGCCGGATCCGGTTCAAATTTGGAGGAGCTCAGAGTGTGTTTCCAGCATTACGCGACACATTTGGATAAGTTTTGACGTTATCCCGGATTGGGCCATCGCCTGGTAAAGCTCAAGACGATGAATGCTGTCATAGACGGCTTTAAAGTCGATGAAAAGGGGGTGGATTCGACTTGAAATTTGTTCATCTTATCCAGGATTTGTCTGAGTGTGAGGCCGGGCCGAAAGCCACACTGGTACGTGCCAATTAGTGTGTTGCAGAAGGGTTTCAGACGTTCACACAATACGTTGGATAGGGTAATTTAACAAAGATTTGCCTCGATAGTTCTTATTAGACATAGGTTTGCCATTTTTGAAGATTGGTCCAAAGAGCTGATACTCCAGTCGTCGGGCATGCTTGCCTATGCCCATACTTAGTTGATGAGCTACATTTCACGTCTTCGATACTAGGTTGGGGCCTTGGTTCTTCATTGATTGGAGGTGGCCCTATCACTCTCTTTATCTGCAAGCTGCAAGCAAGCGTACAACAAGCGTGCTATGTGGACAGTGATCCAGAAAGAGGAATCTGCAAATTCAGCATCGAAACGCGAAATTTATGTAAATGGATAGAGTAAATACTATTCCTGCAATCTTTAACCATTTACGAAGATAAAAGAAAGCAGACCAACTTAGGTACAGAATTATTTCAAAATTATCTCAAAAAACCTCCCTTCTCGAGGAACGAAACTTGGCACCAATCCCAAATGTCACCCAAAATTTAGACATCAACTCATCAAATGACGTAAAAATATGGCGTAGAATATCTCAAAGTTTATCCGGGTGTTAGATGAGCAAAGGAGAGACAAAAAAAAAAAAAAACTTTCCAACTTAAACGTCAACTTCCCATTCAAACTGTCATAACTCATACATGAAACTATTTGCATCTCGACGAGAAAAAAAAAACGAGGAACTTTTAGCACAATGCGCCAATAACCTGTCATCCAGGGAGGATACCAACCAACGGCGGGTACCATTTCATTGATCGCATTGAAGACATTTCCAAGAAAATAAATGCCACTCCTCTCCCCCGACCTACAACAACAAAAAACAAATTCCCTCGAATGATGAAATTAAATTTAACTTTATCTGTCTCCAGCGACAACGATGATGACGACGAGACAAGGGAGTCAGAGGCAGTCAGAGACGAAGACGAAGACGAGGAAACAACTTTGAGTCGAAGAAATTTTATACCAGATGGCGGCGAACCTAGGATAACGGCGCAGGACGAAAGTTTCCAGTTCAATGTTGAAATACGTTCGTCTCCTCATACATATCCTTGGTGCCTACACACTACATCTTTTCTTCTGGGACAAAAAAAAAAAAAAAATATAAACAATAACGAAAGTCATCAATCATTCAGCGAGAAGCAACATGAATAGGGCGGGTGTTTGACGAAAGAAAAATCAGGACGTGCTCTGCAAAACAAAAAAAAAACAAGCCAGCGTCTTGTCAACTCTCTCTCAGGTTGCACATTCCGAAGAGGAAGAACAACAGCACAACAAAAAAAAGGACTTTTTTTACTCCCTGATAGCTGTTTGATGATGATGGTTGGGTGCAGCTAACGAGGATCCAATGTGAACACCTCTGCAACAAATCTCTTAGACTTGGGGGTGTATGCATGATACCGTTCCCAACAAACAGGTGCATCCTGTGCGCTGCACTTGAAGTGTGCAGGAAAAATGATTCGACTGATGGAAGAGTGACGTTTGACATGGGTTGTCTGATTTTTTATTCTTCTTTTCTTCATTTGCACTGTTATACTCCTCCTGATTGAATCCTAATGGATTCAGCTTACGAGCTTAACGCAGGTAGTAGTAAAGCGCCGCGATTTCATCGTCTACCGAGCAGCGGATGAGTACAAAGAGAATGTGTGTCTCTGTTGTCATTCCCCCCGCTTTTGTCGATGGAAAAAGAATAAAAAAAACTTCAAACTCGCTAAGTAGCTTTCTTTCATTCTTTCGACGGAAAGTTAGCTATTGACAGACATTTCCATTAGAATGTTTGATGTTGGGGCTGGGGGTGGTTAATTGAAATGAAAATGCGGATGAGACTTTTGATTCTTTCTTTTTCGATTAAAGTTTGTAGATTTCTTAAACTGTTTTTAATCATTTCATTGGGTTTCCTTGTTACTAAAGGATTAATAGGGGGTTCCAAACTTTGACAGGTAATTGCGGCCATATTGTTGAAGCTACATCTGTCAAATCGGCTGTCATTTACCTAGTCTGACTTGCCAAATCAATATAGAGTTCAAAAACATATGAAATTGATTAAATTGTTTTATGAAATTGGGTCTTCTGTTCGAGCAAAATTTCGCGTGATTCGCGCGCCATAATCGTCCTTCGGAGAGGACTATTTGCAACGTGATGGATCAGTGGGTAATATCTGTACGTCAACAGAAAGCAAGATCTACCGAAAATATCACCGCCGTTCGTAAGAGTATGCAGGAGAATCCGAGGCAGTCAATTCCGCACCGCTAAAAAGAACTAGCCTTTTGCAGGCATAATTTTGCATCATGACTTGGGCCTACGCCCTCTTCAAGGATCTCAAAGCTTGAGACCACAGACAACGCCGTTTTTTCTTTGAGTAGGCTCTCGAGCAGTTGGAATTTGGCCTCAATTTCGGTCAAAGAATGATAATCAGCGACGAGGCCCAGCATTACTTCATTACTATTATATAAAGACGAAAGATTAAAGCATTTGTCCTCAGGTAATTTCAAAAACTACTGAACCGATTGATGTGAAACAAATTTTACAATATTCATTATTTTTACGAGAGTGACATAGGCTACTTTTTTTTGTTAAAATATGTTTTGTTTTATTTTTTTTAAGCTTTGTTTCTTTGCGAAGCAAGGCATTACAAGGGTTAGCTACTTTCTGGATGAATGAGTTCGTCAACTAGAAAAGTTGTCGAATTTAGGACGATAACAACCCAGATGAAATCCAAGTAACCGCAATGCATCAAAAGAATGTCACTCCTTGGTATGGATTTTGGACTGGCGGCATCATCAGTTCATACTTCATTGAGAACGACGTTGGCCAGGCCATCACCGTCAACGTCAAGCACTATCGATGATAATCAATGTCTTTTGGTACCAATTGGATGACATGGACATCGGCAACATGTGGTGTCAATTAGACGGCGCTACATGCTACACAGCCCGTGTCACAATGATCAGCTTACACAAGCGACTTCCAAGCGAAGGCGATGTGCATTGGCCACTGACGACGATTTCTTAAGTCGCAGCACAGGTCTGCGTCACTAAGCCATAAACCACAACTGCCCTGAAAGTCAACAAAACCAATGCCATTATTGGTCGAATTCAGCTTGATCTATGCGCCAGAGTTTTGGACGTTTCGTATGCTCAGCACCCAGCAAAGCCACGGCGGACATTTGAATGATATTTTATTTCACTCATAATGGCATATACGGGCCTTTGAAATAAATAAATATTGTCAATGATATCTCACTCACAGTTTGTTTTATTCAAATTTAAAGATAGGAAACGTTCAATGGAAAGCCCTTTGCTTACTTACTTACTTATGTCCTGTATCTCCTTGTGGGTCCTTCTCCCAACTCTTTCCCAGTTACTGTGCTTCCTATCCAATGCTATGTTCTCCTAGGACCACCGCGTATCCTGCCATCCTGTGTAAGCGGTTTCCATTGCAAGAGAGAGCAATCCCCTGCCAATTTCGTCATCGTATGGTTGTACCTATAGGTTCATGGCCCGTCCTCTGATAAAGCTGTTCGTTAGATATACGGTTTGGCCAGAAAATCCTTAAGATTTAGGGTAGGCGCGTATTGACAAACGTTTGCAGCTTTCTGTGATGGTACCACAACCATATAGCAGCACGGATGGCACATTGGAAGGGAACAAACGTAGCTTGATGTTTAAGCTGATTCCAAACTATGGATAGCATCTCAAACGCAGGAATTGCTTTGCCTATTCGGCTGTCTATATCCAGTTCGGTTTTGCCATCGGTTCAGACAATACTTCCGAGGTATTGGAAACTCTCTTCTCTCTCAACAGTCTTTCCAGGAAGGCATCAATAAATCAGATGCTCTTCCCTCCAAAAATACTCTATAATCTCACATGAAACCACAAAATCGAGAAGAATGAGTTTTAATTGCCTGTTCCTGCATTAATGTCTGTTGGCCTCACGTACTCTTTTTGGCCTTGAAGTTTGCCAGAACGTAATATGTGACTAATATTCTAAACGTACCGGAAGTGCCCTCTTCACATAAGCTAGCACTCTTACCAAGCTCGAGGACCGGCTAGAATTATATTCTATTTTCATGACGGATCCCTCTTTCAAGAAAGCATACCAACTGCGTCACTGCAAGAAGGAATTCTTAAATTTCTTCATATCCCATTGAAGCACCCTTAAAGTCCATTGCTAAGGTATTTCGATATCCTTCATGGAAGGAGTGGCTTTTTGGCACATCATCCTCGGCAAGGAAGAAAACAAATAAAACACTCGACAAGCTTATGATTATCTCGTATTCGTAGAGGATATCTTATTTTTGGAAATAATTTACGACCCAACTTCATAGGTGCAGAGAGACGAAATTCCTCACCACAATCGTCGTGTGTTAACGCAAAATTCCTTTTTTTTTTTCTGTTGGTATCCGAGATTGATTGATTCCATTCGATATCCTCTCGAATTTCTAGCCCGGTTTGAGGGGTGTAGCAACACTTTGTCATATTTTACGATTTCCTCTCGCAGAAGAAGTAGAAGAAGAAGAAGAGGACGAAATGTGAAAGGCGCATTTCAAGTGTTATCGTCTGCTTGCTTATAAGAGAGAGAATATGCGCGCATCCCCCCTTTGACATACTTGAAATGCCATCTAAAACTCATTCGTTGTGCCTTTTTGACTTTACACAGTGTCCTCCCGCCGTTGCGTCGACCCTCCCTGAGGAGGCATTCATCTCCCAAAATGGGTATATTTTCTATCCGCTTATCGGATCACTGATATCTATATTTTCCCGAAAGAGAGTTACATCCCCACAGGATTCTCGTGACGTGGCACAGGAAAATGTAGTCATTTCCTTTTCCATTTTATAGGATTGAAGGAGCAGTTCCCCCGCCCCTCCCTCGAAGAAGTGTTTGAGTTTGATTTATTTATAAAAGTCTAGGAGGTAGGAGCAGGTCCTATTCCTATCTCAGATAAATATCCGTATTTTCGCCAGGAAAATTGCCCGATAAGTGCCGGCTGCGAGAAGATAAATACATTTCTATTTCAGATACAAGTACATTATTTGCATATCATATTTCATTTCGAACAACAGGCATAGAGAGGAACAAAAGACTGGCAACTCTGGGTAATTTGTCTCTATGATTGAATTTTTATCTTTTTTTTTTTTCTGTTTTTTTCTCCCGCTCCCCCAATATGGGATCCATGCGAAATGAGTGGTTTATTATTCTTTTATTTAAATTAAAGTCGTTAGTTTTAGATTAGATTTGGAGCAGCGAACAAATAGAACACGTGCAGTAGGTTATGACAGTGATGAATGAGGGGTGAACGTACCTTACACTCGGAGAATTCGGGGGACCAAAAAGAAATATGATTCCACCAATGGTATGTGGATTGTCTTGCGGATTGGAAGAGGGAATATGTGTCTGGGGGAGAGGCTTTTGTTTAGGGAATAATTAATTGTTTTTGTTCTATTTGTGAAAAATGAACATTAGTTGGGTGCTTAACATGACGCACTGGGACTGGTTGCTCCCTTATGAAGACAAATGGTTTTGCATAGTTTTTTGTTGGCCGAGCTAACGTATGTATCCTTTCAAATTAGGCCTAATCCTCGACGATTGTCAGATAAGTGTGAGCAGAAGGAATTCTCTTTTGTGTAGAACAGGATAAAAGGATTATTTGCGAAGAGTTACTCGAGGAAAAGTTGACATTGATTATCTAAGGTTTAGGAAGTGAGACATAATAGTTTTGAAAAGTTTAATAGTCCTTTAGCCCTTTACTTCGCGGGTTGCTATAGTCATCTCTTGGGCTCTCTAAGGTCATCTCTTGAGTTCTTCGCAGGGCGTTTTGCACACACAATATGAATGTGCAGATCTCCATCCACTGGACTCTGGCCCTTGACAGGTTCTTTATAACCTCAGCAAAGCGCCTGAAGTAGAACACTACATGCTCCGCATCCTCCTTCTCATTTGGACATTCCGGGCACTAAGGCGAACCATCGTGTTCAAATCTATTTCCGATAACCACCATGCCTGGATAGGAATTGTGTAAGATGGTAGTTACAGTTCCTCCTCGCTCTCGTTATCCATATTTCTATGGTGGGAATGAGCTTGTGGGTCCATTTGGTTTGCCATAGCACTTTCTTCATTCTTGATACTTTTTGCTTCTTGCCGGTTCGAAGGTCGCCTAAGGTTCGGTTCGCGAGGATGTCGTTTAGGACCATTCCAGCTAATACGCAAACTGCTTCGTCGGATATATTTCAGAACCCGCTGATTACTCTGATTGCGCAGAGTCTTTAAGCTGCCCATATAGAGGCAGCGTAAAGGAAGACCGAGCTGACCATTCTGGACAGTAGAATGCGTGTGCATTCGGTAGAGCACCGCCTATAGCAGCGATTGCTTCATACTTGCATACTCGACGTTAGTTTTGAAGCAAGGTACTTCAGAGATTCCTTACATTTAATTATCTAAATCTCTAGGTTCGCCTGGACTGGTTATCGGGACAGGCTAAGCCTTGTGGGCAACTAGTTTCATACCAGCTGATTCCAGCCATTCCTTTACTATCGCCTCATCCATGGCAGAATCCACCTCGTGGACATACTTGGCTACTCTATTGTACAGGAGAGGTCCGAGACCCTTTCCTTGCGGGACTTCTGTGGAAGCGTTATAGTGTTTAACGCCATCATCAGTATGATATCTTAGCTATCTGTTTCTGAAGTAGTCTGTGACCATCGTCAAGCGTCAGGTACTTCTGCGCTGCATCTCTTTTTTTTTTTTCCTCTCCACCTTTAACCCTGTATTGCTTCAGCTGCTGTATCTACTACCGCCTTTTTGGCATTGACTGTATAACGCGATTTCCGAAAGCGTGGTTAGACAGGGCACCATTTTTCCCAACCACAGCAAGCAGAAATCAGGAAGCAGACTCTTTCAAGAAGGTATATTGGACGATACGATGATGGTTCTCCAGGTGGCTTGTAGCCCTTTGGAAGTAGCACTATGTTTTGTAAGGGGCCAGGTCCAGGTGCTTTATTTTCTCCGATTTCTTCGCATGCAACAAACTTCTACTGACGTGATTGCCGGGATGAACTCTATGTTGATCTCCCTTGTGATGGAGGTCTGGTCTATGGGGAAACAGGTGCTCTAGTCTTTGCTTTCACTCTGTACGCCATGCAGCAGGGGTCTAAGACAGCTTCTTCGCCTTGGCCGTTCTTTAGATCTCTGGGATCTATGTCCTGCTTGTAGCCACAAGACGGTGGGCTAAAACATTGGTAATGAACTTTGGTGAGCAAATAAGCATTTCTTCGTCTCTATGGGGCTATTTTGTTGGCAAGTACTTGTTTCCCGATTCGAGTTGTATTGCCGAAGTTCCTATCAGAAACCGAAAGCGATAGAGTCCCCATTTGCTTAACATTTGGCACACTTCTACAGGACAGAACGGTGACGATAGTTCCTAGCTCAGCTACCCAGAAACAGACTCCAACGAGCGTCCGTATACGAGCTCGAATCGTGAGCTGGCACGAACGCGACAAGTCACCATGAAATGCCGGCGAATACCCGAATGCCTCACAGTCAAGCCTAAATATTCTAGCATATTACAGTTTCAGCTCAGATCCTGATCTCTAAAATCGACTTGACGACAACTATACATTCTAGTACTCATCCTACATCCTTCTTTAAACGAAAACGATAGAAGTGAAAGGCACTTTTTGGCATATCAGTCTTGTAATATTGCGTCGCCAATTATTAAACCACATCACGTTAACCGCGCTGCTAATTAGTTTTCAATATTCACAGAGAACATCAAGGAAAGTTATAGACACCCATCTACACACCCATCAGCAGTGTGCCAGTTTCCAAAAATATCCTTCGAACAACGAGACTCCCACCTTCTCTAATTTTAGTAGAATGTGTTTTGTGGTTGACGAACATATGCACGTATTAGCGCTAAACAGCTTTGGTGGCATGGCATAGCATTTCCCGCTCTCTCTTACACAGACATATGTTCGTCGCCTGAATCCTTAATCATGATAATAGCTGTAAATTTCTCTCCAACTGAAAACCACACTTTTTGGTCCGCGAATTGAGCTGGATTATACTCGGGGTGTGTAAAGGCAGGTTATTAATCAGGAGCACAGTGGAGCAGGAGGACGATTCGTTATGAAGCAATGAAATTGTGAACAGTTTGGCGGTTTCTGTGGCATTGTGGGTTTTCGGATGAAATTTACCAGAGGTTCTGGAGCGGGACTTTGTTTTTGTTTAACCTCATTTTCACTCTAGAGATGATATAAGGGGCTTTTAAATGGGTTCTCTTCCAAACTGCTTAGGGTGAAGATGTTGTGGAAGGTCGCGGACGTTTATTGTGGGAATTTGTGGTAAAATTTTATTAACTCCTGACAGGGTTTTCAAAAGAGTTTAAAGGCAGAGATCTCTTTTTGTGTCTTATTACTTGAATGGGCACGTTCGTCCACTCTTACCTTTTGGGTGTCCAATTCGAAGCATTGATACTCGTGTAATACCTATTCCCCAAAGTACCAGTGACAATGGCTCGAAATTAATGTACTTTGTGTCCCCAAGGACTACAGTTTAAATAAATGAACTCTCGTCCTGTTGCGAGCACCTGTTGAAACTGCCGTAAATTTTAATCAACAAATACATAGAAAAAGGGAAAAAAAAAACTCTTCTTCAACTCCTGTTTGGATTCTATTTAATGAACTCCACGTCTCGTTGTCATGAACAGAGGAGTAACAAAAAACGGAGAATTGGAAAAAAAACGGGATATGATTAATGATGTTGGTACGTGGCCCTTTTCAAAGCCGCATTTAGACGTGGAAAAGGTGTAAATGAATTTAATGCTTTTTGTGCGGTGCGGTGATGTAAGAGTCTACACATAGAATGGCTTCTTTTTTTGTGTATGTCCTTTTGAAATACATTATTGAATTTAAAATTTAATTTCGTTGGTAACGCTACTCCATTCTGAACAGTCTGTTTCATTACTCCATTGACGAACTTCATTGACCATCCATCAATGCTTTCTTGATTAGAAAAACTCATTAGGATTTCGATCTAATGGAATAGATTTGATGGAAGAAGAATGAGGTGAATAGCACTGAATACTGTGGCACTCAACGGCACTCCCAAGTATAGCAAAGACGTACTTTGATAGTTCCATCTTCAAAAAAGACGATCCTTTATCTTGTAAGAACTACCGAGGCATATCCATATAAGAGCATGCCACCTAAAATCCTGTCCTATTGTGTGAACGTCTAGAACCCTTTCTGCAACACACTAGTCGGCAAGTACCACCAATTTCAAGTCGGATCCACCCCCTTTTCATCGACTTTAAAGCCGCCTACGACAGCATTCGTCGTCTTGAGCTCTACCAGGCGATGGCCCAATTCGAAATACCGTCAAAACTTATCCAAATGTGTCGCGTAATGCTGGAAACACACTCTGAGCTCCTCCAAATTTGAACCGTACGTAGGCAGTTGTCAACAGGGAAGGCACTATCTTCCACAAATCCGTCCAACTGCTGGGATACGCAGACGATATTGCCAGCATCAAGAGACGTAGAGACGGCAATTGATGATTAGGCGAAACGAGTTGGTTTCGAACGCTCTTGCTGTATGGAGCCGAGTGCCGAGTAAGTAAAAAAGCTAAGCAAGTATTGGGCTCCTTTGAGCAAAAATACTTCGTCTGTTATTAGGTCCCTTATGGGAGGACGGCGAATGCAGGAGAAAATATCACCGCAAACTCTATGAGCTGTACTAAGATGTGGATGTAGTCCAAAAAGCCAAGATACGACGACTACATTGGCTCGGTCACATCGAGCGAATGGACAACAATGCTCCAGCCGAAAGGATCTTCGAATCCCAGCCCCAGGTTCGAGACGAAAAAGAAGACCACACCTCTGGTACAAAGACGAAGCTGTCGCGGATGTCAGAAAACTTGATCTCGGAAACTGGAAGCCCGAGACCGCAGAGGATGGAATTCAGTCGAGTCACAGGCACAAAACTCTACAAGGATCGGAAGTCCTTTAAGTAAGTACCTAAGTAAGTTATAACTTTTCAGGACTGACATTTTCGGCTTTGATTTTTTGATAGTTTTTATATCACTCTGTTGAAAAAAAGATAATGTTGGTCCCGAATTGCTTGAGAAAATTGGTAGATGTTGACCTTTTACTGCAGCAAAGTATAGACCAGAAAAAAAGGATAAATCATTTAATTAATCGAGAAGTTTCCAATTCTTATTGGCATAGGTACTATTCATCTAGCAGTTTACAGCTGAACTAACATTTTTCAAAAAGTAGATAGATATCCTTTGCATGCTATTTTGGACTTGCCATAGCCCCAAGGACTTTAACAACTAAAAATCGTTACTCCTATTGTAACTGACATACGGTCGTTGCCTACATCACTTGTAATTAATAATTTCGAAATCATCCCCCAGAAGGGGTTCACTGGTCAGTGGAAAATAAGAAAACTTTTGCCCGAAATTTGCCCATCCGAGTAATTAATTTTCTCGAGAAATCAAAACCAGGCCAGACGGCAGACAACAATTTCCAAAAATTCAATTTCTCTCGCAAAGGATTCACTATCCATCCAGCCATCAATTTAAAGAAAAGCACATGTGTGTGAGGACGACACATAACCTACACAGGCTTCCAGGAAACACAACACAGTTCGAATATCCTTCCTTCCTCTTAGTTGAAATCAAATTGAATCGGTTGGGTCATTAAAAATGGTGTACACCCACTCGCACAGTAGTCTGCCCAGGAACAGCATCTCCTTCCGCAATTCAAATCACTGTTTCAGGAAATGACCCGAAATTATGTTGATGAGCTGTGTAGTAAAAATTAATCGTCCTGGCAGGCTTTTTGTCGGACAGCAGCAGTAGTGCGTGATATGGCAGCCATATGGTGACAGTGTCCGTGTGTATGCTCATGTGTGTGACGACTCTAAACGAGTAATTAAGATAACAAATGATCCATTTGGAGGCGAAAGCCCCTCCACACTATTAAAGAATATTGCCGGGCTTTTCCGACGTTGCTGCCGCCAGTTACTGGTCAATTTGTTCGCATTAAAATGGCGGCTCGGTAATTTTTTATCATCATTCGGAATCAAAGGAGTTTTATTGTCTCAAAAGGACATAAAAGTCTCTCCGTTGACTTGTGGCTGCAGCACAATATTTCCTGCAGCAGTCAATGCATTGGATTTTGGCGCTTTTTTCGCTCTCGTTTAATGAGCCAGATACTTTAATTGGTTTTGTATTTCTCACGTGATGGATGGAATGTCAGTCAGCAATGGCGCGACGGAGGCGGAAGAGGAATCACACCATTCTGCCATTCGCTCAGGCATAATGTGGAGAAGCGAAATATGTTCGGCTGGGAATAATTAATGATTCGTCATCAGTCAGAGTGGCAGTGCGAGAAAGAGACAAACAGAGAGAGAGAGAGATTGAGAGCTGTAGAGATTTCTGTCAATATTTATTGCGTAATTACCGGAAGACAGCTGTAATCAATTAAAGAGTGAATTTGTGTAATGTAATGAAAGCGGGGGGGTGGATTGCAGGTGAACGTGAACGTGATTATAAAATTCATTTCAATTTTTAATGATGCATTGGGAGGAAGTACTTTTCGTTCTTTTTTTTTTTTCTTCCGTCAATATGAATCGGTGCAATGAGTTGTGACTTTGAACGTGAAATTTATTGGTAACCTTACAAATGATAGGAGACGACCATATTCCTGCCGCTGAGGAAACAGAACAGCAGATTGTACTGAAGTGTAATGCAAATGCACACCGAACTGTCTGGAGTAGAACCAACATAAATGAAGGTCTAGCCAAGGAAAGCTTAACAGCTGACTTAAAACCCGGAATGCAGGCTCTTATAAATTAAAAACACAGGGAATTGTTGATGTGTTTAAGCAAACACTTCCAGCAGTTGCCTAACGGGAAGCAACTAGAGAGAGTGATAGAGCAAGAAGAGAACCCACTTCCAGCCAGTGAAGAACTAATACCCCCACGCAGTTTGAAGAAGTTAATGTAGCCATCAGAAATTGACAAACAATAAAGCTGCTGGCTTTGATGGTAGTGTGCATGCATCAGGTCATCAACCAACTATTTGGTGGACGAACGCATGCCTGACGACGATTGGAGTATCATTTCATCGACTTTAAAGCTGTCTATCATCATCTTGAGCTCTATCAGGCGTTGCGTTGGCCCAATGCATCAGCTATTGCACGAAAGTTACCAATTGTGTGAATTGAAGCCAAGTCCTCCTAAATTTCGATCGCGATGAGGATGATTTTCCAGTCAAAATCATAATGAGAACCGAAGAGGCATGCCAGCCTCTCAAACTCACTGATTGATGAATGAAATTAATTTATTTTTTTGATTTAATTCCGGAATTGACCTATGAGGAGGTGCCCCACTGTGCCCCACTAAATGGGCCTGCTCTTTAAATAAATTCCTCTGGCTTAGTAGACATGAATGAGTCTCGAGTGCATACCTTAAGCCAAGTATAGTCAACCTCCTACCTTTCACATCTCTCACCTTCCTTGCATCACCTGTCTTCTGCCGTCCTTTTCACCTCCGGTGAGTTGGATTAACGTGTAATACGACCCGTGCCGAGGATCAACCTGGCCGGGGGCCCATTCAAAAAATAGCTCAGTCTCGAACGAAGGAGAATCCAGGACCTCAGCATGGCATAAAGGTCACGTTATACTGATTGCTTACGAAGATGACTCGCATTTGGATCCCAGTTGAACCTTCCGACACTGACACGATCGTGGAAATAATCAGGAGCAGTAATCCAGAACTGCCGACTCATAACTGGAAGGTCGCAAAGCTTGGTGAGCCTAAGGGTCTTTGTAGATGCGCGTTAATCGTGATCATTAAAGAGTTTCAGGCTCCTTTGGCGAAGACTGGAGGAGTTATTTATTACAGCTTCGACACCATCACTATAAAAGTGTACAAAAAAGATGAAGAATCTGAATCCATCCCCCGCCACAGATCCTTCTCCATCGCAGAATGTGTCCCAGCCCTCGATCTCCTTTCCATCTTTGGAGAGTTATGACTAGCCGCACCCTAAGCAACATCCGTCTTTAGTCGATGAATACAAATTTTCTGACATGGAGATGGATGACTGCTTCAACATCTACATCTTCTACTTTTGAGTGCGGATGATGGTTCGTCCTCAGGCTCGGAACAACTGGACTGGTAAAGGCCTCTCCACCTAATTGTAGCGCTTTTGCTCTAGTTAGTTCAGATTAACCGGCAGATTACCGGCTTACTTCTCCGAAGAGCCTTGATTTGTTAAAAACTTGGTTTCTAGTCCCAAGAGACTCCTAACTACTCATCCTGTATGCACAGACCAAAGGTAAACCTAGATCATGTATACTGGCGCTGATGTAACATTACTCCCTAATTACAGCGATCAATATACAACAGCGGTAAGGCGTTCGGCGTATCTCGCCCATTATAGAATGGACTCTCCTTTTGGGGAAAACCTGGAAAGACTGGTCGCTGATGCGGGGGCCTCCACGCTAACTTGATTACAAGAACGCTTTCTATTCGACAATGGATGAGAAGCTGCTAGTGTTAGATTGGGTTATGTTCACATGGATCCATTCCATGGAGGTTCCTTGAACAGTGAATCTGTAAGGAGAAAATCAAAAACGAGACGGGTTAATGTTAGTATTGGTCTCCATTCTTGTTCGAGCGGCATCCCTGCTAATTTCTAAAGTTGAAAATGTCGTTTTGTGTCAGTCCAACCATATAATCAAAGAAAAGCGCCGTGCTACTCGTAATACTATAGAGACTGCAGCATTTCCACAGGAGCTGTTCTGAATCATCCTCGGTGTTTGCGTTATAACAGCCTCTGCGTAGATCATTTGTGCTTCTGCGGTTTGACACCAAAAAACTCTGGTTCCTTAGTGGCTTTTGCAGTCTTTGAGGTATTGTTAATTCACTGGTACTTTACTTATAATTTTAAACCACTTTTCACTGCTATTCAATCCTCTATTCTATTGGTCACCAAAAGTAACTCCTAAACTCTGTTGACCCTGCTCTCAAATAAAATGCTTTCAATTCACAATTTACTATTGTTTTTAGTAGAAAAAAAAAAAACAATAAAGTCACTGTTTAAAAAGTATTTTTAACCCAAAGTCACATTATAATGTTCGGACGAGGCGAAGTTGCACTGCGCTTATATATAGCTGGAGCTGCTAAAAAAAAGATGCCACCCCTATGCATAAATAAGCTACATTATGTGCTCTGTGCTTTTGAAATTAATTTTCAAAATAAAAACTTTATTACGAATTTAACAACTGTACTTGGAGACATTATAGTGAGTGTATCTTGAGAAGGGTGACTTTAAAACCAATAGTTTAGAGTATAAATAGGTAGTCTTTAACTAGATCTATTCAATTCCTAACTAAGTTTTGTTCGTTTCTCTAGTGCACTATTTCATTTTAGAAAATGAAAATGTTAACGTTTCGCTTACGATATATATTCATAATTACGGTTCTGGTTACCCAAATCAATTGTTTTCCAGGGCCTTTTTTTGATTTTGAAAATCTTGGTGAAATCGATACCAAATATGAGGTAAAAGAAGTTTGACTTTCAGTTTTGCTACGGAAAAAGAGTATAAGATTAATGTATTTTAGAGAAGTGGAATCTTTGACTTTTTTTACTCTTTACTGGACTATTTATCATATGACTACTCTGAAGAGGAGGAGGAAGCAGAGCATGGCACATATTGTAAGAAAAATTAAAAAAAAAACTAGTCAACATAGCTGTTCTGAATTTGGTTTTCTTTTTTTAGTTATCTGTCAGAATTGTACAGTGGTGATTAATAAACGTTCTGAAGAAGCAGTGAATTCAACACAGACCACAATGTCATATCCAGGAACAGACACCGAAAAGCCTCAAAATTTATCAGAGACCTCAGTCTTCGCCATAGACCTAAGTAAATGGAATACGCAAGAGAATACAGGGAAATAGCATCCACCACAGAAGAAGCACCAGAGCTGCCATCACCACAATAGTATCCAACCCCTCAAAGGACTTAAACACCACCATCTCAATATCAACCTCGGAAATATTCACAACCACCACGCTCTCTCACCAATGTTAACTACTTAATAATTGTAAACATTGTAATAGTTGTAAAAATTTTAAAAAATGTAAAAATTCGGTCCTGCCGAAGAATTTGAAATGTGATTTCCCGAGAGGGTAGAACTTTTTTTAATAAAATAAAAATTTAATTAAACTACTACCTACACTTTTTTCAATAAAGATCTAGTACAATTTTCGATAACCTCAGATTAGTCTCTTCCCTACGACTGCCTGTCAAAGCTCTTTCCTAAATTGACACCTCCTTTTTTACCGGTCACTGTTTTCCAGGAGAACTCCAATGCTGCCAATTCACCTTTGGAAACCTAGCTGTCACTGATCTAACCAATTCTATAACAGTTTACGAATTTCAAAGTTTTTGGTTGTTGTTTATGTTGATGTTAATGCTAGTTAAACACTTCATAACACGTCCTTTTGTTCATCTGCTATTCAGGCTGTATCTACTGTTGAAGACTTCAAATCGAGACGCAAGACTAACCAGAGTTTTCCAGGAGAAATGTATAAGTATTTTCAAGGCTACACACGAGGGCAGTAAGTTCATGTCTTGGACAATGGTAATGTGTCGGAGGAATGAGAAGACCAAAGTGTAGTAAGTCAAGGGTGAATACTCAGAGACCTATAAAAATTATCTCGTTTTTTTATTCATTCACAAGAAGTATTCGCCGGGCTCACATTTTATTGTCACTCATAAAATGAATTTGAAGCGAGCTACCATTCACATTCATTCTAAGAAATGATTATCTACATTTTACACTTCGTTGCCTGGCATTGAATTTGGAAAAAGGCAATAAATTTTGCGAGTGGCTCGTGCGATCTTTTATCTATGTATTTGCATTGCTCTTTGTTTTTGCTTCTTTTCTGTCGCATTTGTTGCTTGTATTTGCAGTGTTTTAAGTTTTCACCTACTTTTTAAACCATTCGAAGGCTCGTGAATCACTTCTTCATATCACTGCTTTCGTGAATAAACTGATTGAATGAATACTTTGAATGTGAGCCTACTACGCACTCAATCATTCATGAATACCAGCACCATGATGATTCGTTTTCATTTTGTTTCGCAAAAGTGAACTTTGTTATCATTTCCTACATGATACATACTCGCTTGTTTTCTATGTGGGTGAGACTGTAAAAGGCTCGCTTTTTAGCGAATGATTCACAACGGCAAATAAAAGGATTCATACTGTCATTTCAAATTCAAGACTTCACTTTTGGACTGCGACTTAAACAATTTAATCATCATTCATTTTAAAGCATTTGATTGAGTCAATTATTTTTCAGATTTGAAGTCAGAATTAATTCTTTGTAAGTGCACCGCATGTGGGCAAGGCCTTTAGGGAAAAGGACGAACGAATTGGGTTAGAAGACCGTCTGCACGTGGTGAAGAGCCACATGATTCACGAAGTATCCATGCGACACTGATGAGGCGGATCTAAAGAGAAAAACTACAGTGCTTAGAATATAAATGTCATCATGTGATGGTGAACTCTAGAAACTTTGGAGACCTGGGGGGGTGAGTGCAGGCGGACTTCTTCTTGCATATTTTAACCTGTAGAGTAGAGCAATCCTAGCTCCTTAACCGGAACTGTATAAAAGTAGAAGAAAATGAAGATACGCTTTTCTCGCTTCAGATGGGGAAAGTGTTGGAGCAATTGATGCAAACCTCGAATCAGTTTCTTAGAATCAAGCGACACCTGCTCCTGTTTAGGTTAAGTTATGAGGTTATTAAAGGCACCAGAATGAGCCCATCGCGATCCCTAGAAAGAAACCTAAACGGCAATTGAGTAAGTCCTTCAATTGGTTCATTGGACCTACTTCTTTAAGATTACTAAAGATGTTTCTTTATATTCATCCATCTCTAACTCTTCAATGAGTTCCAGGCAAACGAAGAACTAAAAGATAGTGTGAATAGATAGAGACCAAGAAGTGGGAAGACCTCTCAGAACAGGATCGTAAAAGGCTCGTCCCTCTCTGCAGGAGTAATCTCTAATGGGGTGGGTTTGCCGTCAGTAGGCACTCCCAAGGGAAAGCTGCATGTGGAAATCAACAGTGCGGATGGCCCGACAGAATCACCATAGCTTGTGACTACCGACAGCCAGCTGAAACCAAGTCCCGTGTCAGTGCTGTCAAGGCCAACCGTGACCGCGTTCTTAGTTTTGTTTGAAGGTTAAGGAGAACGTAGAACTACACTCATATTGCAACTCATATTTGGATTACGTGGATATGTCATCTACGAGACCTTGCACACATCGAACAAGTTAGTTGACATATATCCATAAAACTGCTGTCGACAATACGCACTTGGAATTCCTTTAACAAACCATAAACACTCATATTTTACATCATGCTGCTGTTGAACCCAAGACGACACACCAATTTCCCACCGTTTACACGTACAATAACTTTAATAGTTAAACATTTTCACTAGGGTAGGTCACAAATTATTCGTTAACCTTGCTGATAAGTGTTCAATATGTTTTCGTAGCTGCTTACAAATTCCCCTGACACCTATGTGCATAAATAGGCCACATTATTTCGACGCTTGTTATTTTTAATTGAAAAAAAGACCTTAGTTATAACTTATGTCATATGCACATTTGAATGTTCATCTTGACACAAACTACTTTTAAGATCTATTGCCTCACTTGTGCGTCTTGTATAAATACTCACTGTACTGCGGTGAGTCTAGCCAAACGTTTCAGTTTCGCTTACGAGTGCTTTACTTTAAAATAAATAATGTTTAAGTTAAACTTAATATGTGTATTTGTAGCCGCCTTATTGGCTTTGGAGATCAATGGAAGTCCAAGTCCTTTGATGCCGAATCACTCGAACAATAAAACAGGAGTAAGTGGTAACTACTTATGACTGAACTGTTCTAACGGATAATATTTCAGAAATCCATTTTCGATATTTTCGATATTTTTGACTATTTCTATTACTCGTATGAAGATTACGATTCGGATGAAACTGTTTGTAAGAAAATCATAAAAAATAGAAACATTTAAAAAAGAGAAATTAATAAAAATTATCTGTCTAGTGCTTTGTAAAAATTGTACGGTGATTGCTCAACAACAAAATGATAGTACACCGACTCCAAAAATGACAAGCTTATCGCCAGAAACAACAGAGTCAACAACCAATACGCCTACGCCAGAAGCAACTGCGGAACCTTCAACAGAAGCATCAAGTACTACAACTTCGCCATCAGACACAACAGCATCTGATACCACACCATCTAATACCACACCATCTGATACCACACCATCTGATACCACACCATCCGATTCCACACCATCCGATGCGACACCAACCGATTCCACCGAAACAACCGGGACAACACCGTTAATTGAGACCACAACAGAATGAAATGCAACAACTTTACCCACGACTGCAAATGGGACCCTAATTCGTTACCTTTGGGTCCGGGGGTATTGTCTAAGGCCGGATTATCAGAAACAAGTAAAATAAACAATCTTTCAACTCAAGAATGTCTATATTGTTCTCTACAGTAAGAACATACCAATAGATCGCACAAAAGCTTTTATTTTGATAGAAAAGGTAGGCCTATATAGGCTAGACCTGTAAGGTACTTAAGTATTGCAGGACTTCAGTCCTCTCAAGTACAAGTATTTAGTACGGGTGTTTATACTTTCGTAACTCGTAAAAGTGCAAGAACAAGTATTTTTCAAAATTTAGGTACAAGTACTTGAGCAGTGTATACAGTATATATATAATGTCCAAATACTTGAAAGTACTTGGAAGTACTTTAAAATAGTGCTTAAGTACTTTGGTACTTGATTTGCTACGCGATACTTGGTACTTGCGACAAAGTACTTGAAAAATACTGGTACTTGCCTTTTTAGAAAAACAAGTACCAGAAGTACAAGTACAAGTCCCGGTACTGGTACTTGAACGTGAAATTTTACAGCTCTGATAGGCCTATAGCTGGAAAAAAAGTCAGTAATAGATTTTTGTTTAGCAGATGAAGCTCTAGACTTAGCTGCAGTGTTCCTCCATTTCTTGATCTGGACATGTGCCATATACTCGTAGGTGTTAAGGTTGAGTTCTGCTCGACAGAGCGTGCAGTCAAAATCACAAAAAGCATTCTGAAGAAATCCTTTTACAACAACATGGACGTCCATCTTGGTCTCCTCAACTACATGAGTAAACCACGGGGAAATATTCGATCACCAGCTGAGCGTTTAGTTGGTCACAACGTACAGAACAGAATCCTTAGAAGCAGAACTAAAGGTTAGCGTGCCAGACCTTCTACTCGCCGTGAGAGAAAAACAGGCTGCATATGCAAATAGTGAAGGAGGAAGCTGTCAACAAGTGCATCCAGTGGTGACTGGACACCAGCAACTATCGAAAGTCAAGTGCATCCTCGATCATATATCATCAGCGATGATGTTGCAAATCTCAATCGACGTAATCTCTCAAACATTCGTCCAACTGAGGCAATCATTAAAGTTCTCCCAGTAGTCTTCCCTTATTTCGAACCCTCATTTGAGAAGAAGTAGCCCTCTATACTACCCGTCGAGATAATTAACAACCACCGAACCAGTTCTTAGACGATCGATAAATGTCAAACTGCTTCACTGATTGCTTCAGTTCCTTGAAGTCAGTTGAAGTCAGTGACTGCATTCACTTTCTTGAAGTCTTTTGAAATCACTTGAAGTCTTTGAAGGCAGGAACTGAATGCAATCAGTGAATGCTAGTGACTGCAAAGTATGCATTTTTCTGACTTCACCATTCTGATGAAATGCTTGCTGAAGTCATAATTTCAAAATAAATTTTCAATCTGAAGTCTTTATTGAAATCATTGAATTCAAACAAATCTACTTGAATTCTTAGTATAATTTCATGTGAATGCATTCCGCAATGATTGCATTCTTTTGCATGTACTTCTGTACGGCGGTGAGCCCGAGTCCTTGTTCTCAGTCTCTTCCTTAAGTTCGTAACTGGTCACACACAGTCTTTGATACATTGCACAATCCACTCCTCAACTTTATTGGCAGGGACTTGTATGGTTTTTGGATCTTTAACGATTAGATCGTAGATCGTTGTTTTGCTCATTTTCGATCTGGTAACTTTCGGTCATTACTCGTATTTCTTACGCCAAAAATTTTACAGCGTTCCACGTTTTATTTTCTCCTATGACTCAGCTTTCAAAACAACGTTGTTCGGACTTTTCTAAAATAGAGCTAATGAACATTATCACTACCTGATCCATTGGTTAAATGAGTGATGTGAGATCTGGTGGAAGAAAGAGGACACCCTTTCACTAAATCCTCCTCAGGAACAGGAGAGAGGAGCTTCTTTTGTTTCAAGTCTTTTTAAACAGATGGAACGAGTTTGTCGAAAAACTAAGATTTATAAAGTTGGCAGTCTATCCATGGGTTTTTGATTGCGGATTTATAACCGAGAAGGAAGATTAAGCTCCTTAGATCTACCAATAAAGAACGCGTTGCTCTGTTGAACTTGGAGACAAGCACGTGTGCACCTGATTTCAGTAAGCATATTCACTACCATGTGATCTATCCAACTGTCCGATACGAAGACCATATATCGTAGAGGCAATTAAGGAACAGGTGACACGAGTTAGTCTGGAAGTAAATGATGGTCTTGTCCTCATACCTATATGTTTTCTTGGATAGAACGTCACTAGTCGTCACTGGACGATAAGTAAGAAAGCAGAGCAAATATTCAGCACAATCAAGTGGAAAATATTTCGGCGGATATTACGTTCGTTTACGAGGAGGAGAGGATGTAGTCCATATTGCCGAATTATGGGACTATATTGGCTTGGCCACATCGAACAGGAGCGGGGCAACAATGGTGCAGCCAAGACGATCTTGAAATCGAGAGGAAGAAAACTTGATCGTCACAACTAGAAGCAGCATAATCAAGACCGTAGAGGATAGATGGATAGACAGAGACACCGTAATGGTCGGGGGACCTTTGATTCTATTCCAAATATGAGATCACGCAGAAGCAACCAGACCTGTTAAAACGCTCGCTGTTAATGCATTTGCTTTATTAATGAATTAGATGCTAGAATATATATTAAATAGAGATACAATTATGCATTTAGTGTTACTTCACTGTCACGGTGCTTTGAATATGGAGACACTGCACAGTTGCAGGACTTTCATAGTAAGTGTAGTCCAGTGCCGATCTTACTGCAGTTGATGCCTTTAGTGCTTTACTTTTATTATTATGACTTCTTTTAACTAACCCCTCTTTTTAGTCAAGATTTGATTCAATTTCGTCTATTGCTGCTTCACCCTCTACTGTAGAATTGCGGCACAGGTCTAAGCAAAAGAGAACGTTTTTAGCAGTTTTTTTTCGAACACTGTCATAGATCTACTTACAAAATTTCACATCAGGAGGATCAGTATGATCTCCGAATAAGTATTTCATAAAGTAGTCAATCCAGTCATAGAATGATGTTTCCTGTACAACAACAAATTTAAAACCTTTTACATCTAGATAATCTTTCCTTACTTCATTATTGCTCGTACTATTAGCCTTTTCCGATTCAAGAGACTCTGGGTATCCACTGATTCTCAAGGCCAAAAGTGTCAAGGAATACATCAATAGAATCGATTTTAACATTTTGTTACAGCACTCGTTTGTGCAACCTTGTTAACGTTTAAAACGGAATAGTTTCGCTAAAACACTAAAGCGCCTATTTATATTAAGTTAGACTCTTACAAAGCAAAGTATTTTAAGGCACACACCTTGTTGAGACGTATATTATTAAATTTGCATTATTTTTTTATTGTTTTTTTACGTGCTTATTAATTAATTTGTATTTACAGTGTGCTTGTCAGAAGCGAGGAGTTTGCTTTGGAAGGTATTAGGAACTACTATACGATTGCCATAATATACACTCCACCGTTATCGGTGGACTGCCTATTTCTTTTATGAAAATAAGGTATTATATCTGACGTGACCTGATTTGGCCAAGACTTAAGTAAATACTCATGCACTGGTTGTAAGGTCATAAGATAGGTGACAGGTTGAAAATAATCATTCAGCAAGTGGAAGGCGGAATGAGACTTTTTCCATACCCTTTACCTCATGAGACAAAACGGTTCCAACACGACAACTATAGGTTTTCGAGGGTCATACAAAATGAAATCAAATATGTTGTTTTCCAACAAAAGGTATTTGCTTTGCTTAAAGTCTTGATTACATGTCTGGGACAAAATAAAAATTTATTTTTTTTCCGAAGAACACTGTATAAAGGATGCAAAGTGGTTGCTAAATTCGATATACAAAAAAATATTTCTCCAATTTGGATACAAATAATTAAACCATGAACGACCCATTATGCACTTTGTTCATTTATTGCATTCAATTAGATTGCCAGAAACTGTACACGATTGCTCGTAGGCGTTTTATATGCCCTAGGTCCCACAAAGGAGTACAGGACATAAGTAAGTAAGTATTTTTGTCAATAACACAATAAAGTTAAATATTAGATTTAATCAAAAATAAGCCAAAAAGGGAATATTTTTAAAGTAGAATTAAAATTGATTTACAATCAGTGAATTCAAAATGAAAAATGATTTCATATTTTGAAATTGAAGTCACTATAGTCTGTCCAACATAAATTGTCAGTACACGTCTTATGGGAGAGATCAGTAGCGTGTCATATTTTTGCACCATACTATATTGAGAGGAACCCCGCATAAAATGTGTATACCCGCCTGTGAATATCCATTTGGTGTGCGCTGATTGGCTGCTGCATTTCAACCCCTATTTATTTTCATGTGCATTCAGAGTTACCAGTGTCCGTTTTGTAACTCGTTCAGTTTTTTTTCCTTGGGTTTCTATTAAAGAGCTTTTGGTTTTAGAGCTTTGAAAAAAGTTCTTTTTTGATAAGTGTTACCATCATGTTTTGATCTGATATATTATTTCTTTTAATGTGTCGAAAATACGTTAAAATGCAGTTACAAAATTGTAAGATGTTTTCTATTCTAAAATGTTTTACTGTTTTGCACTTTGTAGGTACGCATACATTTTTTTCTCTTTTTGGGTTCAATTTTCAGTACGTTGAAAAATACCTACATAAAATACGCAATTGGTAAAATAGGACGTTTATTTTGTACTTGCAAGCAATGCAGTGAGTGAATAATTTAAATTTCTTCAGCATTGTTCTACATAATTTGTTTTCATTATAGGAAAATTAATTGACAATTTTTGCATTTCAATGGATAAAAAATTGGACCTTTGCCGATTCGCCTCTCATGAATCAAAAAAAAAAAAATCTTTGATAATGCCCCCAGTGTATATACATAAACTCGGCCAAAAATATTTTTGACCAACATTGTTAGAATATTTTAAGCAATAAAATATTACAGAACCAGGTCAATTTGGTCATCTTATATCCTTGCGCTCATCTGTACATAATTTTTATTGCTTTATTGCAGCAAGTGATTTTTAATTGTCGAGATTTTTCAAGACTGGGTTTTTTTGTATTTTATCCTATTTCCATGTATGACTTAAGAATTAATTGCTTTATTATAGGATGTACGACATTTAGTTCCGTTCTCGTATAAAAACATAATGCAGGGAGGATAGTCTTTGAGTTCTTATTTCGTTGCCAAAAATAGATACAGTTTTTTTTCGATCCCTGGGTGTTAAGACGGGTAGTTTTTTAAGAACTGTTTTCAAATTGTTTTTTGAAGAAGTATTGTGCAATTTATATTGCTGGGGATACCCTTCAAAAACGCGCCTTTTATCTTACCTCTTGGTGGTGTGGAAAAAGATAAATTTGTTTTATATTTGATTAATAAAACAAATTAAATGAAAATTTCAATCTAAAAAAAACAGGACGGTAACCCTACATAATATTCTTTCACATTTTTCCTGGTTTGAAATGATACTGCGGCAACCCTGTAAGAGCTTTTGTTAGAGTAGCACCTTACGGGAAACAAACGAGTGCGAATGAGAGACAAACATCCCTATCTTCCCTGTACTGACAATTTATGTTGGACAGACTATAGATGAATTTATGAGTTAAACGTTTTGGGATATAAATCAAATGAATTTATTTCTTAAGTGATTGAAAGTCCTCTACCATAGTTCGTACAAACAAAAGGGTCGTACAAACTTGCACCTATATCTACACTTTTTTTTGTTTTGCAGTTAAGTTCTATAAAACCAACGAAAATTTGCATTTTGTTAAGTTGGCTACAAGTAAGATCGGGCCATATGCACTTTTGGCCGAAAATGTGCATGCAATCTTATAAGACGTTATGATTCTAGTATACGTATGCAATATAAAGAAAATCTTTGGAGCCGTTTTCGCGTAAACACCTTAAGCCTTAAAAAGGACCCCTATAAGCACTTTTGGCCAAATTTTGTAAAATCATTTTACAGAACTTTTGATTTGTAATCTATTGTGAATAATTTTGATGAGATCGTTTAACCAGTTTTCAAGAAAATCATATTTTATCCAAATTGGCCAAATTGTGGTACGTCATCTTATTGCACGTGTCTGCACTAGTCTCAGTCTGGAATTTGAACGAAATCGTTTTTTGTGCAAATCCGCTTTTTGCAAAAAAATTCATAAGTAAAGTACTATTCTTAACAATTTTGGTAAACATTTTTTTTTATCTATCTAAATCAATTATTGCACGAATCCAATACTTGCCCTATATTATATGTGCAAGTAAAAATTGATATTCATATTGTGAATTCGTAAGTTTCTTGTTAGCCAGATAGTTTCCAAAGCTGCGTTATATATACATAACATAGCCACTCTAATCTTATCAGCCCAGAGCTTATGTAGATGCTTGACTCGTACAAGCTCACTGGAATAGCTAATTTACATGATGCATATAGAATTTACTTATAAATTTATGACCCAACTTACTACTGTGACTTAATCTTTATAACCTTCCTTTGTTGACAAACTAATAATTTTGTTTGTTTTTAATCAAAATATATTTTTATTGTAATTTGCTGTGATAAAGGCGAGTTCGTTGGTTTGTTATTTAAGAGGAACGAACTACGTGACATCGAAACACAATTTCCTGACTATTTCAAGACACAGAAATTAATTCTAATAACAAAAGTGAAGCTAGACAAACAAAATTGTTGTTAACTCACATGTTTCCAGCACTCAAATATCTCTTTCTCTATGTGGAAGTTGGCGACTAGTCCTTTTTCAGTTCATCCGGAAATGTTTTGGCCTCTCAGAGACAAGTTGGAGCAGTGTATCAATCAATGCAGTTTGCCCAATTTAAAAAAGGTTCGAGAATCAATTCCTTCCGCTGCATTGATTTAATCGTTGTAATGATCTTATTCTTGCTCGGAGTTATGATTCGAGTTCGAGCATATTTTGGACGGACATCCCAGAGCCACTTAAGCGGATTTTGCTGGCGAATACTTCTTGAAATGATCCTCATCCCATATAAACAACGAAGCCTATTACTATGTAAGGCGGTCCTAGGAGTACGCGGCGGCGCAGAGCAGTTGAGAAGGAACCACGGCATCTGGGAAAGAGTTGGGGAGAACTAAGGCACATTTCTAGAAGTCGTACACGATAGCACGTAGGGCCTCGCGCCACAAGGGGATGCAGGACAGTAAGTAAAATAAGTAAGCTTTACTATGTGCTGAGTTGAGATTCTGTAGCCTATCCTCTCTTTGGTGTTTCTGTGAACGATCATTCTGTAGCACCTAGCTACTGCTTCCTCTGCTCCCGTAGTCTATACATTGATGTGCCTATTGCGCTAGTCATCTCGCATCTTCATGCCGTATTAGATCTCTTGCTGTATTATCCCTTCTGCTGGAGCTACTAATCAGATAGATCAGTCTGAAACTGTTGGTCTATGTGAGCAGATACAAGGATAAGTTACAAGGTATGCATTATGAATATTTGAAGTACTTGTAGGCTTTTTTTTACAACTTTTTTAGTCACATAATGTTAGTATTGACTAACAACTTTCATTGGAATCCTATACCATGCACTCCTGAAAAATGCTACATACCTTTCCAACTTATAAAGTATTTGATGTACTAAAATCCGTAGGTACTACAGGAATTTTACATTCATAACCACGCGCAAAGCAACGCACAAATTTTGCTACCGAATAGTCAAGGACTATACAAAAACAAAAAAAAGTCTCATAGTCCTTTGCATTAGAGTAGAGACGAATACTCGAGACAACATCAAGCGCACAGTGAAACTCCTTGCAACAATAAGATATTTGAAATTCCGGATTCAAACAAATTCCCCTTTGTACTTCAGCGTTAAATTGGAAAAGTTTTCCATTTTCCTCATGATATAAGTGCTTACTTAACCGTACACAGTGCACAGGAGGTTTGTTCTCTCTCTCTCTCTCTCTGTGTGTGTAAGTCTCTTTCTGTTAGATTTAAGATTTCCTGACGACTACTCCAACTGACTGCTAACATTTGGGCGAAATATGTTTGATTTCTACCTCCTCGTGTCAAGGTATGCTAACATTCTTATTCCTCCGGTGGTGTGCCGACATGTACTGCCAAGTCGCTATCCCGATAAAGTTTTTTGTTTGAAGATGGAAATGAGTTTGAGTACTTCCGCACAGAGTTGGCCCACCGCGCGCCGCCTATTAACAATTGTGGAAATGGAAATTGTTTAAATTGTAGAGTAGATATTGTTCGAAGAAATTAAAGGATTTTATGCGAATTTTATAATTTTTCCTTCAGCTTTATGCGGTATCTTTGTGTGGGCGCGATTCCCTGTAAATAAGACTCAAAAATTGGCTTTTAATTCGCAAAACTTTGCGATTCGAAGGCGTTTCATTCATTTTAAATAAATACTGAGCTATAAATCATTTGCTTTTATGTCTCTTGTTGGAATTTCGAAAGCATTCCATCGCAAATGATTAATCAGTCCAGTTTATCTTTGGCATTTAAAAAGGTATCTTATCAGAAATAGGAGGTTATTTGTTATGGGTCCTGTTTTGGGGAAACAATTCTTTTCCGAAGTTTACAAAACAGAATGATTTCGATACTTCAAATACTTTCAAGTTCAAATTTGGTAAACTTATTCCAAGGGAAGTCTTAGGAAATACGATACAATGTCAGAGTTCTTGGCACTTAGTAAATTTGACCTTCGCAGAATGGTGGGACTATTTCATCCTTTCACTTTGAGTAGGTGAAATGTAGAAGAGTATTCCCTGCTTGATATGGAATATATGATTTCCTTTGAGCGCTTTTAGAGATGCTTAAGGAGCAGCAAATAGGTGTAGCTTCGTATCTGTCTAGGAAGGGTATAAACATAGATCGCCTCTCTTTGGTACACATTCTTACCTCTCACCCTGATGATGTATTAGCGCCTTTAGGCCAGTCGGACCACAACATCACATCAGCTAAATTCTCGTCAGTCAGAGGACAAACTCCTTAAATAAGAGTATGTATAGCGAAAAAGCTAGCCAACTGGGACGGCCTTTAGGAGACAGGATTCTCTTAGGTTTGATTGACCTTATTTCTAACAGAATAAAGAGCATTAAACCTAAGACAAACTCTTGGTTCGACCAGAGCTGTAAAGAGGCTATCAGTTGAAAGAAGTTGTCGGGCTTATAAAGCCAACAAATCTGAGGAAAACCGAAAGAAGGCTAAACAGGCGAAAAAGATCACATTCAACGTGTAAAATTCTTATACGACCACAATTTCATTTGCTAAAACTTCTCCAGTGTCCCAAAGGTAGTAAACATTCTTGGTAAACACTCTGCCTCTCCTGCCATCCCAACGCTCAATTACAATGACGTTCCAGCTATCAGCTCCTTAAACAAAGCCAATCTACACAATTCGGAGCCAACTCCACACTGCAAGATAGTGCTATGTCTGTCACTGTGCTTGAGAGTGTCGTTTCTTCTATGGGACAAGTTCAATTTCGCACACGCAGGAGTTGCAGGAATCCTTAAAGGTCTTAACATACACAAATCCACTGGTCCACACGCTATTCCTGCTATAGTTTTAAAGAGGTGTTCTTCCACGCTGGCAAAAGCTCCTCGTAACCTCTTCTGTCTGTCCTACTATTCTATGCTCTTTACGAGCAGAAACACCATTTACCCAGCCTTTCCCTAAAAAAAGCGAATCCTTCTCTACGACCAACTACCGACCTATTGCACTTACGTCCCTTCTTTCCAAGATCATGGAAACGCTGATACATCATCCGCTTATGAAATATCTTGATTCACGAAGACTACTCAATGACCGGAAGTAGGGTTCTCGTAGCAACAGGTCCAATGGTGACTTGATGGCATATCTCACCGAGAAGTGAAACCAATCTCTCCATCACTTCGGCGATGTCAAGTTTCGCTTGACATTTCAAAGGCATTAGACAGAGTTTGGCATCAGGCTCTTTTGTCGAAAAAGCGTGCATATGGCATCGAGGAGTCTCTTCTTAGAAATTACCTTTCAATACAAATCATATTGGATGGCTTTAAGTCTGCCACTTACCACATAAATGTTGGTGTCCCCCAGGGCTCAGTTCTGTCTCCGATTCTCTTTTTCATTTTGTTTTGTCTGCTACCTCTAATCCAGTCTATTCCTTCGCTGATGACAGTACCCCAAGTTTCGTCCCTGCTCTTCGGCGGTAGAAGTGGAACGGCAACGTTAGCATAATCAAATGGGGTTCGATGAACAGAGTGGAATTTTAAAACCAAACCTCCCAACCACTATCCATGAATGGGACTTGCTACTCTCGTTCTGTATAGTGTATCACCAACCATTTCCGATGGAAATGCAGCAAAATGTCTAGGATCCCTTAAGCAATGCAAAAAATACTTAGCCCGACTGATCTGTCTTCAATTTATAAGGCATTCATTCACCCAAAGCTAGAATACAACTCTGACATCTAGTCTGGTGCACCTAGGATTCAGAAGCTTGCGTTAAAACTCATAGGTGATACAGTTATTGTGAACTCCGTAGTCTCCCTAGAACATCGAAGAAATGTCTCATGTCTTTTCTTCGTTTATCGCCTTTTTCATCAAAAATGCTTCAGGGAAATAGCCTCTTCAGAATCCACATCAGTTTACTCTCAAGCCCAACTTCGGATGTACTGTCAAGAATAGAAATTCATTTATTAGCCGAACGACAAGAATGTGGAATGAACTTCCTGATCAATACATCCTTTAAATATTTGAAGCCAACGTGCATAGGTACCTCCTCTGTTCCTCTTTCCCCTTTCCCAAACGCCCATGCTTTTGTGCTTGGCACCCACTCAAGCTACACTTTAGGTTTTGTAGGGTCGCTATGGACGTACCCTTAGGTCTTCCTGGATTCTCAGTCAAGGTCTCGATTGAGTTCCTTATTTATACAGTTGTATATGGCATATGCTCATGCCTCTCCTAAATACAAGCTGCAACTTGACACTTTCGTTGCATGCCTCTTCTTCTTGGATTCCTTCGGAAGATGGGAAAAATTTCAGCAAATGGATATTAAAAAGGTTCCCTCTCTGGTCTGTCAGTACAGTAGACTACTTTTGCTACGGGATCTAGTGAAGAGTGTCCTATCCCGACAAAAAGGATCCTTTTGTATATTTGTTGAATAAGATAAAGCTATGCAAATCTTATTGGTGGATGTGTAACCATCGAAATATGTCTGTTTTGTTTCATGTACATATGTATATATTGCATTCTATTGCCTACTTTTATAAAACAAAAATTAATGTCGGAATACATTCATAAATATGTGCAGTAATAGGACAACTACCAGGATGTGCGGCTTTCCCATGTCCCTACAACATGTATCTGACATGCATTTTAATAATTCTACTCCCACCGAGTATCTGAAATCAAAAAGAAGCTCTCACCGCAACTGGACTATGTATAACATGTACATATGCATTATGAATGCTTTGAATCCCAAAAAAAAAAATTTACTGCCAACAATTCTACAACTACATGCAACGAATCAGTTCATTTTCAGGATACGAAGATACATGTCAACTCGATAGACATGTCCTACATTTTGTATGTACATTCCTGAGTGATCCGTAAAACTATATAGAAAATATTGTTGGTTGAATCATTTCTGACTTTTGAAACCGTCCAATTCCAATTAGTGTTTGGTTTTGTTTTTGGAATTATTTACAAATCGTTAGGGCTGTTGCAGTTAATTTGCAATTAAATATGAAAATAAAAAGTACAATAGGATTGATGTTGTTTTTAAAATTAACATCAGTTAACTTTGTTATTGAAAAAAAATTACAGTGGCAATTTTAGCACAGGTCAAATAAATCAATGTAGGAAATATGACTTATGTTTACACAGTCTTAGCTGGGCAAATAGCTCTAGTTTCTGCCGATTATATGTAGTTCTCTTAAAAGTTAGCTTGTCTTCAAATATTTTTACTTTTTGATAAAAAGGATCAACAAATTTGCTGCAAAAATAAGATAGCTATCGACATATTGAGTGAGCATCTATGACTTACTTACTTAAATCCTTGCGATAACACCGAATAAGCCCAAATATACAGTTGCATTCAAAACACAAGATAACAGAATTCTACATGTAATTAGATGAAAGGCCCGCTGGAAGACAAGGCAGCGACAAACTTAGGGTCATGGCTGCAAAAGGTTGCCCACAGGGTGGAGTCTTTTCCCCACTTTTATGATCCATCGTAGTCAATGAGCTTCAAAAAATACTCAGTGATGAAGGTTTCTATGTCCAAGGCTACGCAGACTCCATTGCTATACCTCCTATCAGAGACAAATGCGAAGAGACGATCTCGAATCTCCTCCAGAGGGCATTAAACCTTAAAGTTGGTCTTAGTGTCAACCCCAAGAAGAGAACCGATAAATCCACCTACACTCTTTGGTAACACAATAGAATTCTCAAAGGCGGTTAAATATCTCGGTCTAACTCTAGATGAAAAACTTTGTTGGAATTCTGATTTAAAAAAAAGCCATAGACAAAGCCAGGATTGCATTAAGGATGTGCAAAGTTTTATTGGCAGAAATTGGGGTCTAAAGCCCAAAATTATGCTATGACTTTACACGGCGATAGCAAGACCAATTGTCACGAACGGATCATCAGTATGGTGACTACACAGGACAGGCTCAATAAATTGAAAAGACCAGCTTGTATATGTACTGCAGGTGTAATGAAAACTACGCATTCTAAGTTAGTATGCAGGACTAGAACTTAGCAAAGATGAATTTCCAGAAATCAATCACGGACAGATGTCTATCCATATACAACTTCAGTCAAAATTTCAAAGTGACATTGCTAGACCGTATGAACTGGGAACAGGAAAACCCATTATTTGCCAGTGATTCAAATGTCTTGTACACTGATGGAGAGACAAAAAGAGGGGTTGGGGCTGGACTATACCGAGCTACCACTAAAACCTTCATACATGCACCTATGGACAAGTGTATCTTGTCAAGGCGAAATTTTTGCTACAGAACTTTGCATCACCATAAAGAAACTCCTTCAATTTAAGAGGAGTGAGATTCGTATTGCCACAGGTTTCCTCACAGGACACTGTCGAGTGAAAAAGAAAACATTTCATGGCCATGGGGAAGGCACAAGATAATTTATGCAGAATGTGCAACAAAGACGAAGAATCAGCAGTACTTACATATATTATGTCACTCGTAATCGTAATTTAGGTAAATTCTACCTTGAACCGCCATCTTGGTTGAACTTCTGCAACGTATTTCATTAATCATTCCTGAAGAGCTCGATTTCGTCCTTACTGTTCTGCGCCATGTTTGCCTAGGGCGTCCAGCTATTCTGTCTGCTTGAATGAGCGCCGAGCGGATTCCAATCCATGGCGTATTTCGCAATGGATTAGTCTTCACGCTGAAGGGTGCGTCCAGCTAATTTCACTCAATGTAATGTATTGTTTGTAGGTTCCTGGTCCGTTCTCAAATAAAGTTGTTCGTTGGAGATAGCTTTGGCCTGGCCACTCCAAGGCCACTCTGGAAAATCCAAAAGACATCTTGAATAGTAGCTCCAGTTTCCTGACTACCAACAAGATTAAGCTGTCGCAGAAGTCGGAAAAAGAAAACTTGATCACCATGACTCATTCTGTCTAACACCGCACAGGATAGACGACATCCATGTCTGATTTAAAGACTCCTCTAGAGCCATTTAGGTTGATTATTTGTGATACACAACTTTGGATCGTAACATAGTGCTGTGCGAATGATGTCCTCCCGAACAGCTAGAGCTTTAACGGAAGAAGCTCTCGTTGTTATGACATCTGTGGACCTGAACTAGCCGCCGAATTGAAGTTATGCTCAAAATTTAAAGCCCAAAAACTGGTGACAGAAGGACATGGCTTTATCAACTCGGCATCAGAGATATGCAGTACCTGAGTAGCTCGTTTAGTGAACCATTCAAAGTATTCACTCCTTTTCACACCAATTCGTATTTATTTACAAGAAGTATTCACTGAGGACACATTTTATTGCATCTCATCAAATGAATCTGATGCAAGCTCTCATTCATATTCATTCTAAGAAATAATTATCTGCCTTTATGCTCCGTTCCCTGGCACTGAATTTCGAAAAAGTCCAGGAATGTTTAGAGTGCCTCGTGCGATCTTCTATCTATGCTTTTGCATTGCTCTTTGTTGTTTGAGTGTTCTAAATTTTCTACCTAATTTTTTAACCATTCGAAGGCTCATTTGTACATTGCACAGCTTTTGTGAATACTCGGATTGGATGAATTCTTTGAATGTGAGCCTACTAAGCACTCAATCATTCATGAATACCAACACCATCATGTTTCGTTTTCACTTCGTTTCGCAAAGTGAACTTCGCTATCGTTTCCTACGTGATTCATACTCGCTTGTTTTCTGTGTGCTCGCTTGTGAAAGGCTCGCTTTTTTGGAGAATGATTCATTATTATATTGTATTATTTCTATATGTTACCCGAAGGATAAGATGTAAAAACATGTGTTTTCATAGAAGAATTAGCTATTCTCTGTTTCAACCAACACTACTAACTTTTATAATTTATTGAAAATGAAATAAACTTTCAAAAGATTTGCTTTCTCTGGTTATAGTAGAATTCACAATGAGTTTAGCGATGAAAGAAAAGAAAAAACTTAATACTTAAACCCACTAGTTTGTCCTTCTCCAGGACTGGGGCTCCTTCTCCTTCTTCCTGGCTGCGTGGTGCTGGTGCCTGGCACTGAGCCCAAACTAATTTCGTTTCCCAATTTAACTTCGATGAGTTATCGAAATGAAAGGAGGTCTTTCATTCGTTCGTTCGTTCGGTGGAAACTCTTTCAAATTACCAAACGAAGACAATAAATGTTCCAATTAACATTTTCAATAGAAATGCTTTCCACGTGATTGTGCTTGCTTGCGCGAAAGAAACTTGTTGTAGCGTTACATGGGTTCTTTATTGCTCCCTTGCCCCGTGGAGTCTAATTTACATGTTTTCTTTGGTAGAATTCGAAATTTTCCCTGTAGCTACATAAGTACTTAAGATTAAATTTGACATTTGGTGAAGTTAATTGGGAAAAAATGACTGAGCTTTTTATTGAATGGGGGAAGAGTCGTTTATCATGCTAACGAGACAGCATACTCTTAGTAATAAGAGATTGGCTGCTTCACACTAAGGAGTAAATGGTTTCTGGAGTAAGAGGATGACCCACCCACCTATTTTTGGTCTGACTGCATCCTCACCAATATAGACTAGAGGCTAGAACGTATTTAACCCAACAAACTGAACTCAATTACTACATCTTGGAGGGTTACAAACCCATTCGTCCTATTTATTCAAAATCCACATCTCTATTAACCACGTTTCGTACTCCCATTTCAGTGAAATTACACACCATCTTGCACTCGCATTCAATTTACGCACTATTAACCTCTTAAAGCAAAATCGAGTCCGAATGCGGATCAATATAGAGCGACTTGTATTTCCATATACCAAAGGAACGCTGCCGGCATTTGATGCTTTGCCTAGGAAAACAAATATTAATAAAGGACTCCATTGAGTGGGCGGCTATCAAGGAGCACTAGCAACTTCCAATTGAAAGTCAAATTACATGCGTAGTCAAAGTTTTCTCAACGAACAAGCGATGTAGTTCTGAGTGTAGTCAACGCCGCCGCTGGAAATCGATTGTGGATAAGTGAATCTATACTGAAAGGATAGTGCGTTCGAAAGGATTCGAAAGCAATACATCACGGATGATTTGGTCATCCATTACACACGCATTACCCTGGTTTGCTCTCTTTAAACATTTAATTGACTGAAAGTCGAGAAACGGATAATGTATGGGTGCATAAATCTTCAGCCCTAGATTGCATGTTGTAGTTCTCCAATTAAGTCAGTATCGAGTCTTTTTTTCTGAATGAAAGGAGTTGAACATTTGTTAGCTGGTTCTTAAGACAGAGGGTCTTAATCGGTCTTTGACGTGGCTGATGATACTCTGCCTGCTGTATTAAGTTTGATACATAGATTATAACATCAAGACATGTTAAAAATGACCCTATAAAGCAGTGGTTCCCAACCACATAGACACTATTTGAATTGCGAATTTTGGACGCAAAGGATGTATAAATACTGAAGGCTTCAACATTAATTAATAAAGTGGGTGGACATTCCAAGCCATTAGTCTAGAAATGGACCTTGTCGCTGAAAATGATTTCTCGACCGAAATTGGGGTTAAGTTCCAACTCCTTGAGAGCCCACTCAGCAAACAAAAGGCGTTGTCTATGGTCATTGACTTTGAACTCCTGGGTCAGTTGAATCTTGTGCGGATGAAAGGCCAAGTCATGCCACAAAATTTCCCATTTTGGGGTCTGCGAAAGGCCGAGTTCTTGTGTGCAGCATGTGATTGACTGCCCCAAATTCACCTGTGCTACCTGGCGACCATAAAGTAGGACATAATTTTATAGATGTAGCTTCACCCATATACTTTTTACTTATGTCCTGTATTCCCTTGTGGGTCTTAGGGCCTCTACAATGCCTAAGCGCCATCATGTCTCAACTGTCTTGCGTACTCCTTGGACCGCCGCGTATCATGCTGAGGGTTCCATTGCATCGCGTGGTTAGCTATGGGCATGTCACCCGTTCAGAGAGTGTGACCAATCCACTGCTACTTTCGTCGTCATATGGTTGTCATACCTGTAGTTCATGGCCCGTTCTTTGATAAAGCTGTTCGTTAGAGATACGGTTTGGCCAAAACCTAATACTCGTAATAGTAGCGATCACACTTAAGGTATCACCTCCAAATACGAGGACGGATTCAACGTTGGAAAGGAACAGTAATAGCTTGGTGCTAAGCTGATAGCATCCCAAACACAGATTTTGCTTTAACTATTCGGCTGGCTAAGTATATCCAGCTAGTGGTTCCGCCATCGGTTGAGACAATACTCCCAAGGTATTGGAAACTCTCTACTCTCTCAACCGTTTGTCCAGCAATGTATGTATGTTGTAATGAATTCCGTCCTAGGTTGATCAGTTTTGTTTTCGCCGAATTAATTTTCAGCCCAACAATGCTTCTCTCCACATTTGTTGTCATGTAGCCAAGGCCCATTATTCTGTGAGGTAGAAGGCATAAGTCGTCATCATAGTAGAGGTTTTTTTAGTTCAGATGTAGAAGTCCATCGAATTTCCCTATTTCCTATTGATAAGGCTACATTCAGCACTTCGCTAATCACTAATAAAAACAGATTTGATGAAAGAATGCAACCTTGTCGAACTCCACTTTGGATCTCGAATTCCTCTGACAACTTTCCTCTGTGCAGGACGTGACATTTTGAGCCAGCATATTACTCCCTTTTGACACCATCGAATGCCTTCTCAAAATCGATGAACAGCGGATGAAGTGACGAGCGATATTCAACACACTGCTCGATGAGGATCCGCAAGGTGTTGATGTGATCGACACAGAAGGATCCAGAGCAGAAACGAGCTTATTCGGCGTCGAGTGTGTCTTCGCTCCAGAATGGTTCTAGCTATTATCTTGGCCACAGCAGGCAGTACGCAAATACCACTCCAGTTTTCACACTGCATTAGGTTGCCTTTTTAGGAAGCTTGACAATTATTCACTTCTTCCATTCATAGGGGGAAACTCTCGTCTCTCCAGGTTAAGTTCGAGCAGGAACTTTGTCTATGCCTTATTGGTCTTAAGTATGGTGTATACACCAGACACGTCGACCTAACGTGTCTACAGAAGAAGCTGTAGCCATTGTGAGTGAAACTGTCATTTCGCCAACGATCGTAACAGTTTGGCTTTTGTCTGTCCACTTTGGCATAGACATCTTGGCATCCACGATACCATAGCTTGGGCTCTTGAGCAGCTTGATATCGATGTTTATTTTTATCGCAAGATCGTATTTAGGTAGGGGCTCACTAGGTTAGGTTAGGTCAGGGTTAAGTAAGCTTATGAGGTCATCATAAAACACCAGGCACCATAATGGGCTCTTGGAGATCTCTAGGGACACCCTAAACTGCAGACAGAAGAAGAAGATTGCCCTACAGTAGCTGAATATATCCTTCTGTTGATTTCTTAAAGTTACCTCCTTTAGACTACTTGAGAAGTGGCTACTTAAGTATATTGATCACACTCGCAGGGTATATACGTGTTAGTCCTTGCAATACCAACATATTTATGTCCTCAATTCTAATATGCTGGCATGCTTTCTCAGAAGACAATGTCCGGAGAGTATAACGATCATCGCACTTATTTAAGATCTACTTCCCCTGATCTCTTAGGAATTATCTGAGGCCATAAGGCTTTGTACACCCTATGTCCTTCCACCTGCAGCTAGCCATTTTGTATATTCTGCTGAGAATTCTTCTTGGTAACACACTTTCGTGCCTTGATTCTGTCTATAATATTCGCTGTAGGAAGCTTTTTGACCAATGTACGAGTATTGTTACCCCCAATATCGCAGTGTCCAGATACCCTGCCCAATCTATCGCAGTTCCGCGTCCATGATTCGTTGAGCATTGTGCGGAAATCTTTGACTAGCTCAGATTTGATGGCGAAAGGTTATAGTGCCTTATTGATCCCGTCTGAAATTGTTCCCCAGCTTTGAGCAAAGTTACAACCCCGGCCTGGGAAACACTGCATAGCTCTGGGAGCTTTATTGTATAAGCAAATATTCACCTCTGCCCTATTTGCTGTTTGTATTTTAAGTGTGAAGTCCTAAATCATCACATCATTAAAGTCTTAGTAACCATCAAAACCAAATCTAGCTAAACACCTTAACTACTTATTCGCCTTTGAAAATGAAAGTAGGTAGTAATTACCAGACTGTATTTAAAAAAAAACTTCAAGCGTATATTTAAACACAAAAAAAGGGAGAATTACACTCAAGAGTTTCCTTCCCACCCCGGAACAAAAAAAAAAAAAAACTAAAGAAAGTAACTGTTAACCTCTTAACCATTTTCTCTTTTGTTTGTATCCTTTTTAACCTGTCCGCGGATTTACGGCTACCGCTGTAAAGAAGTAGCAACAGCACCTGTTGAAAGTGCAATTAATTTTAATAATACTGTAGTAGGAGTCTTAAGCTCCGACAAAAACACAGTAAATCTTAAGAAGGTTAATTTTATGAATTTACCTGCAAGGATATGAATAATGGCCGGCTAGGTATAGTGACTTAATTTATGGTTTGCGGTGTCCTTCATGATGCTACTTTGGTGACAGTAAACATTTTAAATGGGTTGATTAAAAATAAAAAAATAGAGATTATAGTAGTCATGTTTTATTGGAAAGTGTATAGCTAGTTGTTAGTCTACGCCATCTATGAGTCGACTTTGTCCACTCTTAATGTTGGTTACTGGCTAATTTATCTTCACTTTTCAATTTGTTTTTGCTTTTACTGAGCTGGCTATGCATTTTTGAATAAAACATGGCTAATAAAACATAACTGCGTAGCGCAAACGTATAACCCAACCTCAACTGAAACGAAACGAAACTATATTTCCATAAGTAAACATTGTGAGACAGAGTTCGCTGTTTGCTTAATAAAATCCACATCCGTTTGTGTAACTGGCAAACTCATAAGAAACACGTTAGCTATGTGTATACCAAAAACTCCTTGCTAATGCATAAAATTATATTAGGCTTCTTCGAAGAAGGAATAGCTACGCAAACATAAGCACAAGCACTCACACACACACATTCTTACAGTTTTTTTTTATACCCTATCCAAAGGGTATATTAAGTTTGATACATAGTTTGTAACATAGAGAAATATTGAAGATAGACCACATAAAGTATATATATAAATGATCAGCATCACTAGCCGAGTCGAATGAGCTATGTCCGTCCGTCCGTCCGTCCGTCCGTCCGTCTGTCACCTGTTTTTGGGCCTTAAATTTTGAGCTAGGACAATGAAATTTTGTATACGAAGTCCTTGTATATCGGGACAGAACAAGTGTAAAAATTTTTAAAATCCGCCCACTGTCACGCCCACTTTTCAAAAAAATCACCTTTTTTCACTATTTTCATATGAAACTCGAAAAAACTTACTTGAGCAAATATGTAGATATCCACTAAATCTACAAATCGTCTATACATTGTATATGGACACGCCCACTTTTTAGGGGCGTTTACTTAAAAAATTAATTTTCGAGTAAAAATATAAGTTTATAGGGTAAAATAGAAAATTTTGTGAATACATTTTCCACCGCCCACTGAAACGACCAAATAAGATAGGGATAGGGTATCATATGATCCGCTCCAGGCGGATTGTAGCATTTTTCACTGGTTTTTTAAGAAGTTTGAGTGACTTTTCGAAACAGGTACTTATCACGCTATCACCATTTACTGTCAAGCCCCCCCGCCCTCTCACCCGTTACAAGGAGAATTCTTCTTCTTCTTCTTTTCAACACCAAGTTGGGTTGGCGGTTGAGTTGGAAGATTTCTGATATTTAACTCGTTATGGATTCCTATGGTTGAGAAGGTGGAGGTACCATGAAAACAGTGGTACACCACAGAAATCGTTGGCATATGTAACCCATACGCGCGCACACACACACACCCCAGTTATAGGCTTTCGGATTTTATTATACTTCTTTGCAGACAATTTGAAACGAGGCGGGTTTCCACAAGGAGGAGTGTATCCTAACAACCTGGTTTATTGTAAGGATTCTTAGAGGTAAATCATACTTTTAGGTAACGTATACGACGCCAGAGGGAGGCAAATTGAAATTGAGCAGACGGTGTGGCGCCAAATTAGGTATTGTGTATGAAAGTGGTAATAAAAAAAAAAATGTAGGCTAGGTTCATATGAAGGTCAGAAGTTTTTTTTTTATAAAACTTTTTCTTCATAACTAGAATTTGTAGCCAAATAGAGACAGGAGGAACTAAGGATTTATTGAGGTTCAAATGGCAGATATTTTAAGTGAATTGAATATTTAAAGTGAAATGTTTTAGCAAATCGGTGAATAAGTGGATATGATGCATCTATTTCTATCTACAGCTAGATATTTAATTTAGGATACTGCTTCCGTAAACGGTTTTGGTCTAGATGTTATTCCTTTTTTTCCTCGGCTGGCGGATCTGTATTAAGTAAGAGTGGAAGTAGATTTGATTGGATTTCCAAATTGCAGGCAGTTTGACGCTAATTTCCGTTCCGTCAACAGATGATGTACACCTAAGCAGATCAACTCATCAACTCCCTATTTACCTTCGCATTGGCATGTCTCAACAAGCACCCTGAAAATAGTCGCCGAAAAGTACGTATCGTAAGCTCCAGTCTTTAGGAGCAGGCATGTGGTTGGTACAAGATCACCACCTTATGATAGCTATTGTCCAATTACGGATTACTGCCGTTCGAAGAATCAACAACTGGAGAACATCTATGCCCAACGTACACCGACTGAGAGATCTCATAGTGCGCCAAGAACTAAGACGCCATCTCTCACGTGGAGTGGAAAAAATCAGCAGCTGAAAGTTGCTGAAAGGATTGTCGTTCAATCGCAAGGAAGCCATAAAACTTTCTGACGATACCTGGAGGAGAATCAACGAACAAAAAAAAAAGTACGAGCTCGAATTGCAGCAACTCTAACAACAAGCTAAAGTCCCTATACCGCATGAAGATGAGAGAAGTACATCGTAGCGTGAGACTTGACAAGCCGAAGAAGCATCAGCGAGGTGCAACAGCAGAACCGTTTACAAAATCACCAAAGAGCTTATAGGTGGCCGAAGCTCTACTCAACATCCAGTGAAATGCTTAAATGGTTCGTTGCTTATATCGGATGAGGATCAACTGAAGGGATGCAAGGATCTAAGCCGGGTATTCGCCAGCAATATGCAAAGTGGCTGTGGAGAGAAATTCCCTAATTCGTACCACAACTCCCAGTAAGGATGAGATTATTACCATGATCAAAGCACTGAAAACCAATAAGGCGGCACATATGCATTGTACGGCAAGTAGGCATTGTAGATGCCCAAAGTGAGCTTTTGAAACAGGGCGAAGGTTATATTCCCAACCACTGCGAAGTGGGTATTAGACGAAGTAACAAACGAGCTCGAAACAACAATTTTCACCTATGGTTCAAAAACGGTCTGTGGTGTCTCCAATTCCTACCGGCTTCCGGATTCGTGCAGCGTCTTCGAGGCTGAAGTACTCGCTGTAGGCTTGTCGCTTACTAAAGGAAATCCCCTCACCCCTAAACCACCCCACCCCCCCATATATCAACATCGAGGGCAATGTGCGAGCGGCGAGAAGGGATTCTGCCTTTGATGGTTCCCTTGCGGAAGCGGTGTGCATCCCACTTGGTGTTCCTTTGTAAGTGTCCGGCTCTTGCCAGAGCTAGACAGCGCACACTAGCTAAAGCCTTTTTGTTAATTTTCTCAATTCAAACCGGTGGATTTGGGTAATCACTTCTCTTCTTACCTTCTCCATAAAGTTTCACGCCCGTCCCCATCAGATTGTTACATGAGTGCATGGCAGTAAAAAGGCCCTTTTTGTGCTAATTATGTGTTGGCTAGGTCTGCTACTCCTACCTACCCTAAACACATGCAGTCTAAGAAGGTGTTAATGCGGTGGGATGCAACTACAACACTAGGACGTGGTGCTTTTAGGCTTTTTATTTTCTTTCATCAAACTGTTTGTAGCTTACTGAATTCCTTTCTGCTCTAAGAAGCCTTAAAGGACACAAAACATCGCCTTATTAATAAACAACTGTAGTCCACTTACGCTAGAGCAAAAGTTTACCCATTAAAGGAAGTTTTTTTCGAAATAATTTTTTCTTGAATCTAACTTCTTTAAAAGTAGTAGTATCTATTAGATTTTCTTTTACCTTGAGTGAGAGGCAAACGGAAATGAGACCATAAACCATAAAACTTACGTTCTACACGAGCGCATAAAAGTGGTACTAAAACGCGTGTACTCAAGGAGATGTTATTCCTTACCACTAGCACTCAAAAGGACATAATTCTTGTGGGCTATCATGAGGATACGTGCATATAAATACATATGTAGGTACATAACTTTTAAAACTATTGGCGGTACGTCAATAAGCCTTCAATTCGATCAGCTTAACTCTAATGAGATATGCATTTGTCAAAACGGAAATGGATGTCGTCTCCTAAAGGATAGAATGCGATTATAATTAAAATTTAACAAATCTAGTTGCGAATATCCTGTGCACACATACAAACAACGGAATATTGCGTGAGTGTTTAATTGAATATCAAATGTGCTATGGTCACTAGGTCTTCTCAAACTGTGAGCCGAATTTGAAATTCTCTGCCAATATTTGACCGTGAGATACGCGTCCGCGTTCCGTTGTTGCCGCCATCCACTATTTAGCCTTTGGCGTTAATTGAAACATGAAATTTTGTTTTGAAAATCGCCGAAAATTTGCGGAAAGTGATTTCGGGCATTTCATTGATATTCAAATATTGCACGCGCTATCCTTGTCTATAGATGGCGATGTCATTTACCGATTGATGCGGATTTCGGTTCGGTGTGTGTAGAGACTCGTAGATCCTAGCAAATGATATGTCATGCTGTCGTTCGCAGGAACATCATATTTTAACATTAAACAGGTTTATTGCGCGTACGAGTGTGTGTAGGGAGGCATACATGATGCATGATGATACATTAAAAAGTCGTCAATAATCCATCAAAGTGCGACATTACGCGATCTAACGACTGCTGTCGACGGATGCGGATGTTATGATATTTTGAGGGCGGCAAACGTAATGACAGCGCGTAGAATGTCTAATATCTAGCTTTTTTTTTTTTTTGTGGTGACATGCTTCCTGCGTTCTAGGAGGAACAGTGGTGTATCTCCGATTGTCGTAAAATTGTGTTGTCATGGGTTTTAGAGTACTCAAGAAGTAATACGTGTTTTATGCGTTCTTGTGAATAGTGCTTGGGTACTCAAAGTGTGTTAGATGACTTTATCTTTAAGTTTTGGTCACTGACATCTTAACAGAGTGTCCAATTTTATTTAAATACACGTACGTCTACGTATGTATAAGTAAGTATAACTAGTACTTATTACATGCATTTGAACAAAGTTTAGAGCCAGGAACTCTCAGTAGACCAGCTAAGCAAAGCGCTCCTGACATGTATGGAAAGCGGCTCAGCCGATGCAATTGATACTGCTTGAAAAGGCTCCATTAAGGCCTTCCGCCTTACGAACTCTGACGTATGTTTCCTTTAATGGAGTTTGGTACTAAAATTTACCCTATGGATGTACATGGCCGTGGTTCGCCCTTTTGTAACATATGGGTCGATAGTATGGTGGCCAGCCCTTAAGAAAGCCCACAACATCATCAAATTGAGCAGGGTTCAAAGGACGGCATGTATAGATACTACAGGAGGTCTGCGTACGACTCCGACAAATGCTCTTATAGTCATCCTACATCTCCTGCCCATCGATCAACATATTACAAACATTGCTCTACATAATGGCGTAAGACTCAGAGAGTCTAACCTTATGGGCACCCTACGGACTATATCATCCCCAAAATAAACTTCCTAAAGAGGTTTAAAGTAGAGTTCCCCGATTGGCACACCATACCAAAGGGTGAGGGACAGTAAGACGGTGATGACGGACGACGAGAAAACTACTTCTAAAACGCCGACTAAAGGCAAAACGGTCAACATGTTTGGAGGTTATGCTATTGCTCAAGGATGGTGCTACCTAAGACAAGCCAAAGGCAGAGATCATTGCAAATTTAATGAATTTTCCCCATGACCCAAGACCTCCGCTTGTTTTGGATGCCAATGCATAGGCTTTACGTTAATTCAACTGCACAATCGCTATAAACCTGCAAACACTTACTAAAAGTTCCTCCTAAAACTTCCTTTGTACATACATACATATGAATATATGTTAAATGAGAAATGAATCTTTACAAAAATTCTATCTTTGTGTGTATGGATAAAAGAAAAGGGAACTCGAAACAATTTGCCAACAAACGAATGCTCAAAGTGAACATGAACAAATTGACTAACAAGACGAACATCAATCCAAAGCATTCCCGCTAAAAGTTTGCAATAAAAATATAAAATATTCCTTTTTTCCTTTTTACACGTTTCTTCTATTGCACGACTGTGTGTAATATTTCACGTATGTAGGTACATATGTGTTCTGGAATAGGTACCGCTATTGTTTTTATCGTTTCGCTTTCGAACCGAAACGTGTTTCTTTTTCCGTAAAAGGAGTTTTTTGTTTTGCCAAAAACCGATCCAGAAATAGTAGTTTATTGCAGTTATTTCAAAGGATTGCTTGAGGTGCTGAAACGAAAAGGGGAGAAGAAGGACCTTTAGAGAAAAAAGGATTGCGAGGGGTTAACAATAGCGGATCAGAAATGGTTTTGCGTAACCAACTCCGACTCTTCTGTAAAAACTTCCTATGTGTGTTTTGGCGTGGATGGGGGAACACCAAAGGATACAATTTTCAACTGAATTACATGGTCTATACATATGTAGGGATACATAATGACATGCATGCGACTAGGGTACAGTATGTGATGAAACTACATGTCGGTGTTTTTTTTTTGATTCTGTATAAGTGCCTAAAATTTAGCTTCGCAATCCCTTGTAGCCAGGAAGAAAGTGCTACCTAACCTTTTACTTACTTACTTATTTAGGTGGCGATACAGTCCGGGGGTGGACCTGGGCCTCAACCAACAAACCTCCAATCGCGATTTCCATCTTCAAGTCCATCTTCACTTGTTATCGCCATCTACCACGAGGTCGTTCTGTACTGCGCTGTCCATCCGAGGTGGTTTCGTAAACATTCTTCGCTGGAAAGTTGGGCTCCATCCACTCTACATGACCCAGTCATCTTAGTCGTTGACTGCGAACTTTTCTAAAAAAAGTCGATGTCCTTGTACAGGCCGTATAGTTCGGCCTTACGGCCTTATATCTTCTTTGCCACTCACCGTCAATGCAGACTGGACCAAAGATCACTTGAAGAACTTTTCTCTTAAAATAACCAAGAGCATTCTCCTCCGATTTTGTCAAAGTCAATGCCTGTGCCTTCAGCAGGGATGATTAGTATCTTATAAAGACTTACCTTTGTAGTTCGAGGTAGAAACAACGATTGACAAGAGTGATTCTTTGTTTGATCTTCCCACCGCTGGTATCATTCCCTGAGCTCACCATAGGGCCTAAGTAGACAACGTCCCTTACTATCTCGAAATTATATCTGTCTATTGTGGCTTTCTGTCCAAGAAGCCGATTCTGAGTGTCCTTTTTTGTAGACAGCATATATTTCGTCTTGCTATCATTTACTGCTAAACCCATCCTTGCTGCTCCGATCTCAATGCTCGGAAATGCTTCATTGAGGCCCGCTGAGTTCTTCCGATTATGCCAGCGGGAATTGTCCCTCGTCATTCTGCACAGTCGGTCGAGCTTGGGAGGGATGGCAAGGCTAGAGATGGCTCCGATCTGGTGATGTTGAGAAGACTTATATCTCTGTAGTTGACGCAGTTCAGAGGGTCTGCTTTCTTGTGGATTGGGCAAACTCTTTAACCAGAATTTGCAGATGCTCCAACATACCAACTTATCACCTCTTGCTTCGAAAAGTTCTACCGCAAGGCCGTCGGCAACAGCAGCTTTGTTGGATTTGAGATCCATTTCATTCTGATCAGGCTGATGGGAATCTTGACCATCGTCGTCACTGTTGAATGGTTCATTTTGTCGGAAAGCGGAATTTTGATCAACAGTCTACAGAAGAATTCCATCTATGTTCTCAGCACCGACTATTTGACTCCCTGTAGGCTTCTGTCCTGGCTTTGACACCCTGGCTTGCTCTCTTTACCTTTTGGTAGAATTTTCGAACATCATTCCTGCAGTAGAGTCCTTCAATCTCCTCCATCGAGCGCTTCTCATGTTCATTTTTCATCTTTCTAAGAAGTCGATGTTTCTCCTTTGCTCGTAGAGCTCCTTTAATCATTCTATGCAGCGCCGCTTTATATGACATTTCCTGTTTAGTTGCATGTGCTTGCCGGCATTTCTCTTCAAACCAGGGGTTTTATTGTGGTGGCCGGGATAAACCCAGTACATCAGAGGCGACATCTCTAATTGCTTGTTGACAATGTTGCAACTGGTCTTCCACATTTGCTGCTGGTGGCATAGGACTGAGATTGAGATTGGGCCGTCCGACACCAAACTTCCTCGCAGTATTTCGTTGATTTCGGTCCTTAGGTAGTTATACAAGTCCACGTTGGCTCTAAGGAAGGTCCGAATACCCAGTATATTGGAGGAGTACCTTGCATCGATCGCAATGTGATCGATCTGAGTGATTAAGAGTTTTGCGATCAAAAGAGAGCCATGTCCCCTTGTGGATATCGAGATGTGGGAATCGCTTAACGCACGAATTTAAGCCGAACGATCAAAGACAATGTCGTGAGTTCGATAATTGGGCGCCGGATTTCGGACGAGTCCTCGTTTTGGCGCAGCGGCTACAAGCAAAATTGCCATTATTGGAGCGACAACAAACACAAGGATTGACTGTTTGGTGCGGTTTATGGTATGAAAGCTTCATCGGACCTTATTCCTTTAAGAATGAGGAAGGAGTTACCGTTACTGTGAGAGGAATTCAGTTTGGGTGTTGAGTGATGTTAAGCCAGGGCTCGACAACATCGATATATCCAAGCTCTGGTACCAAGAAGACAGCGCTACATGCCACACAAGCGACGCAACGCTCGAAGGTATGAAGAAGAAATTTAACGACTTGGTCATCTCGTGGCGAGTGTTGCTCAATTGGCCAACGGATTTTTGCTGGGGTTGCATCACATCAACGCTAACAAGTCAGCAACTTTGAACGAGCTGGAGACCAAGAGAGAATAACGCCGTCCATATACCGAGTCATCAGAAAATTGGACCGACTGCTTGAAGCACTGCCTGGGAAGCCCAGGCGGCTATTTGAATAATGTTTTATTTCACACAAAATGGCATGAATGTAGCTTCAAAATAAAGTCCGAATCAATATTGAATCTCACACCTTTTTTGTTTTATTTTAATTTGTCTACCTTTCGTTGTTATCTGGTCACTTATGTATGTATGTTTCTTTAACAAAGTCTTTGCGTTACTGCACCCAATTTTTAAAAAGAAAGGCATGATTTGACCAAATGGCTGTTTCTGAAAAAATCATCTACAAATGTTTATATGCCGAAAGCCGAAATCACCGTTGAGCCTCACGTTGGGCGCCAATTTAAAAACTATTGAAGTGAGACAAACCTGACAGAGCATGCAAAATATGGCGCAGTAAAGTGTAACTTTCTTCACATCCTGTACATAATCGCCCTTAGATCCAATCCATATGGCTTTGGACAACGGATTGGCGGCGCCATCATATAAAAGAAGTAACGAACCGATTGAAGAACAAAGGCTAAAAATTTGACGACAAGTGCCAGGAAAGACGTGTCCTTTTATTTGGGATCTCTTTTCATCTGTTTCGCTTTAGTCTCCATTTCATTCTGTTTTCTGTCTAAAATTACCATGGATACGAGCCAAGGGTAGCTGCTATATGTAATAAATTGCAGTTCGTTAGCGTAAGAGACAAATATGAAAAGGAAATACGGAATATAAAAGGGATATTCTCGGTATTTGGTGAATTGAACGTTAATTGCAATGGCGTCTTTTCCTGTTTACTGATGATTTTTTATTTTTTCCATTTTTGGTCCTGAGTATGGTAACAGTAAAAATATGCGGGCGATCCTTTACAAGGGACTTTGGGTTGGAAATAATTAACGGTAGGTGGCTGTGTTTGTATTTGAAGAGATAATATTTGAACACAAAGCTTGGAAGGATTAACTTTTTACTGTTCATTGGAACAGTAGAGTGGTCAAAAATTAATGACTCCAAATCTTAAAACTTCTCTCAATGACCCTCGGCAGCGTTTTGCATTAATAATTGTCAATTCCATTGCAATATCTGCAACTGAACACGCAATCTCTATTCCACTTGACGATTAAATCCTTCCAATACGCAGAATACCCATCGATTAACGTGTGCTATGCATATACCCACAGAACCCAATTGAAGTCGCTTCATTGTCAAACTGGCATTGTCACGGTTAATAAGGGACTTGCTTGTCGACATTGACCGAGCACAAGAGATTTCGCTTCATAATGTCGATGTTAATTGCTTTTTCAAGTGGATTACTGGCAAACAATATTGGAAGTCTCAAGGACCATCACTGCCGACATCATCATCAGTTGAGCACTTGAAATTCAGGTAAATATGCGTGCTACACTCGATTTACCATTCAATTGAAACTGATTATACCCTATCCTAATTATACCCTATCCTAAGGGTATATTAAGTTTGATACATAGTTTGTAACATAGAGAAATATGACAGATAGACCCAATAAAGTATATATATAAATGATCAGCATCACTAGCCGAGTCGATTGAGCTATGTCCGTCCGTCCGTCTGTCCGTCCGTCTGTCCGTCCGTCCGTCCGTCTGTCCGTCCGTCCGTCCGTCTGTCCGTCCGTCCGTCCGTCCGTATGTCACCAGTTTTTAGGCCTTAAATTTCGAGCTAGGTTGATGAAATTTTGTATACGAGGTCTTTGGAAAAGTAAGCAATACAAGTGTAAAAATTTTTAAAATCCGCCCACTGACACGCCCACTTTTCAAAAAAATCACTTTTTTTCACTATTTTCATATGAAACTCGAAAAAACTTACTTGAGCAAATATGTAGATATCCACTAAATCTACAAATCGTCTATACATTGTATATGGCCACGCCCACTTTTTAGGGACGTTTACTTCAAAAATTAGTTTTCGAGTAAAAATATTAGTTTATAGGGCAAAATAGAACATTTTGTGTCAATACATTTTCCACCGCCCACTGATACGACCAAATAAGATAGGGATAGGGTATCATACGATCCGCTACAGGCGGATTGTAGCATTTTTCACTGGTTTTTGTATCTATTTGATTCTACGATACGCAAGGGATGATTCTTCTTCTGACTCATTTATTAAGGACAAAGTCATCGATTTATATGGAGAGGGTCTTATTCAGTGAAAATTGAAAATTAAGGGGTTCATGTAAATTGACATTATTTACATGTGTGCACTTCTGATGGTAATGGACTTTGTACAAAAATAAGACTGTGTCACAAAGGTCAGTAGATTGCCATAGTAGCTTCCATGATTATGAGATAAACTTTTAGCCAAATAAAAACAATACTGTGAGTGATATCCTCAACAAGGTCCCAGTGAGTGATATCCTAAGAAGTAGGACCCAGGGCAGTTGCAAAGAAGATAAGGGATCGTTTTCTCCTCCTTCTGAAGGGAGGCCCAGATGTCTGGCATGCAGGTCCGAACAGTGCAGAACCATCAGTTCGTTTGAAAGTTTCTTGTTAAGGTTTGGCCAAAGCTCTCTAGATATTCTGAAAGGACATATTTGCCATAGAGTGTTGGCCTTTCTTAAAAGAAGTAGCAAGTGGAATACCAATCCCCATCTTATGAGATTCGATTAGGAGGGTTTCGGCAAGTTGAACATTTCATGCGCCTCGTTCTCTAAGTAGCAACTCAGCCCATGAACCAGAACACTTAGCTTCCAACGTTGACAAGATTCTCTCAGCTTCAGTTGAACTGAAACAGTCTGTGAGTCATAGATCAGATGACTGGTGAAGCAGCTTCCACTGAAGAAGTCACTATCAACCAACAGCTTGCGTCTCTTCCTAGGCAATGATGGGATCCGGGTATTAAAACAACCTCTTCAACGAAACGCTGGTGCTTAGTAAGGTGGCCAGATTCCTCGATACCATTGGGTTGTTGGCGCCAGTGGTAGTTGTGGGCAAAATCTCCATTCAAAGGCTTAGGTCGAAAGGCATAGCTTGGGATACTCCACTCGGTCCGAAACTAAGTGCAGATTGGTTCGTTTTAGAGTGCCTCAATGGTTGAGAATGGCGAAAGGAGAAACAACAGTGCTTTAGTGCATATGCAGCTCTGGTTTACACGAAGACAAATGGAATGACATCATGTGTCGTTAGTTACGAGTTCGTATCAAGGTAGCCCCGATCGAGTGTACTACGATCCGCCGGCTACAGCTTGCTAGCCTCAACGCTTCAAAACGTTCGAATTGCTTTGGGACTTACAGATACTCCGTATCACCTGAGGTAACCGAAGGACCCCTCTACACTTGAGCCTTATATCTCAAATCCAGTCCGAAAAATTCAGGCGCTCACATCCTCTGGTCATTGGCAACAAGTTTGGTCAGTCCAAAAACCAGCTGATAGGGCGAGTCATGGTAGGTATTGAACCAAAAGAGCTTTTGGAACACAGGTTATGGTTATTTGGCCCTGAATGGTTGAAGGATGACACATCTTCTTTGGAAGCAGGCATTTCGCAAAGTCAGGAAGAGTTAGATGTCATTAGAGATAAAAAGAAGGTACATTTATACACTATGGTTGTGCTAAAGATTCCCGAACTAGAGGCGCGTGGAAGAAATGGTGAAGTTATAACCGTAACTGAGTGCTATAGATCACTTCAAATCATTCTGTACACAGTGGCATCAGTCTATCGTTGGTCTCAGAGAAGACGACATCTACGAACCTTGATTCTCAGCGCAGAGGAATTAAACTATGCTATGGAATCATTAATCCAAATAGAACAAAGTGAGTCGTAGTTCGACAGGTGCGGCAGCTGTTCCTAGTAGCGGACAACTCCTCGCTATAACCGATGGTTCTTCAACATCGATAGGGTGACCCTTAATCTAAAACACCCTGCCCGATTGGAACATTAGGTTCAAAAGATTCTGGTTCCAACAGTCGGCAGAGTTTCTGTACTGCCCGGGTACATATACGATTTAATGTCCTTAGGCTCACCTAGTGTATCAATCTATCGTTCAAAAGCCAATCTTAAGGTGGTCTCAGCTACGATATAACTTCTCTTCACAGAGATGTCGTTCCTGACCTCGCTAGCATTTCTTGGCTAAGATCAAGTGCTTGGTTGTAAAGGATGTCGAACGCGAGAATATTGAGCTCGTTTGCCAGCACTTTGTGACCAAGAATAGAGTGAGTGTCGATGTGCACATCGCTGGAATCCAAGACCCCGGTCGTAAAGTGTCGATCATTTGCCGTGGTGAGAATAAACTTGTCCTAAAGGGACTTCCACGTTCACTTCATGACGTTTTGTGCGTTGTTTGCTGCTTGGTCAGGCAATGTTCTAAAATCTGTGGTCCATCACCTCCTGAAATTGAAATATTGAACAGTTGACGGAATCTATATTCCGTGCCTATGCTAATACGGTTGAAGTGATTTCATCTACTTCGACTGAAAAGGCTGTGCTCAATGCAGTTGCAACTGTGATGGAGTTGATGACGTTCAGGTCAAAAAGGTTGCCAGTATTCATGTACGCAAGGGCGCCCTTATCGCCATCTTTGCCTAGAATGTGGTTCAGCCCTCGTTATCCAGTATTTCAGCCATTTCCCCGCTACAGAGGCAGTACGACTGATCCTGAAAATCAATAATATCATCCACTCAAAATGAAGAGCGAATCTAGTTGATTGAGTACATTCGCTCCAAGAAAACGCTTGCGGTCGGAAGAATTTGAAAATTGAATGGATAACGTTGTGACTTGATCTAAATATGTAGACCGCTGTAAAGTTTGGTTTCTAAGAGTTTTTCTTTCGGATTTCGGAAGGATTACTCTGAATAAAGACCCCCCAACATGTCCCTGAAAAATCTTAAAATGCTGTCTAAATTATTTTCAGCTCTTCACCCTCTTTTTTTTCTTGGTTCTTAAAAAGACCAAAATTACATTCGTAAATTCTCTGAAATTCAAGTTGTTTTTTTTGTTACTTCTCATCAGCAAAACGGTCGGTGGTTAGAGTCCTTTTCAATCGTTGCGTTGGTTTCTCTTGTCTGTCCTTGTGCGCTCATCACATTGACTGTTGAGCTGACGATGGAAAGACAGCAGTCGGCAAATACGAGTACACACATACAAAATAAAAGGACGAACACTGAAATTTTTTAATTAATTTCAACACTTTGCGCATTTAATCAGTGATGTTCCAGTTATTTTTCAGTTTAATTTTTATTTTATTTTTTTGTGCAGTTTCCCACGAGATAAATGCAAGTAAATGGGTAAGCGGAAAATATGGGCTAAGCCATCTGATAATAGTAATTAAGAGCATAATCCTACATTTTTGGGGTTTTTACATTCCTCTTTTTTATTTTTCCACTATTTTTCGCGTTTGCTTTTATATTATTTTCACTGGGCTTTCATGAGAGAGTATAATGCTTAATGAGATCTTTACGACGAAAGGATACTGGTGTGAGATTTAATTTCAACTTGGTAGACGTATTCACAAAAAAATGCATCTGGTGCGCCTCACCGTGCTAGAATGTGACGCGCCTTGGTGATTTGAAGTTGGAGGACGTTGTCATAAAATAAATTTGAAATTAAATTTTGCGGTCTTTAAAGAATTATTTTGGAAACTTAGAAGAGGTTTTTAGAGAAGCTTTTGTTTTCTGAGTAACATTGAGACTTTAGTCATGTGCCGCCGAGGCTTTCCTTTCATTGATTATGTGGGCTTATTGCATGAATCCATTCGTTTGTCGCTGTGAATCATTCACTAAAAAACGACCCTTTCAGAGTCTCACACACGCAGAAAACCAGCGAATGAATGAATCATGTACAAAACGATAACGAAGTTCACTTTGAGAAACGTAATGAAAACGAATAATCATGTTGTTGGTATATACATATGAATGCTTAGTTGCGTAGTAGACTGTGAGTATTCATTCAATCAAAATATTCACTGTGAAATATACAAATGATTCACGAGCCATCAAATGGTTTCATAAAAAATATGTTGAAAATGAGGAGACCATTGACCATACCTATCACCATCACCTTTTGAAGAATGATATATTTGTTTGTATCCTAGTCCACCAAAGCAAAAGATTACTTTTGTTTTCGGTTCGTATAAAGACAGTATTGTATTTCCATCGACGCTACTGCGTTTTTTTTTTTTTTTAAGGGGTACTGTACTCATTTACGACGTTCCAGCAAAATCAAATGAGATCTCACACACACCAGTTTAGATTTCAGCGACTGACTTGACAGTACTGTGTCTGTCATTCTGTAGATAGTTGGTTGGTTGGTGGCTGCCAGCTGAGAAACGCCAACACACTGGGACCAGGAATAGGTTCATTGCGTTACCACAGAATTTGGATCTCGTTATTTTCATCAGAACTGCTTATGTCTATATTATTTATATCTCCTAAGTATAGCATCCTTCTACGAGAGAGAGTTTCTCCGATAATGCTTCTTTCATCGGCATAATTTCCAACTGGATCACGCTACAATGGTTTGGTAGATGGAATGAGAGCTTAAGATTAAGAATTTCTGAGAAAAAACCACCCTCAACTCCATCCTTAGGTTCTGAAATTTTTCGGAATAGTTCAAGAAGTAATAGATGGAACATGATGTCCAGAGCCCCAGAGTGTGGTGCGTAGTGCTCCGCTTACGCACATACAGGCTTAGCGCTGTACCTGGCAAAGAAAAGAGGGTAAGAGCATTCATTGCTTCCTCCAGCGCCGCGCCGTCCACCAGACAATTGCCCCATTAGGGAGTATCGGTCTGAAGACCGAAGTATAGAGCCAGTGAGTTATCCAAGGTCGTAGATCCCATTTATTACCGATAGCGTTTTTGCAAGAGCAGAGTGCTACTGCAGCTTTCTTGAATCTTTCTTGTATGTTGGGTTTCCAGCTCAGCTTCCTATCCATGATGTGATCCAAATATTTAACTTTGTCTGAAAAAGTGACCGCCGTTAATCCTTCACCTTCCAGGATTATCAATAGTTCATTAACCACCAAATTCCAAAGAAGTCGGCATAGAACACCTCCTTGCGGAGTGCCTCTACTTCTTGAGGACATCTCACCCAGCTTGGACTTGATAATCCAACCATTAGGCAGAAGATCAAATCACCAAGTGAGTTGTCAATCTTCAGAGCTGCTATCACCGATGCATTGACATTGTTGAAAGCACCCTCCACATCAAGGAAGGCAAGCATCGTGTACTCTTTATGAACCATGGAGCATTCGATATTACGACCTAGTGAATGTAATGCCGTTTCCACTGATTAACCTTGGCAATAGGAATGCGGTGCCGCTGACAGTTGCTTCCTGTCAATACTGCTGCGTAAGTGGATATCAATCAATCGTTCTAGTGATTTTAAGAGGAAAGACGATAGACTGATAGGTCTGAAATATTTTGGATTAATATGAGAGCATTTGCCTTCTCTTCTCTCCATAATTTGGGGACATACATATTTCAGACAGCTTTTCAAGATTGTCTCAAGCACTGGAAGAATGATGGCTGATGACCTCTGCAATTCGGCAGGTATTATGCCATCTGGTCCCGCAGATTTGTATTGTTTGAAGCTGTGAATTGTCCAATTCAATTCAATATGTTAAGGACCATACCGTCAACCGCTTGGGAACTACCTGGAAAATGAGTGTCAAGTAGTAGAGCGAGTCTTCTCTAGAAGTCGTCTAGGACCCATAGCTTTTCTCAAGAAAGCTAAGTGTTATTGGATTGGAGGAAAAAATTGGTTAGAGGCCTCAGATACTTCATCTATGTTTTCGCAGAAGAGTTTCTAAGATTTGCGAAAAGCTTGTAGATACTGTATGTACAATTTGTTATTACTAACGGAAGACGTGCAATCATTTTCTACTTGAAGGAATCTGGCGTCCTAAGGCTCTTCACTATTTCAGGAGCTTCTTGCCATTCCGGAAAGTAATCTTTGTCGATTATCTATTTCTGGAGAATCACAGGCTAATACCGATTTATGCCTTTCAATTACAGCCTAGATGTGTAAGGATTTAAACATGTTAATGGCCGAGAACCGACAATAATAGGTAAGGCTAGAGGTCTCCCATTCAATTGCCATGCTAGTCCCAAGATTATAGGTAATCCCAGTTCTGATTTGTAAAGCGATAGAAAACACGGGACGTACTTTAGTTTGGTTAAGATTACTGTGGCAGAATGGCTCGCTGTATGTTTGCTGCTGACCTGTAAGAACTCATTGTTTCTTCTCAATTTGTCAAAGGATGCGCGCCATTGCACTTTGGGATCAATTTCACCTCAGTAGCATTTTCTACAAACTTTACACTTGAGTGCTCGACAACAACCACAAGAACTCGAATTAAATTCGATTTAAGGAAAAGTTTCAAAAGTTTAAGAGGCTTAACTCCCCGACATCCGATAAGGAGAAATGAGTAGCACTTAAATCAAGATGACTTAAAATTATAATCCTTGATAGCTCTTTGAAAAAAACCGAAAAATCGGTGACCTAATTATCAATCTATCGGAACTCATCTCGTCAATGTTCGTCGCCATTTGATCGAACCGCGTCTTCCATAAATCATTATCCAATTATCCGTCTTTGTAACCAAATCAAATTACGGTAAATCACTTCAACGCATACTAACCCATCTTCTGTCGATACATACACAACAACAGACAGGACAGGGATAAAACAATTTTCTTCCTCGCCGACGAGATTTATTCGCTTTCGCTTTGCTCCCAAATGACTGGAGCTGCTGCACAGAAGGTCCTCGTCGAAAGAAAAACACTGATGTAGTCCTAGCCCTAAGAGGAGGTTTGGAAAACTATTATTTTACCGTTTTCCTGGGCGTTGTTCTGGAATCCATTTGTCGTCACACTTTTGGGACACACAAAGCGGTGAAAACTACTCGTTTCCGTTTCCTTGTTCCTTGTGCCTTGTTCCTTGTTACTGTTCCAGCTACTACAGAGTCTGAGTAAAACTTCCTGCTGCCATACATGTAGATAATGTGGAAAGTTTTGTGGGAACTTTTTCATTATCAAATTCACAGTGAATCACATCGAAATGGAAAAGGATTTCCAAATGTGTTGTATTCTTTGGTTTTGGTTTGGTACCATATGAGTGTGCATAGTCCCTTTTGCACATGGCGCTTTGGATAGAAGATTTTGACCAGAGATTTGTTTTGTAATTGGGAAAAGTTTGGGTCTTCTTCCTTTTTGGTAAATTTACGAAGCAGAGAATCGGTTACAGTGAAATGATATAATTGGGTCTGTGTAATTGGCCCAAAAGCGAGTAATAACTTTGCTGATTAGTTTATTGTTTTTATGTGTCGTTGTCGTCGTCATGGTTATTGGAACTTTTGTTTTGCTTTGATTAAAGTGCTTTATAAGGTTTTATTTAGCTCGCTGGGGACTGTCTTCTGTAATTGGATGCCATAAATCGAGATTGTATTCATAAGAGATTCTTATTATTTCAATTAATTAATGAATTATTGTCATGTTTTTCGTAGAAATGTAAAAATATTTTTATATTTACGTGATAGGTTTAGACCGTAAACTAAACTGGGAACTGAACACGGAGGAAAGGGTTCGAAAGGCATACAATGCCCTTGTCATCTGTATGAAAACATCAGGGTGTTAATATGGCCGACACTGGACGAACCAGGGCGTAAGCCTGCTTGTTCGGAGTCCAATTTGTTTTCTAGATGTTGAAGATGACAGTCTAATATAATTGACCTTTGCTCGCGGCACTGCCGTCAGGCATTTCCTAGCGAGGAGCGAAGGGGAGACTTCAGCTTTACCTACTCGACTCGTTCGTCATTTCAGTCGACAGCTTTCCATTGTCCCTTCTATCTTCGTCATTCCTTCATGATGGTTGCCATAGAGTAGCTTACTACTTTTCAGGCTCCTTCCTTGCTCAGCATATGGCTGGTGCTGTTGTCTGGGGTTTGGACCTCGTTCAGTCTGTATACCTGCAGAGTATCTCATAGTAAAGTGGATATGCTATGTCTTCGAGCAATAAAGTTGTCTGACCAGTAAGTTTCTGCATCTAGTAGAAGTTCACCTCTCCATTCATCCTCTTGATGCAGGCGTCTATGTTTTTTCAGACATTCTTCAAGGCTGCCCCTCGCGGCATATCAGTTCACTAATCACTGTTGTTATTGTCATGCTAGCAAGATGTTTCCATTGGGCTTGAAGTTAAAGCCTTGCGAGGATCTCAGCCGATTCCTTTTTTTCAATGGCTCTTTATGGATACTGTGGACTCTTTTCTACGAAATTATGACGTACTGCATGCCCAAGCTTACGTTATACACTTGCTTTAAGGTCCATCGTCGGTTCTCTGAGGTATTCCATAGTTACAGCCATTCTGTTCTGTCTCTTGATTGTCGCCATTGTGTATCAATGCTGTCACTCTGACCTCCAGGTCGGTAGGCATTTATTTATCCATCATTGTATGGCTGCAACTAGTGCCCATGCATAGAGGAGTATCGACTTGCTCACTATTGTAAGTAGACTATTTACTAGCTGCGTTGATCCACTTATATCTAGCATCAGTCCGCATACTGATTTATCCCCAATAGCCCTATGTGGTCACATCAGAAAACGTCATCAACAGCAACCGCAGGTTAATTTGGAGGGACTTAGAGTATCCAGACCTCTGTGCCAAGAGATCAACCACAAAAGATCAACGGAAATCATCAAGCTAGGGAGAAAACAAATTTGAACTATGATCGGGATCCTCTCTGGACATTGTCTTCCCGCCAGTAGATTCTGACAATTGTAGATATTGTGAGGACCTAACCTAACCTATGTGATAGGTTGAGTGGAGCTACATGGTTATCATAAGACCCATAGTGGACTATTGCAAGAACCAAGAAACCATTTTTGTCTGAGAAACAAAATTTAATATATTTTGAGACACTTTGAAAATCCGCCCACTTCCACGCCCCATTTTGATAAAATTTAGATTTCGAAGTAATTATATAAAAGTTTTGAAGAATAAAAGCTTTTTCAAGTAAGTAAATTGGTAGAAAAAGGACCTAAAAGGGATAGGATATTACAACAACATCTGCTCCACAATTTGGAAATAAGATTTCAATATTTCTTCTCCCTGAGTGGTATCCAATTTAATTGGAGAGGGAATTGTGAGTGATATTTGCATTCGTTCATAGTTCACAGTTTTTTTTCGCGTTCATGTTGGATTACACTAAAGGTGTTCTAAGCGAGTTACATATTTAATTTATTATGAACTGTGAAAATTAAACGAATATGGTCGGGAATTGTCCATCAAAGCTCTCAATCAATGATCGAATATACAACGACTGCACCGTGGCCACCCATCTTGACCTTAATTCGAGAAGTACAGCTGCAGCGATGGTTCTACAATGTGTGGTTTTATGGTGCAAGTAAATAAAACGAACAAAGCTTATTATTATATTATTTTTAGTGTTCGGTCCGGAAAAAAAGGTAAGACGGAACAATTATGGGTTTGATACGGTGTCTGTCTGTCCGTCTGTCCGTCAGTCTGTCACAGCCCTGTAACTTTTGAACCGTTAGACATAGAGAGCTGAAACTTTCGCTATGTATACATTATGTGGAAGCCTGCACAAGATGGCGGCAATGAATTTCATTTTGGGAGCCCTTTTTGTATGAAGGGCAAAAAAAAATTATTTTGTTCCCCATCATGTGGCATATCAAATTAAAGAGAATTTTGCAAGGGCTCCATATATGTAAGAAATATTTTTTTTCTGGCAAAATTTGTTGAACAAAAAAGCTCGCCAAACATTTGAAAAATGTTGTCCCCCCCCCCTAGCGGCCAGACCATAAGTGGTAAAAATATGAAAAAAATTGGAGATACGTAGAATTTAGTGTAGATTGTAAAAACAATACGAAAATTCCTGTATTTTATATATTTTCTGAGAAAAATTAAAAAAATGGGGCATCTAGTTACCCCACTGTATCTCCCCCAGTTTTCATGTTATCCAAATAATTTTTACAGCAGATCATTTTGATACTACGGTTTGCTCAAGTTTTAAGTTTCATCTAAATCCGCTAAGTAGTTCCCGAGTTACAGATTTTAGAAGAGCGCATGGACTTCCCTATAAGCTCTTCTCTTGCTGCTACTGCATTCGATTTCGATTTTTCAAAAACTAAGTCATTTGCACGAATAGATCGTATATGTTAGCTCTATGCTGCTTTTGAAAACTAAATAAATTTAAAAAACTATGTATTTTTTTTTTTTCAAAAATATTTTTTTTTTTTAATTTTTAAAACTCTAAATGCTGTATTCCTTCGCATGTCACGTATTGCCAGAGTTTAGCTTTAGTTAAACCATTTAACAAGCAAAGTACCGTTACAAGCATTTTTATCCAAAAGCTTGGTACGCCATGTTTTATATTGAAAGTGTAATTTAAAATGGACTGGAATCTCAGCTAAGTATTACTAGGACATACCTACGTACAAGACATTACATTATTCATATCAAAAAAATCCGGAACACTATTGCACGAGGCTCTCCCCGCACTTGCCCAATTTTTTTAAATTAATTCTCATTCCCTCATATCCAAAGGAATAGTATGTACACACATACTACATACATGTATTTGTTTTTTTAAGTTTTACAAAAAAAAATTTAAATTTTTTTTGTATACAAATCGCAGAAGCGAAACTTTACCCAGCAGACGTCCTGATTATACGGTAATACATACATTATGAATTTTCATTTAAAATGATGGTACATACATATGTGTGTGCAATGGAAATACCTGCTGTTATTTCTAGACCAAGCACATCAAACTAAAAAACAAAAAAACCTACACACCTATTTATTTTTTTGTTTTAATTCGAAAAAGGGTAGTAAATTAGTTAAATTAATCGGAAAAAGTTTGTAAAATGAATTCCTCTTGCTAGGAAAATGCAAGCGATTTCAAGAGCGTTTTTTTCCGACTGAATTCTTGTACTTCAGATTGCAATTTGATTCTACAAATCTTTTTTTTTTTTTTAAAAAAAGAACTTTGAAGCTAAAAAGGGTTATGAGTACAATCAGTCATTGACACAGTTTTTAGCAGCAGAACGTGATTAATTCGATGGAAAATATTGTAAAACAAGATTGCTATATGGTGGGTGGATGTAAATATGCACTTAAAATTGGTATATGGATGGATAGAGGGCTGCAAATTGATGGTTTATTGTACATAGGCTAGTGCTTAGCTGCATGCACTTAAATTATGCATATGTTAGCTGGGTAAGTGTCTTTTTATTTTTTCGAAGTACGACAATTAAAGGGGGAACTCCCCTTTCTGGGGAGAATTAAAAAAGTGATGGCAAATGCAAGGATGTTGGTACATATTATCTCATAAGAAATAAAAGAAAGCGTAGGTGGCAACAAACTTGGTGTCTCTCTCAATAAGGCCACAAAAGATCTTAGATTCGAGATAAAGCTAAGCCGACATGAGACAATGGAAAAATACCTCTCAGAAGTATCTGCTGCAAAGAGCACCGAGTACTCATTTAAGAGACCAACAAATCATATTCCACCAATTCGATGTGGTAACGGACAATGGGCTAAAGCAATGACGAAGAATCTACAGCTGTTGCTGATCATTTAGCAAATACCTTCAGGTCTAATGATACTCTTGGTGATGAGTGATGAAAGTCACAGTTCTGTGATATCACCGATCACCATGTGCGAGCGAAAGTATGAAATAAGGCGCCTAAAAGACAATAAACCTCCAGGTTTTGACTTGATTACTGCAGAATTGCAAAGTAAAATGTCGCATCATTACCTCCACATGGTGCCCTCTGGATAGCTACATTGTAGTGAACTAACGATGAGCATATGCCAAATCCGTCAATGAATGTGTAACACTCGGACCTGCGCGAGCCGGATGAGGCATCTTTTGTTAACCTGAACGCGTACTACGTCTCAGAAGTCTGACAAGAGTCCTCAGAAAGAGGACAGAAGGCGGATGAGTTCTCTCGATAGAACCAACGCTGGACAGTTTAGCGAACCTTACATGTGCTACTTCGACATATTCGAAGCTTAGGTCTGTAAGGATTTCCACGACTTCATCATTGTTATGGAATGGAGATGGTGGCGGATGAACCCGAAATGGGTGAACGGCAGCGCTTGTACGTCCGAAGTGAGTTACTGAAGTCGGTCTCTCAGACTGGGCCTGGGTCCTAAGGTCTGGAACTGGCCCTCCAGGCTGGCGGTTGTGCCGTCCGGGTAACCGCCTTACCACGTAAAAAAATTCTAATTACCTAAGCAACGGGTGAGTTAAACACTTACGAATAATGACTAAAACAGTTTGCCCTGAGTATGTGCAAGGCGTTTGGAAAGTAGCCGATGTGATTATGATACCTTAACCAGATAAGGACCCTTACGAGGTATCATCGTCTGAGAGAATGATTTTCAAGTGTCTTAAACAAAGAGTAGAAATCTAATGCCAGTTTAAATTTCGAAGTAAGCACTTCACAATAGAACAAGTACACACGAGTAACAACCAATCGAAAGAGCATTAGAAGAAACAAAGTCCTAGATGCAGCAAAGGCTTTTGACAGAGTATGATATGAAGGTCTACTCAAAGTGTACCCGCCCGAACAGTACTTTCAGCTTTAGAGTCCTATTTAACATCGCATTACTTTCGCATAAAACAGGAAGACTGTTGTCCTTAGCTAGTGCAGCTCAAAACCGGAGTCCTTCAAGGCTCCTGTTATACTTCCTCTGTATCAAAGATTTACCAACAACACCATTCACTAAGGCTGCAACCTTTGCCGACGATACTGCAATCCTAGCAGTGAGACCATTTAGAGATACAACGTCAGATTCCAAGCAAAAACTGTAAGCTGAGTTTAGCTAACCCACTATGTATGTGCCGCTCTATTTCCAAGTACATAATCTGAAATATCTGCAAAATCTGTCAAGTAGTCCTCAAGTTAGAGATTTAGATAAAAGGATGCATTCCTTTATTCATCTTTTTTTTTTCGCTGGAAAGCAAACATTTGCAGTATAAGAGTCCTGTTCCTAGTTTGTGTATAAAATAACGAGCAAAGACATCTGATCTTTTATCCTGAACATTATTTGAAAGTTATGCAAATCACATTCTTGAATGCCAAACTTATCCGGAAATGTGTCTTTCTGCGTTTCTGACAAATAAATTGCGCGATAGTAATTCAAGATACCGCTTTGTAGTTCGTGGAAGGAATTTCCTGAGAAGTATTTCAAAATGGTATTTTCCTTCTACTATTTCCAAGTAGATCCCTTCACTTCTAAGAATATATTTCAGGTGAAACGGATTTCACAGGACTTTAAGGGACTAACAGCAACTGAAATCTTTGCCTTAACGATTGTAGTTGCCATTAAATTCTGATTTGGAAGATTAATAGCATTCAGAATCAATCAACGATTTAAAAACTCCCTCAACGGAACTAAAGACAAAATCTTACAAAACTAAATAAACAGAATACCATTAAGACTAACCTTTGTTGTTGCAACTTGTAAAATTCTCGAGAACACCACTTAAAATGACATTAAGTCCTAAGAGAAAAGCCATCAACGACATGATACTAACTGGGGGGAAACTTGTTTAATTTTTTTTTTTTTGTCTTTGTTCCGCACTGCTTGCAAGTATATATGTAGATACTCTCAAGCCAAACTGACTGAAGGACATGATGTTAAATGAACTGATGATTTTTACGATTATTTGAATATTGTTGCTATTAGCTCGACGAGGCGTAACAGCGAAAGTTCTTTCATGTTACAAAATTGAAACAAAAATATTGAAACTTTCCCCAAAGTATGTTTCCTTGGTAATAGAGAAACGCGCTTAGGATAACACACACACACACACACAGGAGGACCCATCATCTTTTAGCCAGACACACACAGAGAATGGCGAACAGATTGAAGTTCTTTTTCTTCGTGTTCGTTCGTTTTGTCTCTTTTTGGCTCGACGATGGTTGTTTTAATAATATCATTTTCTGTTGCCAAATTTGTTTGAAATTAATGAACCGTAAAACGAATAAAATTGATGTTAAATGGATAAAAACATCAATGGATTGGAAATGAGCCCAAAAGCAGAACACACACAAAAAAAAAGAGTTGAATATGAGTTTTGTTTTTGGAGACTCTTCTGGCAGAAGTACCCAATTCCGCTGAGAACCAGGATAACAGGTATAGGTCGTTGAGTTGTACTGGAAATGATGTTGCCAGGGTGACCCAAATTGCATTAGATCTCACCCACCACAGGAAGGAGTCAATTTTATGATGAATTGGCTGATAATTGGGTCACAGGTTGTCATCTTCTTATATTGCTTGCCAGTGGAAACTTTATTGATTTGTGTAGGGCTATTAACCCCGCAGTCTAGTGTCCTCTTAAGGAGTTTGAAGTTTCTCTTCTCCTATGGAATTATATTTAAGGATCCAACAAACTTATTTAGCCTTGGCGAGAAGTGTTCCCCTAAGGGTTCTCTCTATAGACCAGTTTGTTTTAGAAATCTGAAAACGAACCATGAAACGTCTTACGTCTGGGAGCATCCGTTTAATCAGCCTACATCCAGGAGAGACATGCCACGCACAATTGTGTTCATTAGAAACCCAATCATTTATGGAAGCACTGACCGTAGATACTACGACCCTTCCATCTATTCCTAACGATGTGACTTGTAGCCATTAGGATTGCAAAAATCTGGAAGACAGAGGCATGCTTACCCCATGAGTATTGCAGTTATCGTCTTCCACAAATACACCTCCCATCAGGCAGCCTCTGGTCCTTAATCGGTTTTGGAACCGTCTGTGAAAATATGACTACACGCCTGCCTCAGACACTGGCGGCACCCAGTCCTGAATTCCTTGAAAATCGACCTCATACTTGCGCCGCAACTGAAGCTTTGGAGTCAAAGAATCAGACGGCATAAGACCAGGTTATAGGATAGGTTAGGTTAGGTATGTGGGTTGGCAGAGGAAACAAAATACCTCCGCCACACTCAGATCAGCACTGACCCATTGTGTTATCCATGGGGGGCTTATAAAAGTACCCCTTGCCGTTTTAACCCACGAATATCTGGAACAAACCTCCTATGGTTGTACATACTCGTTATCCTTGTATACAAACCATCCTGATGTTCTGATGAAGTTCAGTAACATGTCGGTATTAACATTGGAGAGTTCTCCTAAATCCTGAAAGAAGCACATAGGATAAGTGTCGTGCAAGATAAGCAAAGTAAAGCTCCAGTGCGTCTCCTATCAAAAGCCACCACGTCTGAATCTGTGAATAGCTTTTAACGAACATCCCATGATATCAAGAGATTCAGCAGAGCATCTAGAGCAGAGCCCCGTACACCCGAGGCAAACTGTTTTTTGTAGTCTGCCGCTAGAGGCAACCACGTATCTACGAGAGAGAACCTTCCACCAAACTATCAACGCATAAGCCAGAAATGATCTTATCATGGCCTAATAGATCCAGAGGACCTTTTACAGTGACAAGCCCCACGTCTTTCCAAATGCGTCCTTACACTGCCAGAAAACTGAGAGGGACTTAGGTGTTTTCTTGATTCTACATGTTTTGACAAAAGAAGCCTTTTATCCAAAATTACTCCAAGATATTTGTGTTCAACTGAGAGCGAGATGGTGACACCGTTTAGTATTGGCTGAGTCAGACCGGCCTTGATCCTCTTTCTCGTGAAGAGAATGACTTTCGTCTTGAGGGAATTGACCAAGAGCCCATTCCTAGTGAACCACTCATCGATTATGTCCAAGGCTACCTGGAAGATTCCCTCACTTAGGCTGGGGTTATAAATGCTCACAAACAAGGTCCATTATGGTTTTAATCACCCACTTTAATAAGTCTAGGTCTAGTCTTGAATGCTTTCACGTTATAGCGTTGGCTTAGTATTGCAGTTACAACACAAGTAGATCATTCAATCAATGCTCCTGATGTAAGAAGATTATTAAAGGAAACTCGTACGTGTATTTGGATGTTCACTTGATCCAGATTTCGTCCGATTGCAGGCAGGACAACTTAGTTACGTTAACAACCGATAAACTCAGCCACTTAATATTTTTTCCCATGATTTTCCCACACATCTTCCATCAGAGCGTGAAAGTCTATCGAATACAGCTACTCCAAACTCTCCTCAATGAAATTGCTTTAACAAGTAAATGGAAATCTTAACCTGCTTTAAGTTCCATTCCATTTCATTGTGTATGCAAATCTAGTTGATGCTGGAGGAAAGTTATTGTCTCTAACACCTGTCTTGGTAAGCTCATAGCTTATCCTTAAGTTTCGGGCGGCAGGAAATACTAGACAATGCGTTACTACAGCGCAAAGATAGGGAGTCTGACTTCCTTACACAGAATGTAGTAGGTATTCTTTTGCATCAGCCCTTAGGGCGAATGTCCTTTTTTGTCTTTGCACGACACAACTGCGAGAGACACGACCACCCGTCAGCATTGGGTGTAATGGAATTTTCTCACCAGATGCACTCGGGGGATTATTCAATTTTAAAACGTAATCTCCAGGGATTGTGGTGACAGCGAGTGTAATGAAATTCATAGTGTAATCCAATCTAGCACACGAAAGTGTTAAATGTGTCAGTTGTCCTTGTCGTTGGTTTTGTGCTGGCTGCAGGTGTGTGGTTTCTTGTAGTCAGATTCCCATGAAATTTTGTGGTGTGAAGAAGGAAAATAGCTGGATTAATTATGCAATGAAATCCGAGCTACGGAACTTGATTTAACTGCCCTTTTAAAGAAAAGTGTTCCATAGGTTTGATGTAAGTAGGGCGCCTATGAACACAACCATACGACGATAGCCTCCGATAGGTGCATTGCACACGATGCAATGGAACCCGCTTGCTCAGGATGGCAGGATACGCGGCGATCCTAGGAATACGTGGCACAGAAGAGTGGAGAAGGAAGCACGGCAACTGGGAAAGAGTTGAAGCACATTTTCAGAACCGGACACGATAGCGCTTGGCATCTGAAGAAGAAGTCAAATGGTAGATAAGCTTCAATGTGGGCTACAGCCATTCAATACAGAAAAAGGATATGCACAAGGCGATGACCAATGCCTCCGACAGATCAAAACACCAAGAACAGATTTGGTGATGAAGTATTCTCTCTTCTCCTTGTAAATTTTGCGAGTGGTTTTCAAATGAAATTACTTTTAAAATATCAAACTGTTTTCAGGTTCATTGATACTCGACAAAAGCCCTTGTTAATCTAATCTCTCCCCTCCCCTATCATATTTCCAATTTGAAATTCATTAAAAATGACACTGGGTACGGGAGTCATATCTCAAACCATTGAACGAATCCATTCAATAAGCACTCAACCTTCAATATTGGGCTTCTCTTCGCATACCAATCTCAGATTTCTATCAGCTTTCCTTATCTCATTCGGGACCGCCTATCCCGTGGTAATTTCAAGTCTCTGTATGGCTGTGCATGGCCACCAAAAATAACTGTCAAACCAATTCCAGACATTTGTCCAAAATGGCGCCAGTACCAATAAATGAAGGCTAACGAACCACCATCCGAAATCAGCCACAAAAAAAAAAGCACAAAGAGAAGGCGAAAAAAAGAAGAAAAACAATCTTCTGGAGTAAAAATTGCCAAATACCAGGACGAGAAGGATATCTATTTTTAGGGGGCGCTACCCGACGACGACGACGACGATGAGGAGGCAATCTCTATGGAATCAAGCCAACCAACGTATGTTAGAAATTGCAGTTCGTTAACGTGATATGAATATGAAGAGGATATTTTCGGTTAAGCTTCCAAGGATTTCTCTCTTTCTCTCTCTCTTCCTTCACATTGTTTCGCTTAGCCGTTTAGAGCGGTGCCGGATGCCAATATTTTTCGGATGCTGTACAGTGTTGGGTTTCTTTTTGGACTAAATTGGAAAATACTATGAATAATTGTTTACAATGTTAAGAAACAAACAAACAAAAAAGAAATTGTTTATTCTTTGCTCCTCACCACTTTTACTCGATTCTGTTTTGGCAAAAGAAAAATGATGCAGGAAGGAAGTGTATTTTTGTTTGAGCACTGTAAGGTTTGAGTAATTTCTTATAGTGTTTTGTAGAATAGATCCTTTGGATTAGGAAACGATGTAGAGCATAAGGACGAGAAATGTTTTTCGTTCTAATCAGAGCACGTTGTTAAAGACCTTATAGAATTGTAACCTTCATACTCAACTAAAAGCGAAGCATACAGATGGTACCCAAGCTGATATGGAGTTTAGTGAAAGCACCGACGAATAGGAGCCTTTTAGAGGAGAACTTAACAAGGCAGTGGGACTCAAGGCTTGGCAGAATCAAGGCCATCATTAAGGATTCTTGTCCATCGACCATTAGGGGCCATAGGCAACAGCCTTCTGTGTACTGAAAAGAAGGTACTACTTTGAGTTACATGGACTAAAGTCATCGCACGTAGAAAATTGGCAGAAGTTCTGGAAACTGGTTCGCAGTATTAAAGGAAGGAGCTTCGTAAATGGGCTAGGCCCTAGCATCCTCTGTGAACAATGAATCCAGTTGAGCTTGGTAAGAACTTGCCCGAATAAAACCCGTGCTTCCCATTCGACCCGGCGGCGAATCCAGATGGAGGATAGGAGAGGAGAATGTAATGTTGTAGACGTTGAACACCTCCACGGAACAAGAGTTATAAACCTCCTAAGTCAAGGTGTCTAGAAATACGTGCCGAGGTCTGAATGGAGGAGGGAGTTTAAACATATGCATCGCAAGCATAATATCCCAATGAGATACAGGGCGACTTCTCAAAGTAACCAGCCTTACACATGTACGGGAGCTCTGCAGGTGCAGACGATACCCAATACGAATACAATTACGGAGTCAGAAGATGAATCTCTAATCCGTTCTCCATTTTCCGAAATGGAGACAAAGAATATCCCCACATCTATTATAAATGCTTTTTAGTCGCAATTAGCCCAACGGACTAGGATAACTACAGAAGGTATGCTCTTATATCCTAGCAAACATGCTCAGGCACCAAAGGCACCAAGCACTGTCATGGAGACTTTGTCTTCTAGAGCTGGTACTCAGGCTCCAAAACCACCAAGGAACTAATACTCCCGGATATAAACAAAAAGTCCAAGCAAAAATACGAATACGGGGTTCAGAAGTGACACATTGCGGGAAAAAATAGGGATGGCATAGATCTTGAAGAGGCTAAGCAGAACGAGAGAGAATGATATGCTTCAGTCCTTGAACAAAGGGATAAGGATACCATGGAAGCCGAGCCAGCTACAGTAAGCGTTGCAGGTTAAGTTTGAGGTTAAAGAGGCATTCTGCAGTGTAAGGGATGACAAAGCAGCAGTATATGACTGTACTAATTTTCTCCGTGATGGACTGACCAGCTGGTGTAACACTATATTGGAGTTCGCATATGTCCCCCAGTGGTTGAAGGAAACACTAATCTTTCTTTCCACGTGGGTTTCGTGGCTCAGTGGGTAGTGCGTTGGATTACTGCGCAAAGAGTTCTAAGTTCGAATCCAGGAAAATACCACGGAAAATATTCATGGCCCCTCATTTTGCGAGCGTCTAACAACATCCAAGAGTATTTGCTGCCATGAGAAGGCTTTTCAAAACCTCCTTGCCCATCGGATACGGCATAAAACTGAACTTCAGTTACGTGGAGAAATGTATACCACGCACAACATGTTGTGAGAAGAAGGGCCTTGGCCCTTTATGGGCTGCTTAGATTGAAGGTTGAACAAATGGATAGTGGCGAACAGTTTACTGAAGGAAGAGGAGTTTAAGGTCAGGATACTCACCAACTTACATATTCGTTGTCAGCAGGGGTCTTGACTTAAGGGCAGCCTTCGATGACAGAGGACAGAAACGCCTTCTTGTATAAGCTGTATGGATTGGGAATGACGCTGAAGTTTGAAAGACTTATTGAGAATCCATATGCCAATACTAAAGTGGCAGTTGTGAATGGTGAGGTACTGTAGGCAAGGGTTCACACTCAATCAGGAGTTAGGCAGGGATGTACACTAAGTTCAAAGACATTTTCTCTTTTTATTGATGATCTGATCGACTACTTACCAGGTGGTAGAGAATATACAAGTGCAACTCATGATCAATCCTACTCTTCACAATTAATGCAGCTCGCTGTTAAAGATAGCTCGAGTCTGTTGAGAATCATATAACTTGTAATGAGTCTCACCATCAGTCTTAGCTGGATTCTGCTTGAGTTTAACGCTCCTTTTTTGTGTTGTGTCAGGTACTACTCGGACCTGACCTGACCACTATCCATATATCTACTGGGATTATTTGTCGTCCAAGATTCTTTTTGTAGGACAAACTGCTTGGTTGTTACATCCTCCCATTCCCTGTGGGACGTGATTTGTGGTTTGCCAGCGGTCGTTCGCATGGATTCAATTTCTGATACTTCCCTCGTTCCTTCCTGGACGGGCGTTAGCCAATTCTGGGTAAAGCAACCCAGGTCTGAAACGACTCTACTCCTTCTACTCTGCAGAGTCTTAGTATTTGGTGCCGTCCTCCTGTTACCTTTGGAGTTTGCCGAGGCCTCGTCTAGTGACAGTAGACTGGGATGTTCTGTACGCGGCTCTCTGGTTAGTATTGGTGCGACAGCCAAAAGCAGCCTGAATTCGAAGCTAATCTTGTTACCCTATTTCCAAACGCCTTCTATCTTTGGCCCTTTTCTGCTGCTGGGCTCCAAAAAAAAGTTCCTTTTTGAGCAGTCAGCGCCGACTTTGCTTCACTTTTGCCAAAAGGTTTTGTAACTTAATGCTAGTTACCATATTTTCTGACGTGAGGGCATTAGGGGACTTATACCCTGTCGGGGATAACAGAGCCGTGGCTCTATCGATTCTTGGATTCATACCACCTCTCCATTCTTGACTTTTTTTTATGCTGTATACTCTCCGTGCTGCTTAAATTTGCGCTTTTACAATTTCACCGCATGTTTTTCTGTTAGTTTTAGGACCTACCCTGGATCCACTCCAGGTACAGCTCAAGAGTATCGACACGGTCTCTACTAAGCCCTCCGAGTTAAGCTGTTCCTTTTAAGCATAAAAACTTTCAAATAAATTCTGTATCTGCCTGGTATAAAATCCTTATTTTTTTAAACTCTCTCTTGATTTGATTTCAATATAGCAAAAATCCTTCTCAGGATTACAGCTCAGAAAGGATAATATTTTCCAATCCGCTTTCATCACACATGTCCGCTATATTACAAAGCAATATGTCAAAATTTGTATCAACCAAATTTTTTGTTCAACGAAATCCGCTCTGCAGCTTGTCCTAAAACCTCACTCTTTTTTTTTCTGTTAGAATTCAATATTTTGTTTCATAATCCTCGACATGTCAACATCAGGTGATGATTTTTTTCCCCCTTCGAAATTTCGTGCCTGGAATTCGCAGTAAAACGGGAACAAATCCAAACAATGGGGCATATTTTTCATCAAAAGCGCAGCGGGCATGAAAAACACTCTCCTTTCTATGTGTGTATGCGTGCTTTTTATTCCATTTTCATTTGTTACATCGGAATTACATTATATGTAGGTACTGCTGTCAAAATGACAGATAACCGGCAGTGATGAATATTTTCTAAAAAAAAATCCTACCCTTCCATCATAGACAGGCTTATCATGCTACACATGATGATCATTACAAAAAAAAAAGAAACTTTAAAAAAAAATAAGTTTACCATGTGTCGAGGCGGCGAATTATCCTCGTCATCGAGGAGAACCGCCGCTGTTCTGTGGTGATACCCCTCATCACCATGATGAATGGCTGACAAGCAGTTGATATGCAGAAAGGAAAACCGTTTTTGTTCTACAAGCACCCCCCTGCATAATAAACAAAAAGGATATCGACCTCCCGGTTTATGACTTTTTTTTTAAATATTACCTTGCACTGAATAAGAGCCAACCAAGACGTGTATAGCTTTTATTATTGAAGGTACAACATTTGCAGGGTGGAGGCAGGTTGAAATATTTGGCTTCCTTGATGCATGTCATTTTGGGAGGATTAGCTATGTTTTGGGTTATGGAGGACCTAATCATTTTGGTAGGTGAAGCTAATGGAATTGGACGAGTTTTATTCTCGTTAGAATGCAGGTGGTAGATGTGAGCCTTGTCACTGCTCACTTAGACGAACAATTCGGGTCCATTGTGCCCAATCATTTACCTGGAAACACTCTAAAGGCAGTCCGCTGTTAGAACCAACCAGATAGTGATATGAATCTCCGGAGGTCAATCAGATGAACGATCCCTAAGTCCTCCAGATAAGAGAAGAAATGACTACCAGACGTTCCCATTCTTCTGACGGATAGGGAAGGACAGTCACACAACCGATGACGAATAGATTCTTGCAACAGTCATTATACAGCACATCGAGTCGCTCCGCGTGAAGGCCAATGGCACAACGCCCGGTAATTAAGTCAGAAACGGCCCAGAGTTCATAATCTCTTCTTGCTAAAGGCCGGCCATAGCGAACTGGCAGTTACGTACATACGTCTCCAGATGAACAGCATTTGTCTGCTTGACAGGTGACTTCAATAACTTTTTCCGTAAGAAGCTACTACAAAAAGAAGGGCCGGCAATATGTGGAGCGTCGAGCCTTTTCTAGCAAACTGGTCAGGCTTTTTGTTTCGTTCGATATCCATATGGATTGGCGCTCAACTGAAGGCCACCGTATTGAGTCTGGGTCCATCGTTTAGAAGTGATTTGTAGGTTCCTTGACCTAATTATAGCAGAGCCTTGATGGTTGCCTGAATGTGTTAATTGACAGTGATTGTCTTTCCAATGATAATATTCTTGCGTATAATTTCAGCAGCCTTCAGCTTGAAAGACGCTGTAGTCGTCGCTTATTCTAAAGGAGTAGTTTATTCCTTCCTAGGGCTTCACAATAGACTGGACTGGTTCTCCAGTTTTTCCAGTAAAATTTCTCTACAGATTAGTTTCTTTTAAGAATCTGGAAATGAAAATAACTCCACTGGAGTCTCACCTGACTTCTTGCAGAATATGCAAAGGCCTTCATATGTTATACCTAGTTTCCATAGATTCTCACTCAGTTTGCAGTTTCCTGTTAGTAAGCCAGTTAGGATGCGTAAGTTATTCTTACTAAGGTTGTAGTTTCCCAGTAGTTTCTAAGCTTGCCTTAGGCCTGTGATATTCTTCCAGGTTCTTGCCCTGTCTTTTATTTCCGTCTTCCTGATTTTTTCGCGTACAGTGTGATCCCGTATGCCGCAGAATGGTTCGGGTCCAGTTAAGGATTCTGCGGCTCCTTGTCTTGCCAGGCGTCCGCTTCTTCGTTACCTTTGATCCCGACGTGTCCAGGGATCCAGTAGAGTGTGACCTTGTTGTTCATGCCTAGTTCATTAAGTTTGCGAAGGCATTTCCATACGAGATTTGATGATGTAGGAATCAAGCGCTCTAAAGGCTGACAGTATTGTTATTCCATTGATACGGATGCACCACTCTATTGTCCATTTTTCAGCTTGAAAGATGCTGGTACTCTTGTCCATGAGTTCTTAATGTTTCGTCCTTGCCCCAAACACTCCTGCAACCGTTCCTTCCTCGGTTCACGAGCCATTTATTGTGTGGTTGCTTAGTCTATATATTGTAGATTCATTGCTCCTAATTTCACGCAGACCTCCTTCTCAAAGCTAGAATTTCTATGTACAGTCATCCTTGATAAGCGTGTTATATTCTGTGAAACCAACGCATTTCTCTCTTCCGATGCCTTCTTCTGTTGTCTTTAGGATTTTTTGGTTTGCGTGAATTCTAGGAGTACTTCCATAGCTGCAGTTGGCCCATATAACACAGAGGAACGCTCGGCATTGCACTTTAGTGATTGACTCGTTCGTTGATACTAGACCGGTTGCTCTTTCTCGAGTTCCTCAAGTCTTACTCACTAGGCTCCTGCTGATCCCGGGTGTTCTTTAATGGTGATCTCATCCATGTGCTTCTTCCACTATATAAAGTCCTAGATACTTCACTTCTTTTACTGCTGTTAGTATCGCAACTGAAAGTCGAATTGGTTCTGTTCTTTAGTTCCTCTTTCTCGAGAACGGTGGTTTGAGCTGGGTTTATGTTGAACCTCACTATTTAGCACATTCTTGAGCGACATTTAGCCCCCTTTGTATATTATCACAGAGAGCTTCCCGGAATCATCCCTCGGCTATCAACACTATGTCATCAGCACAAGATTGACAGTTGACTCCTAAGATTGTTAGTTTTTCAAGTAGTTCATCCACAACAAAGCACCACATAAGAGGAGATAGAAGAGGACCCCTCTTGTCTTCCGGTCTTCCTTCTTTTTGTGCTGGCCTTGATGATTATATTCGATGTTTGAGTTCCTGCTGTTCTCGTTCTCAGGAGCTCATACATATACTGTTCCGCTAACCTCTTTCCTATCCAGCGCTCGTTTAACAGATTGATGCGAAGTATAATCAAATGTTCCTTCGATGACGAGGAAGACGTAGAGTACTTTGTCTTTTGGTTCAAAAGCTCTGTCGCCAGAGCTATCCGTTAGATAGTTAAGAACTGTCTCAGTAAATCTGTCCACTGTCTGTACGTGTGCTGACGGAAGAAAAAAGGAATGTATTAAGTACATATTCCATAAGGTAATTATCCACAGCTTTCTCCATTATTTTAAGAAGAGACGGTGGTGGTGGTAGGTTGATCGTCGACTTCGGCCGTGTTGGGCTTTTGTTCCCCACTTTTGGAATGAACACAACTTACGCCCCTCCCCACCGTTTTGAGATTTATCACAGTACAAGACTTCTTTTTTAATATCCTTGCTAGGTGTGGAGTTTATCTTGCCTCCTTTGAAGTAGGGCTGAATATAGCTTCAAATACATGTACATCTCGATTTTTATCGACTTTTAAAGGAATTCAATGAAAACTTTGTACTTAAAGTTTCACAACCTATTAAATTATGTAATTATTTCCATCTAATTGTCTTAAATTAATCACGACAGCGACTTGTTAGCAAATCACGTGGTTGACATTGCTCGTGCACCTGTCAAAGCAACCAAAACTAATAATTAATTTATCGCACTACAGAAGCACAGTACCACCACCAGCAGCAGCGGCAGCTAATTCTAAATTATCTGCGGAATAATATTCATTTGAGATAACGAAGCACTAATTTCATCACTTTAGTACAGCGGCGTAGGCGCATTCGAACAACCCTCACGATGTTATCCTTTGACAAGTTTATTGACACAATTACAAATTGAGACGTTTAAATGCAAATCGGTAATGCCATTGCCTCGAGAATCTGAATGACATGTATTCAATTTAGCGGATGGCTTAAATTCTTAAAGGAAATTAAAGTATCAAACCTGGTGAATTGTGTTTGTGTGTTTGGGTAAAGGATATAGGCGAAATGGGGCGAAAAAATGCACGAGATCACGCGATGTCCTGTTGACTTTAAATGTTTATCGAGTGCAGGCAGGAAGACTTTGAATTTCATAAACATCCTGAGAATGCATACTACCATGAAGGCTTTAGACTTAAAGGATACACATCCGATTCGTATTTATTGCTTCCTCGAAGAGTAGTCCTCCTGCTGTTCAGGAAAGTGCATATTTTTCTTTTCGTTTTCATTAAGAATGCCATGAAGTGGAATACAAAGTGATACAAACAAAAAAAATTGGAGGTGGTGGGCTTGAATCCAAAAGCTGATTGCCTGCGCTTTTGGAATCCTTTTTAGTTTCTTTAGGAAAACAATTTCAGAAAGCAATTGCAGTCTTTTAAACAAGGTCCAGCGCTCAGCCTGTAAATGCATAAGCTGGACACTACGCACTACACCCTCTGCGGCACTGGACATCATGTTCTATCTATTACCTCTTGATATAGTCAGCAGGTAAATGGCAGCGAGTGCGGAGAACTAAACTAATTTAGCCTAAGCTGGCCCAAATGTGTTGGCGTTTCTCATCTGGCAGCTACTCCCAACCAATCAACCATTCGTCAATTGCCATGAGGACATAGTTTGGGGGTAAATACCGCAGCAGCAACCAATCTGCGGACTAAGCAATTTGGTATAAGAATCAATCGTTCCAGTGAAGTTTGGACGAAGACTTGAAGATGTATACCTAGAAAGGGCAACATCTTGCTTATTGCAACTGAGTTATCCTCATGCTCGACAGACAGAGTCTTTCTACCTTCTTTACACTTACTTACTTAAGTTCTGTATCCTCTTATCAGCGTCCATAACGTCTACGAGCCATCTTGTGTGGTTTCTGTCGATGCGTCTCAGCTCAGTCGGCATCCTTCTTGACCGTTCTGCGTCATCTCCTCTTTGGGCCGTCATCGCGTGGTTAGCTAAAGTCCTGTCAAATTTTCAAAAGTGTTGTCCTTGGCGCTCTGTGAAATTGCTCAATCGGTCCATGTTGAGCATGGCTGCTCTCAAGCCGTTGGATCTTTGAACGACAGCAGTGCGTAACTTGGCACCAGATGGTGATCTGTTTCCAACCCCAATGCCTGCTCCTAATCTGTCTTGACGTCTTAAACGACGACTGACGGAAAAATGGTGAAAATAGGCTGGTAAATGGTTGCCTGTCAGTTGACAACTAACTGATTTTATGACAGGCTTTGTGCTCAAACATGGTGCCACCTATGACCAGACGATTTGGGTGTAAAAGTCAACAAAAAAGTCCTTTTTTCGGTTTCGGTCCCATAACATGTTTGAGTCTTTTGTTGTCGTTGCCTACCTTGGCATTCAAGCCCCCCATCACTATGACAATGTCGCCGTTGGGTGTTACATTACATTACATTAGAAAGAGCTCCCAACTGGTTAAAGAAGGTTTCCATTTCTTCTTCAGATGAACCATCCGAGAGGGCCGAACACAGTACAATGATGACGTGTCCTACTCACGTGTGGAATCTGGCCATTAAAATCTTATCACCGTGCGACAGAGTATTAGGCCTCTGCGCGCTGTAGGTGTTAACAGGAGCTCGAATCCATATCTATGTGGGTTTCCGGTTAGTATTCCGGAGTATTATAGTGTTAGGCGTTGGGGATTGGTACCTAATCGCATCTAACCATCGTATCTCGCTTACTCCCAATAGACCCAGCTTACCTATATAGCAAATTCATGTTCCAATTGAAAGAATCTGGCGTTCTGAACCTTCACTCTGAGAGTTAAGGATTGCTTCAAATTCCAGAAATCAAACTAAGTCAATGGTACGATAGCCAGGTACGCAAGCTCAAGTCTTTAACATGGTGTCTATAAAGGGTGGTTTCGCTAACTCGGATTACTGGCCCTAGCTATCTAATCCAGCCTTAAGATCCTAGACAAGAAGGTTTTTTTGAAGATTTTTCACCTTTCCTCGGAAGAATGCTAAATCTTTTCAAAAGTACTCTCCTTTTCTGAACAATTTTCAACTACTCACACACGGTTTTGTATTAAAGGATAAACAAAACAAATTTGATTCATTTCCATATCCATTATTCCTTTCAAAGGATAGGCCTCTCTTCTTCTTCTTAAATGTCAGAGATCAAATACTTACAAGCACTAAAGGAGTGCTCTATCATTCATCCTAGTTATCCTTAAGTTAACTCCTTATACCATCTTCACCAGCGATAAGAAAATATATAATTTTTTATGTAGAAGGAAAAAAAAGAAATATGCAAATTCGGGGTAAAATTATGAACTACATACATGACATGAAACACTGTGAACAAGGACGAATTCACGTGGCGAAAAATAAACTTTCACCAAAGTCAGATGTAGTACACAACCACCACCACCACCACCACGAGTAAAGGGAAAACTTAACATCATCATCTTTTTCTCTTTTCAAATATTCACCATTCACCATTCACCATTCACCACCCACTCTCACTACTATTCTCGTTGATGGTGTGCGTCGGCAGAAAAATGGGGGAAAAAAAAAGTAAAAATAATAATAATAATCCACAGAAGCACTGCTGACATAGAAATGAGAAATTTTCCTTGACACAAGCACATGTGTGCTTATACGAGATCCTCGTCGTCCTGCTGATATGTGACGCCCTCACCCAGTAGGAAGCCCTCTCTCAGCCTTAGTGACAAAGCCTAATACACTGGAAATAAATTGCAATTGTAATGAGTGGGCTTTCGAAAAACACATAAGAGCGGGGGGGGGGGGCTAGAGATCATTTAATGAACTTCTTTTTCATCGTCCTTATACGCTTCCATGCTGAACGACGACGACTACGTTCTCAGTGTATGTGTGCAGGATATGGATAAAATATATTTTTATTTTGAATTGCATGGCGGCTTTGAAAAGTTGCTTGAGAACAATCCACGGCAGCACGATGGGGCGGCCGATAGTAGTAGTAAGTCCCTAACTTACATACTTGTAGGCGCCAAACTGGGTCAAAGGGTTAAGTGTAATTCCATGCCGGGCGGCGGCGGCGCCTTGTGTGTGTGTGTGGGGGGGGGGGGGGATGCACTACCCAGAGAGAAGGTAAAACTTTGAATGCTATAGTTACAACGTTTAATTAAACAGAGACAGAGAAGGTCGTGCTGAGTTTAAATTTAGCACCAGGAGCGGGGGGATTAAAGAAGGTGACAAGTTGATGAGTTCGTAGAATTTTGTGCTGACATTTTGGCTTTTCGAGTGGTGCTTCCTTTCTTTTCGTTTCGCTTTGGGTGATTGTCTTTGGTTTCTGATTAGCTTCTTAAATTTTAAAGGTTTCAAGTGCAGGTTAGGGGTTAGATTTGCAGTTAAATAGTTGTATCTAAATGGTGGCATTTGAGTAATAAACATTTTAAGTTAGGGGCTTATATCCAGCCATATGATGCTTATGATGTGCAATACACTCGAAAGTATACAATCTCATTGAAATGTAAAGATATTCTGCTAAACAAGTACTTGAATTCTTTCTTGCTTCTTCTTAATGAATTGCGTCTTCTTAATGAATTGCGTCTTCTTAATGAATTCGAGTTGGCACTTCAGTGACGAAGGGCATTCACCACATCCGCACCTCGAACCTGCAAGCCTATACCCAGGAGAGTCAGGCCACACACACAACTGTGTTTCCAATCATCTATATAATCCCTGACCGTAGATGCAGGGAAACCTAACGCAGGTTCAGATCCTGAGAAACTCTCATCTGAGCCTTGTCTAGCAATCTCATTGGATATTTCATTTCTCGCGATACCAGTGTGACCTGGCACACAGATGAGAGTCAATAAACTGAATGTTGCGACACAGTTCAAAGCTACCTTGCATTCACCATCTAGTTTGGATGATAAAAAGGGTTAAGCAAGGCCTTAAGCGCAGTTTGACTCTTGCTACAGACACAGAAACTGGCAGCAGCCAGTCCTTAATACCTGTAAAGTCGACCTCATACTTGCGCTGAAACTGAAGCCGCGGAGTCATAGCATTAGACGGCATATCCATATGACCGGGTCATAGGATAAGTGTCGAGCAAGATCATCAAAGCTGCAGTCCGTTTCATACCAAAAACCACCACGTCTGAGTCTGTGGATTGCTTTTAGTGAACACCATATGATACAAGTGTCAAGAAGGCACCCGAGAGCCTTCTATATTTATACGAGGTAGAAATTATGACAATATCCCCATTGGGTGTTCCATAATAAACGGCTCCGTTCTGGTAGAAGATCTCCTTCTTCAGATAAAATTGTATCGCCCCGCAGCTACCAGAGAAAATTAAATGTGCTGACAGGAGTCCAACTCCATATAAACGGGGGCTTCCGGATGGTTTTTCAACTTAGACTAACTAGCTTACTCCCAGTATGCTCTCAACTTAGTTTTATCAGACTTACATTCTTGGTTTCTTAGAAATTCACTTACTAAAAGAACTTCCGATTTAAAAGAGTCCCTTTCTTCTAACCTGCTTTCAATTGTGAAGACCAGCATTCCTGGCATCCACGACAGTTTGGTTTTTTTGGTCATTTTTTCCGTCTGAAGCCTGACAAGACCATTACTTGGAAAGCACTGGTGTGGTCTGGGAGTCGTATAGATCTGGATATCCCCAGTTAATCGGAGAAGATTCCGGATCCTACGCCAGTGCCCAGTTTTGATCCATCTGTATATATTGCTATGGATTTGGCATTAGGTATTTGGCTACTTTTCCCTTCTTCCTTGCTGGGGTAATATAGATGAGGTCCGTCGTAGATGCATGGCCAAAAAAGCTGCTAAGGATGGTCGTGTGTCCTGTCGCAATGACTTCCATTTCGCTGTCTAATTTCCATTTCAGTGAGCCTGGCCTTCATTCACAGATCTAGCCTGAGATGCTTCTACACACCAGTTGTTCGATGACTGTTCCTCTTCTTCAGATTGACTAAATGTCAACTAGTTGCCTTCTCAGAGTGAACTGAGCCACAGTGTACGTAATTTTTTCGGGGTGACTCTTTCTCATTTCTAGAATCAACGTAAACAGCCCTTAGGGGACCAAGGCCTAGCTTCTCACACGTACAGAAGGGACCAACAGTTTTATGAATAAGCTTTCTCATGACATTTCTATACTCTTGGATGTTTGTCAAACCCTCGGAAAAGGTGGGGCCGTGATGGGTTATTTCTGTATTCGAACTTGGAACCCCATGCCAACAAATTAACCATTAAGCCACGGCACCCACAGTGTAATAGTTGTCCTATTCCCTATTTCAATATTAGCGCAAATACTGTGAATTATGAACGAATGCAAAATAATCACATACAACTCTCTCAAGTCAATTTGGACACCAACCACGGAGAATAAATGTTGAGACCTGAACCCTTTTTCTCTCTTCTAATTTACCAATCGCCTGTGGCCTGTATAACAGTATCTTTGGGGCGCGCTAAAAAGACCTTGTTGGCTTAAGAACAACCATCTTCCACTGACTTGTTTGTTGCCTTTAGCATTTAAATTGGGATAAAGTCTTTATCTGCCAGGCAGTCCTAGTGGCATTAGTAACTTTGAATTCTCCATTCAGCTTGTGCTCATAATCAAATTGTGCATAATCTTTTTAATCTTGAAAAATCTCTCAACCATCCATTTAGCTTCAGAGTTCTTTCAATTTCCCTCTCATTGAAGGCTTTTTTTAAAGTTTTAATGAAGGGAAAAAAAAACTCCCACATGACAACTTGAGACTTGATAACAAGTCTACGAAAAGAATCTCCAGGTGGTCCTCCTCTTAACTGGACCACAACGAATATTCCCTCAAGTGTCCAACACCAACACTCTCAGTTGAAGAAGAACTTATTTCCTGGCGAATCATCGTAACGAATTCATCCTTTTTCTAAAATCAAATCCCTCGTTAGCACCTGTTCTTCGTTGGTAAAGTGCATTTTTATTACGTTTGGTCGGGCAAGAGATTTTTTTTTTGCGTTATTCAAATTTTGAATCCTGAAGTACCTTCTCCACTCACACACACTCACTAATGTTCTTGTTCTTTTTCAAAGAACAGCAACGAGTTAAAAGCAAACAAAAAATCGGTCTACAGTCCTTCGATCCTTTCATTCTCACTTCCTCATTGAAATTGTAAATTTTACGCTGGGAATACAAAAATGTGCTTCCTTCATGCATGAAGGAGCTGAACTTTTATCGTCCAATAACAAATTTTGTGTGTTTTTCTTTTTCTTCCTTTTTATTTTGAGTTTTTTCGAAGATTTGTTGTGCCTTTTTCTTAGTTTTTTTTGCTGTTTTTGCTTGAAGGATAGACAAACGTAAAGAATTCAAATTCAGTCATTTCCTTACAAAAGGACACACACACACAGCTTGTGTGTTGTTTGGAGTTTTCTTTATATCATTTCTTAGTAGAAAAGAACACGAAAAAGACGAAGAAGAAAATCAGTAGCAGAACAAACAGAAAATAAAAACGTTGTCCTGCACTTGGATGTTAGAAAAGTTGTTGTGAATGTTTGCGCGCTTCTATTTCGCCCGCCATTGTACGCACGAAGGACAAAACTTTCTTTTTAACTTTTTCCTCCTCCTCGATGGAAACTTTCATTCTATCATACATATAGTACTATACTCGAAGAGCAAGAGAAGAATTCTTTTATGGCAAAGTTTCTCTATTTCGCTTTTTTAAAGGACGAAGTAGTCGAGGACGAAGCAAAGTAAGTGAGATCTATTCGGTGAAAGAGAGGACCAAATGCACCTAAGGCTGTTAAATCTAATTTCGTTGCCAATTGTTGCGAATGTTAATGGACATGTTGGGGATGTGTCGAGAACGTGTCATTTATCCTGGAGGGAGGAATACATTAATTTGATAAATAAGTTTACTGCGAAAGTAGTTGTCCATAGGATTATCCTTTTTTTCTTCTTCGTTTTTTTTGCTGTGATAAAGGAAGTTTTGCAAATTTTGTCTTGAAGTTGATTTGATTGAAGTTTCGACAGGACATTTCCTTGGCAATAAAAGGGTGAGAGATAGTGCGCTCTTTGAAAGTGTTTGCAGTCGTTGAGGACAGTCTCTATGGAAGGAAGGTACTTGAGAAGTTTCTCAGAAAGAGAAAATTAACATCCTTTTTGTGCTGTGTATGATGCAAGTTTCTAATTCATCTAATGATGGACTTGATGACACATATCATACTCCTTTCCTTGTCTTCTAAACATGTTGAGTTAAAGTGTATTACTTTGCTCGTACATCTACACTCAAGTCAGAAACCTGCAGCAAGTAGTAATAGTCGTCTTGTAAGCCATACGAAATATTCACTGCTTTTAACGTCTTCACAAACATTCGTATTCATTCACAAGAAGTATGTGAGCTGGGCTCACATTTTATTATGGAAGCGAGCTCCTATTCACATTCATCCCAAGAAATAATTTTTTACCCTTACAACTTTGCTGCCTCGCAATTTATTTGGAAAACGGCAGTAAATGTTTCGAGTGGCTCGTGCAATGATCTTTGGTTTTGCATCTTTCCTGTCATAAAGTGTTTTTAACTTAATCACGATCACGAAAAATGACTGTGAATTACAAGCGAATCCAAAAATCGCATACTATTCTCCCAAGTAATTTGAACACCATCCACTGAAACTTAATAGTTAAACCTAATACTACATGAGTCTTAAATTTCACTAGACCAACTGTGCCTATGTTATTTTCTCTTATTGATTGATGTGATAATGTAAACACGTCTCTAGTACTAGTACGTGAGCTATGTATAACATATACATACGTGTGGATGCCGTGGCCAAGTGGTTCGCTAGAAGTTGGAGCCCACCTATCGACGGTTTTTCAAACTCTCTCAATAGGAGTATTATTGTCATGAAAAAGCTTCCCTTGCCCTACAGATATGGCATACAGCTGTAGGTCTCTTCTGTACGTACAAAAAAGTATACCACACATAGTTGTGAGAAGCTAGACCTTGGCCCTTTATCGGCTGCTTATGGCCTGATATTTATTTTTATTTTTATTTATTTTTTATTCAGGAAAGGATACCAAAACCGCACGAAAATCCTTTCCTGACAGAAGTCAATTACTATGTGCAACAGAATAGAAGAGCACAACCCGGAGAATATTGTTACAATTACCCAGAAAGAGCTGATCAAAATATTACAGTAAAGGCACCAAATTTCTATACAGAAAAGTCACCAAGAAGTAGCCTTTCCTAAGAATGAACACAAGATTTCGTTCAACTGACAAAGGGATAGATAAAGGGATCCTTCTGCCTTCTATCGGAACAAAGTTGAGAAAAAGGGCCATTTAGAGGCATTGTCATTTCGATTTGTTAAATACAGCTGTTGGCTAATCCTCAGGGAAAAACGGAAGAAAATTTGTCGTCTATATTTAGTGAAAACATATTTTAAAAATAAAAGTAAGAATGATTAGTGTGACGTGCTCCTCGTAACTTTAGACCTTGACTTAGAGGGCTTAGAGACTTAGAGCGCTAGTACACGATAATGAGTCAACCTTCTACCTTCCCATCTCTCAACCTCCTTTCATTACCCATCTTCTCCCTTCCTTTCCTCTACGGTGAGCCGAATTAACATGTAATATGACCGGTGCTGAGGGCCCATTTCAAAAATAGCTCATTCGTGAATGATTTATCGTGAATGACCTGGCGACCTCCGGATTAGCCAGCACAGATGGACATCTTATTTCCATTACTCGTGGGTCCATGTATAGTGCTCATAAACTATCGCCTGAGAGTAATGTCTCAGACCCCGCCTCCTGCAGCAGTGCTGGCCGAAAACCGTGGCGAGCTCGTAATAACAAAAGCACCTGTAGGAACCAGTTCCCTTACTAAGCGCTCTACAGGAAAGACAATTTCAGTACTCCGTACTGCTTCTTGCTCGTGGCATATCAATTTGTCTAAACGACTTTACATAGGGCTTTGTGCCGTTTCTAGAGTTCTAGAACGTCCCTGCAGAGAAGCTTAAGCTATCCTGTGCAGAAGTTGCTTAGAACAGGCCATCTCCAGTAGAGAATGTACGTCCAAAAGATAGAGATCTGACGAAGAGCCCCTAGTAGACTTAAAAAGCGGCTCCAAAACGAAGCTTAACGATGTGATCAAAGACCACTTGACATCCAAGGCAACATTTCTTCTGATAGTCGGCAGTCAATCTCCCCTGCCAATCGCTTGTGCCGATTAAGGATGTCTATTAAGATCGCGATTTCGTCGTTGAGTAAGCTCTGTGAAGTTGCGAAGCTCACGGTCGTAAACAAATAAGAAATTTTTAGCAGGCTGATAACTCGCTCCTGGAGTCTTCCGATCTGTGTACCATTCTCAGGATCATTAAAGCAAGCAATCCTTACCATTCAACGGACAAAATGGGAGATTGCCAAAGTGGAGGAAGACGACGAGACTATTCCTCATCTTCTGTGCAGCTGAGCTGCCATGAGTCATGGTGAATGGTTGGTTGGTTGAAACCGGCCCTCGAAGAGAAAGCACTTAGACCGATGCATATGGTGGGTGAGTCACCCTCTTACTCTGGGAACCATTTACTTGTTCGACAATTTAGGCGAACTCGCTGACTTGGACTTCAATTGTTTGCAATGCTTCGTGCGAGGCTCCTGTTGGATTTAAATGGATAGATGGATAGACTGAGGTATCACAAGGGGTTTTCCTGGCCTAAGTATGGCTGCACCCAGTCACTCCACTCTAACCTGCCTAAATTCATTCACAGCTCAATGACCAGCGAATGGACGAAATGCGAACAAATCAAGCTGACTACTGTCTTTGTAGTCCCGCGAGAACGCATTAAGACCACCTAAACATTATAATCTACATACATCCTTATTTGATTGTTGGAAAGTATGTACATATATATGTCCTTTGAATCATGGTTTTCCTCGAAATTAAGGATTTCAGTTGTAAGTCCTATTCTTAGTTCCTAGTGGCTGTGGCTAATTCAGTGTTAGTTTTTGATCTCCTTGCTCACAATTTTGTTGTAAACTCACTTAGAAATACTGTTTGTCCATGTGCTAGTGTCCTTTTTGGATTCCAACTCAAGTATTTAGTTATTTACGCAACTATTTCACTGCATTTGTCGTTCTGTCGTAAGTCAACATTTAAAGTAATTGCTGTTCACAGTAGAGTCTTGGAATATAAATCAAATCACTCCAACATGGTGTGTGGACAGCAAATCCTGACAAATCCTGTTGTTTTACATATTGTACTGAAATGCCATCACACTTGCATAGCTGAGTTCCAAATCAAATTTAGTTTCATCCATGTTTGCATCTGGAGAAATCGTTTCCTAGAGACAATTTGTTATCCTTTCAAATCAAAATCCATTATTTTAATAATTTCATCTGTGTATCATGTGTATCTGTATTCATGTTTGTCAGGGAGCGCGGGCGTTTATTTAAAATATTCATTTGACAACCATCTTGTGTGCGGCGCCTTGTACCTAATCAAACTTGTGTCTATTGTCATTAGGGACAATTATTGTTCCCGCACGCACAGATGTCTAGTCTCTCATCATCAGCATTGAAATTTGTAATGCAAATGCTCATCCTTATGATAGTATCTATTCAGTCCACCTAACTAAGTGCGTGTTTGCATGAAGGATACATCCTCCGAGGAGGTACCAACCAAACTAATAATTTATTCACCTTCTCGTGCGAAATCACACTGAAATTTATCTTCTACCCTCTGTTTGGCGCTGTATCTAGATTTGTTGTTGTTATTTTTGAATGACAATATGGATTGCATGTTGCAAAATTTGCGGGACAAACTCCTAATAACTAAATTATATACTAAAATATACACAAACTCGCTCACCCATAAGGCGAGAGAGACAGCGCCTGTTATCCAGGCGATAGACGGGGTGCTGATGCGCAGGTGGTGGATATGCTATGTGTTATGGCCCCAGCCACAGGGCTGGAGACTAATTTTGATTCGGTATCGGCTTGCTCTGTGGGGTCTATCCTGCACTATAAGCTGTGTATTGTGTTGCATGTCCACCTGATGGTTGCAGCAGGATAACACTCTCTGTGTGTGCTGTCAGAGTGGATGATAGTTTAATTTTATGCGTGTCGAAAATATGTCAACAACGACACATTGCAAGCAAAAGTTTGTCACTGCTTTGGGGTCGATTTGGCTAAAAAGTTTAATACCAATTCAGAATGAGCATTTCCGGGAACTATTAAATTGATGGGGAAAGTTTTTCGCTTTCGTGATTGTGTAATGCGGATAACTTTTTAGTTTGCAAGTCGATGGTCCGTATATGCACTCGTAAATGTAAATATTAAAGCACTTGCACCGGAAGGTGTTTTCAACGAAATCAAAAACTGAACAAGCTGTCAAGGAGCACGTGATTCGCCCACAATGTGATTTGATGATTTGATAGAACCTTGCAACGTGTATTGTTCTTCTTGTGAAAAATAATAAAAGAAAACATGAAATGGCTTATGGAACGACAGAGAATTTTGAGGCTTTAGGTCCCATTTAGACGATCAGTTTCAGTTCAGTTATCAGTTCGAAAAGGCAGTAAATTTAGACAGTTTTGTATTCATTTTAATACGTGAGCAATAGTGGACTTAAGCATTCATAATAGATGAACGAAGCGTAATATTGTATTGCAAAAATAAAATAAGCAAATGGAGCAAAGCTTCGTATTTAGAGAGAAACTTATTTGCACGTATGGATGTCAGTTTGTCACGTAGATCTTCACAGTAAGACTCTACATTAGAGGACAAGTGTAAGAGAGATAAACTGGAGGAGATCTGTGGCCTTTCGTCCCTATAGATACAGTGGGGGTGAGTAGGGTCTCTCGGGGTGTCTGCCTATAGCAAAGTATTTTTTATTTTGAATGGAATTGCTTCCCTGCCTTTTAAGAGTTTAACTGACTAGCTTTTCCTTTAAACTGTCCAAACAAGTCTTGCCATTTAACATTGGTACCATCGCTGATTGACTTTACTCCACGCATTGGCTTATAGCAAATAGAATAACTTAGTAACAAGTTCCTTTTTTTACTTCTTAAAACTATAAAACTATATAAGCTGACCAAAGGCATGTGAAATGCCAACTAGCCGTACTGTACCTATCTGGGATAGACGTGGGATCTCGCTCTATGAGCCGCCAGAATATAGGCTTTCGATTGTGTGTACAAGGTAAATCCTTGAGTTCACCCGAACTGCAGAATAGAGTCCTGGTGTACAACTTCCGCCTTCAATATGATTTGCAGCATTGGCAATCAGAGAATACTGGGTTCAACTAGCTTCAATGACGAGAATGTTGCAAGCAATGTCATTGCCATTGAAGGGATTTATATCTTTGAATCACTGAGAACGAAGAAATTAGTGGGAATTGATGGTGACGGTGGACATTTACGCAACGCTGTTCAACAATGCACTGAATAATACCCATTATCCAGGGCATTGGAGGTTCAGCCGACCCCAAAAAGGGAAAAAGCCAGCTTCAATCCGGAGAAAGTGCGGTGAAAAATTGTTCTGGATAACCAATCCATGATACATTGAACAAAATGGTATCATACACTAGACAGGTTTGGCAGGGATGTCAAAACTAGACATGTCATAGGCGGCCTTGAAATCGATAAAGAGATGATGAGTATCGATGTTGACTTCTTGGGTTTTTTCCAGGATCTGTCGATGGTGGACTTACCTGGCCTGAAACCGCACTGAAAGGGGCCAATCAGGCTGTTGATAAAAGGTTTCAGGCATTCACACAGTATCGCAGAAAAGATCTTATATGCAATGTTGAGGAGACTTATGCCTCTTTAGTTGGCAAAGATGAGATGGTCTCCTTTCTTGTAGTTCAGGCAATCGATGCTGAGTGTCCATTCATCTGACCAGATGTTGGTATGCTCTCTATCAGTTCATCCCCAGCGGCCTGGAAAAGTTCGGCCGGTAAGCCGTCAGATCCAGCAGAATGCAAATCAATTGATATCCACATTCGTACCATAGCTACAAAAAGGTAATGACTCGAGTCTATGTTGGCCGGTCGGAAGGTTCGAACATCGAGAATGCTGGAGACGTTTCGGCCCACCGCAAAGTCAATTAACCTTAGACTATTGTCGGATGCGACGTCCTCCTTTCCTATTTTGTCTGGATCAAGATGAAGTGACTTACTAGAATGCGGGTGAATTTTTGGGCGCAGGGCCCACATTATTTGTAGTTATTTCTATTAATGGATGGCCTCCCTCCCTCTTCCCTCTTTGTCTAGCTAGATGGAAGATATTTCCGGTTTTCTTAAGCTCAATTTATTTTTCATCAAATTTTCTAATTTTATAGCAAAGTGTTTCCTCAAAAAAAAAAAAAATATAATTACAATTCCTCTTTACATTCCCCCAATGGATGCAAACAACTGATCCGCTTCAGTAATTTGTTTTCCTTAATTTTTTACAACCCTACTCGAGCGAAACTCTACGAGAAAACTTTTCTGCATACTTATGTACCTAGTGGAATTGGAACACCGAACAAAAAAGACTACATTTGCTGACCTCCACTCGGTGTGGCAGTCCCAGTGGTTATCTTTCCGCTTTACCTGGTTCCGAACCATTGCGCATAAAACAAAACTAGAGAATTATCCTTGCAACAAATTAAATGTATATCTTCCTTTGACGGCCCTGCATTTGCTCCAGTGAATTCCCGTATACCTAGTACATATTTTCAGTTTTTTTTTTTTTTTTTTTCACTGCTCGCCCAAGGGGCCATGTTGTGGGATTGCAGCAGTCGTAGTTTTTTTCAGAGGAGCATCCACCCTGAAAGGTGTAGCATGTGAAGCAGCGACTGAGAACGAAGAAGTGGTCGCACAAAAATTATATACATGTTAAGCGAAACATAGTTGCAGTAGAGAGAAATTGTGACATCCTGCTAACAGAGCACAGGTGTGAAATTTAATTTTGTTTCTGCCAAATACAAGGACGCTCTCGTCTTGCTATATTTATGCACTTGTGGCATATGGCTGGAGAAAAGAAAAATAACAAGGAATCGTCGTACGGAAGTTGAAGTTCGAGACAGCAGGGCGACATAGCGCGCCGGCGAGGGAACAAATTATTATGAGAGAACAGGCTTAGCAACATGCAGGTGGAATTGATATTGAAATTAATTTTCACCGGATGTATGCACGGCAACGTGGATAGAGGTCTTAAGGACAAAGTGAGTAGAAAAAAGCTAAATATGCATGAAAAGTCAAAAGCTGCGGAATGGTGTTTCCTCCACGGAGAGCATATTGCTTTGGTCTCACTAGAACAAATATGTCAAACATTTGGTTTTGAAATCCTGACTTCTAGACTAATTATGCCTCATCCAGATTTAGTGTGTTCAATTGGTTGCATTTGTGGTATGATTCTTTTAAATACTAAACTCACGTGAACACTCGAACATCTGGGTGAACTTCAGCACTCATGAAGGACAGGAGGAGGCATCTCTCGTACTGTCCTGAACGTGTATCAACAGCGTCTCAGAAGTCTAAGAAGAGCTCTCAGAAGGAGGATGAATTCTCTAGAAGTCTAAATGAAATCGACGGCGGTTTTTTGGCATACACTTTACATGAGTTACCTACTTTAAAATATTCGAAAGTCAGAGTTCTGTAAGGATTTCCCTAGCTTCGTCGGGGTTTTGGAATAGAGATGGTGGCGGATGAACCCAAACGAGTCTACGGTAGCACTTGTACCACCAAAGTGAAAAGGGGGAAAGAGACCAGAGCCTACAAAGAGCCCCTGGCCGAGAAACTCTCTGTAGTGAATTCACCCAACACACACGTTAATAACCAGTGTATCGCAATATCATGAAAGAGGCAGCCTTCACCACCCTTGGCTACCATCCACCACCAATAAGAAGCCCTTGATGTGATGATGAGTGCGTTCAGTGGAAGTGGATGACAACACACAACAAAGTACTGCAGCGAAAAACAAGAGCATCTAGAGGAGTACCAGGCCAGAAGAAGTGAAGGGAATCCTGCGTAAAAATAAAAATAAAGGGGACAACGGAGTTTCCCAGCTGAAGGAATCCGAAATGTTTATCGGAAGGCCAAGGAGCTGGCTTCAAATCCGGTTTGTCGTGTTCTGCATCGCTGTTAAATGTCGCATATAATATCCTTTGGAACTTATTGTGTAAACGTGTAAAACCCTTAAGCAACACATTAATCGGCAAGTACCAGTATGGCTTCCGGCCCGGCAGATCGACAATAGACCAAATTTTCACAATCAGACAAATCCTGGAAAAGACCAACGAATTTCAAGTCAAAACCCATCACCTTTTCATCGACTTAAAAGCTGCCTACGACAGAATTCATCGTCTTGAGCTCTACCAGGCGATGTCCCGATTGGGAATACCGTCAAAACTTAACTCAGCGTAACGCTAGAAACACACTTTGAGCTCCTCCAGGGCAGTTGTCAACAGGGAAGGCACTATCTTCCACAAATCTATCCAACTGCTGGAATATGCTGAAGATATGGACAGCATCAAGAGACGTAGAGACGTTTACAGCAATTGATGACCAGGAGAAACGAGTTGGTTTCTAACGCTCATCTTGCAGTACGGACCGGAGTGTTGGACAATTCGTTAGAAAGCTGGGAGAAGTACAGCTTAGCGTACGACGTGACAAGCGCAACTAAAACCAACGCGCTGGCTACAGAAGCAGAGGAAGTTGAACGCAGTTGCGACCTCAGGACCGTCTATAGAATCACAAAGGAGTTGACAGGTGGTCGCAACAAGGCGGTAGGACTTGACAGTATTCCCGCCGAGCTCTTGCGAGCAGCGCCAAAAACATCGGCTGAACTACTGTTCCCTCTAATTTTAAGAGCCTGAGAAAATGAGAACTTTCCTGACGAATGGAAGAAGGGAATATCATCATGCTTCTTAGGAAAGAAAATTTAACGGAGTGTGAAAACTGGAGAGGTATCTGCGTGCTCCCTGGTGAAGCTAAAATAATCCTGAAGAGAATAAACAACACCTAGAAGACACACTGGATGAAGGATTCCGCTCTGGTCCTCCTGTATCGACCAAGTGAACACCATGCGGATCATCATTGATCATTATCGTTGAATATCGTTCGTTTATTTGGCGTGCCTTACGCAGGACAGATATCCCAGATAAATTAATTACTATTATCAAGGATACATATGCTGGCTTGTCAGAGGAATTCAAGATCCAAAGTGGGGTAAGACAAGGTTTCATTTCTTTCCTTTTGATGATTAGCGATGTGCTTCGTGCAGCTTTATCGACGGGAAACGGAGGAATTCAATGGACTGTTACATTCCAACTGAAGCATATTTACTACGCTGACGATGTATGCTTACTTTCTCATCGAATTACCAAATGACAGCTGATGTTGAGAGAGAGGCAGGCGTCGTCGGGCAGAGAACGAGTGTGTGGATTGGTCAGACTCTCCGAAAAGGTTACTGTTCCATAGCTAACCATGCTATGCAATGGAACGCAGGATGGCAGGAACAGTGGAGAAGGAAGCGCGGCAACTGGGAAAGAGTTGGGGAGAGCTGAGGCACAAAAATCGTACACGATGGCGTGTAGACGTAGTAGAAGGCCTAGGTCCCACAAGGGAGTACAGGAGATAAGTAAGCAAATAAGTTAGAAAGCTGAACAAATATTGGGCAATTTCAAGCAAAGAAGTCAAAACTTGCGGTACAAAGACCAAGCTGTAGCGGATGCCAGAGAACTTGGTCTCAGTCACTAGAAGCAGTGTGACCGGGACCGCAGAGAATGGAAGGTGGCGGTTTCTCAGACAAAGACTCTACTAGGGTCGGAAGCCCTTTAAGTAAGTAAGTATATAGCATAAAATATAAATTGATAATAGACGCCATACATGTATAAAGGATAAGCACCACACTAGCCGGTTCTATTAAGCAATATCCGTGCTTCTATTTTGGGCCTTTAATGTGAAGCTAAACCAAGGCGGCCTTCGTAAACCGAAATAGATAAAGTGTAACAATCTAAGCCACCAACTACCACGCCCAGTTTTTGAAAATATTCACCTTTTGCCCTTAAAATCTATGTTTATCGCATTCCACGCGGGGAACATTTCAAAGCCCCACGTTGACCCAAAAATAAAAAGGACGCCCACTTTCATTAGCAAAGCAAACAATAAATTCCATCTCATCAAATACTAAAACAATAACTAAAATGATTATGACTTCCATGGAACAATGAGTTCCAGTTCTTGTCTCCGTTTTGTGCAAAATCCTATCATTGTAGGCGAATGCGCCTTGATTTGCGTATTATTCAAAATTTTATATTGCTTTCATTGGAATTACAAGATTCAAAAGCAAAATACAAAAAGCATTTCGCCTGCTCGGAGCCCCATTTAAATAGAAATCAGATTCCATCTCTCTTGCCGTCGATGTAATACATTTAAAGTCGAATTTTAATGATTTATAAAGTGGGTGAATTAGGAAATTCGTGACCGGAATCCCTATTATGGGATCAAATGAGAAGAGAGAGAATCTCCGTCTCCCCATTTGAAATGTTTCTTAAGAAAGACGGAGACGACGACGACGACTCATTGTTTGCTGGTACTTGCTGCTGGTTTGGGGTAGCTACATGGTGCCAGAGAGAACGAACAAAGTGTGGTAAGCCTTTGGATGGAGTATAGCTAGTACTACTGCAGCCTAGGGTCAGTGTTTTTCCTGCAGAATGTATAATGTTTGACCTTTGATGAGCGCCTGGGACTGGTAATACCTTTGAATGGGTTTTTAATGATGCATTTAGTCCTTTTGGATGCCTAATGGGATTTAGGGAGTGCTATATGGTGTAATAGCCGTGTTTTGTCACGTAAGGGTTACAAAGGATAGTAGGTATCGAATTTAATGGTATTTCCATGTATATATGGGCCTTCTGTGTGTAGTCGTATTAAATTTAAATTCCTATCCATTTGCTTTCGAAAATTGTAATATTAAAAGTCATCGAACTCATTAAAACGATATGGGAATTCGGTTAGGGTTCCTCTCCTTATGGAATAGCATAATAGATCCTTGGATTTCAATATTCAATCAATTTGTTTGAATAAAGTACTGCTGTTATTGCTTGTCCTAGAAACTTTAAGAAGGATACAAGAAGGAGGGAAAGATGGACAAAGACAAAACCTGGATCAGAGTTCCATTAAGAAACACACTACTAGGGGCCTAAAACAGGTCATGATGCACTTGCTATGTAAAACACAAGTTGACGACATTACAACGTTCAGCGAATGTTACTATCACTGGCGCTTTGTGTACCACGCCCACGATAGCACTTGACATGCTCTAAGACCTTCTGCCGCTCGAACTTCAACTACAACTTCAAGCGGGAAGAAGTGCAATTCGGCTCATAAACATAGGATTCTCAGAAACACGATATGATATTTTGGGTTTTCTCGACTTCAATACTACGTATGAAGTAGCACATCCCAGCAGGGAAGACTGGCGTAATGATGGAATTCATCTTCAGAACGAAATTGTCATTTTTACAGATGGGTCTAAGACCAATGAGGGAACTGGGTAAGGACTTACTCAGAAGACTTAAACCTAGAAATATTTCAAAAACTCCCAGACCCATGCAGTGTTTTCCGATCGAGGTTCTCACTCAAAGATGCGAAACTATTTGATATGGAATCAATATCCAGTGAGGATATCGTCATCTTCATTGACACAACTTGGCCATTCGCAGATAGGCTAACCTGAAGGGACATAGGGTATCAGGCCTTATGACCAATCAATCATAAGAGATCAGGTGAAACTATCAAGCTTGCTAGTGAGAACACAAATCAGGACTATAACTGGGATCCTCTCTGAACATTGTCTTCTGAGAAGGCACGCCAGTAGACTAGGACTATCAGAACCGGATATTTGTGGGTATTGTGAGGTTCTCAGAGGATATCAATGTGAGGGCTACATCCAAGTAGACACTTTTTTAGCATTCTGAAAGAAATGAGCTCATATAACCAACCGAAGGACCTACTCAATTTCAATTAAATACTGGGACGACATGACTTAACTTTCTACCATTTAGGACTCACTAAAGGGATCGTGATGGGCCCATTATGGTGCTTAGTGTTTTGTGATGAACTCGTAAACCTTTATAAGACTAACCAAACCTATTCTCCGTTTACAGCCTAACATCTAAAGTGGGCATTGTTACGGTGATATCGGATCAAAGTAACAAGGTACATATGTAGGTACCTTAAGCTATAAACATGTGACACGATCTTGGAGACCGAAATGACAATCACAACACCAACTGTTTTGATAATTAACGCTCACCAAGAGGATATGAATATGAACTCTTATAGAAACAACTTGGTATTTGAAACTCAGATGATATTAGGTTTCCACATTTGTTCTCCATTGGTCGGTGTATGTGATTTTTTGCATTCGTTCATAATTCACAGTAAGTGTTTTTTGAGCGACTTTCATAATTTTTTTTACCGTGAAAATTGAATGAAGATGGCTGGGACTGGAGCATCAAACCTTCCATTTAATGACCGAATACACTATCACCACAAAGCATAAACTGTAGCCACCCATCAGGAGACGAATCGAGTAGTAGACAGAACTTAGCCCTGGAGAGTAAAGAGAAATCCAGCCAAATGTGAGACATGACAAATGTCGCTATAAATTTCGACACACTGGCTTCTAGGGCTGGAGAAACAGCGTTCAGGTGTGACATGGTCTAGAAGTTCCAAGCAACATCGGGTAAAGTGTAACCTTCTGATTTCGGATGAGGAACAGCTTATTAGATCTTGAGAACCATAGCCAATTCATCAGGCAGTTCGATGGGTATGTACATATGTATGTTTCCTTCATCATTACCAAAAACCAAAGGGGATATGAATACCTTTATACAGAGGATTCAGGGCGCGAGCGTTTAGAAAAAAGAGGGAAGAGGAACAGAGGAGGTGCCAGTACACGTTGGCTTAAAATATTTAAAGGTTGTAATGTCGAGAAAACACAGAGCCTAGAAGATTATTTCACATATGTGACACATACACGGTTAATGAGCAGATCTCTCTATTCGACTATACATCCCAAGTTGGACTTGATGTTGGTCTGATGTGCATTCAAAGCGTGACGCGTATTGCGGGTGAAATTTTGAAGACGAGGAATGCAGCTAGCTATTTCGCTGGAACATTTTTGATGGGAAAAAGCGATGAAATAGGGAAAGACATGAGACGTTTCGTCAATGTTCAAGGGAGACTATGGAGTTCACAATGAATTTTAACGCAAACTTCTGAATCCTTCTAGTAAGTGAAAAACGGTCTTAGGTGCACCGGGCTAGATGTCGGCAATTTATTCTAGCTTTGGGTGGATGAATGCCTTCTCAATTGAAGGCAGATCAGTCGGGATAAAGTATTTCTTGCACCGCTTAAGGAATCCTAGACATTTTGCAACGTTTTTGGCGATATCGAATATGTGATCGGTTCATCTGAGATGGTTATTGATGATCGGGAGATTTGGTTACGCTTGAGAGACAGGCGACAGGATTGCGTTTTGGATATATTAAATTCCACTCTGTTGGTTGAACCCCATTTGATAATGCTGTCAAAATCGGAATTAAATGAGTTTACCATATGTATGTTGATTGTACCCTGTGCTCAGTCACAAAATGCGTATCACCCGTATCACCCTATTCAAAGTGTTTGGAATAACAATCCTTGGAAGCCTTCTAATAAATTAATTTAATTTGTTTAACAATTGTCAAACAACCCTTACCACACAATCGAAACTTAACTTTCGCCCTAAATACTAAGCACGTCAATTAAGAAACTCCCTCATTTACATTTCTCCCTTTTGGAAGGGGGAGAGAACCATTTTAAATTGACTTCTTTTAAACGAAAATCTTCTTAAGAACAAAAAATTAATTAAAGTCGACAAACAAAGGCATTCTCTTGCCACTTTAACACACAGAAGCATAATTTCCCTGGCACCGCACAGCCCATTCCCCTTTCGACGACGACGACTGCCTCGAGACAATATTGGCCAAAGAAATCTCATTAAAATTGTCAACACAGTCTTCAGCCAGCTCACATACGTTTTACTTACGTATGTACATACACCGAAGCCATTGTCACTTGAAAAATATTTTTCGAATGCTAGCGCAACCGCTTATTAAAAGTTTTTTTTCTTTTTCTTTTTCCGTCTATCAGCAATCAGCTGGGAGAAAGAACTCTCAAACATGTATATACAGATACTTTTGGTGTAAGAAGCTTATGAATCCGTAAACTTCATTAAGACGTTCCGCAAGCCTTTTTCGTGATGTCATCCCACAACGCCTTCTTGCTAACATAATTATGCAAATTTTTGCGAGATACAAAGGAGCCTAAAGTACCTCGGCATCGTTAACGTGACATACAACACTGGGATAAGAAGGGGGAGAGTCTTTTCTTATTATTTTTTTTTTTCTCTTAAGTCATCTGTACTGCATGATGGCGCAAAAGGCACTTTTACTGCACGCAATCAAGGCGCGTGCCGCTTTTGAAAAATCTTTTTTGTAAAGACACGCTGTGTGTTAATTGAAAGAAGTTTGTAAAGCTTAGGGAGGGAAATTTCTTTTTTGTGTCTTTAATTTTTCAAACAAGGTCTTAAGGAGATAAATCTACATGTAATGCCAGCTCTAATTGTAAGCACTTATATTGTCAGCGCGCGAATGGTGGTCTAAGAGGAGGAAAGGAGCTTAAAGAAAATTTTTTTAAAAGAGATTCTGCTGTACAATACAAATCAATGTAATTTGGCTTAATTAAGGCAAGCTAGCTGGGAGAAAAGAGGATTATGCAGAATAGTCCTGATGGCATTTAGTGTCTTGAGGAGACCAGATTTTCTTATAGAATTATAAAGCGTGTGGTTGTAGGTTTGTTTTAAAACTTGTAAACTAACCTTGAAGGTTGATTGCTAAGTTTGAATATGTAGATGGATCTGTCGTTCAAAGAATATAACGCTTGGAGGTTTTCTTAGACCTTCCACCCTTTAACTATAATGGCGACTGTAGCTGTTAGTGCACCAAAGCCTTTACATACTTGGACACATGAAAAAAGAATTCCTTTGCTATTCAGACTTCATGCCTAAGAGAGTCCATCTCCTTCTTCCCTTTCGCGTCGTAATTCGAAACCGGAACTCCTGGGATAATCTTCAAATCCCTCAAACATTATCTTCATAAGATTCGTACGAGGATGTCGAGGGGTCTGTCTGGAGCTGGAATCTCTGGTTGAAACTACAAACTATGAATTCCTCTGATTCACTATCGCTTCCCAAGCATCTTGCGGGCTTAGCATCAGTCCGATTATGTGCTCTGGGGTTAAGTTCACTCTCAGCCTGTTCGTCCACTGGTTACTGCGTTCACAATATCTTGGACAGTGGAATATTATGTGCTCCGCGTTCTCCACTGCTTCTGTGCACGTTGAACAATAAGGACTGGCTTTATGCTCAAATCTGTGAAGGTATGCTCTGAAACATTCATGACTAGTAGGCATCTGCCTTATATAAATAGGTCAGCTCTCCATGTTTCCTCTAGATCCAAAAGTCCTATTGGGGATCAATCTTTGCGTCCATCTACCTTTATCAGAAGAGTTCCATCTATCTTGCTATTCTTCCAGGTTTGTTCTTCGTGGTAATTCATCGTGACTCAGATATTTCCATTTGGCTACTTTAATGAGGAGGAATATTGGCACCATTCCGGCCACTACGCCGGATTCTGTATACTACTTCCATCTTTCTGTTGCATGTTTTGGTGCTCATTGCCCCAGTCCATAAATGGGAGCCGTAGAGCATCATCGACGTCTCTTGCCAAGAGTAGAGCCTAAATCTTTGTTTAGGTTTTCCAATGTTTGGCATGATCCTTATCAGGGCATTTGTTGTTCTCGTTCCCTTCTCCGCTGCATGCTGCAGATCTTCACTGCATACCTGATTCTATACGTTGTATCTCCTGGATCGCAGTAATATCTGCCTTGTACTGCGTGAGGACAGATTCAACTTTTTGAGCTGCTCCCGGAGTCTGCAAAGTTTGTACATTCCAGGTGCATACTCGTAAATCATGGTCCGTGCCCGTTCCGGTGCAGGCAGTTTCGCGGAGCTGAAATTCTCAGATTTAATTTAAAAGTTACACAAATCACATAACTAAGACAACTTACTTGTAAGTAAGTCGCTAGACCATATATCGTACTTATGGTACAACATCAACCTGTACTGACATTTCTAATGCAATCAATCTCTTTACCTCAATATTTGAGGTCTTTTTTGACAGTACTTTCAATTATTTTGCTTATAAAATACGCCTCAACCGCCACATTGTTTTCTATAAGCAAGGAGTGCACTTGGCAAACCTCTATTTGCCTTTATTACTAAACTCACTCAGGTTCTAATTAGTCAACCAACTCCTTGTACATCCACAAATCAGTGCACAACAAAAGGTAAGAGTCTGCAGATTGTAGCTCCTTTCGTTAGCTGCCATTGCAGTTTCGTGTGCCTTTTTGTGTGTGAACTGTGAATATACGAATAAATGTCAAAACTCGGAGAGCGCTATAGAAACTGAAAATAAATGAAAGTCCTTACATTCATACTAAATATTTATTTCATCAAAAACACGGTGGTTGCTATTGAGACGTTTGTATGTTGGTGCAGATAATACGAGCTAGACACATTTGAATGGATGTACACCGTATGTGGATGAAGCTACCTACATACAGTCTGCAAGGACTCTTTGTACTTTTTCTCAGTTTGAGCGTAGTAGTCGTAGTGAAATTAGATTGGGTTCCTAAATTTCTTAGCAAAATGATTCTGGAATTCTTTTAGAAAGGCTAAAATGTAGAAACACAATTCCGAAAGTCCTAGTTGCTGAACTATTGTACGTCGAACTACTGTACGTTGATTTCCAAGTTCGAATCCTGGAAAATACCACCAAAAGTTGTGAGAAGCTTGGCTTTGGCTCTCGATGGGTTGCTTATAGCGTAAATCATAATACTTGAGTCATAGACGAAACGGGTATTCGCCTGTCGGAGTCGCATGTCAAGTCTTTGCTGAGATCCAAAGATTTGAAAGACCTTGAGGCTTTCATTGGAAAATAAATTATTACAATCAATTTATAGAAAGCCTTCCTCAATTAGCAGCTCCGCTAAAGACATCTAGCTAAAGGCGAGAAGTTTGTATGGGGAAAGGAGAACCAGTGCTCATTGACAACTTTAAGCAGAAGATCATGAACGTATTAAAGCTGGTTCACTTGCTGGCTAGTCTATCTACAGATGACTCCTCACATGTTACTGGAGCAGTCATGTCGCACATTTATCCGAATGGGATTGAAAAACAAATTGCTTTCGCATTAAAACCAGTGAAAAATGCTACAATCCGCCTGGAGCGAATCGTATGATACCCTATCCCTATCTTATTTGGTCGTGTCAGTGGGTGGTGGAAAATGTATTCACAAAATTTTCTATTTTGCCCTGTAAACTAATATTTTTACTCGAAAATTAATTTTTGAAGTAAACGCCCCTAAAAAGTGGGCGTGGCCATATACAATGTATAGACGATTTGTAGATTAAGTGGATATCTACATATTTGCTCAAGTAAGTTTTTTCGAGTTTCATATGAAAATAGTGAAAAAAAGAGATTTTTTTGAAAAGTGGGCGTGTCAGTGGGCGGATTTTAAAAATTTTTACACTTGTATTGCTTACTTTTCCAAGGACCTCGTATACAAAATTTCATCAACCTAGCTCAAAATTTAAGGCCCAAAAACTGGTGACACACAGACGGACGGACGGACGGACAGACGGACAGACGGACAGACGGGCAGACGGACGGACGGACGGACGGACGGACGGACGGACGGACGGACGGACGGACATAGCTCAATCGACTCGGCTAGTGATGCTGATCATTTATATATATACTTTATTGGGTCTATCTGTAATATTTCTATATGTTACAAACTATGTATCAAACTTAATATACCCTTAGGATAGGGTATAATTAGGATAGGGTATAAACACTCGATGAATCACAAAAGAGGTACAGCCTAATGGAAAAGGAGGCTCTCACTTGTGCGGACGCCGAATTGAGCTTATTACTGATCACCAACCACTAGAGAGTGACTTTAATCCGAGTAAGAAATTGCTCCATAGGACAATCCAGTAACATCAGAGATGGGCCATTGTTCTAATGGGCTGTACGTCCACGATTCGTTACCGACTGAGGTTCTGAACCGAGTATTCGCCAGCAATATGCACCAAGTAAGGAAGAGATTATTACTGTGATCAAAGCACTAATCGCTACTGTTCCCACTTGTCGGGAAAACATGGGAAGCTGAAAGTTTTTCGGTTGAGTGGAGGAAGGGAATGTAGCTCCCTAAAAAAGGTAACCTAATGCAGTGTAAAAATTGGAGAGTTATCTGCTGCTTGCTGTGGCCAATATAAAAGCTTATAGCAATTATTAAGGCTAAATATAATTGGTGCACATGTCACGTTTTGCACAGATGTAGGCTGTCTGAGGAATTCGAAGTCCAAAGTGGGGTTTGGCAAGGCTGTATACTTTCACCAATTCTGTTTTTATTGGTGATTAGCGATGCACTGAATGAGGCCTTATCAACAGACAAGACAAGGCAGCAAATGTAGAGAGGGAAGCAGACGTCTTCGGGCTGAAAATTAACTCGGCAAAAACAAAAATTATCAGCCTTTTTTTTAAAACAACTTGTCGACGTCTTGGCTTTGAAGGGGTTTATCTATTCGGGGGTTTTCGAGGATTTTTATCATATTGAAAGATTTTTTAATGTGCGCTGTTATAGATCATTCGTTAATGTACAACAACATCGTATGTACTAAAGGGAGGACAAACTATAAAACTTAAACAACAAACAATCAATCTTACTATATCCAGTTCTTTGTACATGCAACTCATACTGACTAGATAAGTAAAATAAATCATGTACGCGAAAAAGAAACTGTGAATTACAAGCGAATGCAAAAATCACACTCAACTTTCTCCCCAGTCAATTTGGATGCCACCCATACTCGTACATGAATACTTCCCAAGATCAAATCGGGAGTTGTAGCCTATTTGCCTTTTAAGAGTCTTCCATGGATTTGGAATCAAAGCAGGAGTCATTTTTTATACCGCATTTTGCAACAACAAAATCAAATATTTAGTTTTACATTTGCAGTTTAATGGGAAGTATAGTTTTTCACCTGCCCATTGTGCTAAAGGATAGTCCTTGTACGAATGTGTCGTATAGGCACACATGTGGAGTAAAGTAATTAGTATACATTAACTCTGCAATTTTCCCCAAAAAAACACCACAGACGAAAACCATCGTCAAAGCGACTGTTTGTCGATGGTACACTTGTCCAAGGCTAACACTACGAGAGAGAGAGTTTGTGTTTGTTTTGCGTGTATGCGTGTCCTTTTTGAGTTGACGATAATTTGCCTCGACAAGGTCTACTTGTCAATCACTGGGAAACTGTCGATGCATTTTGGGTCAGTAGCTTTCGGTATCGATTGTTTGTATATCTCTGACTCTGACCTCAGAGTGTGTCCTGATTTGCTTGAGGATACTTAAAAGGATTCGATTAGTTTACCAGTGGTAGAGAGTAGGATGGAAATAAAAACACTGAACATCGGAGTTGCAGGATGGACATCAGTTTTTGTTGTTGTTGTTCGAACTCGTATAGTCCAATTGTATGCGCTGTTGTTTTGAGAGCTAGACAAACAGAGGGGTCTTTTCAAAATTTGTTGCTCAGTTATTGGTTTCGAGAGGATTTATCAATTCATTGTATTAGAAGTAGACAATGGCACGAGGAACAGCTAACATGTGCACCACCACACTTCAACTTCAAGTATTTCCTACTCGTAGCTTCCATCGTGGAGATTGTCCATGATGGAGGACTTGGCTTTTTTTTTTTATTATTATTTTGCTGTACACTTCGTGAGGTTTTATTTGAAATTTGTGGCTTGGACATTTGAATGATATAAACGGAAAGAAAAAATAAATAAAAATAGACTTTCTGTGGCAAGTACTTTCGTCCTCATGAAGTGACCCTAGAGTTTAGAATTGGAGGCCAGTATAGGTTGTCAATATACTTGATTGTCTTGGACAGGCACTGTTTGAGATTTGAAGTCGGAAGCACGTAGCACTCATTTAAACTAAAATAAATGCTGTACAGTTGTACTACACTTAAAGCCCTAATTAATGATGAAATTCTAAAACCTTCATATATGAAACACAATTTACAGAAATAACTTGGTACATCCCTCTTCGCAGTGGCATTCAATCTACATCCCTTTTTATTAGGGCTCGAGAAACAGTTTCTATATCTAAGGCATAGGAGTCAGCAGAGTATTATTTCGTCATGGGCTATAACTTATTGACGTGGACAGACAAACTAAAAGCTGCACACTTGTGAATGACATAACCATTGGGGACTGTGCGCCAAAATCACAGTCCCCAATGAAAAGTGGACTCCATCCAGGTATACCTTCACAGCTATTTAATTTGCTAAGTTGACTTCTTTAGGGATTTAGCAAAACCACCAAGGAAAACTGTTAAGACCGTTTGCTGATCGTTTAGACTATACGATTGACCATATTGCTACTAAAAACCTGGCAAACTTTCGGATGTTAAGCCCCATATGGGACAAGACAACTAGAAGAGAGGTAAAATATGGCTAAGCCAGAACTGAGGAATACGCATCCTTAAGGGCATGTTAAAAGAACACTGTAGTATCTTTTGTTAATTTTTGTGTTCGAACGTAATGATAGCCGTAGTTTCGCTTACTACATCCCAAGCTTCCTTCTTGCACAGCTTCAGTCTGTTGATGTCGTCTGTGGTTAAGTCCAAACGCAGTCTATTTGCAAGCAGGTTGTCCCACATGATATCGTGGACAGTGGAACATGATATTAATAAAGACTGTCTTTCTGTCCAAATCTGTGGAGATAGACTCTAAAACATTCAAGGACAGGTAGCCTTTGCTCCAGGTAAAAGTGCAAATGTCCATGCTTCCTATTGATCTAGGGATCTATGTTTGAGATTAATCTCGTCGAACTGCGTCCATCTGCCTTTGTCAAAGTGGTACCATCTCCCTAGCCATACTTCTTCGATTGAACTTAGTAGTACATACTTCATACTTGTCCTGGAGTTCTATTGGCATTGCAATAGAACTATTTCTCAATGCGCTGTTTCTGTAAACTGTCTTTGTTATCCTTCATATTTGGGAGTTGAATTGTAGAGCATCATCAGCCGTAGAGAATCACTTACTAACCGACAAAGGTCGAATTTAGAATGCTGATGTCGTTGATAAAAAACCTAAATCCCTCAACAAACAAACACTGAAAGTACTCACAGTACCTAACATTTATGAATCCAGTTTTCGTTGCCGATGAGGACTACTGTCTTATGATCACAGATCCGCAAGAAAAGGCTTAGGCTATAGAAGCTACATATCTTTAAGGTGAATGCTGGAACACATATGGAGTCCTTGAACGCAATTTCGACCATTGAAAGCAGGAACAGCGATTAAGGAATACTGGTTTCAATTATGACAACCTGACAAAGAATGCCCTCACCAGTGGAAGGCCTCATCCTCGTACATAGGTATCAATAAACAGAGCATTAGAAAACAGCTGTGACACAGCCGATCGCCAAAAGGGGAAAGGATTCTTTCAGTTCAGTAAATCGCCATGGTAATGGGATTATGAGGCTTATGACCCAATACGTCTTACGAAATCAACGGTCTGCAACAAGTTGTTGTTTCTGGAGAAAACCCAAGAATTCAACATAGATACTTATCATATCTTTATCCATTTCAAGTCCGCCTATAACAGCATCTAAAGATGTGATTTATATAAAGCCAAGTCTAGTCTTGACATCTCTGTCTTGACTTGTCTATCTGTGCAAGGAGAACTAAGACCTTCGATGTCAAAAAAAGCTTTAGATAAGGTGACGCTGTCATGCATCCTACTTGAGCGAATTGTGCGGAATTGACAAACCAGCACCAGTGGCACAATCTATCAAAAGTCGTTTGTCTGGAAGAACTCAGTGAGCCACAGTGAACCATTGAATCAGAAGAGGCCAAAATGCTTTTAGCAACAAAAAGGGACTATCAACAACGACGAATTGAACAAAACTTCAAAATAGGTAGCCACAACTTCGAGTAAGAGTAAGGGACTGTGCCTACCTCGGCTCTGCTGTTAATAGTTTTTTTGTGCCCATAAGGCAATTCAACAGTAAAGCCATGTCTCGAAGAACTAAGGCGAGACTGTATAAGATCCTGATCTTTCGTCGACTTTATTGAAAGCGGGTGAAGTATGTCTGAAATAGCTAGGATATGCAGAACGAATGGACACCGACCCTTCGGCCTTCGAATCAAACTCAGAGTGACGACATTGTATAGGGCGTGTACAAGTTTAAGGGACCTCGACCACCTGGAAGTACTTACTTAATTATCTGAAGACCGAGCTAAGTGGAGAGCCTTGTTGGTTGAGGCCCAGGTTCACAACGAAGCGCTATCTAAAGAGAAGAACAAGGTGTAGATAATTCGCCGATAACTAGATCAATTAGTGACAGTGGTACTGAAGATCCCCTCAATCAAAGCCCAAGGTATAAAGGCCATTCGGGAATGACAAATTATAACTTCCGATTATATTCCCTGCTAATAAACCTACACTGCATTGTATAAGGAGACCTTTACAGAGTAGTTGAAGAACTTGAGATTGGATTAGATTATTAGACTTTTGCTGTGCCTTAATGCAATCCTGGCTTTGTCTATGGCTTTTTCAAAATGAGAATTCCAACAAAGTTTTTGCTCTATAGTTAGGTCGAGTTATCCCAGGATGTCTCTACATTCATGCACACTTTCATAAGGGGCATAAGACGTCGATTAAACGAATTCCAATAGAGCTTTTGCTCGGCAGTATATAAATAGGGGTTGTAAAATGTGAAAAGTAGGTATGCCGCTGTCAGTAACCTATTACTAAGGTGACATCGTTTACAGCTCAAAGGTCAAAATGTAAAAAAGAAAAACCTTTTGATACCCTCCAAGAAAATAGTCCCACTTGTCCAAAGTCCCTTGGGAGACATATATTTTGTATCTAATCTATTTCCTTAGCCTAGTCATAGAATGTCGAATATACTATGTATACCTAGAGAAAGTTTGCAATCAATTTCTTAAGTCGGGTCATTCTAAAGTCTCGTAAAAATTTTTAACTGGCCGCCTTCGATTTTATGCGGTCGCAAGCAGTCAAAAAGTCATAGATAAGCCCGGACTTTCGTGCCCAGTGGTTATTTTATGACTTCAACAACAAAAATTAACCTCCTTGAGAGCGAAAACTGGACAAACAGACGTCATTCGAGTCGAGCCCTAACCGCGATTGTGTACCTTAAAATCCTCCTCTTTTATCTTCCAATTCACGCCTCATTGTTCGGCAATAAAAAATAGGTCACTTTATTGCTCGCCGATTGTAATATCCCCCAGCATCGCTCCCCCCCCCCACTTAACTTTATTTGTTTTTAAATGTAAAAATGTTTTACGTTGCACGAATTTCCTGCCTCCCACGAAATGGTCGTCCTCCTCTCAAGGACACATCAGCCATCCATCCCATTGTTTTATTCATCCAGGACCAGGATGGGAGAGTGAAGGTTTTTTTTTAAACGTTTCGCCATAACCAGATCACGAATTGAATTTCGAATGAACCCCCAACAACAAAACAACAAAAAAGTGAAAATACGAAAAACGGTAAAATCGAAGGTTAAATTCGATAAGTACCCCATTATTTTGAAGGGTAAAAGTTGAATCGCCATGGGGGTGCTTGAGTGCCTATGTATTTTCGATTATACGAAAAAGTTTTCTTATTCTTCGTGCTGTGTTCGTGCGTGTGTGTGTGTATCTATGAATCGAGAAAGAGTTTCCAGCTTTTCATCCCGTTCGTTGCTTTAATTGAAGCAGAACGAAATGGTAGTTTGCATGGTAATTTCCAGTTCATGTGCGAGAGGCATAAAATCCGAAATTAAGAGTAAGGCACAGGATTTCGTCGTCATCGTCATCGCCGTCGTCGTCGACGTCGGCCTTTTAAGCCAAAATTCGACGCGGCGCACACTGTGTGTTTATGTTTGAAGGGGTTTTGGCATACTAATTGCGGTTAACAAGGATTTGCATGACTCGCATTGTATATCAATTAGGATCTAGTTGTTGGTTATTAACCAGTGGTAATTGCAAATTTTGGGGTGTTAAACGGGCACGATGCGATGCGATGATGTGGTATTTGGGGGACCTTGGCACTGTTTTCGGCCTCAAAGAATATGTTTAAATAAATTTTCCAAGGGTCCTTTCAACAGATGGATGGCAGTCTGAATCAAAATCCTTATGGTATTCAAATTTTCAAATTGACCCGGTTTCCTATGAATTCAGACAAAGACTGTGTTTGAATTTGAGGACAAACGAGTTTTTGATTTGCCTTGAGGGACGACTGGTTGGACCCTTGTAATTGATTGAAAATTTCGAATGCCGGAGACGACGCGACGCACGCTGGGACGAACTCACATGGCTCAGAAGGAAAGAAGTTCTGAGAATAAATTAATTTGCGAACTAGATTGAGTATTGCCATTAGTTGACGGTTCATTAACTTTTTTTTTTTTTTAAATCGTAAAACAGAAAAATTGTGGCTTATACTTACGGCCATAAAATATGAGAGAAATATCCAATATTAACTTCTTTCACCATAGTTTGAAGGTTTGCTTTTTTGAAAATGAAAAATAAAATAACGAAAATATATAGGAAAGCTACAATACATGAGGGGAAAGGTCCTCCTTGATGTGACTTTTCCAAAAAGTGGGCGTGCCATTTTCAACCACATACGAGACTTTACACGCAACCAAAAATATGAAGACATCCCAGCAGTCTCTGTATCTCAAGTTAGAAAAGAAATTCCTAGATCAAGCCTTCGACAAAGTCTGGCACGAAAAATATTCTACCGGTAGAGTATTCCAAGCTACTTGCATCATACTTAACGCCTCGCTTCTTCACAATAAGACAAGAAGGTGAGTTCTCCGAAATAAAATGAAATAAAATCGAGAGTTCCACAGGGCAGTATTCTCAGTCCAACAGTCTTCATTTTGTTCACCAATGATTAACCTATCTCATCAGGCAGTATTATAACTACATTCGCTGAAGACACAGGATTCCTGCAGTCGGAAAAATAGCAGAAAAAGCAGCAAGAAAGCTACAAAGAGCGATGAACTGAACTGAAGAGCTTGGAAAGCCAACTGTTTTTCGAATGAATGGAACCAAGTTCAGTGGGAAAACTAAAGCTGGGGTGAATGAAAAAACACGTTGAAGAAACGTCGATCACATCACCCTGCGGGCCATTATCGCGCACGATATACAGTCGCTAATCTGGTGACCCTCTGTCAGCCTACATGGAGGAAGTAGTAAAGTAGCTGGTAGTGGAAAGCCAGCTGAATTGGGCAATGAAGACTCAAACCTAAATTCTTTACGGGCCCTTCCTAAGGCCAATACACAACTAAGCACTTTGTGCAGGGAAATATACAGTGAGTCATACAAGGATGGTGTTGATTAGACACAAGCGCTACAGCCAAATCGTTAAGGCTCATCGACGACAAAAGAAGACTTACAAATCCCTTGAAACTAAGTCACAAGGATATTCAAGCAAGTAAAGCAAATGTCAAGGCTATATAGGATCCTTGATCCTTGAGACACACTTTGTACAGGCGAAGGTTGTCTGATGAATTCAAAGTTTAAAGTGGAGTTCATTAAGGTTGCGTTCTTTGACCACTATTGTTGTAGGTAATAATTGGCAATGAATTTTTATATCTAGAGTAAAGCTAACGGTCTCTCATACGATAATGCGACTTTACCACAATATCCTGACCCAAATGTAAGTATCACAAGATTTTATCATAGAATGGAAGGGCGACCAATAGGCAGAATATAATAGGCCACATATGAAAAAGAATATGTACTTAACAGAAAGATTTACTTGGACTTACCATAATTGTGTTAAGGCCCCGACCCATAGAATCCGTCGACATCCGTCGACGTCGATCCGTTGTGCGTTGACGTTGAAGTTGACGTATTGCCGGATAGAACAGTCCCATAGAATCCGTCACAACCGTCAGCTGATTGTCAAAGGCGATGATAGTTTCTTTAATTCTCTCTCTGCTTCCACCAATGAAAATGCGTACTCTCAATTTTCTTATGCGTGAACTTCAATATGTGAATGTGTGAACTTAAATACGTGAATGTGTGTACTGACAACGGATCGACGGATTGAAAAAGTAGAAAGTAAACCTACTTTGTCCGTCGAAGTTCATCCATCCGTTGGTTATGGGCCGCCTCCCATAAGGTTGTGTGTATTTTATCGAGCTGTCAGTTAACGTCGACGGAACAACGGATCGACGGATTCTATGGGTTGGGCACTTTACGTCCTCTGAATTCTCCAAGTAATAGAGCTCTCGAACCACTCGCGGACGCGAAAGACACGGCACACATAAAGACAAATAAACCGTGATAAAAGCCTGAAGGATTTTTTTTTTTATTTCACGATTTTTCAAGACAGAAATACGCGTTTTGACACACATTTATGAAAGGGAATTTCACGAAACACATTTATATATCACCGACTAAAAGATAGCACATTTTCTTCTTGGCTCATAAAAGAATTAGAAGACCGATTTTTACACTGACTTACGTTACGTTACACTTTTATGGATGAAATCCAAAATTGCAAGACGGGGAAACACGCTTTGAACGGATGAAACGGATTTGAATCACGGCTTGAGTAAAACACAAAAAGGGGATATATTTTTTAAGCTACCAAACACAAGGGCATTTTCAAATATTTAACCGTCATCGGAGGAAAAAAAACGCGGCTCCATTACTCCAATTCAGATGACGTAAGCTCGATGGAATTCGAGAGAAGGTCTCTTGCATGACCTGTTCTGTAAAAAAAAAAACAAAAAATATATTTATTAGTATGGCTTTTATATTAAAAAGGATATATATAGTTTAAGGAAAATATGCTAATCTGTCAGTGAAGGAAAACCCATGAAAAGGTAATATATGAGAGGCTAACCTCCATACTTTTCTTTATAAGAAGAAACCTAGTGACAACCTGGTTAATTTAGTTAGATAAACAAATACAAACATTGTGTTTTTTTGGAATGTCTATAGCCAGTTAAGTTTTACTTTCAAAATGACATTTGATCCTAGATGGCGCTGATTTGGACTGAAGACAACAACCATTAACAAGATACTATCAGTGCAAAACAACTTATGGTTTGTGTCTACAATCTGAGTCAAAGCCATCTATGATTCAATTTTATGTTCACTTTTGGTTCCTGACTAAATTATCTTCATTTTTAGTTTTATTTGTGCTTTGTGTGGATAAATTTACTTAACTAGCAATACACTTTGTAATAAAAAAAGGCTTAAGTTATCTTATCTTGCTTTTCATTTTGTGTTACTTTATGTGCATTAATTTACTGTACTGCCTATACACTTTTCAATAAAACGATAAAAAATCGGGATTAAAACAAGAAGCAATTGAATGGAATTAGGTTATGTTGCAGTTGTCGAGTATTCATGAAACAACCAGACTTAGTCCAGTGTATAATAATTGTGGTAGGATGGGAGTTTTCCCCCAGAACAACCGGCTATTATAATCGTGGTAAGAGTTAGCAGAATTTGTCTGCAGTTTGCGCTTTTGATGGCATTTTTGACGCCGTTCTATTGTCTTCCCTTGATAGGTTTCCTGCCGTATTTACGACTTCATCGATAGTGGAGAAACTTTAACTTCAACATGACCACTTGATATGCTTTTCTTCACGGATTTTTATCGGATTCATTGCAGAGTTCTTCAAAACTACCTACTGTCGTTAGTTGCAGCAATTTTAAGTTTCTTTGGGCGCTTATAAGTCTTTCGTGAAGTTCTCCGTGGCTACTGTGTTCCCTAGAATGTTGGTACAATCTTCTTGGTGATCTCTAAATTCTACCAGTATACTGCTGAGTGTTGTAAGTTTTCCGTTTTCTGCTGTTGTCACTCCTCTTGAAAGCTGCTTCGCTTTGTCGGGATAACCTCCAACATCAGTTGGATTGCTTTCACGTCCAGAGTGTATAGTTTCCACTCCTTATTCTGTATCTGTCTGCTCTCACTCAATCTCTGTATGACTGGGGCGAAGGTTATTCTGGCTCCACGCATCATCTTTTACTACATACTCACAGAGGTGAGTAGAAGGCCATCGCCTTCTCTTATTCTCTAAAGGTCAGATCGCTTGCTAAATTTACTTCGAACCTAGTCTGGTGAGTTCTTCCTCTTCCTCTTGTAGTGGTTGCGATGCTTTCGTTCAAATTCTTCGTGCTTAATGCTACGAAAAGCGTAACAACTGAAGTAGAAAGTTGAATCCTGGCTAATGCATTTTCTTTTCACATACATATTGCGGTCCTGCCCGAATTTTCCACCGTCCATCAGCCCTCATTCAGCTGCTTGTAAGGCGGCTCATTGAGTATAGCTTCCTTGCAATAGTCAAAGTAACATAAATTCGGGATCACCCACCGCTCAAATTTTATGGTAGACAATTTTTAAAAGGCTATAACTCATAAAATAAACGTTGTATCGCAAAAAGGAGCGATCACCCAGTCCATGTACCGTGTTAAGCGCGAGATGGAAAGCAAGCTCACATGCTGAGCATATATTCCAAATTCTAATTCATCAAACAGACATCGATCTATGTATGTCTGTTAAATTTTAAGACGCCGAATCATTTCCCCATTATTGCTGAAAGTTAGTCCGTCCGTCTGTCTGTCTGTTTTTCACCAGTGTTTAGACCTTAAATTTTGACCTAGGTTGTTAGGATTTTGTATTCGAAAAAAGGAAGCAGAAAAAGTGTATTTCAAAATCCACTGACACGCCCACTTTTCAAAAAATTCAGTTTTTCCAGTATTCTACATGGAACTTGATAAAACTTACTTAAGCAAATATGTAGATATTAACTTGCTCTTTAAATCTTCCATACCTGATGTATAGCCACGCCCACTTTTTAGGGGCGTTTTTTTAATCAAAAAACTGTTGTTCAACAGAAGAATAATTAGAATAATATCGCTTCTTAGAAACAAAACACAGTATATGTTGAAAAATTTCCAAAACCCGCCCACTTTTTGATAAAATTCGTGTTTTGAAGAAACTTGCTTAAGCAAGTATATTGGCGGAAGAAGGACCGTATGAAGGAGAGTATAGGAAATGGATAGAGTATCACACGATCCGCTCCAGATGGATTGTTGCATATTCATATGTTTGATTATGTCCCTATACTTAGTATCCAAAGGATAATTCCTCCTTCTACAACTGTGTGCCTTCTGAATAAAAAAAAAATACGTACTGATTCAGATAGTTCGCATGTAAGTGATCGAAAAACGTGTTCCCATTCAGGTACAAACCCAAACACAGCCTTACACCAATGGCTAAATGCTTTATAATGCAAATTATTAGGTCCTTCATAGGAATATAGAAAAAAAAACGCCCTTTACCATTCAAAAATCACTACAAAATCATGTTCCATTCGAAAATCTGTGCTGTTTGCATTTTTGATTTAATACCCCACTTTCTCAGCGCCATGCCGCCATGACGAACTTAAAATCTTTTCAAAGCTGTTTTCAAAATATGACAACAACATTACAAGAGCACACCCACATAAATTGGAGAGAATACCATTATCATCACTTTAGATTCTGAAATCATCACCATCGCGCTGGTCCCCGTTTAAATTGACCTCCCAAAGGACTTTAGTTTTTTTTTTTCTTATTTTTAATATCCAATATTCTAAGAACGTTCCCTCGGACGGGCAGTGTGCTTTGAACAAGATAGAAGAAGAAAGCCTTCTCGTTATGCTTCTAAGCCATGCATCGCTGACTTCTAATTCCAAAGGCCTTTTCTCAAAGACTACCTCATTTTTTGGAAGAGCCAAAATCTCAAATGGAATAATAGCAAAAGGACACATTTTTCCATTTGGGGATTTTTGTTTTTCTCCATTCTTTGTATTTAGGTCTCCCGCCTTCCTTCCTTATTGTGCATAATCCTTATTGCGTTGTTTACTTAGAAACATTTTTTTTTTTTTTGTTTATGCCCATTCCAATGTTCTTCTCCGAAAAGGATATTCAATTCAATTTATTTATTCCATTTTTTCTTGAAAGAAAAGAAAAAAAAAATATTTCAAAAGAAATACCATCATGCGAATTGTCAAAGGACTTAGTCAGGATTTGGGAATTATTGTGCCATCGTGGTTTGTTAGACTAATACCGCCCACCACCACCACCAACTAAAACTCATCGAACAGAGCATAGTCCATGGAAAAGGACACGTAATGGACATTATTTGTTCTTACTTACAATTGCCTGTCATGTCTGTGGCCTCTCTACGCTTTATTATTCCGATTACCGAAAATGTCCTTGACGAGACAAAATTATTTTGTTATCTAAATAATGTTTTTTTTTTTCTTATTTTTGTGTTCTTTGGAAACAAGTTTGCTGACTTATCGTCACTCTGTGTGAACTTTAGATGAGGGAGTATAGATATTTTCCATGCTATCCTTCGTTTTAAGGACTTACATGCAGAAGACGGGATTTGATGGATGTGCCATGAAGTGAAGGTACTGGGTCATGGGAGTAAAAGAGAAGGTATATTGGCCTTATTCTTGGGGAAACTTATGAACTCCTAAGTGTTGTAAGTTGAATTCAAGAATTTATGAATGCTCCTTGCACTACACATATGTACGTGGGGTGTATGTTATAAATTATTGTGTAGTTGGGAACTTTATGGGACGATGGTTTCGCAGTAGAGCGCTCTACGAATATGAATGGTTCGAGAAAATGATAAGTGGGTTTGAAGTTTGCACTTGGGACCCGAGAAAAGTGGTCAGAAGAGCTACACAAGATGGATACTGAAAGGATTCCTTCAGATTCAAATTAGAAAATCCTGCGTGCCCGTTGGAGAATGGATTTGGTGGAGAGGTAATTTGATATGCATACATATGTTGGTGTTGCCTGGAATCTTTGAATGAAAGGAACATTTTGAATTGTGTAACCTGCGGGAGTAGTGATAGTTGACGGGGTAATTAGGTCAATAAGTCGCAACAAAAGGTTGTGTAAGGAATATTTTTTAATGAGAAGAAGTCATCTTCTCAACTTCGTAAGATTGATGCTCCTTTTTTGCAATGCTGTGAATGATGTTGCACATCCAAGCACTATTCAGGGTTCAACGGATTTAAGAGTCCAGGAGATAAATTCTAGAGATAGTATGCTGCTCACACAAAAGTAGTACAACAGATCTGTCAGTAAGTGGAGAAAGTTTCTGAAAAAGAAAGTACACACGTGGTGCACTTATGTAAGAGCACGTTTGTGTGGGTTTCTGAAAAGGCGATGACACATTTGAACTTCTTCTACACAGACTTGAACAGGCGAAGCCTAAAGTCATAGACAAACTAATATAGACGGTCGTCTTTACGTTTCTTTTTGAACAAAATATTTTTTAACAGGCTATGATTCCTTTTACAACAACAAATTCTACACACAACATTTACAAAATGGCCGAACCCTTGTGCTGTCAGCCAATATGCCCAAAACTGCACTTGTATGGGTGAGGTCCCATTTAATTTTGCTGAAACGTCAAAGCACAGAAGCGTTTTTGAGTGGATTTTCGCTTGGGGAAGCGAATGTGTCAAATGACTCGAAGTTGACTGTCTAATCTAGTTCGTCTTTGGTAAGGGGGACAAGCGCAAAGACGATGGAGAATCTTTTAATCCTCTTCGCTTTTACACAGAACATTAATTAATATCATCCAGACTGAAGAGGAGATTAACACCTAGCGGCCAAATAGCTCCTATCCGACAGCATATGACATTTTCTCTCACATTATCCAACATGGCCATGAGAAACGAGCGTCAATGGATGACGACTTTATGGAAATATATTTTAGAGAAGCTACAGAGCTCAAGTGCTTTCACACAAAAAGCCACGAGAGAGGCAGATCACAGGTGAAAACCCATAGAGACCTGTGTCGTTACAAGGAAACTTTGGCCCATAGTTGACAAATCAGAATACGAGAGACATGTTAGGAAAAACAGGAAATCCATTTCCACCCTTGTGAGTATCGTCACAGGGAATAACACTTTGCGGTATCATATCAAAAAACTGCAAAGGACGGAAAGGAACTCAGCAGAGGCTGCAGTGATAAAGGAGCTATTGAGGACACTACCCACTTCTTATGCCACTGCCCCGGGCCCCAACATGCAGGACATAAGTTCCTGGGAAGGCACTTCTTCAACGAGTCAAAAATTAAAATGCTATGACAGACTGACAGATAGAGAGCTCTGATGGACTTAAGTCAAGAGGTCACTTGACATTAGAAACGTCAAAAGCTGCATCTCCAAAAGGCGAAAAATCGACCACAATAGTCAAAACTCAAACCAGTAAGTCTTCATGCTCGGGATACAAGAAAGGCGATGCCAACACTCTGTTGAAGAGCATGAAGATCGCCTCAGAAATCTTTGTCTCGGTTGAAGCTCAGAGTGCACCAAAGATATTCTGAAAGTCTTTATGAGTGAATAGTACACTGTTTACTATTGAGCATCACTGGCATTATTGAGCATTCCTGGGTACCTACAGAAATAGTACATCATTGGATTATAATACAGAAGAAACATTTGAAAGTGTCTCCCTTTTCTAACCTTAGCTTAGCCGATTAAACAGTGATTAAAACTTAACAAAGAGTGGCTTTTTCGTAGCTTCCGTTTACATGGCTCGTGAGTAAGAGTTCTTCTAGCGATGACCTTACCAACATCATCAATTCACAAAATCGTCTCAGTTATGCTTTTAAGGTCTCTTGACAGTCAGTTTCAATAACAAGAACGTCCCTGAAATGGAATCGAGATCTAACAACTAGACAAGGCAAAGGAGTCTTTAATAGCATTCATGCTCAAACTATTTAAAAGGCTCTCACAGAGCTAAGTGTAGAAGGCTTCCTTAGTCCATGAATATATTCTAAATAAGCTAAAAGCTCGAATTGTTCATTCAATCTTTGGTAACAGCAGTCGTTCGGTGAGTAGACGTATCCCACAAGGTGGCGTTATATCCCCTTTACTATGGCTTTTGGCTATACAAAGTTCTAAGTGCGACTATAGATAGGAAGGGATTGTAGTTGCTCACGATCTGATTATACAAGTGCATGAAGAGAGTTCTGAGAAAGGTACGTTCATGGGCAACGAGTACTTGTGGTGGCTGAAATGGTGTCGAACCATGTCCTTACATAGAAGAAGAAGAATCTTGACCCAACCCGATGGCGATTGCATCAATATGATCTAATTTGCAGAAAGGACAGTGTCAGTCATGTGGAAAATACAACAAATGGCAGATGAAAATATAGTTGATACCGAGTAAATTTGTACCCAACTTAGCTGTCTTACCTACTTGCAGTGTCTACTGTCCTTTTTAAACTTTGTTTCCAAGCTTTTTTCTACATTTGTGATAATTGAATGTTCATTTCTGAAAAACAACACGACAACAGACTATCTACGTTTGCTTTACGATCACTGATTGATGTTTCCTCCTTTTGGGAGCGCACTAAAGCAGCGCCTCTTGGTAACACCATTAAACTTGTGTCAAAAAATTAGGCTTCTCAGAAGAGATTTACATTTCAAGTTAATGAGAAGGAACCCCGCTTTCTGGCATTTTCCAAATCAAGTGGAAGCCAACTACCATTCTAACTTTCACATTCAAGGAAAGTAAATGCGAGACATTTGCCCATTACACAAACAAAGTTTCCTAGTTCCCTTTTATCCTTTTTCTCTTGTTGACAGACGATTCTATTTTCTTTGCTGTCTAATTCTATTGTGTTGAACTTGAATTCACTTTTAAGTTGAATGTGTTAAGGACAAGCCGAGATGATACCTTTTGTATTGTGGAACATCTCTCACGTTGTCATCCATAATAGCCAAAACTATTCAAACTACAGAGGCAATACAACAGGATAGAAACAAAATTGGATGTATCGAAGGATAACTCTTAGTTCTTGGGCTTGTAGGTCAGAGACAGAGGTTTTTTTCAAGTTTTTTTTTTGTAAGTGAAAGAAGTTGGGAAAGTTCTTAATTGGAGCAATCAAGGTGGAAGTCCTTACATTTGGTATACTTACTCCATTGTTTAGGTTGGTGAATATGTTGAGTGTACTTGTTGATTGTAGGGCATGTTTAACGCTCCAACTCATGCTGTCGTCCTCCACATGGTGACCAATGAGTATGTACATTGTAACTTGGCTAGAGATTAACCTATTTTAAGAAGATCTAAGATTAAAATATCTTATCGGCTGTATAATGTCGAGCCTCTTTTCAACAATAAAGTAGGCAAGTTCTCCATCAGCCAAATAATTTCATTACGGAGGATCTTAAATAAAATCCAGGAACTCAAACATCGGCATCTATGATCATCACAATGGACAGACATTCCTCCCAACACAGCGCTCCACCTTGGAAGTCCAACTGTAAACAACTGCCTGTCCAGCTATAAGACCGAAAAGTTCCAAACAATGGAAGGAACAACACACTAGACACTGCAGAATACTATCGATGCATCGTCATCTTCCAAAGGTCACCGACCACTTACTCACTGGAAACAACTTCAACATGGGCTACAAATGCTTAATACTCAGTAGAACCGAATGGACACAACAGGATGTCCTTCACCACAAATCACTGACAATCTTTACGGCTGACTCCAAAAGAAGTCGGTGTTGGAATCTTTTCAAAAGACCTGGACATCCATCTCTCCTTCAGCTTTCTGGACTACTATTCGTCAAGCACCCGACTGGCTGGCGGTTAACGCAGTATCAGTATCGGATATTGTCATACACATCGACAGTCAGGCGGCAATCAAATTCTTCGGATCTAGCACAACGAGATCCAAGGCATTGGAAGACTGCTGCGTATTATAGTTGGACAGTATAACCCAACCCTCTGCTGGTTGCAGCGTCACTATAACATACCAGGGAATTGTGAAGCTGACGAATTGGCCCGACGAGGCTCCTCTTATCTGAACATCATAAGCGTCACCGACATGGCGGCGCCAACGTCTCATGCTTACAGTCTTAAGTATCCATGCCGATGCAGTGAGAGAAGCCAACCATCGATGGCAACAGCTCGACCACTGTAACACTGGAAGGCTGCTCTGACTTATGTTTAATAAAGCCAGGTCCATCGGTCTTCTGAAACACAAGAGAAAACACCCTCACTGTGCTATAGGTAGTCATGCCCAAGGACTGGGCATCCTCTACAATGACTTCTGCAGAAGCTGTAGACATGAAGAAGAAGAGGATACCATCATTTAGCTTCTATACACCTCCCCCACACTCGCCAACATTAGATAGGCCACATTAGGCCTGCACGCCTAAGATTGGCTCCTTCATACTAAGGAGTAAATGGTTCACAGAGTAAGAGGGTGACCCACTCACCTCACACATCGGCAGCACAAAGGACCTATTCTTGGTCTAAGGGAATCCTCAACGAGTTCCTGTTTCAATCAACCAGCCAACCATGGACAGACACTCTTTTGAGATAGTAAAGGACTTTTCCTACCTATGGTCAAAGGTAAACTCTGTAAAGTGATGAAACTAAGCGAATAACTACTTTTGCTGGTTGTGGCTTTTATGAGCTAAGAAGACAGTTCAGTATCAATGTCTTCCCTTGAACGCCAAAGACGTTAGTCATTCCTGCCGAGTCCATGACGCAGTAGTATTCACATTTCCAATAACGGAGGAGGATGTCATTGTGTTAATTCATGCGCCTAGACTGGGGCATATAGTTGTCACTTATGTGACAACGCTGGAGAGTAGAATCCTTGGATTTGTGATGCTTTTTTGAAGCTAAGAGACTAACTTCTCTAGACTAACCTTTTGAATATTTTTCACTTAAAACCTCTTATATAAATTTGCAGAAGTAATGTATCGTGGCTTCAATTGACATTTTGAAATCCATAAAATCGCCTCTTGAACAATCACTTTAAAACCCAATCGCCAGCTTAAAAAATAATTAAAATCTCACAACCCTACAGTCTAGACTCGTCAACCCTATCGAGTGTTTTGGCTAATCTAAAAAAAATGCCCACATTTTTAAAAGTTAAAGACTTTACTTGCAAAACAAATTACCAAAAATGTTCAAGGACCTAATCCTCAAACCGTCAACTAAGCATAAACTTTCTAAGCACAGCAACATCACGCGGCGGTGGGTAGGAAAAACAAAAAAAAAAAAAAACCCGGCAACTCAAACAAGTCTTCTACTCAAAGTGATAAATGGTTCAGTTCGTCAGGACAACCAAGTAAGATGATTCGTTGGAAATCCTTCAGTTTGCCCGTTTCATTTTTTTTTGTATATTTTTTTCTGTTGCTCTCCGGAAGCCTGTTTAAAGAAGATGGATGACTTTCGTTTGGTGCGATTTTTCTTAATTCTCCTTCTTCATATTGCTCGCTAAGTCCTCCTTCTCGTCCTCCTTTAGTAGCTACCACCTTCTTATCTATGGCACATGTGGCAAAACTCTCAAACTACAGAAGGAAGGGTTTCACATTCATTTAATTATCGTGCCCCTCTCAAATTGAATAGGAATTGCAACCAAATCGCCTTTGAAGAAACCTCAAGCCGGACGTTTAGAAAACGGGATGAAATTAAACCGCAATTCAAGTGAAAAAAGGGGCCAGCAAAATCATTAATTATATTTTGAAGATATTCTTCAGAGCAGAGGATGGGGGGGCATAGTTCTTCTTAACTGAGGAAGATGGATATTGGACGCATTCTCGGGAAATGCTCATTTTGCAATTATCCTTTTTGCTTGAAATTGATTCGAAACTAGAAGTATTGCCATATGGTACTCGATACCTCAATCAATCTAAGATGTAGAAATTCAATTTCAAAACGATTGTGTGTGGATAGGATAGATATTTAGAAAAATTTTGTAATTTATTTGTGCGATGACCAGTCTTCCAAAAATATAAATCCCATATGCTAGCTAGCTCTCAGGAGTATGAGATCCTGTTAATTAACATTTCAGCATCGAGTCAGACGTACGTTTTGTATATTTAGTGCGGCAATATTGCATGGTTTGTTGCATACACAAATATAAGCCGATTGAACTCGAATATAACGCTTTAATGGATTCACGCTGCCAGCATTTGAGCTCGTCGATAGCGCGGTATAGTACGTACGTATTCTGCCTCAGTGATCTGTTGTCTGGGGTAAATATAGGAAGCATGCACACATACCTACAGCGAGTCCGATTTTATTTGGAATGCATGTTGAACACTTTTGTTAAGTTCAACAATATTTTGTATAATTTTATTTATTTTCATGCTGGATGGCGAATGTTTTCATGCTGTTTTTTGTCTGTTTATTGTGATGCTGCGCGCTGGATGTAAATCCTGGAAGATTAACCCCGTCGGGGGGTGGTAGCCTCCTTTTTTTTTGCTCAGATGGAGTTTTGTATATTTTTACATGATACACGTTGCACGAATGAGTTGGGTTTAAATATTTTATTTTGTAACGAACGGTAAATGATGGATTTTCAATATTGGACAGTAGCTCGTAAGCCGATTTTACGGAGGCTTGCTGTATAAATAAAATTAATCGATTTCGAATGTTATTGATTGGAGATCACGGTGATTTGTGAATATTCACGGGACTTTTTACTTTGTTGAATTTTTCAAGTGTAAGCTATTAGTATAGGTATGGGCTGTGCAGCTTTGCAGATTACCAGAAGGTTGAATACTGATTACAAGGCTTTATGCATTTTTTCCTTTTAATGAATTTTCAGATTATTTTTAATTATATACATAGTTCTAATATTTATTATGAATGGCTTAACAAAACAATGAGTTAATTATATTATTGAGCATTAGGCAAAAATGTGGTAAACCATCTAATTGTATTCGTCCAGGCCTACTGAATTATGAAATTTAATCAAAATATTTAATTTTGTAGTATAACTGGCTTTAAGTGAACTACAGTTACTAATACTCGTATGACTAAACCGAAAATTCCGATCTAACGCTGTCTGATTTTATGGAAACAGCACTGACCGACTTGAGAAACAGCTTCGGTGTCACTGCGAATTCGACCGAGATGGAACTTGTTTTGTTCTCAAAAATGCATAGAAATATGAGATAAATTTCGATCAATTTCTGGGAACAAGTGTACATCTGTCAGCATGCTTACCTTAAATATCTACAATGCTGAGGGTAGAGCTATAGGAAGGGCTCTGGAACTGTACAATGTTGAGCATAGTCAAATATGTGGACGTATTTACAGTGAAAATTAGTTAGAAACATACACCACGAAGTATAAGCAAGCTGCGTTAGTAAGATGTGTGACTTAGTGGAGTAACTAGCAACATATACTCGTACTTAGGCAGCTCCTGAAACTTACTAATCAACTCAACGAAGTGGAAAGACCACAGCTAATTTCGATGTTCAAACTCTGAGTTAAGCACCAAAAAATAAGTGAATTAACCGAGTAACGAATGTTGTTAATGGTAGAAGTTTGGGACAAAATGATCAAACAAATATGGAGGGCTCACAGCTGTACCAAAACAAGTCAGAAAAAGCGAATTCGAAGATTATTAAGATTCAGTCAATAAACGTCCATTAAAATGTGAAACGACCATTTTACTCGTGCTACCTATAAACACATTGTAAGCTTATTCCCTAAATTTTGTTCTGAGCAAGTGAGGATCTCAGTAGTTCAATATATCGAGCAGAACTGTAAAATTTCAAGTACAAGTACCAGTACCAGTACCAGTACCGGGACTTGTACTTGTACTTCAGTACTCGGATACTGGTACTTGAAAAAGTCAAGTACCAGTATTTTTCAAGTACTTCGTCCCAAGTACCAAGTATCGCGTACTTAAGTACCAAAGTACTTGAGCAGTACTTCCAAGTACTTGACCATTACTTTCAAGTACTTGATCAGTTCTTCGATTCAAAGTACTTTATTTTAGTGTTTTGCACAATTTTTCTATATAGAAATGTTAACATTTTTTTTGCGAATTCGGGAAAAAACATTGTTTGTGTCCAACTGTTTCAAATTTTTTTTATTAATTATTTTTGGTTATTAATTTTTAGAAAAGTCGAGTTAGCTTTTAACAAAACTAATTTCTGAAAATGTTGATCAGTAAGGGCATGACGTCTTGGAGAATTAACCAGACCAGCGAATGAGAAAAGTCTTTCTACAGGCGCTGAGGAAGTCAGCGGCGTATTCAACTTCAAAGACAATTTTTTCAGATAGGAATATTTGTCCAGCATAGTCATTCCAGTTTCAACGCTCGGATCATTTATATAGGTCGAATATTCATACTCAATTTTTCTGGACAGCGACAAATTACTACTTGATGTGGCAGTTGGCAATGAAGTAGAATCTGAAAAAAATTTCATAGAGTTTATACATACATAAATGCAGGGTGATTCCATTTCGGATGACCAAATTTTGAAATTGTATTTTTTTTTTTTAAATTTGCGCTCGTTCAAAGAGTCAAGGATATCCTGAAAGTGTTTCTGAACGGAAATAGACCCCGCCTTATATTTAGTATTTTTGTTCTTTCTTTCTTATATGACCTACCACAATCCAAAGTTTGATCATCTGACAGGGATTGACCTCAATAGTGATCTAATTCACACAAACACTAACCGTCATCAAAATCATAAAAATCTTCTTTTTGGCGGGGAACACCGCCTACCGCAGTTTCAGTATAAAGCCCCTCATCGCCTTCTAAACTTCCAGTTACTTCGGCCTCTTGCTCAGCTTTACTCCGTACTAATGCATGAATGTCATCGATGGTACGATGATGAGGTATATCGTTAAATACTTTAAACCATTTAGTCTTAATTTTGGGACATAAAACAGCTGCAACTATGGCATCATTTGCCTCAGGTTTCAAATAAAAATAGGCGCTGAATCGGTTAATTAGATTTTCCTCTAATAGTAGAACTGTAGGCCCCAATATCATTAGGTTTTCGGACAATCGGACCTTCTTTAATTTAGTTTTCAATGATGCTAAAGCAGGAATTAAGTCTCCAAACACAATATTTTTTTCTTTCTGTAGATGGTCCAATAATTCTGCTAATGGCTTCATGACTATACAATACTCTTTCAAATATTGAACGTCATTTTCCGAAAACTCATCAACTAATAGTTTATTGCACAAATCGTTTAGTTTATTAGAATGTAATAAAATATTGGATACCGCATCATATGTTGAATTCCAACGGGTTACTACTGGGGTAATAAGCGATTGGCTCAGAGTATTCACTATAACCTCAGATGATTTTGGCCAGCTGGCTTTTTTCCAGAGATTATTGCAATTTTTAAAAGCCTTTAAAATTCCATTTTTAACAATGCGATAAATAATAAAACTTATAAATTACCTGTAAATGCCTATTGTATAAACTTTTGTCACTTTTCACAATTTTTAAATAGTCAGTAGTTGCAAGCAAGTTAAGTGTGTGACTAGCACACCGAACATGTTTTGGTAAAACTCTCAATGAATCCACACAACTAAATTCTGGGAACTCTTCATCATCAAATTCAAAATTATCAATGCCGAAATCTTTGAATGCCTTCACAAAGTTTGAACCGTTATCGGTAATTGTAGCAACGATATTGCGATGGTTTAAATGGAACTTTGCATTAATTTCAGAAATGAGGTCTGCTATTCGTTCTGCAGAATGAGTCCCGGAAAATCTCCTACATGCAAGTGCAACAGACTGTCTTTGAAAATCGTTGTCAAGCCAATGACAAGTATATCCCAGAAAACTGCGATGCGATGCAGACCAAACGTCAGCAGTTGTGCAAAAGTACTTGCTGGATTTCATGACTGATGTGATTAAAAGAAACATTTCGTCATATGCATTATTTAATAAATCCATTATCTTTGGTCTACTTCTCACAGTAAGTCCAGTTCCTTTAAATAGCTTGATGAAGGATTCCCTTTCTACAATGGACAGCGGTGAGATTGTATCCACAATAAAATCTATCAAACGTTTGTCAAACATCGCCTGTCTGCTTTGATTGCCTATATTGGCACCAACGCTGATATTACTACAGTCGCTATTTGATTTCTTTAAGGCAACGTACTGATTATAGCTCTCAGAATGCATTTTCTTCAAATGTTTTGTGAAATTTGATGTCACATGAACAGAGCCCTTTATTATTTTTTTGCACTCTTGACAAACGGCAGATAAATGGTCTTTTGAATTCAGCTACATACATACACAGATAATTAAAAAAAAAAGAATTTGCGTAATTCATTTCATTTTTTTTGCAAAATATTGTTGTTTTATATACATATATTACTGTGCATACCTGCTTCACTTCACTATAAAAAGTGCCATTAAACGGAATCTTTTTTTCTCGTAATTCATCCAACTTCATCCGTTTTGTGCTTACACTTGAAGTACTTTGGGAAAGTGGTCTCTTTCTTGATTTCACATTAAATTTTGAAGGTGAAAACGATGGATCAGTAATGGAATCTTCGGACGAAAAGTCGACATCTATTGAATCTTCCTTTCTATTGCTGAGATAGCTGTTTTCTTCCATATCCATTGCCTTCCTAATAAGCAATGTAAATTATACTTGTTTTTTTTTAGATTTTAAATTCGAATATAACCACACTTACCAAGTTCTCGAAACAAGCCGTAATAATTTACACGATTTAAACAAAGCACTCTTATGTACGAGAAAACTGAACAAGAATTAATATGTTACACTTGTGACCTGTTACGCATAAGTTCTCATTCAATTCAAATTATACATATATATGTATGTAAGTAAGTGGAGAAAAATATGTACATACATATATGTAATTGAGAGGAAACGTGATGGCAAATGTTAATTCCCATTTTCTGCATACAGTTACTAACGTATAACATGGCTAAAGAAAATACAAGCGCGATGAAAACATTCATTATTAACTGTAACAACAATTTTTTTAGCTGTTTAATTGTATACAGTTTAGCAATTGTATAAAGAGTCTCTATTAGAGACTAAGTGATTAATGAATTACCGGAATGTGTACCTTTCTTGTAGAATACATAGCAAACAGTTTTGAAGAACAAGAAATGAATGCATTTATAGGTATATATGAATGGTTAGAAATTAATCGATCACCATAAAAAGTGTTTTGGATCAGAAATTGGGTAAGCTTCACTTCGCTCGCTAGCTCATGGGTTTTAAAATTTCGAATAGATTATTTTCCGGCAAGTCGCTCGCTTATGATTGCTATTGCTACAACCGGACTTACAGTTTATGGTCTGCTGATCAAAAAAACACTTTCTTCTGATGAAATACATAATAATTTTCCTTTATAAATTGACGTTGAATGAAACAAACATTACTCAATAGGCTAGAAAATACTGGTCAAGTACTTGAAGTACTGGTCAAGTACTTGAAGTACTTGTCAAGTACTTAGAAGTACTTCTCAAGTACTTTGGTACTTAAGTACGTGATACTTGGTACTTGTACCCAAATACTTGAAAAATACTGGTACTTGCCTTTTTTCAAGTACCAGTACCATGGTACTGAAGTACAAGTACCAGTACCTAATACTTGTACTTGAGAGGACTGAAGTCCTGAAATACTTAAGTACTTTACAGGTCTGATATCGAGTGTCTACTGTATTTAAAAATCAAAACAATGAAACAAAAGCAAAAAGAAAATATTCACTCACCGAATTCATCCATCTCCATGTTTATAACGAGAACTACGATTCAAATGTAACAGTTGCAGCAATATTTTGAGTTCCTCGCACATATAAACGGAAACGCGAAACCGAACCGGATGGGGGACAGGCAATTAATGGAAAACTTCACTTGGTTGCACCATTAATAGATAAACAGGGGATAAATGGAAATTAAACACTAAATTGCACAAGAAACAGACGTAAAGGGGATAAATGGAAATGGAACACTATAGGCTTGATTGGAACACAACAATACAACCCTTTTTTATTTCAAATTACACTTTTCAAAAACAAAGCACTTTATACACTGATAGAAACAATGGTGGAGGGAGGGGGACAGAGAAACTCACTTCTTTACAAAACAAACGAACCCGCACTTCGTTTTATTCGCACACTTATTTAGCTTTAGGCTTTAGAGCTTGAAACAAACTACAGGAATGCAAAGGAATTACACTCACTCACACTAATCACCTTTTGACCATATTTGCCTTTTAATGGCATAAGGTGGAGAGGGACAAGGGAGACAAAGCAGAGACACTCACTACGCACACTTCTTAAGCTGGAAGCTTTAGTGAGAAGGCGCTTTACTCACTAACACACATTTACACTGATCACCTTTTTCACTGCACTTTGCCAACAATAGCACAGGGAGGGGAGGGAGACAGATGCACTCAGACTCACTATCACTGCACTGCACTAACGACCGAACGAACAAACCCGCACTCGATTTTATTCGCGCACTACTACTTACTAGAAGGTAAAGAAGAAGACTTACCTAGACCGCAGCCGACGACGCACTGTACCAGCTGCTAGGTCGAGCAACAGCACAAAGCCGAGGTAGGTCAAGGTCTCCACAATAACGAAAAGTCTACCACCTCAGCTGAGAGGTGAACGATCTGTTCCTTCCTTTCTTTCACTTGGGGTCATGTGCAGATCTTTGTCAAATCAAAGTGAGAATGCAATTCTCATTCATAAAACGTTTGGAGACAATACGAAATTACAATAAGCCCGCGATGGGAGGAAAGGGTGAAAGATAGTCTATTTCAGAAGAAATTCAATTGACTTTCTTCGTCTGGGAGATTTTATCCGGCTGTCAATCCGATGGAATTTAGTTTTGCGATTTCAACAATTTTAGGTGAGTGAAAAGGTATAATTTTTTCTGTTCTAATAAAAATGTGTTCTTGCAGACGAAGAAGACTTGGAAGACTTATTCAATAAGTGGTCAATGCACGGTGGAAAAATCAAGCAAGGAGCAGCATTTAGACATCAATATGGCGAACGATTAGTTTACAATTTATTCCATAAGACCATATCCATTCGATTGAAAGTAAAATGCTGTTTTTCTTAAATTACCCTCAATATAAATGAGGTGTGTGTGAGGCGATAGGATGTTAAGGAATTCCGGGACTATTTTCACCTTGGACAGAACTTTTTCAAGTCTAACAGCGCCGTTAGAGGTTTCAATATCACAGCAAGTTCTAACTTGTTCATTTGGCAGGAGTCGTTTAGTTCTTGTGTCTGTCATTTGAAATCATAGTGTTTTTAGATATTGTGTACATTATAAAGAATTCTTATTTCTTTACTTAGAGACACTACTGGACTGGTGGATTTTTTCTTTCTGTCAGCAATTCAACTTCCGATTCTATGTCAATGGAGTTAGTCAGTGGCTGAAAATAGTGCAGATTTTGGTTATGTCAGTGTTAAAAGCTGCCGAGTGCGTTCTCCTGGGGTTTTGGGTGAAGTATATATGTACTTTGTGAAGAAGCTAACTATACGACGCAACGGTTGGGGCCATTCTGTATACTTTGTCTTATTAAATAGGTACTTTCACCTGATAACGTATAATAAAGAAGACAACCTCGTTAAGATTTGAGTTTTATTTGAAGATTCGCTCTGTTGTTTTGAAATATCTTAAAAAGCAATAGTTTAATTAAACAAATCACAAAGGTCCCTGAAATATAATAAATAAGCTGCAATATAATTACAATCCTACTTGTTCAAACGACCCAACGCATCTGCGTTGAATGAACTTCAGCTATTGAAACTATGTACATTTGGGTAGCACTCTTGTTAGTACTAGAGCTTCCACATTGTCTTCGTGCCATAATGAGCAGTTTTGCCAATTTGGATAAATTATCGTTAGCTCTTCTCCAATACCGTGTTCAGTTATTGTCTCTTGTGCTCTTTATGATGTTCTTCTCTTACCTTTTGCAATCTTAAGTTAGCTTATTCAATTTTACCGCCTGTTTGACTGTGGACTTATTACTTTTCCCGAAATTGTTACCAATCAACTGACACTATGGTCTCTCTATGTTGTGACTTTTAGTTCTTGGGTTGTTCTCCAATAAAGATGTTCGTTTCATACACGTTATGACCTCAAAATCCTGGGCATATTGACAAGCATTTTCTCGTACATTCAAAGCTAACTTCCAAAAAATGGAATGGAATGGATTAGACCTATCTATTTCGGTCCCTATATTGGTGGAAAAGAAATACTTACAAGACAGTCTTTTCAGTTAACTGCTTGGCCAGCAATACACACATATTTGAGCTAATAGCGATCGCCTACTGACCGTTTTTGTTGTCCTTTTCCTTTTTTTACCTTCGCTATTTTATACATATTTGGTTCTAGAAAGAGGATATATACATATGTACGTTTAGCCGGGATGATAAAGTTCGAAAGTAAGAGTAAAGCATTAACCACACTGCTTGTCACCAATAGGAACAATTTACCTAATGTTCTCAAATCCGTTTTATGATTCTTAACAAATCGGCGGGATGTCGAATTTTCTGATTGACGGATGGTCATGTTGTTGGGTGCTCGGATTTTCAGGTTGGCGGATAGTCGAATTGGCGGATAGTCGAATTAGCGGATAGTCGAATGTGCGGATAGTCGAGTTTTCGAATAGTCGAATTGGCGGATTTTCGAATTGGCGGATAGTAGAATTGACGGATGGTCGAATTGGCGGATAGTCGAATTGCCGGATTTTCTGAATGGCGGCATTGAGTAAACGAATAGACGGATGTGAGGTCCGAAGAAAACAAAAAAAAGTAATTTTACTGCAACGAGACTTTTTTTCACTATTTAGAATAGCCTGTATAACATATTGTGTGTTTACTATAAAAAGGCGCGTCCAGAAAGAGCGAAACACGAAACAGTGTTGCCTGGATGTTTATGAAATGTTTTACGTTTTCCAATTCAAATGGGGATATTAAGCTTTACGTGCAGAAAAATAGCGTTAAATTAAAGATTTTTGCATTTCTGAACTCAGGACAAGAAGAAGAATCCAAATCTGATAGTGATTGCGTATCTGTCTGTCCAAGTATAGGACACATTTTGCCAAAATGTGCTGTGTGGTGGAAATAGGGGTGGACACAGTGTTTCGGACCTTAAAAGGAAAGACGGTACACTTATGGATTTGATACAGTGTCCATCTGTCCATCTGGCCGTCAGTCTGAACCGTTAGACACAGAGAGCTGAAACTTTTTCTATGTGTCCATTATGTGGAAGCCCGCACAAGATGATGGCAATGAATTTCATTTTGGGGGCGCTTTTATCGGGCACCTTGTATGAAGGACAAAAAAATATATTTTGTTTTCCATCTCAAATTAAAGAGAATTTTGCAAAAGCTTCACAAATGTAAGAATAATTTTTTTCTGTAAAAATTTGTTGAACAAAACGGCTTGACAAACATTTGAAAAAAATTAATAATTTGCCAAAACTAACAGAAATATGAAATTTAATCAAAATCCATGAAACCGTTATCTGCAGCTCGCAGATATGCAGTTTGAAGTTCAGCTTCAGTCGTTTAGTTATACAGACAAACAAACCAGAATAGGTCGCCGATTCTTCGAAATTCTCTATCATCGTAATGTCAGAATTGTTTGCCCATATTGTGTCGAGTTCCATTTTTTTTACGAAAACAAGACAAATATAATTCACTAATATACTTTCACTTATGTAAATATGTACATAAGTACATATAACCCGAATTTAAGTGCTCCGTGATATGAATAATGAAGATATAAAACGTCTGGAACACTACTACACGAGGCCCTCATAACACTTGTCCATTTTTTTTTCTATTTAGAACTGGCTGCTGCCAGTGTCTGAGCTAGGAATGAAGCCATGATCAAGGTTCAGGGTATATTTATGGAGGACGATAACACAGGAGGACTGCATTTTTGCTGCACCTAAAGCTTGAGAAAGAAAATAATACTCCTATTTGAATTGGAAGTCCGAAAATCCGCCAATTCGAACGTTCGTCAATTCGACCATCCGCCAATTCGACCATCCGTCAATTCGAACGTTCGCCAATTCGAAAATCCGCCTAATCGAATATTCGAAAACTCGACTATCCGCACATTCGACTATCCGCTAATTCGACTATCCGCCAACCTGGAAATCCGAGCACCCAACAACATGACCATCCGTCAATCTAAAAATTCGACATTCCGCCAATTTGTTAAGAATCATAAAAAGGATTTGAGAACATCAGGTAAATTGTTCTTATTGGTGACTAGCAGTGTGGTTAATGCTTTTTACTTTTACATTTTACATTCTAGAGCCAAATATATATGAAATAGCGAGGGTAAAAAAAGGAAAAGGACAACAAAACCGGTCAGTAAGCGATCGCAGCCATTAGCTCATATACATATGTATGTATGTACTGCTGTCCAAACAGTTAACTGAAAAGACTGTCTTGTAATGTCTCCTAAGTATTTCTTTTCCACCAATATAGGGACCGAAATAGATAGGTCTAATCCATTCCATGCTTATTGGATATTAGCATTGCATGTACGAGAAAATGATTGTCAATATGCCCAGGATTTTGAGGTCACAAGGTGTATGAAACGAACATCTTTATTGGAGAACAACCCAAGAACTAAAAGTCACAACATAGAGAGACCATAGTGTCAGTTGATTGGTAACAATTTCGGGAAAAGTAATAAGTCCACAGTCAAACAGGCGGTAAAATTGAATAAGCTAACTTAAGATTGCAAAAGGTAAGAGAAGAACATCATAAAGAGCACAAGAGACAATAACTGAACACGGTATTGGAGAAGAGCTAACGATAATTGATCCAAATTGGCAAAACTGCTCATTATGGCACGTAGACAATGTGGAAGCTCTAGTACTAACAAAAGTGCTACCCAAATGTACATAGTTTCAATAGCTGAAGTTCATTCAACGCAGATGCGTTGGGTCGTTTGAACAAGTAGGATTGTAATTATATTGCAGCTTATTCATTATATTTCAGGGACCTTTGTGATTTATTTAATTAAACTATTGCTTTTTAAGATATTTCAAAACAACAGAGCGAATCTTCAAATAAAACTCAAATCGAGGTTGTCTTCTCTATTAAGTTATCGTGGGTGGCCACGGCGTAGTGGTAGTGTATTCGGTCATTGAATGAGAGTTTTGGTGATCAATTCCCGACCAAGTCCATTCAATTTTCACAGTATTAAAAATTAAATAATTCGCTCAGAAAGCACTTCGTGTATTTCAACATGAACGCGAAAAAAATACTGTGAATTCAAACGAATGCAAAAATCACACACAACTCTCTCCCCAATCGAATTGGATACCACCCATGGAGAATAAACATTGAAACCTAATATCACCTGAGTTTCAAATACCACTACACCAACTCTTTCCTATCCTTTCTTCTCTCTTCCAAATTAACTAACGCCCGTGCCCTGTTAAGCAGTATAAGGGTATTCATATCCCCTTTGGCATGTGTAGACTATAAAAAAAAAAAAAAAAAGAGAAATGAAAATGAAAAAGTACCTATTTAATAAGACAAAGTATACAGAATGGCCCCAACCGTTGCGTCGTATAGTTAGCTTCTTCACAAAGTACATATATACTTCACCCAAAACCCCAGGAGAACGCACTCGGCAGCTTTTAACACTGACATAACCAAAATCTGCACTATTTTCAGCCACTGACTAACTCCATTGACATAGAATCGGAAGTTGAATTGCTGACAGAAAGAAAAAATCCACCAGTCCAGTAGTGTCTCTAAGTAAAGAAATAAGAATTCTTTATAATGTACACAATATCTAAAAACACTATGATTTCAAATGACAGACACAAGAACTAAACGACTCCTGCCAAATGAACAAGTTAGAACTTGCTGTGATATTGAAACCTCTAACGGCGCTGTTAGACTTGAAAAAGTTCTGTCCAAGGTGAAAATAGTCCCGGAATTCCTTAACATCCTATCGCCTCACACACACCTCATTTATATTGAGGGTAATTTAAGAAAAACAGCATTTTACTTTCAATCGAATGGATATGGTCTTATGGAATAAATTGTAAACTAATCGTTCGCCATATTGATGTCTAAATGCTGCTCCTTGCTTGATTTTTCCACCGTGCATTGACCACTTATTGAATAAGTCTTCCAAGTCTTCTTCGTCTGCAAGAACACATTTTTATTAGAACAGAAAAAATTATACCTTTTCACTCACCTAAAATTGTTGAAATCGCAAAACTAAATTCCATCGGATTGACAGCCGGATAAAATCTCCCAGACGAAGAAAGTCAATTGAATTTCTTCTGAAATAGACTATCTTTCACCCTTTCCTCCCATCGCGGGCTTATTGTAATTTCGTATTGTCTCCAAACGTTTTATGAATGAGAATTGCATTCTCACTTTGATTTGACAAAGATCTGCACATGACCCCAAGTGAAAGAAAGGAAGGAACAGATCGTTCACCTCTCAGCTGAGGTGGTAGACTTTTCGTTATTGTGGAGACCTTGACCTACCTCGGCTTTGTGCTGTTGCTCGACCTAGCAGCTGGTACAGTGCGTCGTCGGCTGCGGTCTAGGTAAGTCTTCTTCTTTACCTTCTAGTAAGTAGTAGTGCGCGAATAAAATCGAGTGCGGGTTTGTTCGTTCGGTCGTTAGTGCAGTGCAGTGATAGTGAGTCTGAGTGCATCTGTCTCCCTCCCCTCCCTGTGCTATTGTTGGCAAAGTGCAGTGAAAAAAGTGATCAGTGTAAATGTGTGTTAGTGAGTAAAGCGCCTTCTCACTAAAGCTTCCAGCTTAAGAAGTGTGCGTAGTGAGTGTCTCTGCTTTGTCTCCCTTGTCCCTCTCCACCTTATGCCATTAAAAGGCAAATATGGTCAAAAGGTGATTAGTGTGAGTGAAATTCCTTTGCATTCCTGTAGTTTGTTTCAAGCTCTAAAGCCCAAAGCTAAATAAGTGTGCGAATAAAACGAAGTGCGGGTTCGTTTGTTTTGTAAAGAAGTGAGTTTCTCTGTCCCCCTCCCTCCACCATTGTTTCTATCAGTGTATAAAGTGCTTTGTTTTTGAAAAGTGTAATTTGAAATAAAGAAGGGGAAATGTGTCTGCCGGCGCATGATATATGCGTGCGTGTGAATAAAATTCCTTACCATTTGTATGGTTGTGTTTCAAGCCAATAGTGTTCCATTTCCATTTATCCCCTTTACGTCTGTTTCTTGTGCAATTTAGTGTTTAATTTCCATTTATCCCCTGTTTATCTATTAATGGTGCAACCAAGTTAAGTTTTTCATTAATTGCCTGTGCTCCATCCGGTTCGGTTTCGCGTTTCCGTTTATATGTGCGAGGAACATAATAATAAAATATTGCAGCGACGGTTACATTTGAATCGGAGTTCTTGTCATAAACATGGATGGATGAATTCGGTGAGTGAATGTTTTCTTTTTGTTTTTTATTAATTGTGTTTAAATTTGTTCGATATTTTGAACTAGATCCACGCTTGCTAAGAACAAAATTCAGGGAATAAGCTTTCAATTAGTTTATAGTACGAGTAAAATGTTCATTTCATTTATTAATGGATGTTTATTTACTTAATCTTAACAGTCTTCGAATTCGCTTTTTGTTACTTGTTTCGGTACAGCTGTGAGCTCTCCGTATTTGTTTGATCATTTTGGCCCAAACTTCTATCATTAAATTGTTACTCAGTTAGTTCAATTATTTTTGGAAGCTTATCTCAGACTCTAAACGTCGAAATTAGCTGTGGTCTTCCTACTAGACGAAATAAATTAGACAGTCAATGTCGGGTTGTTTGACAGATTCCCTCCCCCAAGTTAAAATCTTTTCTTATACGTATCTGCGTTTTTACGCTTCAGCAAAATTAAATGGAACCGCGCCCAGTGCATATATTTCCAGCTTGCAGACTCTCCAGCTTCAGTCAATCGCCTTCTTGCCCTCTTTTTTAATACGTTCATGTACATACATACATGCTTTTATTTTCCAGCTTCAGAAATTGATCTAGGTTAGGTTAGGTTTAGAAAGGGTTACGAGTTCATCGTAAAAACTCTAGGCACCATAATGGGTCCATCACGATCCCTTAGCAGTCTAAAATGACGGAAAGAAACCTAAAGCCCAAGCACTAGATTACTCTGCAGAAGTTGAGTAGGTCCTTCGGTTGGTTACATTACCCGAATAACCTTTGGCCTTATAGTATTTAAGATAATCTATTTCGCCATGTAATGCTTACATATCTGAACCGTTGAACAAGAAGCAAGATTCTTAAAACTTGCAATCTCATGTTATAATTAGATACACATAGTAACTCTTCGTACAAAGACAAAAAAGTCCGTTGAATAATGCAAGGAAGTACATACTCGTAGTTTATATGGAAGCACAACTCTTCTCTTATCTATGTCGTGTTCTTTAAGGACACTTTGCCCCCAATGCCATCCCCAAAATAAACTCTTAAATCCTATTCAAGTACTTACGCATTCAAACGTCACGTACCATAAAATTCGTTGAAGTCACTGTTTAATTCAACCGTAGCAGCATTTTTCCGCCCCAACAGGCACGCATAAATATTTTACAAATTTAAACGAGGACTAACTTACCGCACACACCGTCGCGTCGCGTCGTGGTCGTCCTCGTAGTCACCACAGTAAATTGCAAAGTCAAAATGAATTATTAAAGAAAACGAAAACGACAGGACCCAAAATAAAAAAACAAAAAAAATGCCAGCAAACCTACTATGTACCACAAAAATATAGAGCCCTCATGCCGTCACACAAAACCACAAAATTGCCAATGCCACAGGCCCAATTTTCATGCAGCACTTCATAAATTATCAACTGGAATTGTGAATTCAGGCAGATTTTTCGCTCATATTTAACCAGCCGCCCCCGAGTCAAAACACCCTTGCCCAGACGTACAACGAGAACCTATCGAACCTGCTCCAATTAATTATAATTCACAGCCTTTCTCCTGGCCGAACTCTAACTCAAACCACCCGCCGAGCACCATCACACAAAACCCAAAGAGGCTGTCTTAAATTCTTTTCACCAGAGAGAAAGAGAGAGAACGAGCAAGTTGGCTTTGGTGTGTTGTGTATTCTCCTGCCGAAAATATAATTAATTTGCATAATTTTCCAGGGGGCATGACTCCACCACCTAAAAAGTCAGCAGAGGAACGAACGTGCAATTGACGACGACGACGTCGTTGCTACCGCTGCCAAATGACTGTCCTCACCCAAAGGATTCCCCATCTCCAAGGAGGGCAATTCGAAAATATAATCAAATTTGATAACAAGTTTTATCCTGGATGATTTTCGCTGGACTGGGGGGAGGGGGAGGAGATAGGGAGAAATTTGAAAATGAATTATAAGCAGAAAGTTCAATTCATTTATCATTAATGAAGCGCTTTACGTTCAATTCCCTAAAATGTCCTCCATCCATCCCATAATGGCTAACTGCCAGTTTTAGTGGAGTTTCAAAACTCCACTATGCATACATAGCTCCAGGAGGGACATCGACGCCAGTTTTGTAGTACACAGCGCCGCGAATCTTGGTCAAATTGGATTCAGGGTATTACCTGAGGAGAGGATATTAAAATCAGGACCCTAGGCAACTATCTTCCCCTTCGCATCAGACGGTTTTAAAAAAACCATCGAGAAGAAGTTTCTCTCTGACATTCGTTGGAATTTCTTTTTCTCCCCTTTGTTTGTGTTGGCTTCATTCGTGGACAGTTCCAATTGTGTCCTGGTGCAAGCAAGGCAGCTCTTCGCTGATAGTGTCATAAGAGGAAGTGGAAAGAAAATTGCTTTTCGAGATTTCGTTTCGCGATAGAATTTCTTAATTTCCAGACAGGAATTGCACTAGATGGTTGCTGGGGGTACCATCCCCTGGTTTACATCTTGCCCTGTTGTTTCTTTTGGTGGAATCTGGAAACAATGATGCTATCGCGAGACAGTCTATTGTTGAACAGATGTAGAAGGTGGAGTGAAATATTTCTGTTTTTTTTTTTGTGCCAATTGGAGTCGGCATGGAAGAGGAGATACCTATTAGGAAGACATTTGGAGCAAATGGGAAGGGAGGATGGCTTATTGGTAAAGTTTTAGATTTGATGGGAGTTTAAACGGCAGTTGAATAGGGGGGAAGCTTAGACTTGACGAACAATTTTAATTATCAGTCTGAGGCTGTGAATAGGAGTGAAGTGAATATTTCTTTACTTAATCTTTGGGGTATTATAGATAAAATCTTTAAACGAAGGGGGATCTTGGATTACAATCGCCTTCTGAAATAAATAACACATTTGCTTGCGTAAGTGGGATTTTTATTTGGATGTGCGACACTCTACATAGCATCAATGGGTTAATTTACAACGGTTAGTGGGAGGAAAAGAGAAAAGTTAACCTACTTCCTTGATCCCAAAGAACTAGACAAAAATTCCCTGACAATACTTACTTCTCAGCTCAAAAATTGTATCTCCAACAGCTTATGCCAGAACGGGTCGGGAACTTATTAAGTGGCGATGTGAAATCCGCTCACACAGGCAGGCAGAATATCGGGCTGCCCTAATCAAACGTGGCGCAGAACAGTAGAGGAGGAGTTGAGCTCTCTAGGAATGAGTTAGAGGCAGCCCAAATGCGTTGCAGACGTCCTTATGCCAGAACGGGTCGGGAACTTATTAAGTGGCGATGTGAAATCCGCTCACACAGGCAGGCAGAATATCGGGCTGCCCTAATCAAACGTGGCGCAGAACAGTAGAGGAGGAGTTGAGCTCTCTAGGAATGAGTTAGAGGCAGCCCAAATGCGTTGCAGACGTCCTTATGCCAGAACGGGTCGGGAACTTATTAAGTGGCGATGTGAAATCCGCTCACACAGGCAGGCAGAATATCGGGCTGCCCTAATCAAACGTGGCGCAGAACAGTAGAGGAGGAGTTGAGCTCTCTATGAATGAGTTAGAGGCAGCTAATGATGGTGCGCAGGTGTTATTGACGCTACTCCGTAGTACTGTGTCCCCTTTTACCCCTGATCCTCGCGCTACTGCTGTCAAGCATTTCATCGTGAGCGGGGGACTTCAGCCTTTTATATTCAATTCGTTTGTATTACCAGCTAACTGAGCTGCGCTTCGTTGTCCTTCCTGTTTTCGTTGTTCCTTCATGACAGTAGCCACGGTTTCACTTACTGCTTCCCAAGTTTCTTGGGTGCTGAGCATCAGTCTGATGATGTTCTCTGGTGTTAAGTTTACCCCAAGTCTGTTTGTGAAAAGGTTACGACCTTAACGATATCGTGGACAGTTAAACATTATGTGTTTCGCGTTTTACACTGCTTTTATGCATGTTGGACAATAAGCGTTGTCTTCATGCCCAAATCTGTGGAGGTATGCTCTGAAACATCCCTGATAAGTAAGCATTTGCGTCAGGTAGAAGTTCAGCTCTCCATGTTTCCTTTTGATCGAAAGGTCGATATGGTGGATCAATCTATGCGTCCATCTACCTTTGGCAGAAGATGTCTATCTATCTTGCCAATATTCCAGGTTAGTTCTCCGTGGTAATTCATCACCACTTGGACTCGTTGTTGTTGGTATCGTTGTTCTGTTGGCACGCTATTTTCCTTAACCATTAACCATTCCAGACACTGCGCAAGTCGCGTCGTATGAGGTTGTTTGGAAGACGCTGCATTCTCTTCATGCATTGACTTTGTATACTGCTTCTATCTGTCTACTGTATGATTTGCTGGTCATTTGCCGAACTCATTTTTGGGAGCCAGAGAGCATCATCGACTTGGTTACTCTTGTCAAAAGTTGTCTTTCCTTTTTCTTTAGGGCCTCAAATATTTGGTAGCCGTTGTCCTCGTTGCCTTCTCCAGTGCGTATTGTAGATGCGACTTAAAAGTTAACCTTGCATTTGTAGTAACACCATGGTACTATTGTTCTGGTTTAGACACTATAACATTATGGCCCACGGTCACTCTTACAGTCTCCATAACTCAACTGCTGCTGATTAGTACCTACTACTTCTGCTAGCCGTAAATCCATGCTTACTAGCCAGTCCTGCGCCTTCCCGATGGCTTCTTTGCAGTCATGTTCTAGCTCTTCATAGATTTTGGCCACTTACTCTCTCTAGTCTGTCACTTATTAAGTGACAAGCGTTTTTGCTGTGGTTTATTACCTTTTGTTGGAAGATCAAGTCTTTGTTTCCTCCACTGAGTGATGTTTTTGTAGACTTGGAGCACTTCGTCTACTGTAAGGAGTAGAGCACACGTCTTGTTTCTCCTCTCCGATTGTGTTTCTCTTCTCATTCCCTTTTGTTGTGGAAAAAGCACCGTGATCACTTCTTCTCACGTAGCGCGTACCACAATTGGAGGCCGCGATCTTGTAACTTGGTATCAGGTTCGATTAATTTTTCTTTTACTAATTTTAATTTTTTTTTAATTAAAATTTTACCGACCGCTTGAAGTACCTACTGTCAGCGAAACAAAGGAGGTGACAAAATAGCGGGAATGTACAAAACTGGAATCAATTTTATATCTCACATCGCTGAATTGAAGTAAATTGAATTGAACACCAGCCAGAACAGCACCCGTGCAAAGCCGAGGCATGTCCCTATTTCGTATTGCGATCAGGAAACTGGAAACACCAGACGAAAATATTATAAAACGAATAAAATCGAATATAAAATCACAGACTTCTCTCTAAATTTCCTGCATCGATTGAGGAAAGATAACCAAACTATAAGTGACCAGTTGTAATAGCCATCATTGGAACAGTAGTTTCATTTTTTTTGACAAGTGAGCTATAGCAATCGTTGAAAAGTTCCTATCAGTGGAATGCCCTGTCAGTGAAATGGAAACAACAAAGCACAGGTTTTGAGGTTAGAGTTGAACATTGAAAGCATAACTGACAGATGGGAATAAAACGAGAAAAGAACACATCAGTGAAACGATTGTGTTCCAAATTAAAGAAACGAAAATAAGCTGTTCATTGAAATCGATTTTGATCAGTGAAATAATAAAATTGGATTTATAGAAAAGTTTAAATCAGAATTAGGCATTTTTGTTATCAATCGTGGTGTCCCTTTCTTTCCTTTTGCACATCACATTTCCAACAGACTGTAATTCAATTAACAACAACAAAATGTACAGAAAAATGGCTGCGCCCATAAAATGTGACGTTTGCCGGAAACGTCAGAATACATTCAAAATCGGTGATCGTTTTTCTCTTGTGGAAGCCAACGGTCAAATCGGCCGAAGACGACCGTCTATATTAATTTGTCTATGGTCACCATAAACTCTGATCTAAAATTTTGTAAAATTTCGATTTCCATTTGGGTTAAAGTAAATGCACACTATTTAAGTTCAATGAAGCTACCTTATGCGAAGAAAGTCCAAACTCTTTAAACACATCCCGCATGTGTCACATTTTGTGTATAGGCATTAACTGCTGTTTGAACAGCTTTTAATGAGATCGAAAGAGGACGTCGTACAATGTTTCCGTTTTTTTATTTTTAAATAAATAATGCAATAAATATTTGTCTTTTAACTTACTGTATGTATTGCCAGGAAACTTTCCTCCTCCTGCCCTCCAAAATCAGATAAATACAAAAAAAGAAAAAAAAAATTACCACCCCATCCGTGATTGAATATTTTCATTAATTCCCATTATTGTTGTCATTTATTGGTTCATTCATTCGACCACTGATTGAAATATATACATATGTATATATGTATCTACATATACAAACAAAGTAGGCATACATTTGCTTTTGCCTTTGCTTTTGCGGTTACAAATGAATACAATATATATTGTGGAAATAAAGCTTTCCGACAATTTATCATCAACCAACAAAAAAAAAGGCAAAAAATCCCGGCCCAAAACTGAACGTTTTCACTTCATTTGCGGACAAATATCATTGATAAAATTAAAAATTCATGTAAATTGCGTAAATATTACGAAATCGTGATGTGGTTTTCCAAAAAAAAATACTGAACCGCTCTTTAGCTTTCAGTTAAAAGTTCTTCACTTGAATGCTAAATAAATTGGAAACAATTCGACGATTTTTCAATCAGACACCTGATTTTCGTGAGAAAATCCTTCTCTTCTCACCTGAACGATGGCAAGGATAGATGGGCCAAGAAAAAAAGAGAGAAACAAAAACAAAACAAGATTTGGTAAAAGTAGCAAACCTTTCTTTCGAAATGGACAGATGGGCTGCCGATGATGTGCCATCGAATGATTAATGAATAGGGTTTTTTTCTTTCGGGTTTGATGGACACTGGTTTGGGTTTGGGAAGAAGGATTCCCCGAAGGCATCATTGGAGCGTCGAACATCATCGATCAACTTGTTCGACGATGGTGTCCCTTTTTCCGGTTAAATGGATTTTTTCTGGGGCGTTTCCTGCGGGTGTACGCTGTGTTAGTGGTAGAAATATGCAGTGCCTTACAAACTGCGACCTTGTTTCAGAAAGTAGAGAATGTACCCACCAACTCAAGATTCAAAAGGCTAAGGCGACATATATAGGTAATTAGTAACCAGCACCTGTTTTGTTTGTTGGCTCTGAACTCTGCCTACTCACAATGCACCTGGACATTGAATTATAATAATGCAAACCTGGAGCATCATCACAATAAATCACACCCTCATATCCGGCGGCCTTCCAGATTCATCATAGATAAGCGAAACTTAATTAATCCTCCATTATCTGGCCCACATCTATACCCAATTACGTAGTCTAGTATATTTTTCATACACACTGTGTCTCTCCTTCCCGTTAACCGATCTGTGTGTGAACCGCGCTAATTTATATTCCAATACAACCGTGCAGAACAAATTATCCACACCTTGTTCTTAAGTAAATCACCGGAAGTTGTTAGGCAAAAATCCAATTACAATGTTTCAACAGAGTGAGAGAGAGAGAGGAACACCCAATTAATTGTAACACTGCCTACTTTCAACAACAATTTAACCCCAAAAACCTAGATACAGCACATATACACCTTTGGATGATGTACAAAAGGACACAAACCATCCAACCGACCGAGCAACCAAACCAATAAGCAGAAGCACATAGCGATGGCCAGAAAGAAGAAGAATAAAAAGCCCAAGCAACAAAAGCTAATTTACATTCTTAATGACTCCAATCAACAGGGTTGGCACATTGGTCCTTTATTTTGCATATCTCTGCCACAGGACTCTTTCTAGCTTCATATATACACACGCCAACGCCAACGACAACGACGACGACGGCTATCTAACAAGCATACACACTGAATTTTGCCCCAAAAAAGGTACACACTCTCTCTTCTCTCTCGGTCTGTGCTTTTTTGGTTCACCTCTTTCAGTTTGAACTGGCAAAGATAATCGTATGTCCCCTGTTCGTGAAAGACGGATATATAGCAGAGGACCAGAGGAATATCCTTTTACCTATCAAAAATTAAAATCTTCTCCAAACTGGAGTCAACATCATCGTCGTCAGTAGTAGTGGGATTCCTATACACCGCCCGCATGCTGTGAATGAAGTGGAAACAGTATCTTGGGTATATTTTGGAGAGAGCTGGGTTTTTACTGTCGTTCGATAAACGACTGAGCAGAAGAGGATACAACAGTGAAAGGCCAAAGCTTTCTAATTGCTACGAATCAGATGATCCTTAGGCGGTATGTATATAAATATACCACGTGAATGCATGAGATTGGGAAAATTAAAACTAAGAAGGCAAAATCTGAAATGTATCTGATGGTTTTCTTGTATCTTTCATTAGGAAATCTAACCGCAGGCCAGTGGTTAAGTGAGAGCAGAAATTCAACATGTGTCTGAGGGGGGGGAGGTGGAATACATTCACACAGTGTCGTGGACAAAATTGCACGATTTGTATTTAATGTTTGGACCAGTGAAGACTGGCGAACTGAGTGATTTATGACAATTCGGTAAATGGTAATAGAGGTGCTGTTTTCAATTGTTGTGGAACTTATTTTTATTGTGCAGTACTTCTTGTTCTTGCAAAGGACCCATTGTTAATTGTCATCAGCATATAGGTATACAGAAGGACAGGGCGGGGGTATTTTACAAAGCTCTCAATATTTTCGATTCGTGCAGCCTCTTCCAGGCTGAATTACTAGCTCTGCATGAGGCTTCTCATGCAAATCTTCCCACGCCTTAACACCCTAGCAATCCTCATTGACAGTCAGTCGGCTATCCAGGCTATTGTATATACCTCCACATCTTCGAAGCTGATAGAACAGTGGCTGTCGCTGCCTCAGAGGTTCATAATTTACCTTCCTTGGTTGCCGGGTCAGAGCAACATCAAGGGGAAGATCTTTGCGCATAATCTGTCGAGAGCTGTTACAAGGTAGCAATCAAAGCAAACAAAAGAACTACTAAATGGAACCCGCGTTGATATTGCAAGAATTCTTTCGATCAGTACTGGCCATTGGGATTAAAATTAATGTTCACTGCCGCAGCTGCAATATCGCCAACGAGCGCAAAAAACAATCATATACTGCCTTTGTAAACCGCATTCTAGATAAATCCTTTTTTTGCTTGTTGAGAGACCCATTCATCCAGAAATGGAACTCGTCGCTAAATATGATTTTTCGAACGAAATTGAAGTCAACTTCTAACTGCTCGAGAGCTCAGTCTGCCAACAAACGACGTTGTCTATGGTCATTGACTTTGAGCTTCTGGGTTGAATCTAGTATGCCCAAGTCATGACGCCAAATTCGCCAAGTTGTGGTCTGCGAAAGGCGGAATTGACTGCCGCGGATTCGCCTGCACACTCTCACGGACAGCGGCGATATTTTCGAAAGATCTTTCTTTTTGTTGACATACGAGTGTTGGCTAATGGTACTCGCGGAAGGACGATTATGGCGACCGTAAGATGGACGACGTGCAATAAATGTTGCTCGAGCAGAAGACCTACTTTCATAAGACAATTTTATCATTTGCATATGTTGTTGAATGCTATGACTCTCTATATTGATTTGGCAAGACAGAATAAATTAATGACAGTGAATTTTACAGTTGCACCCTGAACAATATGGTCGCAATCACCTATCAAAGTTTAGAAAGCTCTATTGGAAAACAAATTATGGTTTAAATGTGGCCCGCTGCCAGGCTTCAAACCAAAAAGTTGCACTAAAGGGGTTTGATTTTGACACCCCTGCCCTAGACACTTCAACCACCGTCCCCATTGGATGGTTAGCAAATCAATGTATTCATGATTTTACAAAATTACATATGTATTTCTGCCAAATTCTCTCTCTACTCCGACATGTGGTAAAGGATTAGCTGTGGACTGGGTAGAATAGTTCTCCTTGCCATTAAGCGCGGACGTGCTCCGTATCTTCATCTCCATCTCCATCTGGACATTAAGGACAAAATGGTGAGCTATAATGCCCAAATCAGTGAAGATGCTTGAGGTAAGCACAGCAGCCTCAGCAGCTTCTTTGTTCAACTGGCCTATAGGCAAAATCGTAAGGCAACTTGGATCAGTAACTTATCCACCGACGCTGGCATTGAGTAATTCGTGTTCATCTTCTTCAGTCTTGCCACATGCCATAGGTCTCAGGACTGCAGAATCTATCATATTCTTTCAATCATTCTTTCAATTATCGAGCCGCATCGATGTCATTTAAATTTCCCCCGATATGTTATGTGCTGGCAGGACTTCTTTGATTGCCAAGATTTCCACATGGACTACGCTAGAGTGTCTAGGTAGACAGAAGGAGACGCTTTTATTGAGCTCATTGAACTCCATCTTGGTGTAAAATAAGTCCACTCATTTAGAAGCCTCATTTAGAAGCCTCCAGCTATGTATGTTTAAGCCAACACTTGAAAATAGTTGCCAAAAATGATCTCACTACATTCTTATGAACTTGTGTTTGGGAAACTGTGTCAGTCTAATGGTCTAGAATGTCTGATCTGGTTCACTAACGGCAGAAAGATGGAATCAGGATTCGGGATTAGGTTTGGACTTAGTTTGGTACCAAAGTTTCGATTCCTCCCTTCACACTTATTTGAATGCTTTCTTGACGAATGACAAATGCACTGTAACAAAGTTTTTATATAAAAAAGAACATCTAAAAATTCTTGTCACCAATACTGTCCCTACCTTAAATTCCTCCTCTTGTTTCTGTGTTCGGTGTATTCAGAAAGGATTCTTCAATTAAGTATCTCCTGTAGCTTCCTTTTTTATGTTTTCATGAATACTTTCGTGCACAAAGTGAATTGACTCCCTTGGGTTTTAGTTTATGTTTTTTTTTTTTCTGTATTTTACTACATCCTTTACGTGTACATCCGATAAAAGGACCAGAAAAAAAAACTCTCTACGCGCCCTGTCTATTTGGAAATTCTACGTTGTGGACCATTCGATCCGCAGGTCGATGAAGGTAGTACAGTTTAATGAATAGGATTTGTGTCCCTTTTAACTATTTTAATTTTTATGGTCAATGGAGTTGACAAGTAGTTTATACTGAAACTTTACCTTCAAAACAAAGCAGAAAAAAAAAAAAAAACGATAAGAACGACAAAGTACAGCAAGAAGCCCTGCACAATCTCTTGACCTTTTCATGGCACAGTGCAGATGAAAGGATTAATAGTTGGGCCTGCTGCTACTACTACAAGTGAGAGAGAGTAGTCTTATAGCAAAACATGAAATCAAACGGTGAAGTATGTTTTCAATTAGCAAAAAAAAAAAAAACGAAAAAACTGAAAATTAAAAACAGAACAGAAAACTAATTGCATTTCTCTGAGTCTGTCACGCGAATCCCTTGAAGGATAATTCAAAGTTTCGCTCTCCCTCTCTCGTTTACTTTTATGTAAAAAAAAGTTGAGAGGCCATGTCATCATCTCTCGCGCTGTTGACCGTAGTAGACCTTTACACTTGTAAATACGGATACTGTAACTGTTTAGTTTGGACAGTTTTTACTCTGAAAAGTTTTCGTGGAAGGAATTTGCGTACCAATCGCCCTATGCATTTCGGGACACCTCTAGTGCTTTCAAAAAAATGACATTTAGATCCATTCAAGCTGCTGCAAATGCTAAAGCTCTTGACTCGCAGACCATCAGTAAACATGGAGGTTGAAACCAAAAATAATTCACTGCACTTACCCAACAACCATCACTCCGTTAGATACCTACGCATCGATAGTATGGTGGGAAAGGCTAACCAAATGGTCACACGGTGTACCCTCCAAAGAATACAATACTTAACTTGTGTAGAAACTACGGGTGCAATGCGCTCCTGCCCGACAGCTGCGTCAGAGGTTCTTTTAGACCTTCCACCCCTTTACATAACTATTATGAAGACTGCAGCTCCTAGTGCAATAAAGATTCAACTACTATGCAACAATTCCTCCCCCAATCCAGCAGTATACCTCTCAGACTTCATGCCCGAGAGAATCCATCTCCATCACCCCTTTAAAGTCAAGATCTCTATCCGAAGCATCTGGAACAATCTGCAAATACCCCAAACATCCTCCTCATTAGACCGGTATACTGACAGATCGAAGATGTCGAGTGGGTCTGGAGCTAGGATCTCTGGTCCAAACTATAAACTATTTCTTTAGGTCAAGCAACAACAATCTTTCAAGCAGAGATCTGAGTCAGGGAATGCTTTAGAAGAAACCTCCGTAGATCACATATCAATATATATTCAGATAGCCAGACAAATCTCAAGGCTCTCAGATCCTTTTACTTTGAGTCAAAAGTCTGGAACTGACTCCAACCTCTCTTGCAGGTTGCTGCACACAATAAAGTCGTATTAATTTGCGTTCCTGGAGACAGTGGCATCCCTGGCAACGAAGGCACTGTTGAGCTTGCCAGACAAGGTGGTCAGGTTCCATTCATTGGTCCTGAACCTTTTGCGGCATACAAACTCACCAAATACGGCTAGAACTCAGTAGATGGGAACTTCAAGAAACGCTCTCCCACTGGAACTCTCAAACTGGGTTAAAAAATGCCAAACAATACATCAAGTTCTCCTAAAGAGGAAACGAAAGACATCCTATCAATGAGCAAATACAAACTCAAGCAAATCACTGACTTCCTAACTGGACATTGCTCTCAAAAGAAGCGCTGAAATAGCTCCCCACTTATTGTGCGAATGTCTAGCCAGCTTCACATCTCCCTCTGATGTCTCCTCAGCTTCTAAATGTGTTTAGATTTATAAATGAACTAGACTTCAGCTGAACCTCAGAACAATGGATAGGGAATAGCACAAAAGATCCTCCTGGGTCGTAGGGCTTCATAGGCTTATCGCCTTCTCTTATCCCTCGCTATCCTTAAAAAAAATGTAGGTACTGGCTTGAAAAAGTTTTTTTTTCAGGTTTTTTATAAAACTACTCCAAAACCTGAATTTTCTCAAAAGTGGGCGGTTTTTTAATATAATTTGACTTACTTAATTGTGTTCCCAAGAAATAATGTTTCTAATGAAACCGACGTTTTTAAGAAAACACCCCTAAAAAGTAGGCGGAGCCGTACATACTGTATGGGAGATATTTAGAGTAAGGCAATATCTACACATTTGCTTAAGTAAGTTTTATCGAGTTTCATGTGAAATTACTGAAAAAAAGTGCATTTTTCGAAAAGTGGGCGTGCCAGTCGGTGAATTTTGCAAATGCTTACGCTTGTAGGTACTGCTTCCTTTTCAATGAATCTCATATATACAATTTCATTAATCTCATTCAAAATATGAGGCCCAAAAACTGGTGACGGACAGATGGACAGACAGACAGACATGGCTTAATCGACTCGGTTAGTGATGCGTCATTGGATCTACCTTCAATGTCAACTTTAAGAATACCTTAATGCAAATGTTTACATTCGTTGACCCATTTCTCGTATCCAAGACCTTATTCACTTTAATGTCAGGTACATCTCTCCCGACTCATTACAAGTACCTCACCCAAAATGTACCTACAAAGTCAGCCTTACAGTTAAAATCGTAAAAAAATGTCCATAAACTCACAGATGAAATAAAATCCTCCTTCATATTTTAGTACAAATTGTAAATACACCAAGATTCTTCATATTTTATGCCTTTTCCACTTTTATTATCCTAACGCAGGACATTAAGCAATAAGGAAGAAAAATAAAAGAAAATAGCACAAAACTGCTTGCACAATAGGACATTGTCATTTGAAAATCATGACTGTAACCAAATTAAAGACAACCCACACACAAAGGACACCAAATGTCCTGTATTTTCCTTCAGAAGACATCAATAAAGGATACTTATTGAATGACCCCACCAGTTTGCCCTTTTAATTTACTTAAAACCATTCTCACAAGACAGCATAGGATACAAGGACAATAAAAATATTTTCCTTATACAAATGACCAAAAGGACATGGTAAAACAACCAACCCTGCCCACCAGAACAACAATTGTAATTTAATTTCAAGAATTATAATTTCCTGTTCACATAATAAGGATTTCCTTGCTAGACAAATAACGGACCAAAACGCAAACAAAAAAAACAAAGAATCCTTGCAAATTGAAGCAACTTGTATGCGAGTAAAATAAAAATGCCAAGACTTGAGAAATTTGCATGAGAATAACACTAGCTACGGCCGGGGCGGTTAGAGGAATAAAATGTGAGTATATGTGCAAGGCTTAACTCCTTTTTGAATATACAACCACTTGGCATGGAGTAATACAGTAAACAATCTTCAATACTCGTACTGGCAGACAGCTTCATGTTCTTACACACTCCTCTCTCTCGCTCTCTCTGTCGAAATGAATGGGTAATTGCCGCCTTGGTTAGTAGACATTTTTGGGTACTTATTTTTGGTTGCTTGGAAGACAACAATAATTAGGAAGACAAAAATTGTTTTCATTTGTAGGGCAAAACATATTTCTGGCAATACTTCTCAAATGGGTGGAGGGAGTTCCTCGTAAGTGGTTTAGTGGGCACTAAACTTACAGATTTAATGTGGTGTAGAATGATGGGGTGCATAAAGCCCGAGTTGGCTGGTGTTTATTACATGCAAGTCGTTATTTATTGGATACAAAATTACTCTGGAGGTGTTCTCGAAACGTTGGAGCTTTCGGAGGAAATTGCACCTAAAAATGTGTGAAGGTTAAAACATACTGATAGCAAAGATTGAGTGCTCAAAACGTATTATAAGTTTGACCTATATGTAGTTTGTAATATAGGGAAATATTAAGCTTAGACCCCTTCAAAGTATATCCTAGCTGGCCCCGCAGATGTTGATGTGCCCTTCCCAACCTTATGGCGAGAATCAGTACCCCTTGTTGCACCCAGGGTTGCCGAAGGTACTACTAAGAGTGTAGATATTCGTAGTCCGTACTCCCCTCGTCCTCATTTTACTCCCTTTAAAATATTCTAGTACATTGTCACCATTATTTCATTGAATGAGCCATCACATCACACACTGGTGCAATTACCCCGGGGTAAAACTGACTTTATAGAAGAGAAAGATAAAGTGTGAAGTAAGAAACGGGGTAAGAATTCATCCAGCGTTGAAGCATTTGAACAGCGGGGTAAAACTAGAACATACACAAGTTGTCAATTTCTTGGTGTAAAACGTATGATACAAGTCATCTTCCAAGGCGTCACCGTGCTGATAGGCTCCTCTATCAACTCGTCCCCTTTTGTGTAGGAGCTGAGTAATGCAATAATTCACTTCCCCGTGTTTTCGTTTCGTCAATGCGGTCCACCACCTTCCTCTCCTTTCTGCATTTCTGTAGCTGCCGCTCCTACTCCTACTTCCAGCTTCCTCGCATGAACGTTCTTCCTTTCTGCCGCTAGGAGGTCGATGGGAACTACTCCTGCGACCACGAGTACGGCTGGTTCTGACACAGTGCGATAGGAACTTGCAACTCGTGGAGCCTTGCGTCTTTGTACTGTAGCCATCTGCTTTCTGTATCTCTCCTTCTTAAGCGCGTCTGCCCAGATCTGGCATACAGGAGAATAGCATATGTGATGGACATTAGGTGTCTGCGCTTGCTCTTGGTATGACCTCCAATGTTTGGCATTTTCCTGCTGAGTGAAGTTCTAATCTTCGAGGCTCGATCAGATGCTAACTTAAGCTGTTACAGTCTAAAAACATCCTGAGGTATTTTAGCGTCCCCTTACTGATTATGACATCTAGGCCGATGCGGAGCTCCACTTGCGTAGAAGAACTATTTCCGTCTTCTCCCTTGCCAAACTTAATCCATGTAAGCACTCGTCTCATGACTTGATTCAGTTTTCTCCATGCGTCCTTCATGGATCTTGCAGTGATCACTGCGCCGATCTTGTCTGCGTATCCTACCAGAAACGTATCTTCGGCCACCTCCATGCGAAACATTTCAGCTTAGGATATATTCCACAGATCAGGTCCCAATATTGAGCCTTGCGCTGCTCCAGCTGTTTCCTTCTTTGGATCTCTTTGTGGTATTGTAGATTAGTATGTGATCTCTGAGGTAGTCCCTTACTATTGCATGAAATAATGGGACACCTTGAAGCTGTTTTCTAGCAGAGTGGAAAATATCTTCCCAAACCTGTCAGCAGTACTATTTTCCTCGAGTAGTGATTGCCCTGTTGAGCGATTTGGGCTATCTTGATCACTTCCTCGATTGCTCCTATTGTGAAGTGGCCTTTCCTGAATCCATGTTGTCTTTCAGATAGGTTGCCCGCATTTTGAATTGCTGCTGTGAAGCGTGGCTTTATCATCTTCTTAAAGAGCTGTCCAGCATGCAGAGCAGCACCAAGCTTTGATTCTTCCAGTTGTTATGGAAAAAATGGGATCTAGTGGTCTATTGTGACCCCTTCTAACCTTGGGGAAGCTTGTAATTGCTTTGAATTCTATTTGAGGGTCATGCACTCTGCGTAGGTAAGAATAGTTCCCTTTAGAGCGCTCAATCTAGACGAATTTCTTTTAAGAATCTGAGAATGAGAAGTGGGTCCATGGTTGGCATATTCTTTGCTAACTCTATAAGGTGCTTCGGAGTCTCACTTGATACGCTGCCAAATCTGTAAAGGCCTTCATATGTTATACCTAGTGCCCGTAGGGCCTTCCACCTTCAGTTTGGAGTGTCCTATTAGGAAGCCAGTTAGGATGGTTTGGTTAATCTTGCTAAGGTTCCCAGTAGTTTCTTCGCTTGTCTTCGGCCTGTAGTATTGTTCCAAGTTCTTGGCCTGTCTTCTTTCGCAGTTACTGTATCCTCTCTCAAGATTGATTTGGATGGCTTTTTGGCGAGAGTGTTCCGTTTAGGTGCAGGCCTCGTCAGAGCGTCCTTTGCTATCGTTTCGATAGCCCAAGCCAGGGAGTTGTTTTTCCTTTTCGAAGAGAGATGAGGGTTCCTTAGCGTCTAGAAGCTCCTTGACGAACGTCGCTCTACGGAACAACCGCCATCGTCTCAGACCTGGAGAAACCTTGCTCATCCTGTTCATTTCAAGGTGACAAATCGTAACCAAATCCCTTTCTGACGGAAAAAAGGAAAAACACATTTTAAAGTGGAGCTCTTAAAACCACCCTGAAAGAAGTTTCTTCTGAGATCCTTTTCTGCCAAGCATTTAGCGCCATAGAAGACAAATCAATACCAGACAACCTTTTTCTTCAGCCAAATCGTAGCCCAGACTGTGCCATCAAAATACTTTTCTTTTCAATTACCCAAATGGAATCGTTCCTATTCCGTTCAATGACCCTCTTCTCTATCTCCAAATGATGCATTTCTTCGCTGAGAAACGTTATCAAACTCACATCTATCACAAAAAAGGCTCAGAGCAATTCTCATTTTACTGCTACACCTGATCTAATAGATGTCCTCTTAAATTCTCATTACCAAAGATAAAAATGTGTATCTCGCAACCGAAAATCAAAGTTTATACCCCCACAGCCGCCTATTTGATGAGAAGGTTTCTGTGGAATAAAACAAAATCAATCTTCATATATTGTGTCTACTAGTCGGACGTTTTCACGTTCCACAAAGCACCCCCGCCAAAAAAGAGCCCAAGGACACAACAGACATCACAGATTGAGTATTGTTTTTATGGTTCAACTTTGTTTGTCCACAGGATACCGCACCGCTCCGTCCCATGGATTATCTTTTCCGATTTCGCGAAATGTGCTCGTCGTTCGTCCTCGATCTGATCGATTTAGGAAATGGCACATCCTTGATGGTTGTCTCATGTACTACATATGTTATCTTGCAAACAAAAGTGTCCATGCCATTGTGGACAACACGTAGTGCAGAGTTGTACGATGGTGTTTCATATTATCCTGTCGGAAAATAATAAATAACAGCCCACTGGGTGATGATGTTGCTTTTTCGCCTCTCTTTTCTCTCTCTCGTTTCTCTATATCCTGTTCGTTAGTATCGATGAATTCATTTAAAATTGATTTGGTGCTATATTTTTTTGTAATTTTCTTGTTACATCATTGTGGGTGGTGGGCGAGGAGCTTAGAACAAAAAGCTGCCAAGGCGATGACATCCTATTGTCCTTGTTGTTTTTTCCTATTTTGTCATGTTTTTTTTTTTTTTTCTTCTTTTTTATTTATGTAGATACATTCATTTGACTATATACAATGTGGGTCACTTACTTTAATTACTTTTGGATTTTGTATTCTCTGACATATGTGTGCTATTTTCATCAGAACACACAAAATGAAAGATGCGAATGTGAAGATAAAAGGATGGAAATACAAATAGAATTGAAATCAATTCAAATTTAATTAAAAAAAAAATCTTGTTTTATTTTGGGAGCCTTTTTTTGGGCGGTGGGAGTGGGATTGGGAATGAATAAATAAATGTGTCACTGATTGGTTTTTTAATAAGTAAAATGAAAATGTGATTGTGATTTTTGTTTTTGTCTAGTTCTGTTGTATAAGTTAGATAGCAGTGGTATTTGCATACATATTTTATAAAACCAATAAAGTTGGAATATTTAACTTGGCGTTGGCTAAATTCCCAAGCTGCACGAGGCGTGAAAATCATCATCCCCTCAGGAGGAGTGAAGAAGGCTTTTGCAGGACAAAAGTTGTTTAAAACCTAGAACGACCTAAGGGTACATAATCCGAATCACTGGGAATATCCAGATCTATAAGACACCCAAGAGAAGGTCCTAGCAGTGACAACAGCCGCCCGTGAGTCTGCCATAAGAACAATACCCCTCTGGCGGTATTACCTTCTTTATCGACAGCCAGGCAGCTATCAAAGCAACTACTACCACAGATATAAAATCCAAGTTTGCGAAGTGCTGTCGCGAAGAGCTCAAGGTTCTTGGAACACAGCACAAGGTTCTGCGCTGCTGGGTGCCTGTAGGGCAGATGAATTAGCAAAGAAAGCTTCATTGAACCCACTTGAACTTACCGACCTCTCCATAAATATCTCGCCCTGCATTCTCAGGCTTGAAGTAGGGAAACTGGCTACGAGAGAAGCGAACCTTCCTTAGAAACTCGCAAAATGCAAAACAATTATGGGCGAGAGACTTATACGTCTCAGGCGTTCACTGTCCATGCTTGTGGAGATCCTCATGGGTCACAACACTTTGCGGTACCACTTGAAGAAACTGTGTCGTACGGAGGAAGAACTCTGCAGAGAATGCGACGATGAGGAGGATGTAGACAACACCACCCACTTCCTCTGCCAGTGCCTTGGACTCCAACATTCAAGAAAAAAGCTTGGCAAACACTTCTTCGAGGATCTAGGAGAACTCGCCAACGCGAACATGGACATGTTATTGAACTTCATCAGATCATCGCGCAGTCCTTACAACCGATATTAGGCTTCCGAGCAAAATGGCACGCATCAGATGCGTCGATCGTCACATTCTCTCCGGTAATGCTACCTTTTGAAAGACCAACGGCAGCTTCAATCAGGAGTTGTACTCACTTTAAGAGAAGATGTGCACGTCCACTTTAGGTAGAAGCAACAGAACTATGCTTTTTCGGATTCAAGCTGTGTTGGCTGTAAGAAAAGGAGAGAAACATTGTGTTCTTCGGCTTAATCAACTTCGGTAAGAGAACCTTCTGTGGAACTAACCATTTGCCGTGTTGCCACCAGAATGGGCGGACGTCACCAATAACGCCTTCGGTCGTATTTGCTTCCTCTTTACGGTCAGCTAAAGCTAAAGCTCTCCTTTTGACCCAATTGGTTGGATAGGATCTGACTAGAATGCACGGTGTCTTGAACCCGTTCTGCCTTATTAGCTTAATGAGTTCTACTGTCAAGGGCACCAGAATGGATAGTAGCCCGTTCTAGAGTGAGATTAGACATAGTTGACATTGCCTTTTCATCATTAACACTTTCGTCAGACGCGCAATTATCTATAAGTGCCACATTTGGAGCACGGGTCAAGCCGTCGATGGCAGCATCGATGAGTTGCTTGTCGTAAAGAGAGATTAAAAATATTCTGTGTAACCTCTCCTCCTTTGTAGAGAGCTTCATGTAGGACATTCCCTAGAACCCCCAAGGGGATTCAGGACATAAGTGAAATACTTATCCAGGCGGTGACCAGACGGTGACTTGGTGTTGACAAGGTTATCACTAAATTGGTAGCACAGTGCAGTATATGTTCCCGTCCTACCTTTCACAGGAGTATACTAGTTGCCAAAAAGCCGCAAGTTGGTAGCGATTGCTTATCAATATTGCCGGATCCAGGATTTATTTCTGGCACGGGCACAAATGCCAGATAGGTAAAGAGTGTACGCCATAGTACGCCCGTGCCCCTGTGCCCCCCTTCTGGATCCGCCCTTGGGCATTCAAGTTGATACTGTCTTAAGAAAGGTTGTCTAAAACGCTCATGTGAATTTGATGCCATTGTTCGACATTTCAACGTTTCTGCTTTATCAATTCTATTAGTCACCATGACCTTTCTCAGGCAAAACCTTTGCACTTCAAAAAGTTACACACAACAAATAAAGCCAAGTCAAGTTAAGAAATTGCAACCAAATTAAAGAGATTTAAAGCTCAAGCTCAAAGCACCATTTTCAGATTTTAAAGTACGCTTCTAAGAAAAAACACTTTACCTGCAAGCGTATCTCAGAATACGGCATAGTCCCCCCCAAAAATCGCAATTAAATACCAGCGAATGGTTGAAATATTTTTGACTTATTTAATTCTGAGAAATCTTCAAGATCTCGAGAAGGGCAACCTTGAAATCTTAGAAAGCAACAAGACACAATAAACATACCACTTTATCATATAAATCATTACCTCCCGTCGGCGTCGTCGCGTCATCAAGCCGCCACTTAAGGATCCAACAAAATTCCCAATTATTTGCTTAATTAGCACTTGTAACCCAGTCGTTTGGCACGTTTTAATTCACCGATTCCCTGGTGCCATGCCATCTTCTCTTCAACTGACACATCTAAAGCGTTCGCTGACGTTCACCGACAAAGTGGCAACTTGTCATCTCTCGTAGAAAGTGTCACGAAAATAAAGTCTCCCATCTCCAAACAACGAAAAAACCTGCAACAAAATTCTCTTTCATCGGAATGTGTCCTCCAATTTCACATCTAGCTATGTGTGGAACTACAAAAAAAAAAATCGAAACTTCTCAAGCTAATTACTTATCCCAAAAGTAGGAGGACAAAAAAGAAGGCTCATTAAAGATTCCTTCCAGCGCGCATTGCAGCACGTTTTCGAGCGGGGCTGTGGTGGCATTTTTTGTTCTTTCCTGTGGAATTTTCTGGGTGACAGCCGGCTCCTCTACTCACCGACCTTCCTTTTGATCTGCCCTAAATGATTTACGACACTAGGTAGGACATATTTAAATTGATGACGAGACAAAGTGTGCTATTAAATCACCGCCAAAAGCCGAAGGACATCCATCCTCCATCCATTGGTATTGGTATAGGTTCTATTTTTAGAGACACAAAGCGCGCGAACGCGATAGATTGAAGTGTTTTATTCAATCCGTGAGCACGGTACGTGTCTGTCATACGAGTGACATGGATTTGTTTTTCAATTTCCAAAAAACAGTCTATTTTTAAACCACCTCCAACATTAACCCCTTTTTTTCGGTGGTGGTGCCGGGCGTGGTGTAGAGCACCTCACACAAAGCCTTCGCCTGTTCAAAGGAAGCAATTAAATTGTCATAAAATTGGATACGCCCGCTTAAGTCATGTTAAACACGGCGGAATTTATGTTTCAGACAATGTTTAGGACCAGTGATAGTGCGGCACACGTTCATTATATGCTGGCGGCGGCGGCCCGGGCGCTGATGGGTGCATTGGCTTTGAGTAAAATATAATTAAAATTCAGTTCCGTTTGTCAGTTGCATTTTCGGTGGCAGGCTTATTGATTTATTTTGAAAGGAAATGTATGTATTTGGGGGGTTGGCCGGAGGCAGTGTGGTTTGGTGACTAATTGGACGGTACATGTGTAATACGCTGTTGGAGAATGCCAAGTTCATGTGAAATGCATTGAGAGAAACATTAATTATTAGAGGAAGCCCGCTTTGGTCAAACGATTCGGGTAATTTAAAGGAGCCCTTAGCCTCCAATCGCATGTATGTGGGCAAAAGTTATACATTGTAAAGCATTAATATTGCATAATGACATTATATCTAACAAAGGACTCTGTTTTAACTGATGATTTGAACTTGTATGAGAGAGGACATGCATTTACATATGATAGAAACTATGCTTACTAATTGATACCACACTCTTCTTAAGCCAGCTACCCTTTCCAAAATCTGGCTTCCAACTTTCAATTTGCGGCCTTTAACGTTTAAGGTTAAGCTAGTTAGTATCGATATTCCAACCCAAACTGGAAACAAAATCTTGTCGAACGCATCAAAAAAGGAAGCGCTTCTTAACAGGCTACACACACACGGCGGTTATAAGACCCGTGTCCTTACATATGATCCATTAGTATGGTGGACGGTACTTAAAAAACAATATAAGCTTTCAAACCTCACTAAAATCCAGAGGGCTTCACTCATCGGAATCATGGGATCAATGAGAACAACACGAACGGCGGCAAAGCTTAGTTTCATTCCGCTTGACAGCCAGTAGTCTGGCAGGCAAAACTGCTGTGGTCATGAAACCACTACGGCCACAACTTCATTATGTCCCCATCGGAAGCTACCAGTGAATTGTCGGGAACAGATCACATAAGCCCGATGCTAACATTCGAAAGGATGTTCAATAAAAGAATTCCTGACAGAATTTACTGGAAGAACTGGAGAACCAAGAAGAAAAAGGAGTTGGCTTCAATTAGGTCGAGGCCTGTAGATGACTTTTAAACCAGATATCCAGAGCCAATACGTTGTCCCTCAGTTGAGTACCAGTTCCATTGGATATCGAAGTAATCGAAAAGGTAGATGAGCTTGTTAGAAAAAGGTCGACGCCCTTCCTTTTGTAGCAACTTCAGTCAGTTCCTTACGAAAAAAGTTAAAAGATGAAGCCACCGGTCGAGCAAACAGACGCTCGGTTCTTTTGGATACATGCCTTACGCCCAGTGCGCTATAGCCGATGGCCGGCAAGAAGAGATTATCCACTCTGGTTAAACTCAGTCCTTATACCGGATGAATCGTTTCTGGCGTAATTGCAGATGTGTGCAGATTTAATTCCTATTTTGATCATGAGATTATATTATGAGATACTTTTTTCCAAACTCTTGCGGCAACACTGATGTGTATGTGTACAGCTATTGTACTCGTGCTACCAGTGCCATCTTTAAAAGTTTTCCAGATGTTTCATCCTCCTCAAGACAGAACCGACATTCCTTTGTCTCGCACAGGTTCATCTTGTTAAGATATTATCTTAGGCCACAGCGGCCAGTTAGGAAACTCGATAGTTTCCTATGGTTTCCTTATCTAAGTTAAGGATATCCTTGTAGGAATAGGGCTTGATTAATCTTAGGGATTGTTTAAGTCCCTTTGGCCCAGTGATCTAGGCGGAGCTTGCATTCCCAATCAGCGTTGTTCTTATCATTATGTCTGGTATGGTACAGAAAATGTCTCTCTTAAAAATTCAGTAGAGTATTTTCAAATGGCTGTCGTAGAGGAGGTGCTGTAATGCCAAGACAGGTAATCTTTTGTAACTTCTGCAACTTCTTGGGCGTCGTCTGTCCTTGAACTTTCGGCCATTGTCTGATGGCATACGACAATGTGTCTCGCCATTGAGAGAACTCAAGTTCCGCCCTATAGGCGTCTACTGCCCCACAGTGTCTTGTTAGCACGCCCGCATGAAACCAAGATATCTGACCTCGCTGGAATACTCTAGAGTGATGCCTGCCTTTAACTCTAATGGGCGCAAGGTTGACCTGTATCTTCCTTGTAAAAGGCACTGGAACGGTCTTGCTAGAATTGATGAATAATCGTTCTCTATTACACCATTCTAGGACCTAATGTACTTTGCATGACGTTGGAGACTGTCGCGCAGTCAATCCCACTAATGAAAATCGCCAGGTCAAGAACATAACCTACGGAGATATAGCGTGAAACCGTATTGTAGGTTGGAGAGCTAAATTTCTCCTTTAGTGTACCGGTGTACAGAGGCGTGCGTTAAGACTTATGGGTAATAGTTTCATTGTGAGCTCTACTCTTCAAAATGTTATCCTCAATACCTTTCCTGCTTCGAATGCACATTAAATCACCCTCAAATCCAACTTCGGAAGTAGGTAATGTCAAGTACTCGTTCATAAGCCAAAAGAGACGTAGTGGAATGATCTTTCGTCCTCTCATCCTCAAAATTGCAATCTTTTACCAATCAAAGCCATCATCAACCCGTATCTCCACAATTTCCTGCGAAGGGAATTTTCCACTTCTCTTGTAAAAGTCCCTTCAGGTCGCATCTACTTAAATAGGAAACATAAAACTTTGGCTTGCCAAGAAAACAATCCCAAAATGCAATCAAAATGAAATTCGCAACGTCGCCTACAGTTGCATAGACCACGACTAGACCGCAGGACGAACTAGAGATAGAGAGAGAGCAAAAAACCATGGAAAAAATATCCCTTTTTTCCCCTTTCATGTGCAAATGAGAATTGGCGGCTACCATACCTTTCATCCAGCAGCAATGCATGTGATCTACGACAGAATCGCCGTTTCAAATTTAAAATCCACAGTTTCCCGCAGGAAAAAAAAAATATATAAAATATAACTTCTTCTGGCATAACGATGGTGGTGGTCCTGGTGCTAGTCCCGGTCCCGGTTTTGGTTTCGGTTCCTGTTGACGACGACAAAATGAATATCGTAAATCTCTTTTAACTGCATTACTCTTGTGCAATGATTATTATTACTTTTTCTGCAGCAACAGCAGCAGTAGGCGACAGGATAGCATGGCGCCGCCTTTGACAAGCACTTAGCTATATTGCCCCCGGCGGCAGTGGCAGGCTCGCGTATTGACACTTCTCTGGCGGTGGTACCTACATGTATGGGTGTCGCCGTAAAAAAAACATTTTATGGCGCGCGTCTGGAAAGGGATATGCTCGGCAGAATGTAATTGAATTCAAAAATGCCGACCAGGGAAAACCATGACTTCCTCTATCTAGCGTCCAAGTTTTATGATTTAATTTGTTAATTATGCACACAAATATCTCCTTTGGGTGGTATCCTTTAAACTCTGCCAAATCAGTCACGATGCACTGGCACTTACTGAAGCTGAACCAATAAACAGGACGTGGTGGATGGCTGTTGTTATATCATAATAGTCGTAGGATATTTTTGGCACATATGAGTTATGGCATTCAATTTGGGACACTTAATTTGGTAGATGAGTGGAACATGGAGGCGCAACAATGGGAGGGAAACTTGGGCTGGTGGACTTCTAAAAAAAGGTGCAAAAAGATCTAAATATGAATGTGACACTATTATTGTTAGAACCGCCCTACTCATACACTTATTTACTTAAAAGGCTCCCCACTTTTGTAGAGGCTCTGCTTGATAAACGGCTGTCTTCCACCCTCTGCGGTTCCGGGCACGCTGTTTCCAGTTGTGGAGACCAAGTTTTCTGGCATCAGCGACGACTTAGTCCTTGTACCAGAGGTTTGGTATTCTTCGCCGTTTCGTACATGGGGGCTGGGATTCGTAGATCCTCTTGGCTGGAGCAATGTTGTCCAATATTTGCTCACCTTTCTCACTTATCGTCCAGCACTCGGTTCCATAAAGGAAGACTGCTAAGATGAGCATTCTATAGAGCATTTATTTGGTCCGTTGAGTTGGGAGTTTTCAACCCAGTTGTTTTGCCAAACCGAGAGTTCAGCTGAAAGCCCATCAGAGCCAGCGACTTTGTTGTTCTTCAATTTTCTGATGGCCGCGTTAACTTCTTCCATATTGGGTGGAGGCATTGGTTCTTCATTGACTGGAGGTTAGTTCTAACTAAACTTAGTTGGACGCATAAAGATTCGTCCATTTTGGAAAGAATTCCTCTACTATTCAATCCACCAGTGTGCTTCTCAGAATTCATGCCTAAGAGAGTCCATGTCCATCGCCCCTTTGACTTCGTTCTTCCAAACTGAAGCTCCTGGGACAATCAGCAAATCCCTCAAACATCTTCTTCATCAGATTGGTACACTGACGGATAGAGGATGTTGAGGGGGTCTGCAGCTGGAGTATCTGGTCCAAACTACAAACTATTTCTCTAGGAGAAGTAACCACTATTATTAAGGTAGAAGTCCTCGTAATCGAGCCCTGCGCTAGAGACCTCCTTGCTCTCAAGGTTCTCAAGCCCTTAAACTTTGAGTCAAAGCCAGTCTTGAACTGTCTCCAATTGGTCTTGCAGCTCGTTGCACATAATAAAATCCCATTAATGTCCCTACGTTCCAGGTCTGAAGACAGCGGCCAGCTACTTGGCTTTCCAATAAAAATTCCGGATGTTGGTTTGCCGTGAGACACCTCGATATTCTTGGGCTAGAAGACTCTATTTACTGAAGATTTTCTTCTCTTCCCTTCTTCTGGTCCAGTAAACTTCTGTCGCTGCTCTTCTATTGTGTGGGATACAGGAAGCTGCACACAAGGCAGCTTTTGTCACCCTCGTCCGCTGAATGCACTCATCATCATACGAAGGGTGGGTGATAGCCAAGGGTGGTCACGGCTAGGTCTTTGATTATGTTGCAGTATTCAGTCTAGTGGTTGCTAGCGCTTGAGAGTTTCTCAGTCAGATGGTCTTTTTTAGAGTCTGGCTCAATTTGGACGTGCTAAGGCGTCCAACGTTAAGCATCGTCTAAGTTCGCAGCTTCTTCTCGTTTGACAGTCGGGCTCTGAATTTAGTTGCCACGAGATAGTGGTCAGAGTCGGCGTTTGCCCCTCGAAAGCTACATATATCCAAGATGTTGGATGCGTGCCTTGCGTCGGTTAGCACTTGGTCGATTTGGTTGCGTATTAGACCGCCAAAAAAAGGATGTGAGGATTCGTAGCCTAGGAAGCCTATGAAGGTTATAGAATACCGCCCTGGTAGGTATGTACAGTCTTTTGTGACAGCTGTAGTATATTTAGCTACTAGGCCTTTTCTGCATACCTAATCCTTGACGTGTGTTCCTAAAACCATTGCGTCTGTATTGACGACAATGACCCAAATTTAAAATGATAAACATAGACGCAACGTAAAGCAACTCATCCATTTGACTAACTATCCAGCACACAATTGTTTACCTTTGTTAAGTAATTTGTTCCAACAGTCGTTATCTATGCAGCCGTGTGTCCCGTCCACGTAGGTCATGAAATATGAACCGAAGAGTATAGTCGGACACGAACCACCACCGCCACCTACACCTACTTAAAGTAAACGGATAAATATTAGATATTCATGTCCTGTAACATGAGACCACCGGGTCGGCGACACGTTACCACTACACCATTGTGGGGGAGGACATTTCATTATTTTAATCGCATAATAGCGCTGCTATCCTTTTTGCGTTCAACCCACTATGCTATACTGCTAAGAACCGCAAGTTTTATGCTACGCGCAACGCAACTCATGGTTTGAATCATTTGGCCCCAATATCAACAAAAACAACAACAACAACATCAGTACCAATCCAGCTGTCCAAAGCCAGAATTTCTGGGCAAATATTTACCCTTAACCAAAAAGGATTCAAAGAGGAGAGCAATGCGGCTGACACCTGTGTCCTGTATGTTGGTGGGTGGGTATGTTGCACTACTCCTATGAAATGACAATGTGAATGCTCGGAATATTTTCCAACTCGGTCCTTGTGCCAGACCAGGTCTGGCTTGCATACATGTGCCATGGACATGTGAGATGTACGACAATTGTAGGCTTTTAAGCAAATTATCTGCCATTTCATAGTGACTTTGGTCCTACACATCAACTTATGTATATCCTTCGCACCTAGCTGGTGGGGGGACTCGGTGGAGCATTGATTTCGGGATGGCTTTGTGTCTGATAGCGGTTGCAATGCGTCGCGGCCATTGTGGTTGGGTTTTCACTTCTATTTTAAAATTAATAATAATTGAGCCGAAAGTAACTATTCGAATGGTTTGGATGCGCGGCGGAAAAACCGCATTTCGCTATCACTCGCCGAATGCTCTGTGAAGTGGTGACGGTTGAATCTAGACCGTTGTATTCATACACCGTTTTTGGGTTGAGTTTTTGAGGCTTAGTATGAACGGCCTATAGATATATGCATTTCCCTTTGTTGTAGCAGGGAGAGACTATGGCTGCATTGCAGTCCTTATCGAGGCATTGGTTTTGACAGCTGTGATGGCAGATGAGAGAATTCATCATCGTCACCCGGTTCGCGAATTGGCAGTGTGCAACATAGAGTCTGAGAGACGCTCGCGTTAGTGAAAAAGAAAATCGATGTGGCGGGGCGTTTATCAAACATTTTCAAATTCCAAACTCGAGTGGAGAACTGTGTTGTTGTGAATGAGGAATGAATCATGCTGTCAGTTGGAGGCAGAGTGAATGGTGTTGCGTGTTTTTTTTTTTGTGTGCTTCCTCCGGTTAACATATTCAAAGGAAATGATGAATCGCGCTGGCACATAAACAAGGAGTGAGTAATTAAGAGGGACTCCCATCAAGTCATCAGCGGGGGCTTATTCTTTATCTGCGCAAGGGATAGACTGATTGCAAAGCTGGAAGAGAAATGGGTGCCTTTTTTGCTGCAGATACAGCACTATTTCTTTTTGAATGGGATTTTGAGTAAACCATTGTCTACACAAGACATAAAAGCTTGTCGTAATACAATTTGATTGAAGCAAAAAAATATCGACTCTTTGGCGAATATCTGTCGGAGTTTGGGTAATGACTTACAATCCCGAGTTTAAGCAACACTAAGGCTTTAGTCGAATGGCTGTTAAAGAGGAGCTCGTTGACCCCAAATAGTACTGGTTGGAGTAAGCATAGCTTCTCAAGACAAAGTAATTCAATATTTATACCTGCTACTATGTAAGCGCTGTGTGCTTCCGATGGTTAGGAAAATTTGGGTGCTACAATAGGTCGCTCTTTGATCAGTTGCTACTGGTGGCATTTGTTGAAGATGAAGTGGAGTTATTTAGTTTGAAGTTTGACGCGTTGGATTGTTCATTCTATATGTGACGCTACAATCCGCGGTGGACCTGATCCTCAACCAACAAACCTTCCATCCAACCCCGATACGAGCCAGCTTCCTCAAGTTGCACACGCCTAGATAGTTCCCCACTTGTTTGTGCCATCTACCTTTACTGTATCGTCTACCCGGGCTGGATTGGTCTCTACATGACCCAGGCATCCTAGTCACAGTATGCTAACTTTGCTGACTAAGTCTATGTTATTGTATGGGCCGTATAGTGCGGCATTGTATCTTCTTTTCCATTTGCCGTCTGTGCAGATGGGACCAAAGATCACTTGAAGACCTTTTCTCTCAAAAGAACCAATTGCATCCTCATCAAAGTCCATGCTTCTGCGCCATACAGCAGGATTGGGATGATGAGTGTCTAAAGAGCTACCTTAGTAGTTCGAGAAAGGGCTATGTTAAGCAGTTGAAGCCCTTATTCTACGTTTGGCCTCCCACTGGAGATCATTTGCGAACATCCTATAGAGCCTAGGTAGAGTAAGTCTTTTACTACCTCCAAAATATCTCTTTTCGTTGTGGCCTTCTATTTAAGTCCTTGATGTTTTGGGTGTCCTTTTGCATAGTAAGGAAGTAGGTTCTTGGCCTGTTCTCAGGTAAAGTTTTCGTTGGAGATACAGTTCTTCCAGCTTTATTTTGAAGCTGCATTCATGGACATCTGTCAAATGCCAGTGTCCAATATGTACGGCTTTAATCGTGATTCAGGTAATAGCATCTCGGATGTTGGCCTCGAGCTCATCCAAAGTAGTTAGCTCTTAAGCGTAGATTTTAACGACTTGAAGTACCCTCAGGGGCAATGGTTGAACGTTCGCCGTGCGGTGACCGAGTCGCCAAATTTCCCTTTCGCAACTTTGAGCATAGCGTTGGTCGTGTCGCGTTGCTTGCATGCCATGTAGCATCGTCTTGTTGGAACCGCAGTTGGGATATATTGATGTTGTTGGGTTCTGGCCACAGAAAGTGGTTAACATTCCTCTTTATCTGAGATCATGATACCGCCATGCCATAAACCACTTCATAGAGTCGATCTTTGTGGATCTTTGTGGCTTTTGCTACATCCAGGTTTGTTCCCTGCCTGACTCCAGATGCTAAGGCAGAAGTTTTGGGCCACAAAATGAAAGTTCGTGATCAAATGTTTGTCATTAACGTAGTCAAGGTGCTTGAACCTTTTTAACTTTCAAAAGCTAATTGTGCCCCAAGTCTATGTAGGTTCACAGGTCCCACTCATTAGAACCAATTGATCTGGGGGCGGGGGAAAAAAACCTAAAAATTCCAAAGGCAACACAGAAGCACTTCGCCTTTAACCCTCTTCACGATTCAAGTGTATACGTATAGGAGCACAAGCCCTTGAACTGGCGCGCAAAGTAATCAAAGATAGATACCCGACGAAGAATCTCGCTCCTTTTTTGAAGAGAATTTGTGTTTATACTCCTGCAGCAGGGTATGTTGCACTCTGTGCGGTTATCGTAACCGAAACCCTATCTATCGTGTCTCCATTAGAAAATTTCAATCGTCGACTTCATTTGGAGGTTGGATGGTACTCCTGCTGTCGCATTACCAAGTATCATCGATGATACACTTTGTAGTGGGTACATGGATGATTTCGTCGTCGTTGTCGTTCTCGTCTCGTCAGGGAATAAGTTATCTTAGCAATTCCTTTGTGTGGCGGCAGTGGTTCAGAGAGTTTTTTTTTTTTTTTACATCATCCCTCTTTGAATGGTTGGATGGATGTATTCATGCAATACGATAAAGCGAGACGTGCTCCATCGTGGTAGGCTTCATATATCACCCTGATGAAGAGGTATTTGATTAAGAGAATTAATGAAATTGTTCGGTTACAGGGAGAGAGAGGGTACATTCAATAAAGAAAAAAATATATTTCATTTCCTCAGTGCAGTATGGCTGCTCCTCCAATTCAATCGATTCCTAAAGTCAGCAGCAGTTATCTTTCGTTTACTTTGAAAGGATTGATTTCTTTTTTAATTTTTTTAAATATTTACTTAGTCTGAGTTTGTAAGCCAGCGATGGAGTAAATAGTTTCTAAGTAGGTATGCCTTACTTTACTGTGAAAAAAGAGATAAAAATTCAACATTTTTCTTTCAACATCAGTCAGTTCATTATTAGACAAAGAAGAGGATTCGTAGGTGCTCATTTAGCCAGATATCTAAAGCCGATTTTAAGACATTTTAGTCACCAACTTAACTTAACGAAACTGAGGACTAAACGGCGAGCTCAATTCGTTTCAAACTTCATACATACATGAGCTATGTGGAGTCAAAGTTCGATGCTAAGGACGATTTTAAAGAAAGGTATTTCTTTCGTGAAAATTCTAACGATTTTGATGATTTCATATTTAGCTAGTAGCGGGTGGTCGTGGCTCAGTGGTTAGTGCGTTGGACTGCTGCGCAAGGGGTTTCAAGTTCGAATCCAGAAAAATACGATCAGAAGCTTTTTCACGGCCCCACCTCTTCCGAGTGTCTGACAAACATTCAAGAGTATAACTGTCATGAGAAAGCTTCTCAAAACCCCTCTGCTCTTCGGATACGGCGTAAGTCTGTAGGTCCCTTCTGTATGTGCCGAAATGTATACCACGTAAACCTCTATGGGCTGCTTACGGCCTGATATTTATTTTTATATGTGTTTTGTCATGAAAATTCCCATGTTAATGGCAATCTGCATTGCGCCCTGTTATGGTTCATGTTTGTCTCTGAAATGTCCATATAGCTAAACATTCTTTCATGACAGCTTCCTCGAAAAGGTAGAAATAGTTGTAGCTTGCACTTTTCCGAGCATTGCATATTATGTATGGGCTAATGAACTCCTGTTGGGTAATTGACTCATATCCAAATGGAAAGCGCTTAGTACTTTGTGATTTATAAAAATTAAGAATAGGTACTTGTCTTTACAAAGATTTTGTCTTTAGCACTCAATTCCGAAACAATCTTAAAACGTACTCATCTTGATTCTCAAAAAAGCAGAAAGTGGGCCTGCCGTCGGCTTTCTTTCTCTTGTCTTCATGCTTTGCATGACCTTCTATGGACTGGCTTTTAAGTCCTCGTTTTGTGATTCAATTGAAGTCAGAATTTTTGTGGCCGGGGGTTCGAGATTTTGTGGAAAGAACCCTCGGACAATGTGTGGTTTTCGGAAGGATCCCTCTTACACCAGTAACAAGTTCGGTTTGATCACTGATCACCTCAAAAGTCCTTTGCATCTATTCAGCAGTTGCATTGTCTGAGCCATCCAGCCTTATGCTGCGAGCCTGGGAAATATGGCCACACGCCCCTGTTGCTCAGCTAGATATAGACATCGATGACAGCCTCTTGGATTAAAGCCATGTGCTCTATTGATAAAGACAGGTTTTCCAAGTCCGCCGGAACCTAGCTACTTGGCTGAAAGTGGGAGCGTAAGGTGTAGGTCCTGCCTTAGCTTTCTTGGCAGCTGTTAGGTTATAGCACTCTTTCTGTCAGCGCCTCTGTAAAAGGCGTATTAAAACCGCCTCCTTTCGGCAGAATTGAATTTGACGAAATTCACAGCTCGTCCGATCTCTTCCCCCTAGAAGAACAACCGGATTGTTTAGTGACAACGCTGCCCGTCTCAACAACCCGCGAGCATTCCCTTAGCCATGCACCCCTCAGCGCTGTTCCTCGTTTGATTAGAGATAGTTTCCAGAGGCTTACTCCTCACGTAGCTTACTGGACTGTATGTATTCAGTCGTGAAAGCAACTGGTTCGCTGCAGGCTGACGCAAAAGAACAAATGTTTAGTTCAGCAAGCATGCAGAGTACCATCGTTGCCCGGTGCCCGGCCCGTGGAGGCAGTGAATCTTCCTGTAACGGCTAATCAGTAAGGATCGTGCAAATCTCACAAGAAAAAGTCTAACAAGGTCAATTCGCAAGATCTCTGCGGGGATAGTTCACGTGTTGATTGTTATCGTCCCAAATTTGACAATTTTGCTTTTTGACCTTTTTCCAAAAATGGACCTCGTCGCTGAATATGATTTATCGAAATTGAGGTTACCTTCCTACTACTCGAGAGTCCAGTCAGCGAACAAACGGCGTTGTCATTAACTTTGAGCTCCTGCCAAGTCATGACGCAAAATACACCAAAATGTAGTCTGCCAAAGGCCAAGTTCTTGCAATTAACTGCCTCGGATTTTCCTGCATACTCTCATGGATAGTGGGGGTATTTTTGGAAGATCTTGCGTTTCGTTGATGTGTGGATTTTGGTTGATTGTTGACTGAACCAGTCTATTAAAATGTATCCACCACGTTGCGAATAGTCCTCTCGAAAGAACGATTATGGCGACCGTAAAGTGGGCGAAGTGTGAGAATTCTAGTTCGAACATAAAGCAATTCAATCATTTTCACTTATTGCAGATTATTTGGCAAAACTGATTTAATAAAACAGGCTAAATGTGATATATTTAACTTAAACAGTGTGGCCACAATCATGTGTCAAAGATGAGAAGTCCCTATTGGAAAACCCTTTATTTACTTATTTTTCTGGAAAAAACGAATCTGTATCATCAGAAATTGTTGTTTTTTTTTGCGGGAAACTTTTCAACTTGCCAAGTGGGGGCATACGGTGGGAAAGGTTGAGAACCACTGCATTAGGGGAACAGCTGTAAGTGTTTAAACGGAAGCGACGATTAGTGGAAAGTGGCCTAAAGGCAAGGCCCGCTTGTGTACCAATGCTCATGGTACAGGATAAGCGATGTAACATGGAATTTGCTTGCCTTCACAGAGGCCAAAGGGGCTGCACGTAGAGTCCTTTTCACTGTTGAGTCCAGGTTTTGTTTGTTTTCACCAGATGAACGGCTCCGTCATAGTGTGGGAGGGAATTTATGCTGTTCATCATGATTCGATAGGTAAACTTGAATTATTACATCAACAACAAACATCAAGCTGCGCTTCTTTTCTTCTAACTCAGTGTACTTATGTTTATGTTTACTCTTTCCTATTTACGCACCTTTCCCAATTTGTTCTTACTTAAACACTGTTTTCTTTGTTTCACGAATTTCAATAAACAAATTGTGTATCTGTTCGAATACACTTCCTTTTGTCTTTAATTTTCTTCTAATTTTATCCTACCTTTTTATTACTATCCCTCTGCACTTTTATCTTCCCCGATCCAATATTCATTAGCGATGACTGCAACTCAATTAATTTTCGAATGTATATTCTCGATAAGAAGCCACTTATTCAAGTCTCCCCCATTTGCTTTCATCTCCCCAATTAAATCCTTATAAACATGAAAAAACCTCAGAAAACACTTTAAAAAAAACCACACTCACCATAGCATCCTCAAAAAAATAGAGATTCTTAAACAAATGGCTTGGCATCTGGTATAAATCATGCTCCAGGCATACACATCCTCCCTACAAAAAAAATCTAAAAAAGAAGAAAAGTATTCCTTTAAAGGAATACAAATTCCATCCAATGAACCCCACAGGCTCTGGTGTGTATTTACGTTCCGTTGTCACCGGCGCGGCGGTGGTGGTGGTGAACGTATGCACGGTTGCTGGCACGCACGTACAGTACACTCTGCGGCACAATTGCCATGTTAATTTGTTTATAATCACTGACACTTAACATAGCGTACGCATCCACCCCAACATCAGCATATAGACGCAACACTGTCAACGAACGCGCGCTTTCCTGGCCCGGGAATGTTAAAAAGGTGATTTAATTGAAATTCCAGTGGTGAAAACAGAAATCCAACATATACAGCACCACGTCCAAAGGACGCCTTTGGATGACAGGCGCATGTATGCATCTGTAGCCGCCCGTGTGCCCGAAGCGAATTAATCTGGGGCACACGCGTTTAACCGAATAAATGCGTCACACTTTGTGTAACGCGTCCACTTTCCGGGATTCAGCTCTTTAAAATTATACACACACACACACACACACACACACACACACACGCAGTCAAGGACCTTTGGCTAATTGAAAGAGATGTTTAAAAATGATTCCGGCATAAAATATCTGAGTGCAGGAGCAGCAGCAGCATCGACGTGCAGGTTCACATGTATGTCAAGGATGTAGTTAAAATGTTTGCTCGAGCAGAGGAGGAGGAGGAGGAGGAATTCTTTTGTGCCGGGAAATGTGTCTTTACCTGTGACGGAATGACGACGCGTCGTCGCTCTTAGGGTTATGGGGAAAATTTAAATTTATTTTATGGAATTCCTTTATCCAGGCTTGAAAAAGGTACCTACACAGAATGTGTACTAGCATTCTTTTGGAATTAGCTAAAGATTAATGTCGGAGCTCAGCACAAAGGAGGATAACCTCCTGAATGTAATCGTATCCTTTATTATGGAAATTGCAAAAATGCAATTCACTTGCTAATGAATTACATGATGAAAAGCAGTAAGGGGAAGTTTTTGGTTTAATTAGCATTATACAAGGGACCTGACACTCCTTTAGGAAGAGAATGTGGCTGATGTTCCTGGCTGGGACTCGAACTTGCATACACTGTATTACGAGGGAACACACTAGCAACTGCATCATTGCCACCCGATGGAGTAGGGGGCGGTGTTTTCTCAGAAAGTCTTAATCTTAATCTCTCATTCCCTCTTCCAAACTATTGTAGCTTGTACCAAGCGGAAATTAAGTCGATTAAAGAAGTCTTCGCGTGGCTCAAGAAAAACGTGATATCCACTAAAGATATGCGCATCTGTCAAACAATCAAACTTCCATCAAATCCCTGCACTCGATGTCTCATCTTTAGTAGCCCTCGACTGCCGATCATCTCTTACGGTGATGGCCGAGCAGTTCAACATTCAGGGAACTGTAAGGCTCCTCAGAATGCCGAACACAGGCACACAAATTGAAGCTAGATTCAATAGAGTGTACAAATCTTAGGTGGACCGATGGTTGTTAACAAATTTGGCTTAAGCTGGATTTTAAACGCGCCTTCATTTCCTCCAACAGGTTGCATATTGGCGCCACAATATTTGTCATCACCGGACATTGTCTAATAGGCAAGCACGCAACACGTCTAGGCCTTTTCGCAAACAACGTTTGTAGAATCTGCTTGGATGAAGAAGAGGAGGCGACTATTCGTTACCCTCCCTCGCGTAGGAAGAAGTTTCATACTATAACGACTAAGGTGATCTAGAAAACGTATACATAAAAAGTCTGTTACGCTTCATAGGAAGTTCGAAATGGTTCCAATGAGTATTGGTGAGTTTAGGATCACAGCCGACCTGTTACTGGTCCAAGTGTGTTGGCGTTTCTCAGCTGGCAGCCACTTCCAACAAAAGATTGCAGATGTTGCTCAACCCCAGTTCATGTGTAATGAAAGATTTCATAGACAATAGTCCATCGAATCTTTCAAGCTCTTGCACCTAACCAGTTTGGTACATACTTTGTGTGATTAAAAGATTCAAGTGCTCTTTATCGACCAGTTGGTCCTTAATTTCAATATATATAAGAACTCTTATTTCTTAAGAATATACATACATATCCGAGACCTGCAGCAAGTAGCTCGTTTTGTGAGCAATTCGAAAATATTAACCCCTTTTCACGTATTCACTCACAAGAAGTATTCGCTAGGCTCACATTTTATTGCCTCTCATAAAATGAATCTGAAGCGAGCTCCCATTCATATTCATTCCAAGAAATGGTAATATAGCCTTACACTTCGGTGCCTGGTACTGAATTTGGAAAAATGCAATGAATGCTTCGAGTGGTTCGTGTACTGCTCTTTGTTTTTGTTTTGTATTCTATCTACTTTTTAAACCATTCGAAGGCTCGTGAATGACTAGTACAATTTACTGCTTTTGTGAATACTCTGATTGAATGAGTACTTTGAATATGAGCTTAGTACGCACTCAAAGATTCATGAATACCTGAACCATGATGAATCGTTTTCGTTTCGCAAAGTGAACCTCATTATCATTTCGTACATGATTCATATTTGTTTGTTTTCTGTGTGCATGAGACTGTGAAAGGCTCGCTTTTTAGGGAATGATTCACAACGGCAAATGAATGGATTCATGCAGTTCTCTGGTCGGTATTCATTGGTGTTAAAAGAATTCAATCGTGGGGCCTCAAAGAATGGAAATTATGGATCTATGCATGTGAAACCGAAACTAAACAATCGATTGTATTTGACTTTCAAGAAGAGTCAATGTGGAGGCGGAGGATCTCTTAGACCAACTTCTCCTTTGCAAACTTGGGCAAGTGAACACGAGCAAGTCGACAAACTGCTTAGACATGCTTTTGAAGAGACTGCTTCAACTGCCATCTAAAAGTGGACTCATTTGGCTCAAAAGTACAGCGTAGAACTAAATGAAACGTTTGACAATGCGGATTGTTGGAGACGGGTTCAAGAAGCAAGCTAAATCATCCTTATTTACAGAACTATTTTGAAGAAGGGAATATTAATAGCAAATGTGCGAACTCCATGCTCAATTTCGAGTCTTTGAGATATATGTACATATCAAAATATGAGTTGTAGATGCATTTTCGTAGACTTGATAATTATATTAGAAGAGTCATGCCCTTTATAGGAACTCATTCCATGATGTTAACAGTCGAAAGAAAGAGAGCACTATATACCTACTGAAGAGAAGAAAATTATCTGCCCACAATGACTCAAGCTGTCCACTCTTCTTTTCAACTTTAGGCTTTTAAATGACAATATATTAAATATTTTATTACGTTAACCACAAAAGAATCCTCTTCACTGTCTGCTGCACATCAACAATCCTGTCCAAACAAATCAAACAAGTAATATCAATTTCATACAAAAATTTCCATCCATGAGGCAACTGTCTTGTGTCTGGAAAGTTTGGCTCCCGTAAAACGTCAGAAATGAAATTTATCGATACTGCCATAGTTGCTAATGAAATTGAAATAAAAGTTTCACCAAATCTTATCCTGTATCTGTGTTTCTATCGCAAAGGTTAACCACTCATACATACGTCTGTATGTACACAATAGAACTATCTTCTCCCACAGTATATATTTATCTTCTGATAGATACTTTTCTATCTTTTTATTCCCTTCACCTCATGAAATAAGACATCGACATAAAACGTGACTCGTGCTCCTGAAATTACAACGCTTACGTGACTTTCAAACTAGAGCTGAGCAGGGATGGAGCAAAAGAAAAAAAAAAAAAAGCCACAAACTTCCTAAGACGACAAAGATTCCTCGTCACCGATGCAAAAGGATACTCTGTACAGAGAAGAACTCTATTTGAGTCGCTTAGAATGAAACTCCTTTTCATCGTATATGTATCTAGTTACATGAAGACCAGGTTTCAGGAGAGAATTTAATTTGGCCAACGGACTAATACAACCGGGGTCATTGAAACGATTTTTGGTACATGAAAAGGTGGCCATGCCGATACAGTAGCAGTAGATGATGGCCATGAGCTTATGGATGAAGTTGTTAGAAGATTAAATGCATCCCTAAATTTTTGTATAGAGCAGATTAGGGTAGGAATCCCCCGCCCCTCTAACCACGCCAGTACCTGGTAAAAACTTATTTGCTCTAATTGTGTTTTTGCCCTTGTAGTACACTGGAATCGCACTACCAACCTGCTGCCCGTTTGCACTATGTTTTTGGGGCGCGCGCGCGTTCTTTTTACGTGAAAGTGTTTTATGTCCTTAAGCGTTACAGCGCGCGTAGTTGATAGGGCGTATAATGTTCGGTTTTCTAACTACCGTTGCACGTTTTCATTATTCACGAGGTGGAGAAGGAAATGGGTGCAAAAGGAAACGCTATTGTGTAGCAGGTTTTTTTTTCTTTTCTTGTATTTTGTTCGTCGTCTTTGTTTTTATGGACTCTGCAGGAGGAGAAGACATCTTTCAACTGTGTGATATATTAATCCTGACTACAAGAGAAATGGATTAAGTTGAATGTCTTTTGTTTTAAGTTTGAGTTTCAATTTTTTTGTCGTCCCCCCCCACCCCCCCTTCTAGTACTTTTTTTTGTGCCCAGCACAGTTACGTCGAGTGAAATTGTGAAATTCTATGCAATATAGGGACCCAGCATCAGAAGATGTAGGATGCGGTGGTGTAAAAAGTAAAAAAGTGAGGAAAACTTTTTGAATTGGAGTCGCAAATGGATTGTTTTTTTCTTTTTCTCTTTTTTGATTTTTAATTTAAAATGCTGAAACGGAAAAGTGTATAATTAATTGGAATGCAAGAGTGTAAGTCATTGTTACACAGATCTGTAGGTACCTTGTAAATGAGATTTTTGCATAAAGCAACTTTTGAGCAGAAGTAAAAGGTTTGCATAGTATCTACATATCTTTTTGTCTGTACCTGCATACACATCTATCTGAGTTAATTTGTTGCGTTCTCTTTGTCTGGTTTATAAATGTGTAATAAGAGAACAGGAACTTGTTTTGTGAAACGAGTGGTAAGAGTTGTTGAAAACAACTTTTGTAACATTCAAACCTTAACCTGTTATAAAGTCAGACAGATGGGTACTACTCATATAAATATACAAATACGTACAAATGCATCAGACAACTGTATGAATTTATTCACGTGAATCATTCGCTAAAAATGAGCCTTTCACAGTCTCAAGCAGCTAGAAAACAAGCGAGTAAGAGTCATGTATTAAACGATGATAAAGTTCACGTTGCGAAACGAAATGCAAACGAATCAGCATGGTGTTGATATTCATGAAACCTGGAGTGTGTAGTAGGCTCACATTTGAAGTATTCGTTCAATCAGAATATTCACAAAAGCAGTGAAGTGTACTAGTCATTCACAAGCCTTTGAATGATTTAAGAATTAGGCAGACGACCCAGAACACTGTAAGTACAAACAACAAGGGCGACAGAAAAGAAGCAAAACACAAAGAGCAGTTCAAATACAAACGTACATAGATAGAAGATCGCATGAGCCACTCATAACATTCGTTGACTTTTTCCAAATTCAGTACCAGGCAACGAAGTGTAAGGATAGATAACCATTTCTTGGAATGAATGTGAATGTGAGCTCGCTTTGATTCATTTCATGAGAGGCAATAAAATGTGAGCCCAGCAAATACTTCTTGTGAATGAATACTTGAATGCGTGAAAAGCAGTGAATATTTCGAATGCCTCACAAAACAAGCTACTTGCAGCAGGTCTCTCTCCACTGAAAAAGTGGTGCAAAAGTCGAAAATAGTTGATCGGGAAACTGTTATAAGATGATATCCGTCAAGTGGCTGCCGCCAGTGTTGTTGTGTCTGTTTTATAGCATTTTCCATGACTTTCCGCAAGGTTTTCTGTGATAACGATTCGTATTCCTGTCAAATATTCTCCTTAAGTGCTGCGATTGTCTAAACCTTGTTGGCATAAACCCGCGACTTCAAGTAGCCCCAGAGAAAGAAGTCTGGGATGGTTACATCGGGCGGTCTTACTGGCCATGCCAAATCACCAAATCGGGAGATTATGCGACCAGGAAACGCTTCCTTCGCAATATCCACTCTGGCTCATGCCGTGTGTGTTGTTGCACCATCTTGTCGAAACCACATGCTCACCAATTCTCGCTCATCCAACGCCGGCAGTAGGAAGTCGTTTATCATGTTCCTGTAGCGTTCGCCAGTAACAGGGACCGTATTGCCAATGGCGTCCTCAAAAAAAAGGGCCAATCTCTCCTCCCGCGTGAACGCTGTAACACACAGTGGCTTTGAGTAATTATAGTGGCTCTTGGTGCATCACATGTGAATTTTTGTGCCACAGAAATGCGCCTCGCCGCTCATGGTGGTATTCGGCATAAAATTCTCCTTTTCTTTGTTGAGATTGAAGATGACTTGACCGAAATTCACACGCGACTGATGGTCAGGACGCAATAGCTGATGCACTGTTTCCACTTTGTACGGAAACATGTGAAAATCTTTTATTGAAATTCGCTATAGAGTCTGTCTGGGGATGCCCAATTGCGTGCCCCTTGGTCTAGTTGATGTTTCTCGATATTCTCCGCTGAATGATCAGTCCGGTAGCGCCCACGCTTTGCATGGTCTCCTGTGGTTCTAGTCTGTTCGTGTCGAGCAGTTAAGTGCCGGATTATTTGCCCAGTTGCTGCGACATGATTATGAAATCGACGTCGCACTTCACGCTATGCTAACACCACCGAACCGACCGAATATTAGTCAAAAAATATTGATACAATTATTGCACGCTCTTGCGGAGTATAGCGCTCCATTGCAGCTGTCTAGCTCCAGCGTCTATATTAGTTTGTCTATGAAGCTAGAAAAATTGCAAGTTATCCTGCGGAACAATATAAATAGTTTTATTTTCAATTCATTCAAGCAACTAAGCACAGGTTCTGGCTACGAGAGCTGTTTCTCATCAAAGTAACCGACCATTAAAAGGTAAAAATCGTTGATAAACTGCGTTTACACATAACTTCCCTTTCCAATGAGGTAAAATATTTAAAATGAATGCAATTTTAATTAAAACTTCAAACAAACTTCGAATCCATAAATTAAATTTATATACAAATACTTTTTTTTCACGTTAACCGGATTTTCCGCTTGACCACCATTAGCAAGGAACTTACTTCTGTGTTGTATGCACTTGCACCTATCGAAGTGATTAATTGCATGATCGCCGCTGACGTATACCACTTAAGCATGTTCATACATGAATATGATGGGCTGCCATATCCACAAAGCGTCACACGTTGTGTTTTTTTTTTTTTTTTTTGTTTCGCCACAGAGGCAAAGGCGTAAATTGCATGAAAAATCCCTTGATAAAGGACGACTTAACTCAATTTATGTGCTAATTACACGAATGCGCGCCGTGAAATCTGAAATCTCGTTATATGTATATTGTGTTTTTATTTTCTGGCAACGATTTTCCTTTTTTTTTTTTTAATTATTTATAAATGCAGCGGGAGAAAAGAAACAAGGTCATTGCATGTGACTCGAACCGGATTTTATGGCCGGGCACAGGAAGAACCTTTAAAACGCATTTATTATAAACATGGTTAAAAAAAATTCTTAAAGTGTATTTATTAAAAATTGAACGGAAGTGGGAAGGCTTCCGGGGAAAAATTAACACGTCCCTGATGCATGCTCGTTAATCATTATAATTTTGAAAATGATTTCGCGTGATTGCGCAGAGGTCAGGGCGGATTAGCCGTTGTAAGTGTGAAGGAAACGTTTGTTTATATATACAACACGCTCACATTTATTCTTAATCATTTGCTTCAACAAGAATGACATTACAGTGGCCACATGCAAACTATAGTTAACTGCAGTAAGACTCACTGAATGCTTCACCTAGCTGAGGAAGTGGCTTAGTTCTCTAAATACTTATACCGATATCCCTTCCTATAAGGATGCCCATGCAAATTGCATGAGAATTTAACCACATTAAAACTCACCTGCAACGTCTTTCGAGGAGTTCCGCAAGGATGGGTTATTAGACCTCTCCTATTGAAAATTATATACGGCGGAGTTCTGCGACTATTGTTGCCTGAGTGAGTCAAAGTGATTGGCTTTGCTGACGACATCATCGTGGGCACAGTAGCCAAGCATGTTCACGAGGTGGAGTCTGTGATAGTAAAGGAATGCCTGGAATCTGTCGGTCTGGAACTATCCGCCCACAAGACTGAGGCTGTCCTGACGGTGGAGTACGTGAACTTCCTGGGTGGATATCAGATAATTATATCGACAACAGGTTACGCTTCAAGGCCCACGTCGAGTATGCAAGTAAGAAGGCATCGCTGATACAGGTACCCTGCTGCCCTTTATTCTTCTCCGATATGGACAGGCGCACTAGCTACAAATGTATGCAGGAGAAAGCTATCATCAGCTTAAAAGCTGTGCGCTATCAGAGTAATCAGCGGCTTTTAAATGTTTAGGAATGGTCCCAATCGACATCCTCGCGAACGAAATGCAAAAGGGTATACCTTAAGCAACTGGCAATAGGCAAAACAGAGCAAGGATGAGGCAAACCAGGTGGTATAAGTCTACTAAAAGCAGGTGGACCTACAAGCTCATTCCCACTATACCCACATAGACAAAAAGAGCGAAGGGAAATGTAACTACATGTAACTACTACGCTGTTTCTGTCCTGGCATGACGGATATACTTGCATAGATTTAGCGATAGACGATAGTTCGTCCTAGTGCCCGGAATGTAGAAATCAGGAGGAGTATCTGAAGCCTAGTGTGCTACTGCAGATTCTTTCCATTGAACTTAGAATGATTTACTTTCTTGACTTATGTCCTGTATTTGGATCTTCGAGACTCTAATTCGCAATGAGTTTCAGCTCTCCTCAACTTTTCTCCAGCTGCCGGGACTCCTCTTCTATTGTTCTGGCCATGTATAAACTTTTGGGTCGACTTATTGTCTTGTGTTAGATGGCACAATGTCATCGCGTATCTTGCTATGGAACTGTCACTTTTGTGAACGATCACAACTTTTGTGTACTTTGTTGAACTATGGTACCTTCAGGTTCGTAAGCCCTTCTCAGCTATTGGTTGTTAGAAAAACAGCAGTCACAATATCCATAGAATGCTTCTTAGGCACTGGTTTACATATGTTTGCAGTTCGTGATAATAGTGGTCCCAAAAGATTGTGAACCCATAAGAGTGAAATAGTCTTGGCTATTCCAAATTTCCGAGTGTTTTTGAAAACACCACGGTCCTCTGGGGACCGACCATTATGCGGGTTTGCCAGAAAGAATTCCCTCTCAGGGTCCTTCCTGTCTGGTGTAAAACATAGTTTCTCCTGCACTTGCTGTTCCTAGAAACGGCAGAGTGTATCCACTAATTTTTACATTTGGTTCACTCTCATCATAGTGCTCGCTGCGTGGGCTCCCAACGTTTGCATGACGACCCTATATCCAAGGACCAGCGATCGTTTTTGACATCCAGCCGAAGTCTCTCCCACTTTTGAGCCTTGCTCGAGTTGATGCCCCTCTTGGGCTTAGATTGGGAAGTTTTGTATCCAGCTTACGCCGATTTTTCATCCAAGTCTCCGAAAGGTGGATGTGTTCATTTATCACATTGAGGGATAGTCTAAACGCCTTTCCAGTATTTTCCACCCTCACGAGCTCATGGTAGACATTCAATTCTCTTCAGCAACCATGACCTTATGCCCCTGTGTCCACAAAGTCCTTCAGTTGATATAGCTTTATTCGTAAAACGCCAGTTGCTACTAGCTCTTTCTCTTTTTGCACCATGGGCCTTGAAGGTGATAGGGTTTGCGTGTAGAATCCAAATTGCAACTTTGCCACGGGGATCTGTGTATCAATCAAGTCAGTCTTTACCTCGGTACTGCTCCCTTGTAAATATTACATCCACTTCCTAATCAAGTCTCTTTTGGGATAGTATGTCATAAGCCGTGCGACTTCTGTGGGGTAGGAAACCCAGAGATTTCATTAGCTTCCTTTATGGTTCGCTTTCTTATGACCTGTTGAACCGCAGTTGAAGCACAACCCTTTAGTCGTTCTTTACACTTTGACGCATTTTGGAGTCTTAAAATCCTTCTTCCACCATTTTAAATTCGTTCCTTTGGCTTTTCTGTCCTTGATTCCGAGGTTGTGCTGTCAATGGTTCCCACATTTTGGCTTTTGCGCTTCAATAACAGAGGCCATTACGAGCTCTCTGAAGTTCTTGGTTTAACTCTTTATTAGATACTAAGCTAACTGCAGGTACTGTTCTGGTACTTGCTCCTTGTTAATGCCTTCTGGATTAATTTTTCTTGCCTTAAAATTGTATGTCTGGAAGGTTCTATTTGTATTTGTTGAAGCTATTTCTCGACTTATTTCTGAGACTGTGAGACTGAAATCATCAGATCTTCTTGGATTGTCTTGTCTGAATATGTAGTCTTCTCATTCCAGTGATATATTTTCCAACTTTTAGCCCACATACATATCTTCCTTTCGACATCTAAAGAAATTACATTTTTGGACACAAACAGTAACTGCAATTTAAAAAAAAAACCCTTATGCCCTTCAACGTACGTTTTTTTTACCCTCCCAACTGTACATCTATAAAACACCCTCTTTTCTGCACGAAATAAATGTCCTTAGCTGGAAAATAATTTCCGAGTTAAATTCAATTTAAATGCTCATTTCGCAGTACGTGTTGTGTGCATCGCACGAACCAACCAACCCTTCCATTAAGACAAGAGAGAGAGAGAAAATACTGAAAATATCTTAGAGTACACTACCCACCACCCGAGAAGATAAATTGAATTTCACTGTTAGGCCCTTAAGTTGTTCTACTATCAAATTATGCAAAATTACCATTGCGATTGCTTCTGTTTCGCAGCCTTTTATGCCATCAGACACAAAGTATCCGAAGACCGAAATAATGCTGTAAATTGCGAATTCCCACACAAATGGCAAAATAAAGCGTAAAATTGCAACCACCAAATAAACGAAAATGATACAGGAGGGCGGCGCGGCGTCCTAAGGATTCACCGCATAAAACATGCCACTCGCCGCGCGCCACCATATCTTTTGCATCCCCTGGAGACAGCCACACCAACAACACAACCAGTGATTCAGAGTCTTAATTCTTGCGAAATTCAATTACCACCAAACCATGTTCTTCTCTCAGCAAAAAAAGGGGATAGAGCCAGGAAATGGAAGTTCCTTTGGCCTTTTCTTAGCGTAAATTCCGAAATCGATTGCAAATTTATCCGCTCCCTTGTAACAAGGAGCACACAGGGGGATTTCGAAATCTTTAAATGATTTTCCAAATTCTTGTTACCCGCTCAAACACACACACACACACACGTAAACAGAGGGAAGGTTTGAAATCCCAGAAATTGTATTAAATCGCTTTAAGCGAATTTATTTGTAAGGAAAATAGGAGAATTGAATTTCGTGATTTTTTTTTCTCCTTCTTTCGGTTACAAGGTCGATGGAGGATATTCGAAATTTAAAGGATTACAGGTTTTTTTTATGCGCAAAATGGACTGAGGGACTGATGTGAAAGAATGGGCGACGTTGTGCGTTGTGGGGGAGGAATGAAATTATTTTATGGAATTGAACTGTTTTTTTTCTTAAACTTTTACTATTCGGAACAGTGCAGTGGTGATAGGTGGTTTTTTTGTGGTGTAGTCCATCCAACTACTTATGAAGACCACACCAATCCTCTTCTCTCTTACCATTTGTGGCACGAGGTCCTGTGCGGCTCTGCAGTGGTTTGGGTTTATCCGGGCTATGTTCAGCAGAGCTTTCTTAAATACCGGGCAGCCAGCAACATGTAGCTAATGTCCGGCTTGACCAGACCTTCCTCTTCACAGTTTCTGCACTGCTGTCGTCGGTCATGTTCGCCTCTGACGCGAGGGGTGGCCAAATGTTAGGCACCTGAAAGATTTGATAAGAGTTTTTAGAACTCAAATATGGCACTACAACCAGCCGATTTCGCAAGCAGTATGTTTACCTTTTCTACCAGCAGTCCCATTGTCGCGATTTGCGTGCTACCGTAAGCCTTCCGAAGGCGGTGATCCCAACATTGAGCTGAGCTTGGATAGCTTCGCAGCTATCTCTCTTGGTGGTTACTTTGCCGAGGTCTTTAAATTACCGTGGATCTCTGTGCTCGGGTACGAATCTCCGCCTTTGCGCCAAGGTTCTCGCTTATTATTCCTCTAAGTTGATCGGTTTTGTCGCCAGATTCATGTAACTGAAACAGTAGATTGCTCTCCTGGGTACGTCTAATCTCTGTGACCGATTCACTTAGATTGTGGAGCTTGGGATCCGCATTGACCCTGTGGAGTAGGAAAGTTCTTCTCTCACTGTCAGCACGATTGCCTCTGGCCGCTGTTTTAGTTTGGCGGTCTTGCCTTGTTTCCTTTTTATTCTTGTGAACTTTTGACAAGGCACCGCGCCGTCGCGTCTTCTATAGCCTGTTTGTTGCTCATCGTTCTTTGCTTTGTCCCTTCTTTTGGGATTGGCCTTTGCTTCTTACCCGGCCTTTCCGTCCTTCTTGGGGTGCTTTGCTGGTTTCGACTGGGAGCAGCGGCTTTGGACCCCATGATGATCTTCAGTCATGGAGATTTTGAGAGATGGTAGCTTTCTGACTGGTGACCTTTGCATAATTGAGCAATTTCAATTGGGTCTTCACTCAAAGCCACGATCACATGATTATCTATGCATGCAGTGAGGCAATGCGAGGGTTGACATAGAATATGATGGGGTGATTTGTCCAAGCCGGAATCATACATCTTGACCTACACCACCAAGTTAATGGCGATGAAACATTGAACGTACTTTGAGGCCAACCAAGGTTTAAACGGAATGGGGGCGCTTTAGCCTGAAAGCCATTTCGACAGACCCACATGTCAACCAATTTTAAACGTTGTTTCCAGTATGCCATGATTACAGAATAACGAATATGATAGACTAGCTAAAGAAGCTGCGAAACTCTCATCAGAAAACGTCATGAACAGCATCGGTGCACCGCTATACGTTGCCAAGAAGAATATCACTCACTGAACTCATAACCTAACCCAACATAACCATGCCATAAGTAATCAATCTTAATGTCCAAGATGGCGGTGATTTCATAGTTCATAGTTCAAATGGATTCCATTGGTTTGATCTCAGGAATTTAGCAAATACGCCTTAAGATAAGTTTACATACTGAATACCAAGTTAGAATGGCGGGTCGCAGGGAGTACAAAACAAAAGGTGAATTTTTGAGCGTATATTCCCAGTCTACCCGGCAGGAGCCTACTATGAAGGGTGGCAGTTGATGTCCATGCCAGCGATTTTGCCTAAATTAAAGAAGAAGTTTTCACTTAGGTGTGATGTCCTGCGAGTTGAGAGATCTTAGCAAGTGCGCAGCAAATGAAGTACGCGGGTCTTCCTTTGCCCCATCCTTGCAGGTTTTACAGAAATCTTTTGAGAAAGGTGCGCACTTTCTTTACAGTCTTTCTGAGATTAAATGATTGGGCACAATGCATCCGAATTGTTGGTGAGTAGTGACTTTCTTTTCCCAAGGCACCCTTCTACCTAACTTCAATGTCTTACTCGTTCCTACAAGTATTGCCTCGCCAGGACCACTTTTGGTTTTTCCCCTTGAGTGTAACATTCTAAACCAACAACCAAACCAAATCTAACACTTTAAATTGTGTACCCAATTAAAGTGACAAGGAGTTTATTGAAACTTTAGCGGCATCTCTAGCAGAATTCTGACTGTCGCATGACAGTATCTACAAAATAAGACTAATGTCATTCACTAGACCGAATGTCACTTAGCCTTAAATGCTTTATTATTAATAAGCATTCGCTGTTGCTAATTCAACCAACGAACAATGTTAGACACGTAAGTACATGAAGAAGAAAACTCCAATTCGAACATACACAATATTCGCACACGACAGCCTCACTTACAGTTCACCTTCAATTAAATAATTAAGCATTTCAACACGCACAATTTAATTACATTAAGCTTCGTTCATTCATTCGTGTTCGTCGTGCCAAATGAAGACGATTCAATCTTCTAACGCACATTCACCTAACCACCCTGGGGAGAGAAGAGCGGTGGGTAACAATTTATAGCATACCCCAACCCCAATTAAAGGCGGTAGTAAATAAAACCAGATGTACCGTGCCAAACAAGAGAATGACTTTCATTAAATCTCTGTCCCATTGTCATTTTTGGCGCTGCTCAATATGTGTGTGTGTGTGTGTACTTTGCGAACACAACCCCCTGGTGAATTAAATTAATTCACTGTGTCATCGGCCTAATAAATCCGATTGTTTAGACGAGAAAGTCTCTCTCACCATCTATATCTGGACCGTTATTATCTGCTTGCCACCTTTTGCAATTTATTACCAGCATCTCCATTCGGGTACTTTCAAAGAAGACGCTTAATCTCTTGCGGGTAATTAATCGAACCGAGTTTCGTCTTCTTTTTTTTGCTTTCTATCGACGACGCTGTGAACCCCATTCAATGCATATTCATAAAACGGGATTTATATAAATAAAAGATGTGTGTGTGTGTGTGCCGTCATATAAATTCCGTTTCTCATCTCCGACCCCTTGCATAATGTGAAGGAGACGAAAAACCTACACCCTCGGTGGTGGTGTGCATTTTGTCACATAAAACTGGCTAATAAACCACCCAACCCAGCCCGCCCAGTTCCCTTTGTAATTTTCAATATCTGGAGCATGAAAAAGAAATCCTCGAAATTCCCAAAGGTGAAGTTTCCTCAACCGCAATCGTTATTGCGAAATTAAAGGCCTTTTCTTCATACCACCCACCCACCCCCAGTACTTGTGAGGGTAGGAAGGACTATTGGTTCGGTTCACTTTGCTTTGGCACACTATTACCACCCGACAAGGACTAAGAGAGAGAGAGGAAGACTTATATTTGTGGTTTTCTGATTTTCGATTTTGTGTCAGTGAATGTGGGGCCAGAATAAAGGATAACCGGATGAAAAGGAGTCCCTCGACCGCAGCAAGTTGTCGTTGTCGTTGCCATTGCCGTTGCCGTTGATGTCGGCAAGGATAGAAATTACGTATCAACTTAGAATTAAAGGCAGTACAATTTTATGAGCTTCCATGTGTGTGTGTTTGGGAAAGTTTTGTGGATATGTTGGGTACCTTTTGATTTGTCTTTAGCGGTAATGAACTGGGTTTTCTTCGCTGACAAGGGGAAAGGCTGGAAAGGATATGCTCGTTCAACAAGTCAAATGTACATATAGGTTTTTGGGTTCATTGGTGAACTGGCCAGTGACAGATGTATCACCGGGAGGGTTTATCCGGAAAAATAATAATAATAACTGCACGCGTGGATCCTTTTTTGAGCAGAGCCGTGGTTCTGGTCCACGTGTCAGTTACATATTCTGTTGATAGATTGTGTCGAAATGGGATATGGTTATACGGGCAGCTAAAAAATATTGCCTTATAAAAATTATGTGCATGTTGAGGCTACTTGCTTAGAGAGAATAAGGAAACAATGCGTTTATATCTTCTGTTGGATACAAATATACCTTTAACTTCTCAGGTGGCATAGGGCGTTAACAATGCTTGCGCGCCATCTTGTGCCTAAGCGTCTGCAATGCTTTTGAGCTGTCTCCAAGCATTCCTAAAGAGCTTGAGCGGATTCCATTGCAAGGCATATTTCGCAATAGAGTTGTCTTCGCTTCGTAGGGTGTGCCCAGTCCACTACCATTTTCTCCTTCGTACATATAGTAATGTTTATGGGTTCCTCGTCCATTCTCAATTCAAGAGCAAACCGCTATTGCCTAAGTGGTTTAGCACGACAGAGAAATGTTTTTTCCATCTAGAGAGCTGTTCCTCATCGGATACTTTTAGTTGACTAAACTCTTTACTGGATATTATTTGGAGTTCCAACCACTAGTGAGCTCTTTGGTGATGTTATAGATAGTCCTATCGTCGCACTTGTTCGCTGCTTCTTCAGTCATTAAGGCAAGTGAATCTATGTAACGACGTTTATCTCGCCTCACATTACGCTGCACTTCCTTCTTTTTCACGCGATATTGGGCTACTATACGAGCCTTCCTGTTTTGCGTTCTCCTAGATCGTCTTTTTTTTATCTTCAAATATGTACAAGGGTTGCTTACCCTGTGTCCGCCGTCTTGTTAACGCGTTCCACCCATAGTTTCTATTTACAATGATCAGCGTTCTCCCTTTATCCATCACCGTCCAATATCTCAGTCGGGATCCTTTTAAAATAGTGCAAACTGCTAAAAAGTCGAAGAAGTTCTCTCTCATAGAGAGGAAAAGTTACACAGAGTGCAAAGGATTGGTAGCTCGGGACGATGCGGAATAAAATTAAGTGCGACCAGCTTACCTCTTGCTTTCAATAGCAGGCTTATTCTATCGGTTAAGTTGCTGTTTAAAAAGTAGGTTTCTTCTTGCAGATGCGAGTAGTAAGTTCTATGTTGGGAACTTCGAGTATCGGTTACGTATCTCTCGTACCTATCCCGTCCGGTTGATGACAATAGCGCGCAAAATTTAGATCTTAAGGCTGTACCCTGAACCTCTGGTGTTATTCCAAGATTGAAACCACATTCAGATGCTAAATGTTCCCAATTATGATAGAGATGACCTCTTCTTGACATAATATGATGGAGCACTAGCTTAGGTATCCTGTCTTGTTCAATTTTAGTTACTTCATTTACGTATTCAACGTGCAAACGTAGAGTGTCCAGGAAGAGAAGAGGTACCCCAGTCTCCAAGCACAACATATAGTTAGGGGTGTTGTTAGGTAGGCGAAAAAATCGTTTTAAGAAATACCCGAGAGGACGACGATGTTGTCTGCATGCATAGACGCAAGGATCTTAGCTCAGATGAATAGGACAAAAAAAGCGCGCTCAATATGTAACCCATCTTGATGTTCCAAACTCATCAGAATTGGATACGCCATCTTAGACATATGTATGCTAAATTGCTGTCATACATTAGCCTTACAATGTTAATGACTTTGTTAGACATTTAAAAATAGTGCTTCGCGTGGTTAATCACTGCGTAAGCCTTTTATACAAAATAGTTCCGAACAACTTTGTCGAGGTATTTAAGAAAAAGACAGACATTACTTCTGGATCTGGATCTAGCTTTTTTCATGTTTTCTAGCAGTCGAATCCTAAGTGGTTTTACCGCCACGACATCCTTTTAATACCGTCAGTAGGTACAACGCTGGTTGTATATCCTAATGGTTTCAGTCATTAGGGGATATTTTAGCCTTACTCTTGGTTGTTTGCTGGTTGGTTAGAAGTGGCTGCTAGCTTAGAAACGCCAAAACACGAAGACCAGAAGTAAGTCCGTTGTGATACCACGGAGTTTAAGTCCTAAATTAACCAATACTCGTTAGAACTATTTCGAGCTGCTTATGAAACTCAAGAGACTTTTTATGTCTACGTTATTTAGATCACCCACATAAGTCCTTATAGTAAGCTCCTAAATGAAGTTTCTTTCTAGATGAAGGATCATGGCAGACACAAAGAAAGCGAGGAATAGTCTCTTCCCCTTCCCAGCAGCTTCTACAAAAGTCGTTTGCGAAAAGGCCTGGACTTGTTGCGCATTTGGCTATTAGACAGTGTCCAGTAATGACAGATATTTAGATGCCAATAAGGTTGAGAGAAATCAAAGTCTTAGAGCGTTTTAAATCCAGCTTAGGCCAAATTTGTTTAGTCGCTAGACATGTTGTACCACCTGTCCACCTAAGATTTGTACTCTTAATTGCATCCAGCTTGAATTTTTATTTGCATGTAGCGATTGCTATACCTACACTGCCTTTGTTCGGCATGATGGGTACGGTTGTTCACATTCTGGCTAGTTCGCCGACCTCACAGTTCCCTGGAATGTCCGTATGCCCCGGCACACCATCTCTATAGAAGATATAGAGATCGAGTTCAGGGATTTGATGGCAGCTTGACTGTCTGAAAAGATACGACATCACGCGTTTCTTGAACCACGATAAGACTCATTTAATAGCCATAGTTTCCGTGTGGAATACTCTACAATATTTTGGAAGACGGAATGAGGGCCTAAGATTAAGGCTTTCTGAGAAAACACCCCTCCAACTCCACCCTTAGTCTTTGAACTTTCAGTGTTAAATTGTATCGCATTATCTTCTAAGAAAGCATTCGTCATTGTTATAAACTTACTTTTTTTCCTTTTCGATGTTGCTCCTAGTTTCGTTGCTCCTTCATCATGACAACTGTTTTGGTAATAACTCCACACGCTGTTTCTGTCTGATGAAAGTCCTTTCCTAGTTTGTTCTCCAGCAGGAGATCATGGAGAGTGAAACGTGACGTGTTTCGCGTTATCGATTGCTTCCGTGCATGTTGAATAATAAGAGTTGTCTTAATGATCAAATCTGAGCTTAAAGAATCCATGATTAATGGTCATCAGCGTAGGGTAAAAGTCCTTCCCCTCATGCTTGTCATTGATCCCAGATCAATACTGCAGATCAATCTCTGCGCTCATCTGCCTTTGTAGGAATATTCGCATTTATTTTGGATTATTATTATACTATAGAGCTTGTAGTAGGTATCACCCTTGGGCCTTTTCACCAAGTTGATCATTGGTACCATTCCAGCCGCTACACATGCCGCATCGTGGGAGGTTGTCGAAAGGCTCTTCTTGCTCTTTAAGTACTGATTCTATAGGCTGCCTTTGTTTTCTTGTTTCTTGGCACCAATTCATATTTGGAAACTGTAGAGGATCGTCACAACTCTTGCAAAGAGCAGTTTCTTCTTTGTTTAGGCCCTCAAATATTTGACATGATAATTGCCACGCCAGTCGTAAATCCTGTAGTTGCGTGCTGCAGATCCCTTTCTTTGTCTTTAGACGGATTTATGACCCGGAGTAGGAGGATCACAAACCTTCCAGAATTTCCACTGGTCTCCTTGTGGGATTTGCCGAGCAGCATGCTCAAGATGCTGCATAAAAGTTAGCCTCGTATCTAGGTATAGTAAAGCCAAGGTACTTTCATAGTCTCCAGGACCCGTCTGTTGCAGATAAGCACTACCTCTGTTCCTTGCTTACTAGCCATCCCTAAACCATCGCCATAGTTTCATTGCTGTCATGGTTCAATTCTTCAATGAGTTTGGTACGAAAAGGGTTGTCATGTCATCGAAAACTAAATATGCATGTCACCCCATAATTGGCAGGACTTTGTCCCTGCCTTTCATCTTGTACATACTTAACTAGGATCCTTAAATGGAAAACGTAACAGAGTTTCTGTCAACCCACATTGGTCAAGTCACTCTAAAACCGGCTCATAGTGCTCATAAAAGACAATTAGAGGTAAAATCTAGAATAATTTATGTGGCATGCCCAAACCATCTCATACATCACACTAGGTTCCTTTTGTTACTTAAAGTATAAACAAATCACCTTAGCAGAATAGGGATGAGAACCTAAATTTACAACTTCAGTATGTCCTTAAGAGCCCCCGCCTTAGAACGACTTACGACGGCAGATAATCTTCTAACACATATTTCGCAATAGCGCCGCACACACTTTATCCCGATTTAATATCCATTTTAGGCTTTAATAAACTCCACCACATATTTATGCCCTGGCTCTGGCTCCTAGTTCCAAGAGAAATCCCTCGGGAAGCGCAAAAAAAAATATAGTCTATACTACTCAAGTTTTTCCTTGAAGCGATAACAGGAACATAACCGTGCTTGACATTTTTTGCCAACAATGTTTGTGTGCTTTATTTTTTATCCTTTTTTTCCGGAGAATGAAGGGAGGAGACGCTTTTAAACACGTTGTTCCGTAATCCTTTTCCACTCTGTCGACGATGAAACGAAACGAAACTCAAGGCGAGTGTAAAAAAAGGAAAAATTGAACAAAAGCGTAGCAAGAAATGTGAAAGATTATTTTTCCACGGTGCAGAAGCAGGGGTATAGTATAACTTCCACTCCCACACACGCCAACAGTCCAAGGCAAATCCTATTTACCGAGCGAGAGAGAGAGAGCTGGCCTTCGCACCAGTGCCAGTCGCTTTTGGTTATAAATCGTCGATGTACCCGGTATCTTAACGCATCTCTATGTGACTGGAGCATACGGTACGGTTCAAAACTGTGAAAGTGATTTATTGAATAAATACAAAACAAAATAGAGAAAGGCAGCCATGTCCTTGTGGGTCAACAATTTTTAAGGAATTTCTAGAAATGTCCTCAAGAATAACGCATGTGTGTATGTATGAAGTACTTTCTTTTGCACGGCCGGGCCGGGCCGGCCCTAGGGGTTGCTGTGCCGGTTTGGTGGACTGCCAGATTGCGTGCGTATTCGTGCGTGCAATCATGTGTGTGCCGAGCAGTGTGAAACCCCAGATAATTCTATCACGGTCAATTATGTTTGTGGCCAATTTATGATGTGTACACAAACATTAGGAGCAGGAATCATTTCGACTTCTTGGCAAACGGCACGGCCGGCGGCGGGCGGCGAATCCCCAGGGTGGATGAGCAATTTTCAATGGTTATTTGCTGCAAGGAGACTCTGCTGTTATCTGGTGTTATTTATTTTATTCGGTTGGCGTTAGATTGGATTTGGTTTCGGGAGGGGCGAATGTAATCGGATTTAATCCGAAGGAATAAGACGAAGGAAGGTTTAAGAAAAACACCCCTTTGTATCTACAAACATTTTAAAAGAAACTGAAATTTAATACAGGTACAAGTTCAGTTCAGATTGTTTCAAGGGATCAAAATGGAAACCTCAGTTGTTGAATTCTCTGTGAGTCGAATTTTTGAACGATCAGATGACGTGAACTCACTAACTGTTGAATAAAAAGATCTGTCGAGGAATGAGTAAACAAAAAGTAGGCAAAAACCAGCACAAAGCCGACTTAAGTCAAGCTTATCATTACTTAGTTTACAGTATGTCTACCTACATGTATTGTATAAATAGAAGTGACCAAAGAATCCAAATGGCAGACAGCTAAAGAGAATTTTTATCATGACAAAAATGCTCTCGGATATTTGTCAGATGGTAACGTCAACAAATTGAACAGGGTTTAAAGGACGGAGACCTACAGGCGCACTGCAATCGACCCCGTCAGATGCTCTTATGGTCCTCCTACATCTCCTGCCCATAGACCTACATATGACTAACATTACACTACATAGTGCATTCAGACTCAAAGAGTCTAGGTGTCGGACAGCCAAACCTTACGGGCACAGCAAAATTTAAGATTCTCTACCGAGAGAACTCACTGTGCGGAATAACTCTTATATGGATTCCAGGGCATAGCAACGATGAACTGGCCGGGCATGGCTCAGCTCTCAACTGCTCACCAAATTTCTATCCCTCTTGGGGTAATTACGGCAAATATGTTCCTAAAAAAAGCCAATCTCAGATGGACTAGGTTATCGAACTGTGCCACATCTAGGAAGAACACACAGCATGCTTAAGACAAATGCCCTACTGAACAAAATGACCAAACAAAAACGACCTGGCGTACATACGGCTAGACTAGGCTTTCAATAACGAAAGCATTGAATCGATTCAGGAGACACATCTGGGCGTGGAAGAGTTTGTGAGTAATTGGATGGTAACCATGCTGAAAAGAACAATCATTCAATGGATCCTCAGTTACAGCACTTCTTCCAGAGTGAGGTCATATGCTCATATTTCGTCTTCTTTGTCATATTGTAAAAAGCAATCTATTATGAAGACTTGATAGAAAGGAGACCCCCTCAACTGCGCCAGCTATAGAGACATCAGTGAACGCCTGAAACCTTTTATCAACAGCCTGATTGGACTCTATCAGTTCGTTTTCAGGCCAGGTAAGTCTACCATCGATCAAATCTTCACAGGTTCTAGAGAAAACCCAAGAAGCTAACATCAATGCATCAATGTATCCCAGCAGGAAGACTGGCAAAATGATGAAGTTCACCTTCAGAATGAGATTGCCATTTTTACAGTCTCAGATGATATCATGCATATACTGTGGGAATGTGAGGGCACGTCTAGGAATAGATTCTTACATCTAGGCAGGTATTGTTTTAGTAGTCTAGAAGAAGTAGGTTCATGTAACAGAAGGATCTACATGAATTCTTCAGGGCAATCAAATGCTGGGACGAAATGATTTAGCTTTCTATCATTTAGGACTCACTCAAGCGATCCCGATGGGATCTGTCTGTGTCTTTATGCTGAACTCATAACCCTTTTTTAACCTAACCTAACCTAGCCTGCGTGGCTTTGTACGTGGGTTGGATCACTGCACTTCAAAGTAGCTTTAATTTAAGCCTTGAGTGATCTAATTGTGGGCTTTGGAATAAGGGCACTTATTATTAATGATTATATGTATGTATGTTAGCTAGTTTCTGACAAACATCTTAATAGGTATTTGTAAGCCCGAGTCTGTGACTAATCTGTTCTTTCTTCCGCATCTAGTGAAGTTTTTACAAATTTCAAAAAATCCTTTTGCATTGTTGTTACTGGCATACCTAAGACCACCCAATGAGTCGATATGTGCCTTGTCGCCAGGTGTGTCCTCACAATCCTTTTAGTGCACACTTAGAAGAATTGCAATAAATATTCATATGGATGAAATTTCTACCACCTTTTCCTATTGTGGGTCCTTCTTAAAGCCTGTCAAAAGCCCATTATTTTATGTCATCTTTCTGAGTTCATCTTTCGTTCAAATCCAGTGGGAATCAAACGCTCCCCTATGCATCATGCATAGACAACGTTGCCCACGCTGCACAGTGGTTTCTCCCATACGACAAAAAGAAAAAAGTAACAGTACTTTTTTTTTGCATTTTTTAACATTTTCTAGTTGAGAAATATTCCAAATTTACAGTAACAATCACTAAAACATTAATGTCATTTGTTTTCATTCTTGTTTTCCTAACTGAAGTGAGCGTATCACTTGTCATTGTATTAACCAAAATATATTAATAATAAGAGCTCAATTTAAAGTGCAATTATATTAAGTGAAAACGTAAGTCCACGCAAATTATTTATAATGAAATTTCAAGAGCAAGGTATGTAGAGTATTTTCCAATCTTGTTAGTGGATTTTCGTTTTTTATTTTTACTGTTATATTGGTCCAACCCAGAAGAGTTTTAAGTTCCAATTTTTTATTTTCCTGTACCTTTACATAAAGTTTTAGTATATCCCTGAATTTTGCCTAATGATTAAATTATATCTTAAATGTCGACAATAGTTCCAGTTTTTTGAAAAAAGATGACTTATGACCCACAATCGCCCACTAGCTGTACAATTAAGTTTTAATGTTGCGTAGGCGTATATGTAACGAATGATTCTTTAAGACCTATTTTTTTAAATTTTATATAAAATACATAAAATGAATTTGAATGGTAAAAAATTTATTATGGCCTGAAAGAACAGTATACGACATTTACTTTTTAATTATTTTTTGTGTAAATGTTGCATTCGTTCTAAAGGTCCAATTCTGGATCACTCCTTCCAGCGTTGCGAACGGTATTGGCCGAATTAGACGACTAATGTTGGCTTTTAAATCCTGGCATGTAGCAGGCATATAGGTGAAGACTTTTAACTTCACATTAACCCAAAGACACGTGCAGGTCGATCCTGCACACCATATGTGGCTCGAAGCGCACGAAAAACATTTTTCACAGAACGCTGATTTTCATAATGCAGTTGAATTTGGAGACGTTGTTGAGGTGTGAGTTTTTAATTAACAGATTATTTTTGCATGTAACTTAACTCGATTCATTAAAAAGTTTAAATAAAATCGGTACAGCCGTTTTCCAGCAAATCAGCTTTTTGTCAATTTGACTATAAGTAAAATACCGTTGCTAATGCTTTTGGCTAAAAATTTGATACACCATGTTATAGCAATTTGCCAAACTAGCCGAAGAAAACGAAACGTAGGAACCGATTTCCAGCAAATCTGGTTTTCATCAAGTTGACCTCAAGTAGAGTACCGGTAATATAATGGCTAAACTAAAAAGTTCAATTTCGCCGCTAAAGATTACCCCACAGACCCTAGATAAGAAGTTTGATCAAAATCCGTTTACCCGTTTAGGCCGCAGCCTCGCTGATAGACAGACAGATAGCGATAAAATTTTCAGTCCCTCTTTTTTTAACTTCTCTATAAACGTAATATCAGAATTTATCAAAATCTGTTTATCTATACATACTACGTATCTGCAAGTAAAAACATACAGGAAATTCAAGAAGAGCGACCAACGAAAACTTGTTGAATCGTTTGCATTTGAGTTCCGACTGCTTTGTAACAGGCCTTTTTTTTAACTGTGCTTATGAAATTAACTTATTTCATTATTATTCTAGTAAAATGTAATTTCTTATTTACAAAACAGTAAATTTTATTTATCAAAACCGATTATTTCAAAAGTTATAGATTTTTGACGCATCTCCCATATAACGAAAACCACTGTGCGCTGAATAAAAACTTTCGGTAGAATCAAACAGCACACACGTATGTACGCATAAGCTCAATGAGAGTAATGATTTGCACATTTATAAGTGTGCCGTCGCCGTCACCCAAAAGGCGCAACTTCCTCAAAAAGCATTCGCTTCCGTTCTATTTGCTTCTTTCAGGACACATAGCTGCTCAAAGAGAGAGAAAAAAAAAAAACGGAAATTCATGTTCATTATATTTATTTGCTTCTAGAAGTATTTCTAGCTGTCACTGGCTGTCTCCCCACCCGCCGCCACCCGTCCGTCACACATGTGATGAATAAAAATCATACGTCAAGGATGAAAGCAAAATATACCTCATACCCAGTGTCGTCTTTTTAATTTCATAAAAGTTTTATGAAATTTTTATGAGTTCCATCAATCGTTCCACCTGCTATCAATAAATCAAAAAAGTAACACGAAAAAGATGATGAAGTCGAATCGCATGCGATCCAACAAAGCCCCCTCTAAAAAAACAAAAATATAGATACCCACCTAACGTGTACACACACGGGGATACAGAACCAAAAGGCTATCCTGTAGGTACCTACCGTTCCCGTCTCATATGAAACATGGAAACAGGCCGTCCTCCTTCTGGGGGGGATGGTGTGGGGAAACAAATTAAATTGCGAGTGAATCTTCCTTTTTGGCTTCGCCAATACATAAATTCTAGAGGAGAGATAACTTCGAACGATTGCGACACGGCGCAGCGGTGTGGGTGACGCATATTTGCCATTTTGGATTTTATCCAATTTGTTTTCCTGTGTGTGCTTGTGGATTTCCTCAAGAAATTAATTGCAGGAAATGAGTGGGTAGCTCTCTGGCTGGGAAGACCCATCGGTGACACAAATGCAAAAACGTTTTATTGATGATGGACGCGCCACCAACACATTCTACTTATGTGAGTTGGGTTTTTCTATTGAATTAACAGGAATTTGTACACACGTACATATGTATGTCAACGCTTAAGATTTATAAAGGAATTTTAAGAATTTAATTGTTCTTTTCATGATTTTGTATTAAAATTAATTGTTGCTTAGACTTTGAGGCTAGATAACTTGAAATCCTTGGCACCTTGTATTAGTTTGTTGGGCCAGCTGGTCCTCCTTACTTGGCTCAGCACCTTGAGGCTTTCTCTCGCCATTCGTATAACTTGGTTGGAAGCAGTGATGCCAGGTTTTTCTTTGTCATATTCCCTATTTTTGGGATGAAATCCACATTTTCCATTCCATGTAAAAATATGCAATTTTCTTTCTTTTCCCGAAAGCAACTGATTTGGGTGTATTGCAGGACTTCCACGCCTGACACATCTGTCATCATTTATGTTGGTAAATGTCAGCTTTTTATCTGTCAAAACTCGTAAATTCTTTTCTGATAAAATATCATAATTCGCACGCCACTGTAAATGGCGAAACCTCGAAGTATCTCTTCGAGAGTTCATCCGTCTCTAAGAGCTTGTCAAATCGAACAAGCCTAAACGTGAACTTCAGTTTTTTTAAGGGTCCGTTTTAGACGTCAAAATATTGGGTGGGATGCATAAAACTGAAGTACATATATAAATTGATAGAAAATTTCCCTTTCCACCGTCCTGTTATCCTTTACAAATCTTCTGCATAAAAACGTCAACAGCTGCCTCTTGAGCACGCTGAATATTTCAATATCTACCACTTGAGCAATACGTAATTAGGCATATGATGGATCATATACTCGTAAGTGTATTCGTAACCGCCAGAGGCATTAAACCAATTCGAAAACTATAAACTCCGTTCCATTTATAGCTTACCTAACAATAGCTATCAAACTCCTCCTGACGCGTTAATCCTCCCCTAAACAGGAAGCCAATTGTCACGATCGTAAAACTCTTTAAAATGTCATTTCGAAATCCTTAGAGTAATCACCACATCCGAACATAACATGTACTCGTTTCGAATTTATTTTTAGATCAGCCATTACTCTCAAGTGTATTGAGACTCATATATCGAGAAATTTGTTTTTACTTTCATTCGACGTTCCGGGAGTGATTTTTAAAAATTAATCATATTTTTTGAGGAATGCACTCCTGCCTCTGCCTGACTATTGGGGAGGAGGAGTTCCACAGAGAGAATGGGTGCTGCGGTTGCGGTGTGTCCTATTTTTCAATTAATCCCTCCATTTGTTGGGTGTTGCTGTCATAAATGAACATTTTAACAGTGTGGACCGAGATTGTCTGAATATTAAATTAAGTCGTGTGGTGGATTAAAATTAATGTTTCATAAATGCGCATTCATTGTTGCGTACACGTTGTGTGTTCGTTCGTCGTCGTCGTCGGCCGGCGGTCGCAAGGCATGAGTTATGGGGGAGGATTTTTTATTTGATTTCTGGTGACGAGCCGGGAAATTGGATTATTTATTTATATTTCAGATATACGAACATTTTTACATGTTTCATGGTAGTTTTTGTTTTCCTCGCCTGGTTTGGCTTTCCACCGAAACTTTGATTTATAATTTAATTTTTGTGGTTTTTATAGAGAAAAAATGTATGAAATGTAAGCTTGAAAGGATTGTTGTGGATTTATGAGTTAGTTCAGGAGTAACGACAGATTGGAGCAGGTGTATCTGGTAATTTTATGATTTCTCAATCAATGTTATGATTTTGAAGGAAATTTCTGCCAACGTAAGGTTTAATAGAAATCATTTCTGCAGGAAGATAAGAATCAAATAGATAGAGTTGGTGTTTTCAGTTTTCTCAACTCAGGTGATAGTATATATTGATTTATGCCAGGTCCAAATTTAGGGGTTTTTGATAGACAGGAGAATTCTTTGCTACCTCTCCTATAGAGGAATTAGTGGCCTAGGATTCGAAGGTCGATTCCTGTGACACATCATGGATTGACTCTACCCTACCTTATTCTCTACAGCTTTTGCATAAATCGCTGCACTCTGTATTCCATTTGCGAAGCAAAGTTCCTATGGAGTAGTGTCCTGTAGGACACGTGAAGTAGTACAGTCCTCTCTGGATAACCAGGAAGCGTTGGCCTCATAATCTTTACGCCATCAATAATACTGTATACTGTATACAATTTTCCGATCAGCGGCAGTATGGATGATATTTATTGATAGCAAATCCCAGCCCAGCCATTTCATCTGCCTTTTTGTTTTTTCTTTCCTTCCAATTGCTGTGTTCAGGTACTCAGCAGGGTTTGACCTTGTGTTGACTGATACTTACTGATTTACTTATATCCTCTATCACCTTGTGGGTGATACGATGCCTACGCGCCATCATGTGCGATTTATGGAAATCTCAGCTCAGCCTCAGCTCTCCTTAATTCTTACCCAAATGCCCTCTCAACTGTTCTGCGCCACGTTCTCCTAGCACCGCAGCATATCTTTGCATGTTGGGTAACCGGGTTCCATTGCAGCACTTGGTTAGCTATGGACCTCTCATCTTTTCGGAGAGGTACGGTTGTGTCTAATGGTTCATGGCCCGTTCTCTGATAAAGCTGTTCGTTAGAGACACGGTTTGACCAGATGTAGCATAGACACCTATGTGTTGACTGATGGTGATCAGTGAGTCTGTTCTAAACCTCCTTTGATTTGAACGCATTGGATATTATTGATTTCAGAGGGGCTCCGCTCTACGGAGAGATGTGACTTACTTTTATAGATACTGCGGCTTTTTATATTGCCAGTATTTCGGCTTGGAAGACGCTACATGCTTCTGAAAGTGTGAAAGACTCCTGTTTTTGTAGCACCGGACGTGTATTCATCTTAGAGGCATCAGTGATATGGCTGTGTGGCTTTCCGATTTATATTTTTCACCCATTTTCTTAACCACATTCAGTATATTCGCATATCCATAGTTGGTTTGCTTCCACATGTTAGATTCCCTCGATTTGAGGCCTCCTTTTGCGGCACTACCTGTAATGAACAAGTTCAAGGATAGGAGATGAAGAATCATGTCCAACCATTCCATTCACGATTGTGTAAGACGTCTTTTTGACTGTGGTAGAGGAGCTTTCCTTACAACATGACCGTACCAAATGAGTCTCTTGCTCTATCTTGCTTCTGATGGGCTTCTTTGCGTGAAGGCTTCTCTCGAACTTCTTATTGCCATTAATTTGCCCTCATACTTTTCGATATTGTCCATTTTTGTGGATCGTATGTGAGAGGTAATTTTCAGGTTACAGACGATAGTGAGGTTTTCCCGCCACTTCACCCACTTCCGCCTACACGGTGAATAATCAAGACTCTTGATCAAAGATCTCACTTTTCACACTTGAAAGGCACTTTTCCATTCAAGGAAAATTTATGCAAAACCCTTTGGTCTAACTAAAATCTGAGAATACACCGCCATAATCTTACTCAAGCCATTGTGTGTTTAGCGGGCATCGTGCCGAGGTTTGCATGGCGAGATGGTGATTAGAGTGTGCTGGTCGAGAACGATCCCAAGGCGGATGGCAGTAGATGTTGGCTCTGCCAGGGCGGAACCAAGCCTCCAAACATATTCGTGGGACCAAAAATTAAAACCAACAAGACATTGGCTTCTCATCCATCGGAAGAAGAGCTGTGGTCGGTGAACACATCACACACTTTGAAAATCAGCAAAAACAACTAAAGAAGAAGGGTACAAAAGTAAATAAGTGGAAAAGGTCTTCGCCATGATTGCGTGATATCAGAAATGTTTCCTTCGGTAATCAGTGAATTATGGAAGGTGCCTTGGGTAAGATAAACAAATGAGCTACTGGCTATGAACTCAGCATCAACCCAAGCAAAACGGAACTGAAGGAGCTCCGCCTGAAAGACGCTAGCAGAGACTGGAGAAGGAAAGACTTAGCAACTAAGCCAACTACGCAGTCCATCTTTGAACCGTCTGTGGGAATCTGACTGAGAAAAGTTTTCTAACATTTTAAGTGAGTGTTCTATAGTCGGTCGAATATGCAACTAGTTCATATGGAACCGTCTCCAGAACCTTACTATGGCTATATGGCTCCCAGATTCTCTGAGTTGAACTGCGCTATATAGAATGGTGTGTTCTATGTGAAGTTCAGTCCGAAGAGCATACGTGGGACATGATCTCATCGCTTCAGTGATGCCAACCCATGCTGATTTTTGTACTTTTTTCAACCTTTTAAATGTTGTATTTCTTGCTCAAGGCGGGCCACCAGACGATGGCACCATAGGTGAAAATAGGGCATACAACGGCTGTGTACATTCATTGGGTCATCTTTGGCTGAGGTCCGCATCTTTTACCGAAGGTTTTACTACAGGCTTAAAAAGCTATGCTTGCTTTCTTTACCCTTTGTTCTATATTGAGTTTCCAACTAAATTTCGGGTCATTTTGACCTTCTTCTATGACAGGTCTTACGCCCGTCCACATCAGTCCAGGTAACATAAGTGCGTGGCAATAAAATGGCGCTTTTTGTACTAATGATGTGTAGGTTACGTCTGTTGACACAACCACTCCTGGCAATGTACAACCTGTGAGTTATGTTGTATAGCAAATCTGTTTGTGGAAAACGTTGCATTCAAATTCCAGATTCCATATTGGTAAAAATTCAAAAAGACTAGAGGCCTTCCTCTGATACTAAATCAAGGAATTTGTTTAATGCTTGCACCTACTGATAGACTACTAATGCCCAATCTAATCTATATTGAAGAAATCAAATAAGATTATAAAACGTCCATCTTGGTTTAGTGCTATAATGATAAAACAACCGGAAACCCATTGACGCAATAAAAACAATCTCATTTCAATAGAAGCTGCCTACTAAAAAGTAGGTTAATAAGTCCGGGTACCCGGGTACCAGTGGTGGCCCAATTTCCTTTTGTTGCTTATTACTTCCGGAATATTCCTGTCCAACTTGTTTTCGAATTATCCCATCGAGGATACGTTTTCGCATATGTTTACAAAACAAGAGGAAAGAAAAAAATTGATTTCAAGGATTATTATATTTTTGTTTTTTCGTTTTTTTACAAGACATTCACATTTGTTTTAGTCGTCTTCCGTTTCCCTTTCCGTTTTTTTGAAGAAGAAAAAAAAATTAACTGTGGGAATAAATTCCCCAAAATTTACATATACTTCAGGGAATTAGCATCGACTTTTGTTGAGCTTTTCTTTGGATTATCCGCCTCAAATGAAAACGAAATGAAATACGCAGCAATATGCCATAGATACTTAATTTAAATTGCAGATTCTTCTCTTCCTGAATATCCTTCTTGTAAATCCCAAATACGAAACGAATTTTCAATTATTTCCCCTGAGCTAAGCCGACGCGGCGGCGTTAGCTGTATATACAAATACGAGTAAGTGTATCCCCAAAAAAATTGCCGCCGCCGCCGCCTAAGTGGATTTATATGATAACTATGTTTGTATCTGCCTAGCCTATGTTGAAGATACATTTCCTATGAGGATCATCTGGAATACATGTTGATGTTTGCTGTTTGCGCCCCGAAATGAAATATGGAGCATGTTCTGTTTGTTTGTTGCTTGGATATCCACTTCCATGTCCCATATGGCTATTCATCATATTTTAAGAGCCGTCTTAGTGGTACCCCTTTTTTTTTTTTTTTTTAATGTGAAAATGAAATTTAATCGTCACCGGCCGTAATTTTTGAAAATTTTGAATTATTTCGCCCAGCTGTGAGGGAGTAGTGGGTCTTTGAGGACATTAAATGGAAAGCAAAACAAATATTCATATGAGCGGGTGTGTAATTGAAATGGAATACTGCTGAGAAAGTTGGGTACTCCTTTCGGTGTTATTGTTTTTTTTGTTTGTGAAAGGACACAAGGCGTATTTTTGTGTGTGGGAATTACTAATGTATAAGTACATACTTAGGGTAATTAGGCAAATAGCTTGAAAGTGATCCATTATGTGAGTAGCATGTGTAAATATGTGATATTGGTTCGGTTTTACTTAAAAGAAGAAGGGTGCTGGTGCTCTCATATTACCTTATTTCTTTCTGTGAATTGCAATCGATATGAAGAAGCCATATGCCATATTATGGATGAATTATTCACTTGGGTGGGATGTAATTATACAAACATTGACTTGGTGTAAGTCGATAAGGCAATTATGGCTAAAGTCGCAGAGACGGAAAGAAATCCAATTTATTCGTCTTCTTTGGTGTGACTTTCCTGCCCTATCCGTCAGAAGAATGAGAACTCTGGGTAGTCATTTCTTCTCGGAGCTGGATGACTTAGGCAAGATTGAGCTGATGGACCTCCTGAGATTCGTGTCACTATCTTGGTGGCCCTAGCAGAAGACTTTCTTTAGAGCGAGGTGTGGCTGCGTACATGATTAGGGCGAGACTTCTCTGATACAGTCTCCGACGCAAGCTCGGCCATCCTATTATCGATCAGAGGCCTCTTCGTCGCTCACATCGTTGGCTATACCTTCTTCTTGAAGCTTGCACCAGCGCTTCATCCTGCCCTACGCCATGACGGTGTTCAGCTTTCTTTGGTTTTATTGCATGTAAGGGATATCCTCGACCACATATCGGTCGTTTGGTAGTCCCCGCCTAATGATGGCCGAACTCGACTGTGGGGGCAGGCTCGCTCTTTATCAAAACGAGGTCACCTGCCTGATACTGTGTTGGCTGCTGACGCCCGGAGTCGAATCTCGTCTTTCGGTGAGCTTGGATCTACTCGAAGTTCACTAGAGCTCCATTTCATCGGCCTCCACCCGCGTCGGCTCTTCCAGCTTCAGCAACAACTTATTACCTAAGATACTCCTCGGGTGTATGCAAATAGCAATTCTTCTGGGGGGTGTCTTATTACCCTGTTTCTACTTTTTAGATGATGTTACAGTTTGGGGTGAACCTGGGCCTCAACCAACAAGCCTCTCGGACTTAGCTCGGACTTTAGCAACTTAATTGCCTACAGTTGCGCACTTCAAGTTGGCCGAGGTCCCCTTGATCTTGCAGCGAGAAGGTCCTCTTCTGCGCCATAAAGAGAGTCTTATATAGAGTTTCCTCAGTTCTTCCAGATAGGGTTTTAATGTTGAAATTCCTTATTAGCGGTTGACAAGAGTTATTCTTCGCTTGATTTTTGCACTGGTATCATTGTCAGAGTTAACAGCAGAACCAAGGTAGACAAAGTCTCTTACTACCTCGAAGTTATAGCTGCCCCCTGTGACGTTTTGTCCAATTCATCGGTGTTGACAGTCTCTTCTTGTTGACAGCTTGGTACATGGTTTTTGCCCTCGTTTATCGCTAAATCCATTTTGGCCGCTTCCAATTCAATGAATCAATGCGACCGCTCTCTGAGTTCTTCCAATTATGTCAATATCATCGGCGTATGGCGTCACTGGTGTTGGGTTTGTGAATTCCGAACAATCCGCCCAAGTATGATGTTGAAGAAGTCGCATGACATCGCCTTGCTTAAACCCATTTTTGACATCGAAAGTCTTTGTACGATCATTCCGTTCCGAACTTTATGGAGCAGCTAGCGTTTTCCAGAACTGCACAGGCGGACAAGTTTGGCAGGGATATCAAAACTAGACTTGACTTTATACAGTTCATCTCTATAGAAGCTGTCATAGGAGGCCTTAAAATCGATAAAGAGATGATGAGTATCAATATTGAATTCTTGGGTTTTCGATGGTAGACTTACCTAGCCTGAAACCGCACTGATATGGTCCAATCAGGCTGATGATAAAAGGCTTCAGGCATTCACACAGTATCGCAGAAATAATCTATCTCAATGCTAAGGAGACTTATGCCTCTAAAGTTGGCGCAGTTGGGGGGGCTCTGCTTTCTTGTGGATCGGGCAAACGATGCTTAGGTTCCTATCATCAGGCATACATTCATCTGATCAGATCTTAGAGATGAGTTGGTGTATGCTCTCTACCAATTCATCCCCAGCTGCCTTAATGAGTTCTTCGGGTAAGCCTTCAGATCTAGAAGCTTTGTTAGATTTCAACTTACATATCGTTATCCTCACTTCACTTTGTTCAGGTTGGCGAAAACTTTGTCTATCGTCGTCAATGTTGAATGGTCCATTCTGCCTGACAGCGGAGTGGTGGTCTTCTTCGCCGTTATATCGAATGTGATTCTACTACGAGTTTTTCATCTCTACAGGCTTCTGTATGGGTATTGCTTTTCTGACACGTTCTTTTTACCTTTTTGGTAAAAGTTTCGTACATCGTTCCTGGAGTATAAGCTCTCAACATTTTCAAACGCGCGCTTCTCATATTTCTTCTTTTTCTTTTGCAAAAGCCGATATCCCTTCGCCTCTTTTGCTCAGAGTGTACAAGAGGGCTGGACGTCGGTCGTCTGGAACAATACTTCTCGTTAACTTGGGAAGCTGTGGGTGGCTACGGTGTTGTGGAAGTGTAGTCGCTGTCTTTTTCCCTGTACAATGTGCTAAGCAGAGTACTGGAGTAGCTTAGATGTGACCCTTCTCTGGCCGATTCATCCACTCTTTCATTGCCGGAAATCTTCATGTGGCCTGGCACCCAACAGAGGATCATCTTATTGCCCACTGAAGTATCGTCCAGACATTTAATGCATATTTTTTAATGGCTACTAGAATGTCAAAAAAATACTACTTTCCAGCAACTTTAGCCTGAAAGACAGTGCAGCTAGCCTTAAGCTTAAAGGACGGATTTGTATTTCAAGACTCGCAGTAGACACCAGCGCCAGTACCTACATCCATTTTGGATCCGTTGGTATAGATGATGAGTTCATTAGTGGCTGATGGAGAATCTCCGGTCACAGTTTGAAAGTCTATATAGTCTGTTTCCGCCTGGTCGGTGTCTTGATATTATCCTATCGGCTCACGATTGAGGCATGGCGATAGGGCTTGGTCTATCGTCCATGAACAGCTTGGCTTGGTTTCAGTGAAGTCCTAGCTGCCGCAATGAATGTCAAATAGAAAAAGATTCTGTATTCTTTCCAGTGCTGCTGTTGGTGTTGATCTCATCGAGGGGCAGACTGCTCGTTGACTCCTAAAAGCACTTTAAAGGTGATATTTCTTATCGTCTGCCTTCCAATAATTGAACAATAGACTAAGATTGATGTTCCAATGGTGATTTAGCTAACTTTTGTATGTTGAGGGAACAGTACAGAAGTTGTGTTGGCCAGCCCTAAGTATGGGGAATCGAACAGAAAGACATTTTCCTCTTGATGTCATAATAACAGAACCGGAAGATACAATAAAGAGGTAAGATGACTTTAACCCTAAAACAACGTCATCTCCATAGATGTACGTTCCTGATTGTAGGACATTTTTCATATATTGACTTCATTTCGCTTAAAATACCTACGGCGCCCACAAAAGACTTTGTTTCCATCAATTATCATCTAAATGAAATTAGTACCTAAGATCTCGATCACCACATTGACATTCAACTAGAATCTTTTGGTTTATATCCAAGCTAATAAAAAACAAATATCCTCCGACTAAGAAGAGCTAAAATTCGCCCTATTTCACTGTAAGCTCTAAACACTTCCAAATAAAGCCTTCATTACGTAACATTCACGCCGGTTTAATGATTGCACTAAGCCAGTTCCTAATTAAAAAGAAATCAACATAAAAAAAAAAAGAAAAAACCCTAATTGCTCCCAAAAAAACTCCCTTGGTAGAGAATACAAAAACACCCTTCCCTTAGTCATAAATCCTTAATTTCCCACCCACTGTCCTTTTAAGGCATCCTTATCATTAAACCGGCCAACCAACACACAACACAATTTCTTCCTCATCCGCATTCCATTTGCTCTCATTAAGTAAATAACTCCATGCGCTCCTTTGATCTGTCATCCATTGCATGCCAACGCCAAGGCACACTGGCACACTCTCTCCTACTACTACTACTGCTCGTAGAACGTCTTTAATCGACTTCAGTGCTAATTATCTTTCAGGAACGTTTCGTATCTGACATTCTGCATCCAAATGACAATGCCACCAAGTCGAGCCCAGTTAAATCAACATACACTCGCGTTAGTTAGCCCTTTAGATACACACACACTCAAACGTATCTGTGCTCTCTAAATGCATTAGCATAATTAATGCAGCGAAACAGAATCCTGCCTGGCATACGTAATTTAATCCTTCGGCTGGGAGATAAAAATGAAACCGTGAAAGGGATTAACATAGGAACCAGGCCAAATAGATGAAAAAAAAACCGACAGAAACCGGTCTAAAATGTACATCCACCGAGTATTAACATCCTGCTGGGGGTGGTGGTGTTGCTGCAGCAGCAGCAGCATCAATGTTGATTCATTTATTCGACATGGGGGTGAATAAGTTGCTGAGGGATTGACATCCGTACTACTCACGGTTTGGATCGCAAAAAAAAAGGAGTGAGCAGCACAAACTTACACAGAAAAAGTGTCAATGAATCACAAGCTGTAAAAGGACACTGGGTATTAGGGGACACGAATTGCGTTTGCACGTTGCTGCTATCGAGGATCACCATCACAATGATGATGATGATGTTTTAGTTTAGATGAGCCATTATTTGAATGTTGGCTTTCATCATCATTATCATTATTCAGGGCATCTTGTTGTAACCCTCGAATTCCATTAAGTCAGCTTCTAGCTTCATCCTCATCCTCAGATAGTTTTTTTCCTGTTCTTGTAGTTTGTTGTTATGACAACAACAAATCCAATGTTTTGTGTTTTTGTTTTGTGTTTTTCTATTTTATTATTGTTGTGCCATGTTGGGCGGTAGTTTTGGAAAATCCATAAACTATGCAACCCTATTCAAGGATTTGTTTTTTTTTTTTGGCTGCTTTCTTATGAATGAAGGATTCAGTGCAGCTGCTGGGTAGAATTTTTCATAGCTTGATGTTGTTTTGTTTTCATTAAATTCAACTTTTATAAGCCTCTTATGATTGTAAGGATTTTCGTTTCGATTTAAATGACGTATTCTGCTATTTGAACGGCTTAAAGCAGTTGTGCAATCTTTATCCTGTTCTTAAATAATCCTTGGTTTTTTAATTTGTCATTTCACTTTAAGACAAGGTGTTACGCCAGCATGGATTGTGTATGTAGACAATAAGTCCTCGCCTCTGGCTCATCGTATATGTCCAGAATAGACCATATGCAAATGTCCGTCTCTAGGCAGGGCCAGACAAGCGCACCTTAGGTAGGTCTTTTTTGGCAAACTAATAGAGTTAGCGGAGACTAGAACTGAGGACATTATGAATTTCCTCAACGCAACAGAGTGGAACTGAGTAATATTTACTCTTTTTGCCTTAGACCTATAAACTGACAGCCTTTCTTTCCGGGCAGCTGCGTGTATAAATACATATATGTACCTACATGTAGGCCAAAATTGCAAGTGCGAAATTGTCTAGGGTCTTATGTCTAAACTAGGTATCCTGAGCCACCAATCAGCGTTACCGAAACCAAAGCCGCTACGGCAACCAACACAATGCCTCGGTTAAGGACTGATAACATATGACGACCTTTTGCTATCTATCCTGGATGAAGATTGGTTTCTTAGTCCAATAGTGAAGGACCTCAGAGTGCGGGTGAGTACCAATCCCCAGCGCTTAACACTGTGTTACTCTGCTCCGAAAGCCACGTTCAATATAGAGTTGGACCGTTGTTAGCACCCACAGAACTCAGAAGCATAATTTCCCACCGGCCGCTCTGTGATAGAATCTTAATGGCCAGATTCCAGATGAGGGTACGTCGCTTCATCATTATACATTGTTACGCCCACTTGATGGTTCGTTGTTGGGAGCTGTTTGTAATGCAACACCCAACGACTCAAATAAATTATGGGACGGCACGGACAACGGCGAACGATTTGTTGACTTTTGCAACGCAAATCGCCATGTTTGAGTACAAAGGCTGCCATAATATCCCTAGGGTGTCAACTGACAACCGCCATTGTAAAAGTAGTCTTCTAGACGTTCGAAACAGACGAGGAGCGGACATGGGGTTCGTAAGAGATTTTATGATAACAACTGTCCAATTGCGCAATGCTGCCGTTCGAAGGTCCTAGTTCCAACGTTGACCGACTGAGAGTTCCTACAATGCGCTAAGAACTAAGAGACCATCTCTCATGTGCAGTCGACACAATCAGCAGCTCATTGTCCGCCACCATCCAAGATCATTTGTATCCAGCGAAAACAGTTTTTATATCATGTGCTGGTAGGATTGTCGGTCGATCGCAAGGAAGCCATAGAGCGTGGCTTTCTGAGGATACCTCGAAAACAGCAAAAAGCTCGAATTGCAGCAGCTCCAGCAGCAGAGAGGATCGACTTAAAGTCTCTATATCGCATGAAGATGGGAGAAGTGCAGCATAGCGTGAGACGTGACAAGCGCAATTACATCAATGCGCTGGCCACGCAAGCAGAACTAATATTGGATGAGGATCAACTGAAGAGATGGTAGGAGCATTTTGCTTCGATTCTAAACCAAGTATTCGCCAGCAATATGCGTTTAAGTCAGACTGTAGTGTCTCAAGAAAGAAATAAACGAATTCGCAACACAACCCCCAGTAAGGATGAGATTATTACCGCAATGAAAGCAGTAAAAATCAATAAGGCGGTAAGTCTTACCGGCATACCTGCGGAGCTATTTCAAGTTTCGCCAACAGCATCGGCAGAGCCACTGTTGTTCAAGACAGGTTTCCTCTCTTGATCCTTCGGCCATATCAATACCCTGCTGATCGGCCATATCAATACCCTGCCGATAATCATTGAACAGTGTGTTGAGTATCGATCACCACTTCACTTGCTGTTCATCGATTTTGAAAAGGCGTTTGATAGTGATGCATTGGTAAACATTTGTCAAGGACTTCACAACTTCAAGGTGGAAAGCCATTGACTCAGTTTTTTATTACTGTACTAATATTTTCGATAAGGAATTCAATGAAAGTGCGGTCTCTTCTTACTCTTCCATGAAGTAATCTTCTGACTGGATGTACCCGTAAAGTTCATGATTAATTAATTAAAAGTCGAAAAGTTTCGATATCCCTGATTTTTCAATTTTTATTCTAAGTACACCTAATTAGGAATCGATTTCGTAAGATTCCAAACAGCCTTTGCATTTGTTTGTTTCGACTTTTCTTTGATCGTCAAGCGATCGTCCTTGTCGGCCAAACTGTGTTTGCCATTGGCAACACTTGCCAAAGAAATGAGATTCCTCAAAAATAATTAAAAATAAAAAAAACCCACTAAGGAAACCCATGGTAGTCGTGATGCGTTTTTATGTTTACACAAAGGATAATTTATATTTCATCCCTCGATGACTTTGATATTTTCTCCTTTTTTTCTTTACATTTTTTTTTGCGAGCGCTCCCCCAAACTTTGCGGTTCTTATATTTTCTTATTTATCTCAACCCTATTTTCTCTCGTTTTTCTTATTCGAAAGGGAAAACCTCTATTGTCGGACTGAAAAAAAAGAAAAAAAAGAAAAAAAAAGGGAAAATTAAACTGAAAAATAAGTTTTTCCACTCCCTCGCCAATTTGTATGGCAAAAATATACAGACAGGCCTGTTGGGAGGATTCACCACGAGCAAGACTACTTATGGCGATGCCTTCCATGGTAATATGCTTGCTTCAAGGATACGCTGAGATCGAAGATGGTCGCCATGTCGTGCTTAATCATTATCATCAGCAGGATGGAAGGGAACAGAAACACATGCGGCACACGCTTGTTGAATGGCCTTGCCGCGAGAGACTGAAACTACTGGGAGGCTGTTTTGTCTGCATATTCGTCTCCTTGTACCAATTTGATAACGAATTCCTTCAATTTTGCTTATTTGATAGATTTTCGATTCTTCATAGTTGAGGGAAAGGATATTGCATACATGTGTTGGTTCTTAGTTTGAGGGTTATGATTGAGTATGGAGGGGGAAGCGTTTGAAGTTTGATTTATAGTTCGTTTCATCTTTGTTCGGATTGATTTGCATTTTAAAGAAAAGATTTGAGATTTGTTGCAATAAATTTTGGTAGCACGATGTAACTACTCCTTCTCCTTTTTAATGGAAATTTTTCAGTTACATTCTGTGGGAGTAGTGGGAGTAGTCACCACACATCTTGGCGCCACAAATGATTGACCTGTTTTGGAAACATTCGGACCGCTGCTGATTCTAATGTAAATCGGATACTTTTTCCCTTTGCAGTTCTACAGCTTGGCTTAATGAACAAAAGGAAAGAAACAATTCAATAAGTAAATTTATCGAACTTTACAAAATAGGCCCTAGTTCCTCATATGACCCCCTGATTGGTGTGAAATCTCTCTGTGCTTAGCCAAAGACTATTTGTATTCGAATATAGAGCCCATCGAAACACTCCCGTTTTCCGTAGACAAAGCAGCAATAGGTTAGGTTAGGTTAGGTTATAAAGGGGTATGAGTTCATCATAAAACAGTAGGCTCCATAATGGACCCATCCCTCTGTGAGTCCCTCTAGTGAGTCCTAAATTGTAGAATGAAACCTGTAGTAATTGAGTAGGTCCTTCGGTTGGTTATACGAAACTTCTTCTTCTAGACTACTAAAAAAGTACATGTGTGTGCGTGATCCTCATAATACCTACGAATATCCGAATCTGATAGTCCTAGTCTACTGGCTTGCCTTCTCAGAAGACGAGAGAATCCCGATCATAGTCCTTATTTGTGATGATAATTTCACCTAAACTTTTATGGGTACTCTCTGGTCATAAGACTCTGGTTACTCTATGTCCCCCCAGATCAGCCCATTTGTAGTTAGCTAAGCTGTGTATACAATTGATCCTGGCCACATACAGAGCTGTCTTGATGCTGTTGATGACGTGCCTTGATGGGAGTTCTGCAGCTTTTATGGCCAGTCTATCGGCGCATTCATTACCCTCAGTATTACAGTGTCCAGGTACCCAGCATAATCCTACGCTATTCGAAGCAATGTCATTCTGAAGGTGAACTTCATTATTATGCCAGTTTTTTTCTGTCTGAATACGCTACTTCGTACGGAGTATCGTACGTATATTATCATATTTCTCCTAAGTCTCGAGGTACGTGTTCCTAAGACTGAAGCTGTGTCTTGTGCTACTATCCTATGTTTGTGAGCCGAAGCGCACTTCTTCCCATTTGTAGTTGTATTTGAAAGTCAATCGGCAGAAGGTCTAAGAACATTTCAAGTGCTGCAGTGGGCGTGGTGCGTAAAGCAACACTCGTTGATCTCTCTACTTTTGCGTTGTCAACTTGTATACCATTTGGTAGTTGCCTTCCACCATACTAGAGCTAAGTATGGGTCTGACTATCATGACGTATAACCAGTGTATCATGGCTGTTTTTAGACCCCACCTCTTCACTGCTGTTTTCATACAGATGAAGAGGGCATTGTACGCCTTGCGAAACCCTTTCCTTTGTGTTCAGTTTCCAATGTACCTAACACAGTACCAAGATATTTAGCCTTATCGGCTCTACCCCAGCAACCTTCGGTAGCCTGAAGGGTGGTATCTTGTGCTTTTTTGTGAACAGACCAGCTCCGTTTTCCGGGGTTGACGTTAAGTCCACAGTGCCTTCCCCACTTTTTAAGGCCTCATTCCAACCTCATTCCTTGAACTAGGATGACAACGTCATCAGCGTAAGCCGTGGCGCTAATACCCATATCACAGACTTCCTTTAGAACATCATCAATTACAAGGACCCAAAGTTCCTAATGAAACTGCAACCCAAGGTGGAATTAATGTAGCGTTTTACAGAGCCAGATGTCTTTGTTATGCTCAACATTATACAGTTCCCGAGCCCTTCTTATAGCTCTGAACTCAAAATTGTTGAAAACACCCTCGATGTCTAGGAAGACTGCAAGTACAAATTCCTCAAGATGAAGGCTTCATTCAATTTTCCCTATTATCTCATGTAAGGCCGTGTCAAGTGATTGCATAGGTTACCACACTTGTTCCTCATACGGAGATCAAGAAGTCTTTCTAAAATCTTAAATAGAAAGGACAAAAGACTAATGGATCTTAAGGCTGCCCTTAACGAAAACAACTGACCCTGAGCAATTCCGAATTCCGTTCTGAACGGACTCAATGAACTTTAATTCCTAATCACCCAGCCTAGGCTAAGAGAAATAACACTGTTAGACCTCAAAACCCGAAATTAATTCTCAGTTGTCGCAAAGTACAATTCTTTTGCATCCAAGGCATTTGTGGCGCGACAGAACTACCTCTTTCTTCCTTTTTCAAGAAACAAAGACAACTCCATACAACAAAGACCAATCAACTCCATATTAAAGCCAAAGTTTAACTATGATCAGTTCTGTCTCATCTGCCATCAACATCAACGTGCACCCCACAGTTGCCAACCTGACTATATAAAAAACCTATTCGACCTCCTACGTATGCCAGACACAGAATCTGTTTTTGAAATCAGCGTAAAACCACATTTTGACAGCCACTCATACGACGCACCCCTCCCCCATCGACGGGGAGACATAATCTAATTTCATTTAGCAAAATGTCATGCCCCCGCTTCCAAATGGGACGGATTATACACACATTCCCCAGAACCACATTTATGCTCACGCCGCGTCAGTTTCAAACGCTCACAGTTCGTTGCGTTTTCTGCTTCGTCCTCAGAAATAGAATTAACAAAACACGCGGGACACAAGCAGCAAAACACCCAAAAACAAAACAAAAAAAAAGGCATTTAGATTGAGTTTTACAATTTTCCAGTTGGACTGCCAAAAACGTGTTTCCGCCAGCCGCCCACTGAGCACGGTGTGGTCTAATAGTTTCGTCGCACGAAGCCAAGTATATAAGCGTTTTGTTTTTTTTTTGTTTTGTGTGTGTTGGTTCAATTAAAGCGAACCAAAACAAAATCAATCCAAAAATGCAAATCAAAAGAAATCAACGACCCCCGGTGCCGGAAGTATGCCACTTGGCTGCCTGGCTATAGCTTTGCTATGTTGTTTTTCGGTCTTTTATCCTTGTTTTCATTTGGCAATGTCACACCTCAGTGGTCACGTATTTTTCAATCAATGCAGTTTATCACGCGACAGCGACAAAGCTCCCAGCTGTCTCGTCGTCACAAAGGGCCACTGCATGTGAGGAGTGTGATACCCATTGGGCACTGTAATTGACAGGGACACTCAAAAGTCGCGCACCCGCTCGAGGACATCAACTGCAGCTGTTTAAAAAACCATAAATTCAATCTGAAATCACTTTTCATCTCATTGCACCAATTAAACGTCAAGATGTATCGATCCAATCGATACATACGAACCCCTTCAAGTGGTCGATGATAAAATTGGCAATAGCCTATCCACTGCCATGTCCATCCACTTGTTAATCTTGCAAGACCAGCAACCTACCTTCCAGCAGGACTCCGACTGCAACAAACACATAAATGACTGTCCTGTCAATTACAGACTCCTCCAAGCAGTTGCTGCTCTACCTCCCCCAAAACCACATAGCTGACGTGTGCACCAGTCTGGAACTCTTGATAATGGAAAGTTATGTCGAGAGTAGTTTCAACACTTTATCCTTGCGGAAGTAGGTACAGATACAGAAATCCTTTCGCTCCATTTAAAATGGGATAAAGGGAGAACGCAGGATATTTTCCTGCGGACAAACATATTTCCTAAGTGGGTATAAACCACTCTGCCAAACAAACAATCATCCCTTGGCTTCTCTTCCCTCGGCCCGACCACCCCACACCAAACAAAAGGAATCTCAGGTCAAACAAGAAGAAAAAAAAACATTCCAAACTTGGAAATATTTTTAGCTTCGGATACATCTCCCCGAAGGAGTTGCTCCCATTCATACACACCACCTCGGAGAAATGCCACCTGTCAAAGGGTGCGAGGGTGCGAGGGTGAAATGCCCTTAGCTACACGCAATACACTCGAGCAGCCGAGCTTTGTGCGTACAGCGTACCACTCGAGAAGGAAGAGAACAACACAACAGCATTTGTAATCCTTGTTTATTGCCATTCGTGTCACACACTATCCACAATCAGTGCGGTGGTGGTGGTGATGGAGGAATGACGACGACGTCCCATACGAAGGGTGAAGTTGGCTAATCTCTAGGTACGTACGCTTTGTATCTTGTGTTTTTTTTTTCCACACAGTCATTTGAAATATTCCCTGTGGCAATGCGAGATGCGAGAATGGGAGCTTGTCAGTCAAAGTGTCACTTGATTCGAGGGAAAGGACTAATTTTTAATATCAGTTCCCGTACCCGTACCGTGGTGTGTTGTTGCTTCTACTACGTTCCGGTCTGTTTGTTGGTTACGTTCAATTACTTTTATGAAAGCCGAGAGTGTGGAACTCAAGACCTGTTAAAAAAAAACCCCCTTGGGTTAACATCAATTTCCACATGCGTAATCAAACACGTAAACAGGAACCCTTCATAGTTTCAGCACCCCTTGACAGTGTGTCCTGCCGGTTAATTGTGAAGAAAGTTGGCAGTTGTCGCGGAACGGGCATAAAATTGCAAGTTATATAAATATTTGACACCTTTGCGTGGTATGCAGATAAGAGGGGCGAGTTCAGGGATCAGGGATCAAATTGCACTTGGTCTTTCTGTTAATAGAAGTCGTTGTGCTTTTTGGTCTATTGAACGCCTGTTTGTTGGATAGGGGTTGAAATGGATAAGTGGAACTATCTGCAATTAATCATTCAAAATTGAATCAATTGATGTTACCAGCAAAAATTCTCTACCAAAATTTTGTCAATGCACAGCAAACTGCGAATCAATACATTCTTTACCACGCAGTTGTTGGATTCAGTTTAGATCCACCGCCTAAAATTCTAATACAGGTCTTCTATCCTATCACGAGGAGTCATCTACGCATTTTAGTTTAGTTGGCTATAAGGTCAAGCTAGCAACCACTTATGTATACATATGTATGCTTAAAAACTTTGGTTGAATAGCAAGTTTGAAATGAGTACTTTCGACTCTGTGAATAGGCGATGCGATTTGAATTAAGAGGCCTCCACCCAAAATGTCGAACTCAAAGTCGAACATAGTGTAGAATCATGTTCGAAAAAAGAAAATAATTATCTTCGAATACAAAATATTGCAAAATGGGTTTTAGTAAGCTCTTTGACCAGAAATCATTGATAGGAGAGATGATAAACTTTCTAATGGTTTTCCAGTTGCCTACAAGCTGATATTGGGAAAAAATTGACCAAGTCACACATATTATCACATTTTCAAACAAGTTCACCGAATTTTACGTCTCCCCCTCACCGAATTTTCCTAAAAGTCAAAAACGAAAATGCCGGAAATAGAATTGAAGCCATCAGATGTTTCCTCTATTCACCCCGGAAATGGCGGTTAATTTAGAAAGCCACCACAGAGAAAACGCGTCCAGCAAATGCACTGACGTGTTCCATTGTCGTTGCCATTCTACTTTTACAGTCGCATGGTGCTTCTTACCTCGTTGTCGCTGTTGTCCATGCATGATGTTATTCTGACCTCTAGATCGATAAGCATTATAGTCTCCTGTATGCCGAGCATATTCTGAGAGATGCTTTTCTGTGTACCGAATTTACCACAGTTTATGGCTGTAGCTAACTGTCGCAAGTAGGCTTCTTATAGGCTGCTTTGGTCCTCCAATATTGGGCATTAGCCTGGATTTTGAGGGAATCATTCGATTTTCCTTCACGCTTGTATGGGCTAGGTGCTCTCTAAAGTTGAGTTTTCTTTTATATTTTCTGCTGATATTCAGTACTTCTTCTGGGTTCATCTTTGAAACAATGTCTTGCATTAAGGCTAGTCCATTCAGGCCATCTTCTCTCATATTGCTGCGAAGATATGTCTTTAACTGGCTTAATGTGGAAAAAGATCGTTCGGCAGTGCTGGCTATCACAGAAAATTTGCACAATAATTGACTTAGGGTTCTTATATTTGCCTGGTGACTTAGGAACAATTGATTAACCTCCCATTCTATTTACGATGGAAAAACATAACTCGAATTTTACCAAAAATCCCTCTAACTCGAAATAATTGTGAACTCTCGTGAAATTTCGACTTTTGGGGAGCCGACTGTATAATAAAGTACAAAGTAAAGTGATTCTTCCTGGTACAAATCATCTTCAACAGTTGTAGTTTGTCATCCTTTCGTCTGTAAGAGTCCTCCTAATGCATCCCATTATGTTCACCCCCAATCACACACACCTAATTACTGACCGCCCCCCGTGTCCCAGTAGAAAAATAAAACAACAAAAAACGAAATTAATTCGATCGTGAGAAAAAAAATAAAAAAATTATCAATTTCTATTTGAAAATCAAAAAAATAAAATTCACACAAGAACATACACACAAACACGTTAGTGCATATATGGTTTGGCGGTCGGCTGGTAAGGTTCAGTCGGTGGTGCACCCTCGTAGGGTGCAGATCGGTCGTGGGATCGGCTGTTCGGGATCAGTCGGTGGTGCCCTCTCGTGGGTGGATGGACCTTCGGGTGGTCCAGATCGGCTGAGTAGTCGGCTACTCAGACTCAGTCTCGAGCGTAGTTTCGTGGAGTGCGGTCCAGATCGGCTGAGTAGTCGGCTACTCGGGCTCAGTCGTGAGTGTGATTTCGTGGAGTGCGGTCGTGGATGGACCTTCGGGTGGTCCAGATCGGTTTATTGAGTTGATCTTTTTTTTCGTGAGTGTTACTGTACATAAAAACAGTGGATTTTGTGCGTTTAATGGAAATTATTCTTTGTTTTTTGCTTTCCGCATAGAAATGGATAATTTTTAAAAAAAAATTTCGAAAGAATTTCTTGGTTTTTGTTTTATTTTTCGACTGCAACGTCGCGGTGGTCGAATAATTTATTGTGCGTGTGTGTGTGTGAAGCTGTGAAGCTGGATATAAGCTGATCTTCAAAAGGACTTCTTCAAGAACAACAAATAAGGATGACAAGGGACAGCTGTTGAACAGGAGTTATAGCAGTGCTGTAGCAGTGTAAGCAGTAAGCAAGCAGAATAAATAATTTATGTGAGTCTTGTGATTTTATATTCTATTCTCTATTTTTGGATCCTCACTTCACGTCGCCGGTTAGTTTTTCGGATACGATTTTTTTCGGAAATTGTCGGAAATATGAACAGAAGTGAGGATATCCATTTGGTGGTGGGATATTTCTTCTTTGTCTTTTCAGGAGATCGCCCTCCCTACGAACTGTAGTGGAGTTGTTATATATTTTTTTATATTATATTTATTTACATTTATTTCATTTACATTTATATATTATACTTATATAATCCGAAAATGGTCGTTAGATTGTAGATTAAGATCTCTTAATCAAATCAAAGAGTTCTATGGTCAATATTTTTAGTGCGCATAACATTTGAAACGGGGGCTCATAAGACCACAAAAGTACGTCCTTAAAATCACTGTGGGGAAAAACGTTATGGAATTTAGACTAAAACTTAACTCTTTAGACTTGTTTGTCAGAACAATCCGTCCACTTAGAGTTTAATTAAAATTCACGATGGTCCTACACGGCGAGACTAAACTTAGTTGTAGTTTTATGTACCTTATTAATTCGCAACTATAATACGGAACAGTTTCGTAAAAAAAAATTCTGTCGGGTAAATTCTATAATTTCTAAAAAAAAAATTTAAAAATGTTTGTCAGCCAATTAAAGTGTACCTATACGGAACTGTAATCTTACCGGAACATGGAGGTAGAACGAATTTGGTTACAACTTCATGGCTCAGCACTCGTGACGAAGTTGAAATTTCTATTTAAACCATAATATCAGCTGAGCTATACTTAATTATAAAAATTGAATACCTAAGTGCATGTCTGAGTCTATAGCTCGCACCGATTTCGTAAAAATGTTCGAAGTCTAGGATTTGATAAATTCTGAAATTGCCTTTATTGAGAAGTCGAAAAATGTGGGTCTGGCAATTATGTCTGTCTGTCCGCGAGGCTACAGCCTAAGCGGGTGAAAGGATTTTGATCAGACTTCGTATTTGAGGTCTGTGGGGTAATCCCTAGGGGAGCCATTAATATTTTCGTTGCAGCCCTAATATTAATGGTACTTTTCTTAATGCCAATTCAACAACAAAACTAAGATTTTGACTAAATCTCATATCCGATTTAGACTAGAATGACGTATAAATTGTCTTACCTAAATTGTTAACAATGGTAGAACTTTACTTAAAAACATATTTTGCAAAAAGTCGATTTGCGCGAAAAAGGCTGCAACTACTTCGTTCAAATTCCACACTGAGACTAACACAGACACGTGCAATAAGATAACGTACCATATTTTGTCCAACAGTTGTTGTAACGGTGCTTATGACCAATTTGGGTAAAAGACGATTTTCTTGAAAAGGGATTGAACAATTTTTTTTTAAATTTCGCACATTAGATTACAAATCACAAAGGCTTCAAATTCTATTAGATAGTCGGTGTCGGTAGTGTAGGGAGATTAGGGTTTTAGTTTAGGTAATATATTTGGTGGTGGGATTTTTTCTTTTTGTTTTTGTTTTTGTTTTTTTTTTGTTTTCTTTTTCTTTTTCTTTTCCTTTTTTTTTTAGACATATATTAATATGTATGTATATTTTTATATTTTATTTTTTATTATTATTTATTTATTTTATATACATTTTTCTTTATACATGCATATTAATATTTAGGTAGAGTGTTGTGTTTTCTTAAACGATTCTCTGTTGTATACAAATTATAATTTTTCCTATGTAATTGGTCCTCTATTTTTGGTTAAGCTCTAACAGAAACAGAATTTGATTCGACTGTCCTTAATCCTTATTGTGTAATAAGTATAAGATGTGGTAGGTCATCTACTGATGAGCCCAACCACCACATCAGGGCTATTTATAATGTCGTTAGATTATTGCATTTCTAAATTCTTTTTAATTTTATAATTTCTTTAAGAAAATTGAATTGTTAATATTAACTATTGGAATTGTATCCGTCGGGTAAGCAGTGCGTCTAGACTAGATGTAGTAGGCCATTCACTTAAAAGCCCAACTACCACATCAGGGCGAAACGCTACGCTCAAGAGATTTTGTTATTTTAGCGTTTGAACTTTAAAAATACGAACTTAAAGCGCCGGTTCTACAGAACATTGTTTTCTGTTCTCACTACCGAGTGGCTACAAAATTTCATATCTGAGATCTGTAAATTCCTATTATGAAAGTCGGAGTTTTCGATCTAGCCTTTTAATTAACGGTACTTCAAGCTAATTTTACAAAAAGCTGGTTCTTTTGAATATCGCTCTTCGATTTGGCTCTTAAGGGTTGGTTCTTAAATATCTTGCCTTAAATTTTCGTTTGATCCCTTTAGGTTCAATGGGTTCCATAACATGAATAAGCTAGTTTAGGCTCGAAAGACATCTACCTTTTCTTACCATTTTTTTGATCATTGCCAAATCAGGATCTCCTAACAATTCGGGGTAACGATATGTATTATTCTTATTAGGGTTTGGGATGCACATTTGGACACTTTAAGCCATAGAACTACTGTCAGTAGTTTTCCGATTAATTGGCAATCACAGTATTCACTGAATACGAAAAAATCGAAATAAGTTTTTGAAACAAAAAGCTTTATCAGTCAGAAATCATTGAGTCTTTGACGTGGAGCTGAGCAGTTATAGAATGATGTTGCTTCGCTTCGATGTTTGTTTGGTTAATAATAATATAATAAAAAGTGTGTATATACATATGCACGCATATATTTGTATAGGACAAACTTTAAGTGTGTATGTTTATTTAAATTTTGAATTCACGAAAAATTGAAATTTCTGTATTTTTGCTTATATTGTGCCTTAGTTGAATTAGCCGTTACAAAAATACAGTAATAACGTTTTTTTCATTAAATCAAGTGGATTTCTTCTAAATGATAGAGTTGTAGATTTTTGGTTTGCTAAAAACCACCCTTGATGAGGAAGTTCTTCGACTGAGGATATATCAGGTACATCTATGATATCCCTCTTAGTCTCTTACTGTTACAAATTGCTAAGTTGTATGGATGGATTTGAGCTATGCTATGCAGACGTTGATGTTATATTTAAGATAGTTGTAGAAGTATTCATCCTCGTCTGGGCAGCTTCTGAAAAAGTTATTATAAAAGATGATCGGACTATGAGTAAATATTCCTCGAGTTAGTTAGTAATATTGGAGACGGTTCCTCTTTTACTTTTCGAAATTCTGATGGACATGTTTTTGATAAGCTTTGGCCAGACTATCCCAGCTTTATTAAGTAAGGGCCTTCTTGGGTCTAGTTGAAATTCGGTAGTTGGATGACAAATTGTGTACAAGATGAGATATAATGTGCATACGTACATAAGTTTACAATACATAAACAGTTGGTCATGCTGTCCCTGTTCTGCTTGGAGGCACTGTAGCAAAATTTGTCTTAACAACCATGCGATATATCCAAAACATGGATAGATATTGTGGAATTTAAGCCTGTAGATTTCTGACCTTGCGATATTTTTCTCAGCCCACCCTCTTCTTCTGTCTGTCTTAGCACATCACCTTTCCGCACTAGCAATTATTTTCCTAATTTTGATATAAATTTGATACATAAGCAATAATTTCCAAAACCCAATACACCTTAGGTAGGTACATATGAATTTTAAAGAAAATCGGCTTAGCCGTTTGCTCAAATTCTGGGTGGAGGCCTCTTAAGGTGGAAGTTAATTTTCATATTCATTTCACAAATAGTTGAACTTTATGACATCTTCCGTAAGCTATATACCCATTGAAAAGCTATCTATCACTATTTTTATGGAATTTTGAATTCGTTCAATTTTGACTAGGTCTTGAAAATAGCAGGTCTGATATTGCTCTTGAATCATTAGTAAATCAGTGTACTTATCCTTAGCATATTCGTTAAAAACGCTAAGACACTAGATTTCCAATTGAGAACTCCGAAAAGCGACAAAGAAGTCTTCGAAGAGTTCCCTTTTACATATGTAACGAGGTGCTCATTATACTAGACTCGTTCGCATTGACAGCTGCCTGCGCTGCATGTCCGTGATGTTAATGGTTTCAATGACTGCTTCTCAAGCTTCCTTCGAGATCAACATTTGTTTGCTGATGTTCTCTGAGGTTGAATCCACACTCAGTGTGTTCGTCATCAAGTCACGGTCTTCATGATATCATTTTCGACTGTACAGTGGACAATAAAGGTTTTCTTTATGCCAAAATATCTAGATGTAGGTCTCACAGTTTAGCTCTTCATACTTTCTATAGATCCAAAGGTCTATATTGGGGACCAATCTCTGCGTCCATCTGCCTTTGTCAGAAAAGTTCCCTATATCTTCCCAAGTTTTATTTTCGTGGTACTTTACTCGTGGTCATGCTCGAAAGTAGGCTTAAATTCAAAGTACACGTCGAGTATTGTAGTAAAAAGGCGTCACAAATGCATGTAGCACTGCGCTTGGTTGCTGTTATATATCGGCGGGTCTGAGTACGCAAGAGGAATTCTGCTATACAGAGTGGTAAGTTCCATCTTCCCATTTACTTTTCCAATTTGGGTGGCGGTATTATCAACGAAGCATTTCGTCTGCATACAGGCTTTGTGCAATTAGAACAATTTCGGACACAGCAACCCGCTATATAGCTGGGTTGGTCCCTATCAACGTTCTCGTCAATAAAATTCAGAAGGTTTACATAAAGCTTATCAGAAATCGATATGATATCATCAAAGCCGTGTGAAGGAGGAAGAAAGGAGAACTTCTACAGCCAAGAGTAGATGATTTCAAGCTGATTTCCAACATTCAAACACAAAAAAAAAAAAACGCAGGAGGACTGTAAAAATGTATGTACCGTCTTACGCAGTTGCTGTCGGAAAATTGTAGCCTCCATCCTTTAGCTCAGATTGCCCAGAATAAAAGAAGATGTGGAGAATTTTATGTTCCAGGGCAAACGCTTTACAAGTGACATAACTAATCTACGAACTACGAACCTCCTAATAGATCAGGTGAAGGGGTCAAGAAACGACTAGTTGGAGATCTTTTGCATTCAGTCGGTTGGAAGCATTGATAAGGGACAAGGCGGCAAATAGACACAATAGACCATTGCTTACCAGCACTGAGAGAGTGGTTTGAGGTTAGTAGTGTGTGTGTTTAATACCTGGCATCCATGCGAATCGTGAATGCTAGTAGAACTCGGATGACGATTATATGTCTATGATACGTAAATTTATACCATACTCGAAGGGCAGAGGCATTTTTTGAGAAGCTTTCTCATGACAGTAATACTCTTGGATATTTGTCAGATGCTTGCAAGAAATGGAGCCATGAAAAAAAATTGATGGCATCTTCCTAGAATCCAACTTAAAACCCCAGCGGTCCAACCCCTTAGCCACGGCACCCATTGTTCTTCAATTAATCTCCTCCTTTCGAAAGCCAGTTGGTTCCATATTTCATCCTGTCGAATAAAAGTCAGTTGATGGTCATTACTAAATGATAAGATATCAAATTTCAAGAAATGCCATTAAGCTGTTGTAACTCGAAACCCAAATAACTAACACCGCAGGGAAATATTAAATCGCCCATTTGTTACGAGCCACAAAAACTATAAAAAAAAATATTAATTTATAAATTATGAATCATTCAAAACAGCCAGACATTCGTTTTAATAAAAAATGAAATTCCTCTCGACGTCCTGTATTAATGATAATCTCCTGCGCTCTGTGCGGAGAGAGAAACCTCCAAACTAATAAATAAAAACCAACAAATAGTAAATTTAATCAAAAGCTTCATAAGCCTCCATTGCTCTCTGACTCTCCATTTAAAAGGGGGGCACCTAGACTATTCAAAAGTAATAACAGCGAATGGTCTGCATAAACTATTAAACCACCACCACCACCCGCACAGGATACCCATACAACTTGAACAAAAGTTCCTGCTAATTTCTGGCTGACTACTGTTTAGTAAAAAAAAAAAAAAAAGAAATAAAAAACTCTCCGTTAGAAGATACAAAAGAATAAAAAAAACGGCCTCGCTTGAGCATGCATTTATAGTGCCAAGAGTTTTATGGCGGCTAGCAAAGAATTTAAATGCCACCACTTAAGGCAGAGCGGTTCGCCCCTGTAGGACATAAAATTAACTCATCTTCTGTGACCGGAAGAGTTTTTTCTTCTATTTTTTGTCTGGTTTTATGTGTTGCACCAATAAAAAAAAGAGAAACGCAACACCAAGCCAAGGAACGGCCAGCACGGCACACAAAACAAAAAAACAAAAAAAAAAGGAACGTCTTTTCATTCGTTTTGTCATAAATCGTGCGCGCCGAAGGCGTCTTTGATTAATAAACTCGAAAGGATTCAGCTGTTTTATTTCCTGTCTTTTTATTGCCGTTCCATAAAAACAGAAAAAAAAAAAACGGTTCCCGAATTAAGTGATTATATTCTGAGGGTAACATCATCGATGAACCGATGACCTTTATAGTGAAGCAATGCCAATCAATTAAGCGATTTCTAAGACCGTCTTCAGTTCAACTTAAGGACCTTCTCAACCACTTGATGGCGCATAATAATGATATCCATGATGATGATGGTGTACAGATGAGGTTGCCATGGCCTGTTGTGTGTATAATAGTAGTGGCAATTGCTTAAGTAGTACTCGTAGGCGTTGAATTTCAATTGTCCTTAAAGCTGTCACCAGGCGCTGCTGTTGAGAGCCAAAGGACAGGACGACAAGAGAGCCGAAAGCAACGCGCATTAAGTGGAAATGTTTTATTTGTTAAATTGTTTCTGGTTTGGAAGGGGTTGCCTGTGAGCGAATATAATTGTCGTCATGTCAGCATGTCATGTCAAACAGTATTGTTGTCGCCGTGTCATGACGTGACTCACGATAAACCACTTTATACAATTGTCATCCTTAAATTGTACGAAATTAATGCAAAGTGGAGAAAGGAATGTATTAAGGATATGCGGGACATTTTCGTGAGCTTGAATATTTTCAACTGAAGGAGGTAGTCTTGGTCTTTCAAAGTTGTTGGGTGACATTTCGTTTCAAAAAAAAAAAAAAAAAAGAACAACAAGAATGTCAATTAGGTAAGCATGTCTGTCTGTTAGTTGAAGGAGGACTGTGATTTCGTTCCGTGATGCACTGACATTAATATATTCGAGTCCTTGAACTAGATTGTATGTGGGGTCAGTATAGCGTGTTGGCATTTCCTGCAGTGCAATGCTTTAACATGTTTATACTTTATAATGTTGTAAGACGCGATTTACCATGGTTTACCGTGCATTGTAAATAAAGCTATTTTATTCAAAATACTGGTAAAGTGGTCTGCCTATTCTAGTGGACTGCAGCCTTGATATCTGGGGTCTGTTGCTTGGTCGCTAATATTTTTTTTTTAAAGATTAAAAATTTCGGTGTCAAATAGTCCTTTAAAAGGAGCTAGTACTCCAACGTATAGAAGTCTCGATCACCGGCTGGCTAATCATGCGGTTATGTGAATTACAGATCGTTTATTTAAATGTTGAATGGCCTTTACGTTGTGGCCTGAGTACGTGACACAGTTTGTTGGCTTATTTTAACATAACTTACGCTGAGGCTCTGACGGTCTGTATCGACATCATAGCTCGCTCCTGATCATATCGTCATTATTGCAGGATGATTACCCAGCTAGATTCTCAGAATTAGAATGAGTACGTGCGCTTTTCTTGATGACCGAGCGTTAACCGGATCGTTCTGGACTCTGCTATAATTATGTTAATCACATCTAAACATCAACACTTCTAAACGAGATATCCAGAGCCAATACGGTGACCCTAAGTTGGGTGCCCGGACTATATCGAGGAAAACGAAAAGGCTGAAGAGCTTCCTGGGAAAGGGTCGTGCTGTACCAATCGCGTTTTGTAGCAGCCCCAATCAGTTAGAAAATGAAGCAACCGGTCGAGCAAACAGATGCTGGATTCATCTGTATACATGCATAACGGCCAGGGCGCTATGGCCGGCTTTAGGCAAGAAATGATCATCAAATCTGGTTAAACTCAGTCATTGTAACACAGGGGTCGTTTCTAACTGAATTATGACTATTGCAGAAGTTGCAGAGAGGAAGAAGAAGTTGAATCTGTTTATCACCTGCTGTGTGAATGTCCTACCATATACGTCAGAAGAAAGATAACTTTTGGTAGTCTTTTCTTCTCGGACCTGAAGGACTTTGGCCTCGTTGATCTGATGGACCTCCTGAGATTCATATTGCTATCCAGGTGGTTCTTATAGCGGACATTCTCTACAGGGTTAAATGATTAGGCACAATCGACCCGAATCGTTGATCTAAGTAACAGTGTTTTTCACGTCACAAGGGATCCATCTATCTAATAGACCTCACTGTTGTAATAACCCTACAGTAAGAAGTGTAAAGGTGCCAACTCGAATGAAATTGTAGGCCTTGGACTTTTGAGAAGGGGACAGTTCAAACCAGAGATCGTCTAAACCAGTGGTGCCCAACTGGTATTGCTCCAAGAACTTTCTGCCTATCATAGCAGGTGCTCTGTCAGTAGTCTTGGCGACCAGTTTCTGCATTACCAACGTCAAATTTGCGAGTAGTGCTTCTTTAACAGAAAAGTCTGAAAAGACCATTCTGATGAACACTAAAAGCTGCGATTATATCCGTCGGCTCGTCCATTTGCATTTTCCTATTTCATCAACTCCTCGTGTATCGTATTCCTTGACAGCAAAGGCAGCCTGCTTGTTGGCGGGCACCTAGAAAACAGGCCGCGGGCTATCACTCGCTCGCGAGCTTGCTGTTGGGCACTACTGGTCTAAAATTCATTAATTTTTGCAGTAAATTGGCACAAGTGTTGATTTTTTTGATTTTTGTTGTTGATTTTGTTGACGAATTGAGGTGCCTGTTTCGCTTTAAACACTTTTGTTCACGTTGGTGATGTTTTGACATACATATGTATGTATATGAGCATGCTGATATGGAGTTTGAATCAGTTTCTTGAAAACGCTTTCCCAATGTACAAATTCCGGAATCAATAGGGCGATTGTACTCGCCTTAACTTGCCAAAAATTGTACCTCACACTTGTCAAGAAGATCCTTTCCATTGAATTCAGCAAATGACCGTAATTAAGAGCCAACATCTACACAATCTGTTGGCTTCCCCTTTACTATTTAAAAAAAACTCTTTAACGATAGAATAGAAAAAAAAATACATGACTACAAATTTTGTACTTAGAAATAAATTTATCAATCTTTTCTTGTCCAACTGACTGTATTTCTTGCCCTTACCACTTCACTCACTTTTTTTCAGAAATCTAAAATTGAATCTAAAAAAAAACATACCCTTTCATCCATACAACCACCGAGTTTGGAATAGCCCTTCAGAACAAAATTCTTCTTTGTGCGACACACAATTGACCGGATCTGCATTGTAAAGGGAGAACACAAAAAAAAACAAACGTCCCTTCTGCCCTTCACCACAATCAAATTATCCAGAATCAAATTGATTTAATGAACCGTAGTCCAAAATATATCTGCTACCAATCAGAGAATGAATTGTTCGAAAATGTGAATGTGTACTCCAAAAATTCGATCAGAAAAGATTGATCGATCGATTAGGCCAAAATTTCACTAGGCGGTCAGTAAAAGCAGCAGGCATACGTTTCGTATGTTTCGAAACAAAAGAATTTTACACAAAATCCCTTCCATCAGTACTTTCTTTTCTTTACACTTTCTCTACTAGAGATCGTAGGAATAAAGAGATCGGTAGGTTTGAACTCTTCTCTCTCCTTTGAAAAATCTAAAAAAGAAAATTCCCAGACTCTCTGACACACCCACATAATGACACACCTACATAATGTGAAGAAAAGAGAAAGAGTGTTTCTTTTTATAAATGGAAGTGGAGAAATTTCAAAATGAGAACGCCCGCAGATTGTTCTATTCGCCTGTTACTTGCGCTAGAGAATCTCATTAACTGCATATGTTCTCTCTCATGGGGAAATTGTTCAAAGGAAATACCTACTCGTGTGTGGAAAGAACGAAGAAAGAATATGTGTCCAGTGTGTGGGCGAGATCACTATCGTAAAAGTAACCAAATGACGTGAGAGCAGAAACCGAAAAAAGTCCCATTCCAGCTGGTGCCTCTGCTGAAAATTCTGGTCGCCTGGTATGTCAGCTCATGAAATATCGATCTTGTTTGGATCGATGACTGTTGCTGCTTGCTCCCAAGCGAGATTCATTGAACGTTTCATTCATGTGAACTAGTCCTACCTTCTTAAAATTATGTTTGCCTAGTGTCATAACTCAGAAATTGACTTTGTTTTTGAATGGAGGCCTGACAAGTTGTCACAGTGACGGATGAAGTTTCTTGTCATTTTGTGCAAAAAGAATATTTTTATTGGGTTTTTTGTTGTCTTTAAAGATACGAGAGTGGAGGGCGGCGGCTAATTGCTGTTTAGTTTTGCTCCAGAAAAATTAAACAAATTATGAAAGACACCAGGCGAACAGAACTCTGTGGAGGCAAAGAAAACAAAAAGAAATTTGTTTTTTAAAAGAGAGTTTGGAGAATGTCCATAGTGTGGCAGTTGTTCATGTGTGTGTCCCTTCGTGAGAAAGAATAGAAAACAGAGACGAAGAGAGTCGGGAGTCAAAGAAATTTAGGTGGTGGCATAAATTGGTGGTGACAAACTGGTAAGTGGACACTAGAGAAAGTAGGAGCGACAATGTGATGAGGGAGCTGGAATTATTTTTGAACGTGGGTGCAAAGATTCCTTATTCTGGAAAATTTTTACCAAAGATTGCGAAGTGTTTTTAGTAGAGTGTAGAGAAATGTGATAATGCTAATCGGCTATCTGTCAGCTATTTGGTGATTCTAAATATGCTTCTGCTATCGTACCTGGCCGATAGTTCTTTTGTTTCCATAGCTAGCGCATTGATGTAATTGTGCTTGCCACGCTGCACACTAAACTGTACTGCCCTACTAATCATCGGGTGACATAGGGATACTAGCTCGCTCTTCCCTGCTGCTGGAGTTGGTGCAATTCGATCTCTAAGTTGTTTTCCTGCGATCGATCGACAATCTTTTCAGCACCTGATGTGAGCTTAGTTTTGACAGAAAACCAATGAAATTGTATGGTAGCAGATAGTGAGCAGCTTATTGTATCCACAACCTTAGTTCTGGACGTAATGTGGAATCTCCGAGTTGGTCGATGTTGAACTTGGGTGTTCTCAATTCGTTACTTAATTCGTATCACTCCAAAATTCGCTATTTGTCTGCTTCGTAGCATTCTACTTCTAAGACTCCGAGTGATGGTAAAATGGTCAATTTAGCCATAAGTCCTCAACGTAGCTTGTCGTACTCAGGAACAGTGTGGGACTTTCACCCACCAAACCCACCTCCCCTTTTACCCCTGATCCTCTCGGCCGTCAAGTATTTCATTGAGAGTGGGGTCTGTAGCCTTATCTACTCGGCTCGTTCGTATTGCCAGCTACATGCTCTGCGTATCGTAGTGTTTCCTGGCTTCGGCGCTCCTTCATAATGGTAGCCGTGGTTTCACTTACTACTTCCCAAGGTTCTTGTGTCCTAAGCATCAGTCCAATAATGTTCTCTGGGGTAATGTTCACACCGAGTCTGTACACCAACAGATTACGCTCTTCGCGATATAGAGGACAGTGGAACATTATGTGCTCCGCATTTTTCAATGCTTCTATGCTCATTGGACAATAAGGGTTGTCTTCGCGCCCAAATTTGTGGCGTTATGCTCTGAAACATTCATGACCAGTGAGCAACTGCGTCAGGGAGAAGGGGGATTAATCTATGCGTCCATCTACCTTTGTCAGTAGAGTTCCATCTATCTTGCCATTCTTCGTGGTAATTCATCATCACTTCGCCTCTTTGCTGTTGGCATCGTTGATCTGTTGGCACTATATTTCCACGCGGCTTCCTTAACGAGGAGGTCTATAGGGACCATTCCAGCTAATACGCACACCGCGTCGTATAACGTTATTCGTAAGGCACAAAATACTCTAAAAGCATTGAATGTGTATACTGCTTCTATCTTGCTACTGTATGCCCGGCCCATATTTGGGAACCATAGAACATCATCCAGGTCGCTACTCAAGCCAAGAATGATCCTTGCCTGGGCAGCCGTTATTCTCGCTGCCTTCTCCTCTACATTTTGCAGTTGTTGCTCAAAAGTTTGCCTTCTATCTATAGTTACACAAAGGTGCTTTAATTCTGCTTTAGACACCATAACATGATCACCCACGGTCACTCTTACAGTCTCCATATCCGTCTGCTACCTCCGTCTTTTCCTCTGCTAGTTGTAAGTCCATGGGTACTAGCCAGTCCTGTACCATTCCGATGGCTTTATTGCAGTCATGCTCTACCTCTTCAAGAAGTTTGGCCACTACAAAGTGTCACTCCTTATCTGAGGCATTGTGTCGGTATCTGTAACTATGGTTTTTCGGTAACGTGAATTGAGGGCTCAGGTTACCTAGTCTAAACAATCTCGCATTTGTAGTCTTAGCTTACATGTAAGGATTTATACTCGCAACTGCTCGAGATCAAAAGACATCTTTTCTATGAGCAAACACAAGGTTAAGTTAATAACAGATTTTAGGTCTTGAAGACCCTGAAGCTGCCGAACACATTTTGTGCAAATGTCCAGCCATAGTTTGGCTGAGACTCAAGTACTTTCACAAAGGTTTTACATCACCCTCTGATGTCTCCTCTGATTCAGCTTAAAGTATCTTTACCTTCGTAAATTAAGTTGTATCCCAAAACAGGCTCTTCGTACACCATGATGGAGATAATGTCTGTCAACATTTTGATCTATGAGCGAATTCTTTCGCGCGAATAAGACCTTTTATTAGAGTCTAAGGAAAACAACCCCAGGCAATTGCTTCAAAAATACAACAAAACCTGTGATTAGTCATGCTCGAAGAACTACGTCTAAACTGCGTGTTTTCGTTTATCTTTTTCGCAAGCAAAAAAAAAAGAGAAAATCTCCCCCCAAATTCATAAGCAACTCAAATTTTCCTTAATCAATCACTTCCTGGTCGCATAAATAACTTAACTACTACATAATTTATTGCCACTTAAATAATTCCCACATAAATCGGCACAACCCCAATTAAAACTAATTTCTCCGGCGGCCAAAAAGGAAATGCAAAGCAATATTAATCATCGAACAGAAAAGTAGAGAGTACTGTAGTACACCGTTAGCCTCAAACCCAATCAATTCCAAGACCTCAAACCAATCTTTTCAACTTTATCATCATCGTCGTTGTTATTATTATAGATGTGGTTAACCCAGTCCCAGATTTTGTAGTTATTTCGCCTCATGTTCAAATAATTTAGGATTCCAAATGGTGCGCAACACAGGCTATAGATATACATTCAATAGATCGGTTTCCGAACGTTCTCCCACACATAAGTTCGCCCCAAGCACCATAGAACTTGATGTTGCCAAATCCGCTACTGAATTTCGCCCCAAAACACCCATCGAACCAGGAAAAAACTTCCGAAAACAATTTCGCAAAGAATAATTAAATAAATATACATTTCTCTCTCGACCAACAACCTGCATGGCATAACGAACAACTTCCTCCCCTCATCGAAGCATTTAATTTACGCTCCATTGTGCTATGTGCTACTTACTCCCTCCTGCTTCTATGCCAGAGAAACTTGGCGAAATCAATGAGGACGATGGCGGGCGGGAACGGCGCGGCGTACAAAGCAATGCCAAGAACGACGGACAAATGCCCAAAACAAAAGTACAGAAAAAAATAAATAATTAATTTCGCTTTGCTTCTTGCTGACCGGAGTCCATAACTTTGGTTTTATCCTTCGTAGAAATCAACCACTCGACGACCGACGCGACGGAACCACACAACCTTAGAACAACCAACCTCTAGCGAGAGCCAGCCAAAAAAAAAATGTTTAGTTGATGTGGTTCCCACTTCTGCCGCTAGGTGGGAGGGAGCGAGGCAAAAAAACTTTCTTTCTGCCAAAAAATTCTTTATTTTTCCGTCGTATTTGAAGGAGCAAAAGTTTTTTGTTTTAATCAGAAACTCCCCGGATGATGTATCTATGTTGCTTGCTACTCTGTAGGAATCTACTGCCTCCAAGACGACAGGACGACGCTGTTTCATGCCAAAACAATGTTCGCCGTCATGCTTATTAACTACATTCATCGCAGCAAAGGATCCCCCCCCCGTGTCATGATTCGTACGTACACTAGAGAAGTTCGTCGTTAATTTTTCTTACTTCCGAAAATAATGTCCAAACAGATTGACCTGTCAACATTTAATACCCTAACAAGTAGGCAGCGGAAATTGGACACCATCAAGAGGAAGACACACAGAGGAACAACCAGCAGCGCAGCAACGAGGAAAAGTTTCGTTGTCGTTGCTTCTCCCCGGGTATTTCCCTGTTGTTCCGGTTCGGGGACAAATTTAAAATTGGAAATTTATGATGATTTAGTGTCGTGTCCCATTGGAGTGAGCGCAACGCAAGGACACTCGGTTGGAAAACAGAGAATGGGGGATGACAACAACGATGTATAAAATGTCAACTGAAGACGCGTGATTTTTTAAACATACATACATACATACATATGTACATGTAAGTATTGTTTTTTCTCTTCCTTTTTTGGAATTATTAATCAGTCATCATCACCCAACACTACAGCATCCGTTCTCATTAGATAACTAGAGAGTGGGGTCTCTTCTGAGTAAGGAAAATGGGCAATAAGAATTGCCCAACTCATTGGAGTTGAATTTTATAGAATACAGTCAGTCACAAGGAGGTTTTAACTTTCTAGGGTAAACTGATCGGAATAATTGTTGTTTCAGCAGCTGTACTAATGAAATGCAGCTGTCAAAGCTATCAATGACACCCAACTGTCAAAGCTACCAATGAAATCTAGCTGTCAAAATATTCAGCAAGGCCTACCATTTATCATGCATTATTTCATGCTTGCCGAACGTGCAGTAATTATTAAGAACTACTATCGAAATTCCATCTCGGTTTTAAATACGCGGTCGTCGAAAATTTCGAGCGTAAAGGTGCCTGTCCACTTGAGAGTAAAATTTGGGCGAGTAGCTCTCAAGCCACTCTCGAGAGCAATTTCGTAATTTCGTGAACTCGCAGAGAGCTGGTTTACGACTCTCAGCTTTCACAAAGTTGCTCGCAAATGGACAGATGTTGTCTTACTGTCGGAGATCAACTTGTTCTTTTCAAATAATGTTTATATTCTGAGAGTAGCTACTAGCGACATGACTCACATAAATGTTGCTCTCATATGGAAAGCTACTCGAGAGTTACTATCGAGAGTTTACTAGCAAAAGCGCTCTCAAGTGGACACGCACCTTAAGTACACTCTTTTGGACCTTAAGCCATCAACCAGACTGAGATTGGTGCGAAATGAAGAAAACTAAGTAGCCGTATCGAAGAAGGTCCACTATTGGGCATCGCCAGACAGCCAATCTGGATTATTTTGCGATTGGATTTGGAACCACATTCGTATAAAATTGTTCTGACGTAAAAATTGAATTGAAGGTTACCATAGGCGACGCTGTGAGTTCGCTTATTATGCGCTAGAATGTTGGCCGGAGAACCGGTTTTTGGATTTCTTGGAAGGAGCCTATTTTTGACTCAGCAGCTATGACAACAAGCAACATTGCGAACACAATCCACAATACTTTGACTAAGCTTCAATGCATCCACAAAGATTGACTGTTTGGTGCGGTTTGTGGCATGGCGGCATCATCGGATCCACAGCTACCGGCAATAGTCTTAGGTGTTGAGCGATGTTAACCGATTTTCTGAGGACAGAGCTCGACAACAACGATATATCCAACAAGAGGGCGCTGCATTCCATACAAACGACACAACGCTCGAAGTTGTAAAGGAGAAATTTGGCGACTGGGTCATCTCATGGGGAGCGTTCATCAATTGGCTGCTATGATCATGTGACTGGGTTCTCTGGAGCCACACCAAGTCAACGCTAACAATTCAACCACTTTGGATGAGCTCGAGGCCTCATTAAGAGAAAAAAAAATAGATAAGTACTGACGTAATGTTTTCCTTTTTCCTCCACAAGAGCACAGTCTGTATTGAAGGATTGATCCTTTTGAGTGCTAGGCTACTCTTTCACCGTATTCTTTAGACCCCAATCCCAAATTAGATTAGCTAAGAGAGAACTGAGTGATGATGTAAAACAAAAGATTTTGGATGGTAGAAATAACTCCCTGACAGGATGTAGGCGTCCAAACTGTTCCTTTGGGAATTATTGCTTTTTATTCGGTGACGAGGTGGGTTTGGTGTTTCGTCGTAGTGCCTGTTAGTGTTGACTCTGCAGTGCCCAATCTGTTCTATGTGTATCCAACTTATTGTGGTGCTCCTTAAGCCTCCAGTGGCCTCTTCATATGACTATTAGGACATAAACTTAAGGTACTTTTTTTCTATTGTATATTATATGGCTCAGTAACTTTATAACTTATTGTATGTTAAGGAAATTGTCGCAGAGTTTACTCTTTTCTTTTCTTACTTACCTACTTACTCAGGCCCTTTAATCCCTCGGTGGGCATAGGCCGTCAACAACGCTTTCGCGCTATCTTATTCGTGTTTCTTCAACACGTTTGAGCTCACTTCAACTCATTCCTGAAGAGCTCAATTCCTCCTTGACTGTTCTGCGCTACGTTTGCCTAGAGCATCCCGCTGTTCTTCCTGCTTGGGTCAGCATGGCGTATTGCGAAATTGAGTTGACTTCGCGCCGTAGGATGTATCCAATCCACTGCCACTTTCTCCTTTCAACACATAAAGCTGTTCATTGGACATCCTCAAGATGATCCTTCTTTTCTTAACTCGTCCCGTATCTTTTGAAGTCCTGTAACACAGGAGACTTTTGCTCCTACAAACGGTGTGTCAGCCCTCAACTCCTACGTGTTCTGGTACCCAATAGAGGATGAGTCTATTCTTTTTGGCCCGTTTGTTCATTCTTATAAAACATTGCTAAATAAGTCTCGATTTAGTCTTTTACGAGTTCAGTGCTTTCAAAACGGTTTGACTGTTTGAGATAGTGACGATGGGTTTCCCTGGAGAAAGAGCTCGAAGGCCATGGATTTTGTCGTCCGTAAAGTTGGTCGACGTCGCTGTCTTTTTGAGGCTGAGAAAGAAAGTATTTCACATTGGCATCATCGTCTTCCAGTACATATTTCGCTATACGTTGCACAAACACCTGCAATAGCCGTACCTTATTATCACCCATGATCCATATGGATCATTAGTTTCTAGATCTAGCTTTCTATCAAGATCTATTTCGAGATCCAAAAATTAGTTCATGCTATTTCTCACTAGGTTACAATTTCATTTATGAGTTTCGTGTAAGCTTTTGGTGAGCTTTTGAAATGTCATATTCTGAGAGAAGCTTTCACCATAACTCAGAACCTTAACATGATCCATGTAGATCATACGATAGAAAAAAAAAACACGCCTAATGTCAGAAATTCTTCCAATTAGAGTCAGTTGGCTTCCAAAGTAGACATTTGGCTGTGAGTATGTAATGTCGAAGAGAGTCCTTTATTATAAAAACAAAATTCGATTTCAAATATTACAAATTGTCCCAAAAAAAAGTGTGGCATTTCTCTGAAAATACTTCTGACTAACTGTAACCACATAAATATTTCTCTTATCACTCGTAATTCACTCCGCACGCTCATACCTCCGACAGTTGTATGTAGTTGGCAGCCAGACATGAAATTATTAATCACCCACAATTATTCATGTGTAAGAAGGATTATTCACATACTCATACAGAGAGAGAGAGAGAGACTGCATGCCGCCCGCAGCCGCTCTTTATCATCGCCACCGTCACCACAATATAGCGAATCTATTAATTACAAGGAACTTTCTTAATTCTTCCATTTCGATTCGAGACTGTCCTCTTCTTCTCCTTAATTTGCTCAGCATCCCTCTTTCTGTCTCTCTCTTGGGGGATTATTTCCGTTTAACGCTGCTAAGCGCTACAAATACACATGCTTATAGCCATCCTCGTTTGTTGCTGGAATGAGTACCACCACCACCACCACCATCAACAAACAAGAAGCGTTATCATCTTCATATATCTCCTCATTAAAACGAGCGACTTAAAGGATTCTCACTATACAGAGAAGGATCCTTAACCCAAATCTAGAGTGTATCTTACAACCAGATAGATACACAAGAAGTAAGATTCTCAGCAATGTCTTGGAATTTTGTTGAAATCTCCCAAAAATTCCGCATTTTAACGCAATCGCTTGTAAAGATACTCAAACACTTGTCGAAGGATGAGGGCGAGAGAGAGAGTACCTACCTACTCCTCCTGCTGCAGGATGAGTAGTTAGTTAGACACAAGGATTTTGAATTTGCTTTTCGTTTTTTTTTTTTTTTTTTTGCTGAAAATGTCTGACAAATTATTGTAATTCGTCAAGTGGGAGTTATAGAACGTGCGGATTGAATGAGGAGATACATTCGAGTAGATACATATTTAGTTTGCTGGAATTGTTGTTGAATTTTCTCCTACCCTTTGTTAGATTCGTCGAATCTGTCCACAGAAACGAGTGAAAAATTATTGTCTAAGTGCACGGAGAGTGCATTGGAGTCCTTTGTAACTTGGGTAACTGGGAAGAGGGATGAAAAAGTGGGCAAAGTGGAGGAGGATGTAAATAAGTTTAGCAATCCATCAAGCGCGATGGATAAACATACACACTAAGGACCTAGCTATCAAGATGAAAGTTTGCAATTCGTCGGGATTGCATCCAAGATGGATGATTCGGTTGGTTGATTTTTAAGACATGGAAGAAAGAAAAAACCCCGTTGGGGTGTAAATTAACTTTGGAAGTTTTTCTTTCGATGCGTTCAAAAGGCGTTTTACACAGAAATGGGATATTGGAGGACAAAAGAACTGTTTTGTTGGATAATTTGAAGGACGATCAGTTGAAAGTATAAAATGTTGTCTAGGTAATGGAATGGATAGATGATTTCGGTAGTTTTTAAGATGCATTTAGAACACTGTGCGGGGTATATGTATCTATGTATGTATGCATGGATTGGTTTTCAATATTCTACAGATTAAATAACAGAAGAAGTTTGATAAGTTTGTGATTTGTTTAGGTTTTGAGGCTATGTGACGGAAAATAATTCATCACATGCACTCGGAGACCCTAAGAGTGCATTATGCTTTACCCGCCAACGAGCCTTCTCCCTCCAGTTGTGCACGCCACATCGGTTGAAGTCTCACTTCACTTGTTTGCGCCACCTGTCGCGAGGTCATTCTCTATTGGGTGGACCATTCAGTGGGACTGGACGTCTAAGCTATATTGTTGGGGTCCATCCACTCTATACGACTCAACCATTTTAGTCGATGTCCTTGTATAGGCCGTATTTTTACTTTCTTATGTCCTGTATCCCCTTGTGGGTCCTACGGTCTCTATAAAGCCAACGCTCAATTGGGTTAGGTTTCTAAATTGGGCCTAAGGTCTCCCAAATTCTTTCACAGTTGCCCTACATCCTTTTCGGTTGTTCTGCGCCATGAACCTTTGACTGCCGCGTATCGAGTTATCCTAAGTATGCGAGTTCCATTGTATTACGGGGTTAGCTATGCACTTGTCGTCTCGTACGGTCTTTTCCACTCACCGTCTATGCAGACGAGACCAATGTTCACTCATTCAATTTCACCATATCGCAGGACACCGATGTCTGTATCTTGTAAAGGGTTACCCTAGTAATTCGAGATAAGGCTTTGTTACTCAACTTAGCCCACAGAAACACCGATTGGCAAGAGTTCTTCTTCGTTTAATTTCGCCTAGCTTGGCAAAGTCTTTTACTACTTTGAAATAGGTGCATCAAACTAATCTAAATTTGTTCTTTATCCGTGACTCTCCTACCTGTGCAGTGCTGTAGAAAAATGTGTAGCCTACAACATGCAGACATTGTTCTTGTAAGGCGGGACAATCGCACAGCATGTGTATGACTGCCCTTCTTTCTGGTCTCTGGAACTTCTGAATAAATCGTTGGATCTTCCATTCCATTTACAAAGCGTTGTTCGCAATAATGTTCACAGAAAACCTCAAGATTACCAATTCATCTGAATTTCATTTCCTTTCACATTCCTCTACATTCCACATGCTTGACTTTGTGGTACCCGACGTGATGTTTTTGAATCACCGCTTATAAGCTTAAAGATGGGAATTATAAGGCATCCGCACACGCTATCGCCCACCTTTTCCACAACTCCGTGTTCTCTCTCAGATGGCCCAAGAGTATTAGAGTCGATACATGTTCTTTTGAAATCATTTGAATCAGCAGAAGCTGACCGTAGGACCTGAGCTATAGGGATTGTTAGCCAACGAACTGATAGATTTAAGTCCCTTAAATCCTGGGCCTCAACAAACTAGCCTCTCCACTTAGATTGGTCTTTAGTTAATTGCCTCCAGTTGCGTGCTCGAAGTTAGTCGAGGTTCCCTTAATCTTGTACATGCCTGTGGCGAAGAGTGTCGTCCCTCCGTATTTTATTCGAAGACTCTGCGGGCTATCTCTCGCTGGTGTTCCTTCTCCATACATTTTCTAGCTATCTCGGACGTCAAATACGCAGCTAGCATAGTTTGTCATTGAATCTTCTTCTCCGAAACCCATCAACGCAAACGGGAGTGAAAAATTTACGAAGAATTTTCCTCTCGACGTGGCCAAGAGTATATTCATCCTGAAGTCTATATTTCAGCGCCATAAAGCAGGACTGGAATGATCAGAGTGTTATATGGGGCTTTACTGTTGAATTCCCTTATTAGCTATTGTCAAAGTTAACAACGGAGTCAAGGTAGACAAAGTCCCTTACTACTTTGACGTTTTATCAAATTCGTCTCTTCTTGACAGCATATACTTGGTTTTGCCCTCGTTTATCGCTGAACCCATTTTGGCCGCTTCTGATTCAATGCTTCAATGTGACAGCTCGCTGAGTTCTTCCAATTTGTCAATATCGTCGGCGTGGGCAAGCAGTTGTACGCACTTTTGGTATATTGGGCCACTGGTGTTAGTTTGTGAATTCCGCATAATCCACTCAAGTATAATGTTAACGAATTCGCATCACCTTGCTTAAAAACTTTGTTTCAAATGGAAGGAGCAGCGAGCGTTCTCCATAGTTTGACAGGGATCTCAAAACTAGACATGGCTTTATATATGGTTGTTAGTCTCTATAGATGCTGTTATATGCGGGCTTTTAAATCGATAAAGAGCTGAGGAGTATTGATGTTGTCTTTGGTGTCTCCTGGATCTATCGCAGTGTGAAGATTTGATCGAAAGTAGACTTACCTGGCCTGAAACCGCACTGAAAGAGTCCCACTTTCAGGGGTTCACACAGTATCGCAGAAACGATCTTGAATGTTGAGAAGACTGATGCCTCTATAGTTGGCGCAGTTGAAAGGGTTTCCTTTCTTGTGGCTCAGGCGAACGATGCTATGGTTCCATTCATTAGGCATACATTCGTCTGACCAGATCTTAGATACGAGTTTGTGTATGCTCTCTACCAGAACATTCCCAGCTAAAGAATTAAGGCACACAGTGAATCACTTTCACAATTCAGCCACGTGCCAAAATGCCCAAATCTCCGTGATGGGTCACACGATTTAAAGCACAGAACCTGGGTTTCAAAATGTTTATACACAGGCAAAGCAACTTTATCTAAGATCTAAAAAAAGCAAAGGCTAATTTGTCCCATGATAAATTAATCCTCCAACTTAAAAATTAATCACAACTGGCACGCTTACTCGTGGGTCTCTTCCTAACCAGATAAATCCCCCAGATTCCCCTTTTCATTATTTTCAAGGCCAAAAATAGAAAATATACTTTCCATGTCAATCCATTTTTATTTTGATCATGAATTCTATAGCGAGATATGAAAGAAGTCCTTCGGAGTTTAATTGAAAAATATTTGGGATTTCCCTGATGGAATTCATTAAAACGAATACTTCTCCCACTTGTCCCGCCTCAACTTTTGTTTCACTAACCTAATAACCGCTTAATCCCGGAAATAATAAGAGCTACCAACACAACAAAGAAACAGAACGAAAAAAATCAATTATAAATGCTCATCCACTTGCCCTCGATTAGGAATCAATTACCCACTCCAAGGACGGGGTCAGAGGTTAAGTTTTTGGGTATACACCGAATCTGCCTGCGAGTATGTGATGGATACATCTCTGAGAAACACAAAAGGACACCATCCCATTGAGGGCACATGTTATTGCGGCTGGTATTCACAGCGACATGCTGGAATTTAATTAAATGGAATTTTCTTAATTCAGTGGCCTTAAATGGAAATTATTTTGCGCCAAATGAAGGGGGGGACACTGACTGACAAACCCGCCGCCGCCGCTGTCATCTAAAAATAGCCAGTAACACAAAATTGCTTATCATGTAAACGGGTTACATAGTTATTTTGTTGTTGTTTTGAGGTTTCCTTTGAAGGGACTGCCATTAAATATTTAAGTCTCATATTGGTTCCGAGTAATTAACACTGATTTAAGCGTTCTTTTTTCCAAGGAATTACTTGTTAATTAAGTTCGAATTGTGTTCATTGTCTTGTAATCTACACGTACATAGAGACATATGTATGATAATGAAATGTGTAAATGTTGTTGTTCTCGGAGAAAAACAAGACAACTAATTTCGTCCAGTTGTGCTGTCACGTCACTTTGTATTAATCGAAGGAAATCGATGGACGATATGGAAAAGTTATCAATAAATAGACACAAGATGGAGTGGTTTGGAAGTTAATTATTTTCTAATTGTCGTCGTTGGTGGGGTGCGTGAAAGAGAGTCAACGTGAGGTCGTTCTGTGCGTTCGTGGAAACGCAAATTATCTCTGCTCAAAGGAAACTTTCCACAGAAGCATTCAAACCCTGCCATACGACCAAATTATTAGATTTTCTTGTTGTTGTTGCGATAGGAAAAACTTCACTGGAGCACTCAGACGTCAACAATGAGAAAGCATTACGCCCCTTTTGCTATATGAATTTTCTCGTCTTCTTCATGAATTCGAGCTTCCAATTACAGCATTCAGCATATCCGCACTTAGAATCTGAAGACTGATACGAGCAAAGGCAGGAGAATCACATAGGAAGTGTTTTGCAGTGTCGTCACCCTCTCCACAAGCATCGCAGACAAATGATCCCTTAAGCCAATCATATTAAGATGCTTAGCAAAAGCGAAGTGCCCCCTTAGAACGCCAATGAGTTGTCTGCAGTCTTTTCTGCTGAGTGACAGCAAGATTTTTGTCACTTACGGCTGGGAACATTCGTTTAGTCAGCCTACATGCAGGAGTTCATAAGAAACCCAATCATCAAAAGAAGCGCTGACCGTTGATGCAGGGAGACCCAACGCAGGTTCGCGTCCTTAGAAACTTTCCTCTCTGAGCTTTATCTAGCAATCTCATCACCAAAATTCCCGTGGTATCAGTGGTACCTGGCACCCAGATGAGCGTCAATACATTGAATCTTGCAACACAGTTGAAAGCTCTCTTACATACGCCAACTAGTTTGAAAGAGGTTAAACGGTTTAAGAGCGCAATCACTATACAGACACAGATACCTACTACGACCCTTCTACTTATTCCTAACGATGTGACTCGCAGCCATTAGGATTGGTAAGACATGCTTACCCAATGAGTATTGTAGACTTGTGTTATCGTCTTCCACAAATACACCGGCCCCTGATCATTGATCCGTTTTGAAACCATCTGTGAAGATACGACTGAACTCCAATCCTGGCTCAGACTCTGGTCTAAATATCAGGAAAGTCGACCTCATACTTGCACCGCAGCTGAAGGCTTAGAGTCATTGCATCAGACGGCATATCCATAAGTCCAGAGTCATAGGATAGGTGTGGTGCAAAATCATCGAAGCTCCAGTGCGGCTCATATCAAATGCCATCTGGTTTGAGTCTGTGAATAGTTTTCAGCGATCCTAATATATAAGCAGGAGTTAGAGTACCGGAGTACTCGCAAAGTCCCCGTGCACCAAAGACAACCTATTATTTGTAGCTTGGCGCAAGAGACAACCGCCTATTTACAACCGACGCATAAGCCAGAAATGGTCTTTTCATAGCCATATAATGTAGATCTCGAGGACCTTTATCGATGACAAGCAACACGCCTTTCGAAAAGCACCCTTACATTGCCGACTTGGATGTTTTTAAATCTACGAGTTTTGGCAACAGAAGCTTTTTATCCAGAATTCTGTGGGAAAAATGGTGACGCCTTTCATGACTGGCTGGGTTTGACAACAGTCTGCCTATAGTATCGTATGGTTTGCTCGTTTAAGCCCCCCTTTTTTTTGCAAATGTTGCCTTCGAAAAAGAAAGGCACTATGTGTAAGTTAGCGTTAGATGTTAGAACTGCTCATCAGCTCAGCTTTTAGAGTCTGGGTCATCATATAGAATTCCATTGTGAAAATAGAAAACATCGTTGGACGGGATACATAAAGAAGAACTTTAGTGGCGACAGCTTGCATCCTTGACCTACTCCACTTAGGGCTTCAAATTTCCCCCACACCTTAAGATTGTTTAAGACGTGACACTTCAAAGAACAGAGAGTGTTTCCGTGACGCTTTGCATACCACGGCTACTGCAGCACCTGAAATGTGTTTTCATCTTCTGCCGCTCGAGCTTCAAATACAACTTTAGGCGGGAAGAAGTGCACTTCGAGTCACAAACATAGAATTCTATAAGAGTAGTAGCATAGGGCAAAACTCCATTCTTAGGAACACGTTCTTCATTTTGGGCTCGACTTCGACACTTGGTACGAAGTAGAGTATCCCAGAAGGGAAGACTGGCATAATGATGAAGTTCACTTTCAGAATGAGATTGCCATTTGTTCAGATGGGTCTAAAGCCAGTCCTTGTGTCGTACCTGCTCGATATTTCTTCAGCCAGTGGAGCCATTGTGTCGACGAACTGACCTTTTTGTCACCTTTTTCACTACACTTTCTTCTTCTCACGGTATTGGGCTTTTAGCTCGGTTCCCTCTTCTCCTGAGTTCGCTGCAATCCGAACCTTTATTGCTGTACGCTCAGTGATCCGTCTCCAGGTGTCTGTCGAAGACTATATGCGATGTCGCTTCTGCCTTTTACAGAATTGGGTACATTTTCCGGTGCCAAGAGCATTTCTTACAGCATGTCAGTGATCGCCTGTAATCGACTGCTTTTGCCTCTGCTTGTAAGGCAGAAATTGTTGGCGCACTTGGTGCACCTTCTAATGCTTAGCAAACTATCTTGATAGCTTCCTTGTACCCTCAGGGAGCTGGCGAAATGACACCAAACACTTCTATGACTAAATGCTATTGCAGTGGTCACAAAGAATCAAATTTAAGCTGCCTTCAATTAATCCATCTAATTGCACTGCAATCTAAGCCAATTGAGAAGGTCCTGTTCAAGTGAGCTCTGAGAATTGAATAATAAAAAAAAAAAAAGGAAGAACCAAAGCTCATCACAACATCTCGGATCTCGGTTGATGTTCACAGAAATTCTTGTCGATTTGCCTTTGCCACTTTGGTCTTTGTAACGTCCAACGATGATAATGATGATGATAAAGATGATGGCGAGCAAAACTTCCATTAAAAATGTGCGAGAGTGTACAAGGCAAACTGTGTTCAACCCTCGTGTTAATTATCCTGAATATTAAATTCAAAAGGCACCCAGGCAAAGATCCTTAATTATGGAATTATTTAAGAACTGAAGATGGCATAACTTGCTCGTTTAACGTTTCGCCATCGTTGGTAGCGCGTTGTCGTTCGCGTTGTCCCGTCGTCGTCGTCATTGTCGTCCTTCGCGTTTTCGTATGGAAAGTTTATTTAATTTTTTTCCTCACTTCCTTTATATATACCTACTGCTTTTTTTTTGTTACAGAAAACACTGTTGTTGTAGGATAAAACTTTATAATTACCATTTTTAAGGATCTTCTCCCTGTGATGAGAGTCCTTTCGTTTGGCAATGACTTTTGTGTAGCTCATACACAAATACACACACATCCAAAGGTGGCGAATGGCGACAACTGTGGTTGGCTTGTGTTATTCAACATTTTTAAAGGATTCACTCCACTCTCGCATTTTTATATTTATTTCGAGCAGACTTTGGGTGTTTGTTCGCTTTGGAATAAATTATAAAATTTTTGAAGGATTCGTATCCTGTATATATCTGTGCAAATCTTTTGTGAATGATTTGCTCTTTTCGGTTTGTTGGGTCACAGCATTAGTTGTGGCGGCTCGTAACAGTTGTTGTTTTGTTGGCGGAGCGGAGCGGAGGAGGCGCATTGCAATTAGTAACACCCTATTCGCGCGCACAAAGGGAACCATAGGGATCGGCGGCGGCAAGTCATGCTATTTTGTGTCTTTTGAAGGATTCATTCGTTGCCTATAGAGGAGAGTATATGCAAATTTATGGTATTATTGCCTGACTAAGCGCAGTTAATGTTGAATAGACTAATTTCGTATTCGGGATATTAGCGTACTGGAGTGTATATTAATAGATTCGAACTTGAGAGCGAATCGTTTTGTTCGAGGGTGTGGAATGGCACAAGTTAAAGACTTTTGCAAATTATGTTGAATAATTTGAGTTAAGGTTGTTGTCAGCACGGTGCGCTGCGGTACCACCACCACCACCACCACCACCATGAAGCGAAGGCGTCGTTGTTGCGTTGCGTTCTCAAGTTGTTTATATTTATATGCTGAGGTTGCAGCTTGAATATTATTATTTTGTGCTATGGTTGCATGTTCACCGAACAAGGGCAAACTTGTAACCTAAAAACTTGCAGAAAAATACGCTCCATGATCACAGGAAATGGAATGTCTAAAATTTTTGTAACTTCTTCGGAATATTTACTGAATAAAATACTTTCTGTTAACCAGCATTCTCTCATGAAAATTAAGCTTCAGATCAATCGATTTGAAAATCAGAATTGAATCTACACCGAGTTCAATGTAAAATGCATTGCTTTTAAGCTTTCTGCAGAAAATAGTTATTGAATTTCTGAGAAAAAATATCTATCAAAAATGTGCATGTACAATGCTCAGTGACGTCAAATGGTAACAAAATTCGACCGAAAAATTGACTGGAGAATAAATGTACTCACATTCGAATTTTTGCTTCCATCAATTTTAATAATATTTTCGTCGGAATATGACATGTGTCATATCCGTAGGTAGAGATATAAAGGATGTGTTAAACACAGACTGCACACAGTAGTGGTTAGAGCGTTGGACTACTATGCATGGGCTTTGAAGTTCGTATCCAGGAACGTTTTTTGCGGTCCCACCTCTTGTGAGCGTCTGACAAACATCCAAGAGCATTACTGTCATACAAAAGCTTGTCAAAAAACCCTATTCTTAGGGTATGACATAAGACTGTCGATGCCTTGTGTATGTACTGTAAAATGCAAGGCGTACATTTGTGAAAACCTGGGTCTTAGCCTTCTATGAGTTGCTTATGGCCTTAAAGAACAGTGCGACCTAAATAGAGAAAAAAAACTAAAAGAAATTCAGGCAGTAATTGCACTAATTGAAATTGATTGAGAAAGAGGTTTTTGTCGAGTAATTTGTTTCTGGAATGCTGTAGTCCAGGACATTGGTAATTGGCGATTAAAGTAGGTGGTGTCATCTACAGAGACTTTCTGTCCCTACGCATAAGTCGACGAATGGCCATAGTCGTCCTGTAATGTTGCAAGTTTCCACGAAGTCCCAACGTAAGTTCGCCTTTACTGTGGCCGGCTTCAAACCTGAGATTAGGTCATACTAAGGAAAATCCAAAAATATCCAGACCGAGCAAAACGTTTCAGAAACATTTTTGTTTCGTTCCGTCTGTCAATGAAAACTTTCTTGTTGTCCATTCAAAATGGCAAAATAATTTTGTTTCTCAAGGTTTATGTGCAGAAAAATGGTGCAGCATTAAAGTCTTTGCATTTTTGAGCTCAGCACAAGAAGAGGAATCCAATTCTGATAGTGGTTGTGTATCTGCCTGTCCGCTATCTGCTTTTGATAATACAACTATTGAATACATATGCGACTCGGCCAGGCGCTATGGTGTGAATGAAACGCTTGTATTCTGGACAAAGCCAATGCTGACGAAAAGAACACCGAGGCTATAGCTGCGCGCCAAGTATGTATGTCAACTTTCCTGGTATTCAGCACTGGCTTCGGCAAGAGTCCGAGCCAGGAATGGAATGCATGCCATATTTTCACTGATGTGACAATCGCAGAGTCCCTTCAAAACTTCTCCCACATCTTCCTCCTCTACAAAAAGTGGACACGTGGATCTATCGTGCAAAGCCTTGGTAATTGCTGTTAATTTATTTGAAATACTTTTCCTGCTCAAGACACATGACATAAATTCCCGATTGACACTATCATACGTCTTTTCAAAATCGATAAAGTGTAGATACTGTTCAATGATGATCCGCAGGCTGTTGATGTGGTCAACAAAAGAGGACTCGGAGGAGAAACCTACTTGTTCGACATCGTGTGTGTCTTCAAGGTGTTTTTTGATTCGCTCCAGGATAATTCTAGTTAATACTAAGGGTAGGCTAATATGTCCTTAGTTTCGTTACGGCGTTAAACATTAAATGATGAGCAGTCTGCCTTCTAGTACCAACTGCCCAAGAATTATAGATAAGCTGGGCGCGGAGGAGAGAAGGTCTTTCGACTTTTGTTTAGGACCACAGTCTATGGTTATCTTCCATTGCTGTACAGAGTAGGTACATCCAACAAGGACAGTATACCTACATGCTTGACACTATCTGCTTATACTTACCATTGAGTTTCCCCTCAGGAAACATTCTATTCAGTATCCATCGCTAACCACAAACATGATAGTTCAAATCATTTATTCTAAGAACTAGAACTATAACAGCGGTTCTATCATATAAGTCGACAGAAAAACACGTCAATGAAGGGTTATGTCTCCTTCTTGTCTATAGTAATCCAGATTCGATGGAGATGGAGTCAAGGTTACGCATCTGTCATCGAACCCTTACAGACGCTATCAGTAGATTGACGGAAACTGATCAGATTAACCTGATGCTAACATTCGAAAGGAGATTCGATGCAAGAATTCCTGACAGAATGTACTAGAAGAACTGGAGAACCAAGAAGAAAAAGGAGTTGGCATTCTATACCCACGGCCCTAAGATGGGCAGTGGCACAGGAGCCCGAATTTCTTGTGGACCCCTAGGAATAAACCACTGCCTTAGAATAATCGACGACTGCAGCGCCTTTCAAGTTAAAGTCACAGCCACTACACAGGCTTCTGAAATTATAAGCAAGAGTGATTTCATTGGAAAGACGATCGCTCTCTATATAGACAGCCAAGCAGACAATAAGGCTTTGGACACTGGTATAGAGAATTAGTTCAAAGCCTGTGAGAACATGGAAATCACGCCTAAACAAGATATCCAGAGCCAATATGATGACCCTCAGTTGAATACCAGGCAAAAGGCTGACAAGCTTGCTAGGAAATTGTCGACGCTGCACATATCACTGGCCTTTCCTTTTGTAGCAGTCCCATTCAGTCACTTAAGGAAAAAGTTAGAAGATGAAGCCACCGTCGAGCAAACAGACCCTTAGTTCGTACATACGTAACTGCCAGGGGGCTTTGGTCAGCCTTTAGCAGGAAGAGATCATCAGTTCTGGTTAAATTCAGTCGTTACAACGCACAGGTCTTTTCTGGCGTAATTACCGACCATTGTGCCATTGGCCTTCATGCGGAGCGACTCGGTGTTCTGCATAATGACTATTGCAGAAGTTCTATTCGTCATCTATTGTGTGACTGTCCTGCCTCATTCGTCAAAGGAAAGAGAACTCTTGGTCGCCATTTCTTCTCGGAGCTGGAGAGCTTAGGCACCGTCAAGCTGATGGACCTCCTGAGATTCATATAACTACTTGGGTGGTTCTAACAGCGGACTTTCCTTACAGCGTTTCCAGGGTTAAATAATTGGATCCATATTGTTTGTCTAAGTGACCAGTGATTTTATTGTCACAAGGTCCCATCTACCTAACCTAACTTAAAGTTACACAAGACGTTGCAGTTTGTTATCGGGGATATTTCTTTCAGTGCTCAATGAATCATAGAGACGCATTGGACGACATAAGCGAATTACTATTGACAACTGCGATGGCGTATGACACTTAACCATGGCGTTCGCGCTCTGTCACTTCCTTGGAACTTATGTATGATGTTTGAAGTTTGAAAGAGGCGATTATGACAGTTCCGACCGGGAGTGAAATAGACTTTATAAACTGAACGTTCTGTTGTATCCGTTGTGTTACTGTAGGCGAAGAGTATGACTTCAATCAAACTTCTGACCTTATTAGCTCTTTAGGATCTGAGTCTGCATACAGGCTGCAAGATGAGTCATAAGCTTTTGGCGTCATAATTCATAAAATAACTTAAAAAAGGATCAACATAAAGTACTTAATGGATATATGTACATACGTTATTTTCCATTGCGTGGGTTTCTTATTCACCACATTCATATTATTTTATTGCGTTTACTTTTCAAACTATCCTGTTTACTATTCCAGAACAAAAGACTGAAATAACAAAACCAATTGTGCCTTTCCTCCAGCATATTGTAAATATAAATAATTCAACCCCTAGCTTCAACACAGTCCTCTAAAAGGGTTACTATAAATAAATACACAATTCCATTGGCAATTTCACCAACAAAAATCACCAACGAATTCCATATTCCAGTTCAAAAATACGCATACTCATCTCGCTTCCAAGAAAAACCACCCCTGCTCCCAAAGAGAACGGAATTTCTCTTTTGGTTCCTCCAATTAGGAAGAGAATTCCAATTGGAAAGGAAACTCACCCCGACTGTATTTCCATTCACCATTCTGGAGTAATGAATTTGAACAAATTGCCTGGGAAATGATGACATTGTCGCAAGGAATCTCTCCAAAAGCAAAAAAAGAGAGAATACCACCCCCAACTCTCGAAAACGCACGCATTTCCAGTATCCCACCCGCTCCGCGATAGATACTCTTCCGAAAGATACACAACACTATGCTGCAGCAGGTCTCTATAGGGCACATCATTTATGTTACCACACTTTGGTTGATGGAAAATATTCAGTCTCCCGGAGACGTTCCGTACGTTAAGACGTTGATATTGTTGTTCTGTCGTTCTTTACGTCGTGTCGTTGTCGTCGTTGTCGTCGTCGCGAGGTGGTTTTTGAAAGTCCTCCATTCGGAGATTTCGCGTTCGAAGAGGTTTATTTACATAAAAAGGATAATGCGTGTTGGTGAATCCTCCTCCATTGGGTCTACATGGAAATAACCCCACTTAAAGGTTGATGACAAGTTCCTTAAAAGGGTTACAAAAAAAAAAATTACAAAAAATAATAACAAAAGGATCCTACTGTGTGTGTGTGACTAGTTTAATTCAAACATATAGCCCAGCTGTCGTCGTCGGTGAATGCAAGGAAATATAAAAGAAATTTGTATCACTTACATAATGTCCTGAATATCCTTGCGGTTGTGTTTCTTACCACATCTTGTGTCTTGAACCCATACAGCCAAGCGCAAAAACGCACACTCATACTGATACATTTGCTCATCGGGTTGGACGACAATTTTTGTGTTATCCCTTCGCCGCAAGGGAAATATGTTGGTTTTTTTTTTTTTGTCTTCTCTTCTTGTGCGCCATTCATTACCGCCCCCCAATTGTGGAGCCCTTCTAATGTAAGGATAATTGTCTTAATTGAGTGAAGAGGAAAAATAAAGAAATAAAATATTACGGTGCGTGTTTTGATCTTTTAAGATAATTTAATTCAAGAAAAAAAAAAAAAGTTTTCCCTGTGAAAAATACAAAAAATAAAAAAAATAAAAAGGATATGTGCAGTGAGAAAGTAATTAAGAAAATTTGATTCCACCACCAAAAAAAAATATCTAATATTATCCAGTGAAAAGTCATTAGATCCCCAATCGGAGGAAAAGAATAATTTCAGTGCTTGTTTGTGGGTACAAAACAGAGAGGAGGAAAATAAAAAGAAAGGATACTAATTACCCAAGGATTTCACAGTTTTCTTTCCGATTTTCAGTTCTCCTTCCTCTTTGCGGGAGGATTTTTTTCCTCTTCATCTTTATTCATCTTCAAAAAAGGATTAAAATAGAGCAAGAGAACGAAAAAAAACCCCAGGACCAACCATCATCATCATCATCATCAAAATTCAGAAGCAGAACCAGGATTACATTCGGTTGGAGGGATAAAAGGGTTCGTACCAACAACACAACTAATTTATTTCCTTTGGATATTATTTCTGAGATATTTTGCTTTTTTTTTTGTTTTTTTTTTGGGTGGAACGGGTGCTGCTGTGTGTTTTATTGTTTTTCCTTGTAATTTGGATACATCTATCTTGTGTAAGGAGAAAGAAAGAATGAAAAAAAAAAAAGGATGACGATGGCGATTCATCGAAAAATAAACAAATTTAATTTGCCGTAGCCAGTGTCCTTTTGTTTTGTTTTATTGCTTGTATATGAGGATGGGCAATGGGGTTGTTTTGCGGCAAATTCTTAACCCTTTTTCGGGTGTGGGGGGGGGGGGACTTTTATATCGAGTGTAACATTAAATGTGACCCTTGATGCCATTAATCGCACCTGACCACAAAAGTTGTTGGGTGTCTTCTTTTGGCCCCCGCTGCTGTGAAAGGACAACCGAGAAACACATGGACGAACTGTAATTCTTTGTAGTCAAATTCGAGTTATTTTTATTTTTTAGGGATTTTGATTTGGCAAGCATTTTAATGTGTTGGATATGGGATTTACCAAATTGAATGGATACCTACCTACAGTGGGCTTTTGACAGATTAAAGTTTTTGACTTGATCTTTGAGAAGATTGGAAACCATTGGATAGGATAGATCACTTAACTTCATGAGACTTTCTTCAGAATTCGTTTGTTGGTTCATTTTTCGAAAGAGCCTATATTACTTACCAAAGTCCCAAAACTTTGTTGCCATTCATAAGCTATAGTTGAAAATAGATAGATGGACAGACTGGAATTTATGTGCAGGTTGTAGTAATAGTAAAGTTTAAGAATGTTTTTAAAATTTCAAAATCTACCTCATTTTGATATTGAGTGACTGTTTTTCTAGCAAAATGATCTGTTTTCTCTGGAACCCCGAAACATATTTTTTTATCACTTCCATGGACGAATTAAGCTAAAAATTACTACTAGAGATAGTTTTGAAAATATTTCTCATGATCCTTGGAATTTTGTCAAGTGAAAAAACGTAAATACTCAACCACTGTACCTTCAGCTTTACGAACAGTACTGACCATAAACTGAATAGATTTTTATACCCTATCCTAAGGGTATATTAAGTTTGACACATAGTTTGTAACATAGAGAAATGTTAAAGATAGACCCAACAAAGTATATATATAAATGATCAGCATCATTGTATACGAGGTCTTTGTAAAAGTAAGCAATACAAGAGTAAACATTTTTAAAATCCGCCCACTGACACGCCCACTTTTCTCAAAAATTAACTTTTTTCACTATTTTCATATGAAACTCGAAAAAACTCACTTGGGCAAATATGTTGATATCCACTTAGCCTACAAATCGTCTATACATTGTATATGACCACGCCCACTTTTTAGGGGCGTTTACTTCAAAAATTAATTTTCGAGTAAAAATATTAGTTTATAAGGCAAAATAGAAAATTTTGTGAATACATTTTCCGACGCCCACTGACACGACCAAATAAGATAGGGATAGGGTATCATACGATTCGCTCCAAGCGGATTGTAGCATTTTTTCACTGGTTTTTCATTGAATAGATAGTTGCAGCTTGTAAGACGGCACCAACTCTGTCTATTATTCACTCTCGGATAAGTTAGGCGAAACTTTTTTTGTATGTTGCACTTCTGCAACACAGATTTATATGTTTGATATGGTGCCTGTCTGTATTAATACTATAAAATATCAGAAAATATATCTTTTTGCATCAGTTGTCATCTCAAACTTAAGAGAATAGTCATCTGACAAAATTCAGCAAAAAAATTAATAAACATTTGAAATAGTCCCATCCCACTTGCGACCAGAGTACATAATCTAAAAATTAAAAATAAATAAATAAATAAAGATAAACAAATGTACGAGTATAGTAAAATAAATTTGAGGGAAATAAGTATTGAAATACATATATCTAATTGACACGGTTTTGGGGAAATTAAAAAAAAAAAATGGGCTGCCTATTTAGTCGTCCACTGTAGGTCGCCCTTATTCTAGGTTTATCTAACTTTTTAAATTTCATCACATTCCGTGTAAGAGATTTTAGAAAAACCAATAGAATTCCCATTTCTTTCTGCGATTTCATTCGATTTGAATTTTAGAAATAGCCAAGAAATACTAGAATATCTGCCTAAGAGAGTTACAATTTTTGTAGTGAGTAGTCACTTATTTGTACTTATTTGTATGAAAAATAAATTTTATGTGTACCGCCTATTTGTTTTATTATGCACCTGATTGATTGTAACAAGTAGCCATTCTCAGCTTGTTTTTGCAATGCATGATCCTCCTTTTTCACTTTTTATACTCAAAAGCCATTTATAATTTTTGAGAAATTATTTTCTCGGCACTGTAAGCATTTGTATTATTTTTTGGAGAAAAATTGTTTTAAAGGACCAACCTTTTCAAAATTTAAAAAAACCTCTTGTACTCAAAAATTGTAGTATGGAATAATCCATTGGGGAGGATCTATTTTTTTTTTTTTTTTTTGCAAAAGGCGGCTTCTTCTAATAATTCAGAAACAAGGTTCTAAAAATTTAATTGTCAAGATCAGTCAGGCTTCCAAATACAAATTCACCAGAGAGTTCCCTAAATCAAGGCTCTATATCTGATTTCAGTAAAATCGCTTTTCATAACATTTGTCTACATCAGAATGCTTAACTCTTCTAACATAATTGAAAAATGTGAAATTCAGGATCTGTAGCGTCCGGTACCCAACTTCTGTCTTAGAAATATTTTTAACCAGCCACTTCTTTAAAAATCTTTACTACATATGGTTGTAAACTTATTTCTTTTTCCTTAAAATAATTTTAATCAAGAAGAACTTAACATTTTATCTAAGATTATCTTATTAGTCTTGCCATAACACCCAGTACATAAAACATAATTTTATTCTAAACTCATAGATATAATTTGAACTAAAAAACATGTAATATGGTAAAAATTACAATTACAATTTTATTTTCCTTCTTTCTTCAAACAAATTCTCTCAGCCAATTTACCTTTTTTTCCGAAGTGTACGTGGCCATCTTGTGCTTCTGGTTTTCGTGTTTTGAGTTAGCTAAAGCTAAACCTAAATGCTATGATACGACATACCACGTTTGTAGGTTAAGTTAAAATTGCGTAACACTGTAGTTTCCTTGTTAACTGAATTTACAAAACAAAAAGACATATTTCGTGATATATAAATGTTAGCATTATTTAGTTTTGAACCAGAGATAAAATAGAAGATTTTCAAAAATAGTTAAAAAGATTATTTTAAAACTAACGTAATTTTTAGTGGGTGAACAGTCTAGCCCTTTTATTTTAAGAATAAAATCGAATGTCGTGGCATCAAAAGAAGAAAATTACAAGAAAATCTTATGCGGGTTTTATCGAGAGTCTTAGCTCCCTATGTCAAATGGTTTAGTGTTACATTTTTTGAAAAAAAATTTAGATTTTGAATTTTCCAAACATGAGTTTTAGAAAGTTTAAATTTAGCTCACACATTTTTCTTTTAACAAAAGAAGAGCTTATCTTTTGGGTCCTATCCGTAAATACTGTCTCCTTAACTCAAATAAATAATAACTGGGATTTTCCTATCCAAAGCCCACACACATTTACCTAAAAAGCAACTTTTTTGAAAGAAAAACAATACAACAAATAGAAAAGAAAATTATTGCAATACATGATATAAATAGAAATATTGATAACTATCCCTATGAATTAATTATACTGTAAGTATAAACATATCATTAATGCCACCAGCCAAATCGATTGAGTTTATTTCCATTACCCGAACCTCAAATTAGGAGCTAAAAGGATGAAATTTCGGGTACAATTTGGTGGGAGTTGTGTTGTGTAGAAAAAGTATTAAAAATAGTTTACGATGTTATAAGTGTTAGTTAAATTGTTTTATCATATGCATCATATTGAGTCAAGCTTATTTTAGTGAGAACTTTGACAGTAAAATGAATAAATAAAAACTGGTAAAAGATTTCGTTATTAGTTATTCCTTTGTTAATATTTTTTTTAAAGTTTTTGTCAGTAAGATCAAAAAGCAGTTTGATGATCGTACAGGGACATATGTTTGAACTTAAGTATATATCAAATACTTGTCAGTTAGTGTCGTATGTCAAGTGATAAGACATTTATTTTATTTCTTAGTTACTGCACTCATTGTTGGTATGTACTCCTATTGACTGAGTACACTGAGTATACTGAGTAGGCCAAATATTCATTTGCTTGCTTTTTTTTATAAAATTAAAAGTTGCAAAGAAACAGTGCTTAGAATCTATTTGTTAGTTATAATTACAGAAATAATATTTATTCTGTGGATAAAACTCGGGCTGTTTACAAATGTACATATGTATATTTATTAGATCATAGTCTCACCACCTAGTATGTGGGAGAGGCCTATTACAATTTTGTGCTTGTATCATAGTTCTCAACTACAAATTTATAATGCTTCAGAGCATAAAGTTGTAAAGCACAAACATGGTGAAACACAATTGATTGATTATTCTACCATTTTTGTGTAAAAGTGCTTGTAAACTACAACTTGTAAGTTTGTGAAATAGGCCTCATGTTTTTCGAGTTTTCGAGTGGAAGTTTGTGAAAGAAAGTGTAGCACAGGGCTGGAATGTGAGCTTTTCCGCAATAGGGGTATTCACGCTTCATTATATCTGATCTTGTATCGGTGTAAAAGTGTAGAAGTGTAACTTTTTGATACAAAATACACTGGCTGTCGTTTTGTTACACTTTTACACTTTAGCAATGCTCAAAACCTATTGTTACGGAGAGTGTAAAAGTGTAGCATTGAATTGAGCACATGTTTTTTGACGTTTGATTCTCTCATTTCAAAAAAAATTCTAATTGAAAAAAATGGGCAGAAATATGGACGAGGAAAATGTGGTCATAGTTAAAAATCCGCGAAGGGAAAAGCCCACAAAAAAATGGAACGATGAAGAAATTTGTCTCATCTTGGACTACATCCACTTTCAATCAATATAATTTTATTTGTAGCATCTTCGATTAAGAAATCAATAATTTTGATTTTATCGCTTTTTTTGTGGAATTGCTTTTTATTTATAAAGTCACAAAAATCAGATGATTTTGACTTATATGACTCAAAGTTGCTACAAATACGAAGTGCGTTCACTCTTTGGTGTAAAGAAATACACCTTTACACTTTTAAAAGACTAGATACAACGAAGCGTGAATACCCCTAATATCATTCAGTGAACTTGATCAAAAGACGCTTTGTTGAACGCAATTTAGTGTGACCATGCACGTAATACAGTCAATGAAACAATAACACTATTGCGCACGAAGTTTCAAGGAAACTATATGACAAAATAACGAAGTGAAATGAACGCTTTAAAACTATTCGACGTCATTCTCTGGAGCTACGTTAGGAATAGTGTCTACTTATGTCGATAAGCCCGAGATGATTCCAGAGCTGAAGGAAAAAAAGTAAATAAAAATAGAAAGAGTTTAGAAATAAAAGATAAATTAAGAAAAAATGGACACAAACTTCATAAATCAACATTTAAAATTTTTATTATTATTTCGAGTCCTCCTTCCTTTGATAGCGGGTATTGCCCCCTTGACCATCTAACAAAGCTGTAATTCGCGAGGTATACCTTGTTACGATGTGGTAGTCCCAAACATTTTCCCTCTGGACAACTGTTGCCAAAGGATATCTCTCACCTGATCATCTCCACACTCTGCTACGTCCATTTGGTATGCCTGGACAAAATCCGAACTCATCAGTGAAAATGACTCTCCCAGTCTATCTCTGGTGTAGGCGGCGAGTGAATTCCATGCGACGTCACTTATGCTGTTCCATGAGCATCGCTAAGCGAGTTTTCTTGCTCTCAGGACAGTTTCCGCTTGTCTTCACCACAAAGTTTGAGCATTCACAGCTGTTTGGTGACGATTTCGAATCGTTTCAAGCACCAAATATCGATCATCCCTTGCAGAAGTTACTCTGGGGAGACCTGAGACACTTCACGACGGATGTAGGAGTTGGTTTCTCTGTACCTTTTGATCGCTCGTCTATGGTTTATTAATCATAAAAGGAGCATAAGGCACACTTTGTCCAGGCGACCTTTATTTGCATTTTTTTTGTTTTCTACAAAAATCACGGACTTTATCAAAGAGGTGCAGCCCCCGAAACTAAGCTTTTTAAAATGAATTCCAACGAAAAACAGTATCCAACTTAATTTCTCTCACACTTTTACCCTCGGTATATTTTCTTGGATATGACGACAGAATCCCCCTTCTGGCGATGTACATTTTCTGAATATGTACATAAGCAGCTCGGCTGCTAACAGCTTTGCCGGCGGATGGAGGACCATAATCCTCGTACACCTTTTTCACACAGCAAGCAAGTCAGTTTTCTCAAAGGCTATCTAACCTAAAAGGTTCTTCGTGTTAAAATTGACATTAGGGCGAAATTGTCTCCTATTTAGGCGTTCAAGTAACCGCACTATCTGCCTTCAGGTCCTTGGGGTTGATGTCCCCAAAATATCTTGTCACATAACCCTCGTTCTTTTTTTTTTCTCTCTCTCTCATATGGATGCGAAGCCCACAAAATTGCCAAGACACCTCACTGACAGAGGATAGGGCACCGCATCCTATCCTTATGTTGTGTATCTATGTATCTCAACGTAAACATTATTACTATTTCAGCAAACTTGACTGAACTCTGCTAATAGTGGCTGAACAGAAAGCTCATTGAAGTATGTCGATTGCCTTCTTGATGATGATGATGGGCCCAGTTTTACGAGCCTAATAACCTACGACTGGGATCGCTTGCCTTCCTTTTTTGTCGCTTTACATGTGTGAGTATTATCTGCGATGTGATTGTGTTCGCCATTCGGTTCCATAAACGAAATGACTGAGGATATTTCTTAGATGGGTGGACGGCTGTAGAACGTGAAATAAAGGACTAGGCTTTGTTTTTCTTCGGTCCGTCACCACCCACCGTCAACAATATTCTTCTTTTCCTTTTGTGTATGAGTTTGTTTTACTTTCCTGGTTGCTTGCGCCTTTATTTGGGGCCGGTATGATGAAGTTGGTGGTTGGTTTTTGTTGGGGGGAGGGAGAAGTCTTGGAAGAAAACATGGAACTACAGTTTTGCTAGGCTTTCTGGTTCTTTTCGTTTGTTAAACGTTGGTTAACATAAAGGTCAATGTTTTGGGTCAAAAGGGATTAGGGCATTTTGTGTAATTATTTTGAATGGTCAAAATGCTTTTGGTTCGCTTTCGTGTGCGAGGGGGTCAAATACAGGCCGAAAGAAAGTGAATGAGTATGTTTTTTCTTTGTATGTTAGTACTTTTTGCTAATATAACTTTTGTTGTATGTCCTGCGGTGGATGGGTTAAAGGAGTTGCAAACGCTGGTACTTGATTAACGATAATGTGGCATTGCTTATTGATGGTTTTATGTGTGGGGGAGGAGTTGTTCAAGGAAATAATGTGTAGTACCTTTAGGGGTACTTTTATGCTTGCATTATGGAGCCCGTTTGGCCATCCATAAACTTGTTATGTGGGTTTTCTTTCGCGAGGATATCTACTACCAAGTGGTAGTAAATTTAAAAGAAGGTTCAGGAAATTATGAACATTTGGAGCAGGTAATCGTAGAAATGTTTCAAGAAACTGCAATTAAGGCAATCATCAGTGTTGTTTTCAAATGCTTTGAAGGACTTTGAAGCATTGTTGGGATTTCTAAAGATTTTTGGATTTTTTTACTTTGTTTTTTACAGGACTTGGGTGATTGGGAAAAGCGAGGAGGAACAGCGGAGATATACATAGGTGCGGTTTGTGCATTAGCCTGGCTCTAGTATCAAAAAGTTTTTTTGTGTTCAAAAAAGTGTCTGAAAAGAGTATTAAAAAGAGCTTTTCAAAGCATTCTTTACCAAAATAACAATGATTTGCTCTGTGATATGTATGATTAAGGTTTGTTCTGCTAATTTGTCGTCGCTTTTTTGCGCTTAGTAGACACATGTTGGCTTGTCTGTTATCAGCACTTTCTCTCCATAACGTTGCGTAGTTTCTTCTTTTCTCACACCTTTCTGCCGTACTCATTGGATCGTTCACAGAATAGTTTCGGCATCATTGAAGGCTAAACCATAATCAACATTGGACCACATAAGCAAAGACAAACTAATATAGACGGTCGTCCTTACATGTCCTTGCCCGCACATCGCCTAAAGTAGGCAGAGCCTAAATTTATAATCTGTGAATAAATTTGAATGTCATATGTCATAACTGAACGAAATGCTTTCCTGTGTTCTGTAGATTTCATCCCGTGGTCATAATACTTTTGTCTGAATATGTCAAATCACAAGTTCATAGTGTGACATTTTTGAATCACAAATTTTCAATAGAAACTTTGTCAAATTGACATATGTATGAAATGAGAAAGTGAAAGCCTATTATGATCGCTCATGTTTGAAAAATTGGTTGGGCTCACGATGTCTTGGATAGCAAATATAGCGAGCAAATGTTTCTCACTTAAATTTAACACTGTTCTTGATTTCTTCAGCTGAGTCCTGATACCTAAGGAAGATTCATTCTGCTTATGTCGCCATCTGATAATCTGATAAGGTATACATACGTTTATAGTACATCAATGTTCTTTATTAGCTAGTAAAATAAAACTAAATAATAATTTTGAACTTGCGACTGACGTCGAATTTTAGTAAAAATTTGTCCATGATACTTATTCCTAGAAAATAGTGCTTGCAGTTTATTGACCCTGCTCTGTGTTTTTGCCACCATACTGCTGCACCTGCAACACACATACTAATGAGATAGCTAGTCAGTATAAAATCTAGCATAACCTTAAGGCTAAGACAATTTTTTCCAACTTTTCCTGGTACATAATTAGATCCTAACTTTACTCTAACAATTTTGTGTGGTGAGACTTTCCCTTAAGTCTATTGTTTTAGTTTATAAGTTTTGTTCAAATGTTTGCAAATGAAGGCTAATCTTAGGCACCAGGGCATGGATGGAAAAAGTGTTGAGATGACATCGAGAAAAGCTTCCTAAGTTCAAATCCAGATAGAACCTTTTTAGCATAGATTAACTGGGCTCAGAACATGTTTAATTTTCAGGTAATTCCGATTAAGAGAAAGAGAGGTAAATAATTAAAAATAAACTGCGAGTAAACTAAAGATCTTTTGTGCTGCTTTCCTTGAATATTCCTTTATCCAAGCAGTCCTTGTTAGCTAAAATATAGTTCCTGTATTAATTTTACTTTTATTTCTTTATTTAGAAATTTCTTCGTTGGTTTTTAATTTTCAGTATAAAATATTTCTTGACATTCTCATTTGTTTAGCTCCAGCTTTATTTAGTTAGTTGATTAGCCAAAGAAAAGTGAGGTACATATGTGGGCACCAGAGCCATTCTGTAGTTAGAAAAGGGCAGTGAATGCTTCGAGTTCGTGGAGTGCTCCTTGTTTTTTTCTTCTTTCCTGTCATAAAAAAAGGGCACATGCTGGATTTTCCACCTACTTTCTAAACCATTCAAAGGCTAGTGAATCAGTTGTACATTATACTGCTTTTATGAATACTCTGATTGAATAAACACTTTGAATGTGAGCCTTCTATGCTCATGTTCGTTTTCATTTCGTTTCGCGAAGTGAATTTCGTTATCTTTTCATACATACTTCACACCCGCTTGTTTTCTGATGCTGGTGAGTCTGATCGTTTCACAACGGGAAATGAATGGATTCATGTAGTTCTCTGGTGGGCACAAAAGGGTTTGGAAAGTTAAAAGCTCTCGTGGCAACAACAGCAATGTTCTCGACTGAATTTAGCGTAGACGTAGGTAATGCACTAGTTCTAGTACAATTCATACTTTCAGCAAACCACTTTCGAAATACGTTTCCATTGTTTCAAGTTTTAATAATTTTATTTCGAACTCCGAAGATGTATTCGATTTTTGTTAGTTTTGAGAAAATGGAGTATCAAAAAGTATCAAGGTAAACTTACTAATATACTGAGCCATGACTTTTAGGCTGCTTTGTAGTATAATACAATACAAGTCCAATACCCTATCCATATACAAACAAACATACAGAACATTATGTACATTTATGTTTAGTTCTTTATCTAAGGTTCGGAAGGATAATGGAAAATTTGCGATCTATATGTTTCTATAAGGATGGATCCTAAGCGGAAATGGGAAATTGAAGGAGGTGTGTCCTCCAAAGGTCTTACCTTCCGCATCCCTGTATCACTGTAGCGTATTCCAGGCGGAAATAATGGCGATAAAGGAGGCTTGATCGTGGCTAAAGTGTAATTTAATATCCGCAAGGGATATCACCATCTTTACTGACAGTTAACTCGCGATTAATTGCCTAGAGTCGGTCACATTCAACTCCAAAACTGCCCTCAATTGCCGCCTATCTCTTAATAATACGGCTTAATAATTTAAAATCCACATTATATTGGTGCCTAGCCATTGTGACATTGATGGTAACTGTATGGCTGATAAACTTGCCAGGCATGGCGCAACTCTTCCGATTCTACCCGAGAAGGATGTCTAATTAAACAAAAGGAGACGGAGACTATTTTTCATCTTCTGTACAGCTGCCAAGTGCTCTGAATCCGAAGGAAGTTGCATTTAGATGAATACTTCTTCGACAATTTAGACGAACTTGCTGACTTAGACATCAAGCGTATCCACCGCTTCATAGTAAGCTCCTGCTTGTTTTAAATTGATAGACTGAGCATACTCAATCCGATCGGTATCACAATGGGCCTTTCCGGCAGCCAATCTTACCTAACCTAATCTAATCTAAAGTTTCTAAAGCCTTGCTTAAATTTGACATATTTTTCTACCAAAGAATTTGATATGCATATATTTTTGCCTTTATTTCTTTGAAAAAAAAATTCACCCAATAAACTAAAACTTAAACAAAAAGTATAAAAAAAAAACACTTTCGTCCTCACGAATATTTAAAAAAAAAAGTACTCTCCTACACGTGTACGCATTCAACGCAAAATATAAAAATGCATAAACATTTCTTTAACAACTCGAATGCAATAAAAACGTCAAATATATGAACATCATGCGCAAAGAAATTGATATTTTATTCACCTTGAAGCATTACCAACTCCTGACCAAGAAAAAAACACCAAGACGGATAAATAAACAACCGACAATTTTCCGCATCAACTAGTACATGTTGTACGAGAAGCTGACATTACCTTTATTACATGCATCATAAAAACCACATAAACCACCCTTATAAGTTATCTGCATGTACGTGCAAGTGCCACCCCCGAAAGAATTCAACCACCCTTTTATATATCCTCCCCCCCAAAGGACAAGTTTGGTTACCTTCGATTTTTTTTTTCTTGCGGTTTGCCTTGCACTTAAATCCATAAAGCCCAACACACTCTCGTAACACATTTATGTCAATCTCATCATTTTACGACTCCTTCAGCGGTGGTTCGGCTGAAAAGTAAAAAAGAAGAAAAAGCTCACCAACACAGTATTGAAAATCAGTCATAAAGTTACGCCTTAAATAAATGATATACCCGCAAAGGACGAGAAGCACCAGAAATACTAAAATAACGTAATATTTGTTTGCATTTTTATTAAAGGGACTATTACAACAGAAAAAAATTTGCTTGCCACCGTAAAACCCCGTCAAACTTCAAACCCCATATTTGTACGAGAGAGACAACCTCTAGGTTCTCATTTTTTTATTGAGGTAAACAACTCCATTCCTTGCTTTCTTCCTTTCCTCTGCCATGCCACCACAAGGTGTACGCAATAAAAAAAACCAGTCCACCACCACCACCACCATCGGGACAATCTAACAGTCATCCATTTTCATACGCATATAATTTTCATAAATTTCCTCCTCCCACCGCACAAGCCACCCTCTGACAAACTTGAAAAAAAAGGAAGCTCACTCGTCCTTGAAAATAGAGCCAGGCTAAAATGAGTCCCTGAGTGTGCGGCGGAACACGGTCTTTGTAGCGAGAGAGCACCGAAAATTCCGCTCACATACGAGGCTAAAGTATCAACATGAAGTAGGAATATAAACTTCTATTTCATCCCTCCAACAAACCACCCTCCACCCCCTACCTATGTATAGGTGTACGTGCGTTGCCCTTGTCGATTTGTCGTCATCGTCATCGTCAGCGTGTCGTTCAGTCGTTCTCGGTGGATGAAGCATGAAGCAAATATTAAATTTATGCTACGTTTTGTTTGTATACACATTGCTCTTCCTATGCAGATGGGAGAGCAGGATCCTTGTTAAAAATGTTTATACCCCGAGACATGTATATTATTCTATGACAGAGGGTTCGGTGGGTTTTGTGCTTATGGCGGTTCTTTCTAACTACAGCCCCGTAGGTTAATGTAAGGATGGGTTTATTTACTTTTTTTTCTTCGGTTTTTATGTTAGAAAACAGGGAGAATATACAGGGGACCATCAATTCCAATGACTTTAATTAATTTAGGGCATTTAAGTGGGGAAATGTGATTTGGCAATAGGCAATGAACCGATTTTGCAACAAAAAAAAAAACAGCAAGTACCAAAATGAATGCGCTGTGATTTATATTTAAGGAATTGCCTTTGGCTTGTGTTGTTTGTAATATGTTTCCTTTGAGTTGTGTTTGTTTGTTAATTTTATTACTTGTTTGGATATATTTCATTGCGATTGGCAAATGAGTTTGGGCATTCTTTTTGGCACAAGAACTTAGGCAATTATGGGGAATTTTTTCTTTCTTTGCTGCGAATGCGAATTACATATCTGGTAGATACGAATGGGAAAGGCACTCTAAAAATGATAAATTATAGCATCTAGCCCAGTAGGCATGAGGCCGCGTTGAAATATGTGCTACAAATTTTCATTAAGGCTGATGTCGTCCTGCTGGTGAATGTACAATGAAATATGCTCCAGAGTTGGGTGATAAAATTGATGCAGTACCTACTTTTTTTTTTGCGGAAGTCGTATCTTTTTTTTGGAGAGAGAAATACGCAATTTGGTACCTAGTGTTAAAAGTGTCAAACAAATATTGCAATAATTTTCGAAAAATTTGTATGAATATGCTTATTTGCCTAAACGACTGTAAACACAACTTAAGTCTTAGGATTGATAGAGCACACTCCCCATGAGCTCAGAGTAACCTCACAGTACAGCGTTTTGTAATCTCTGGTTATTTCCAAGCCTTACTCAAAACGATACCGAACTGAGGCTAATTCAGTTGTATACTGCCAGCTCGATTCCCTATCTATACACAGATTGACTCTGGCATTTATCTTATGGTTAGTTATATATAAGGCCGTAAACAGGAACAAATATCATCTTACGACAAAAATGTTCTTGGATGCACACTTCAACAGTTTTTAGGTATTCCATGCCGCCTCTTCTTGAACAAAATAGCACACGACAAATCGCCACCATACCTGCGTGATAGATAACAATTTGCTCGCTCAGCTTGAACATTTAATTTTATAGCTCCCTCCACCAGACTATGGAGCTCAATGTCTACTAAAATAAAATAAACATTCTTAATTCAGGAAAGCTATTGCAAGAGCTCCAAGGCCATGGAAAACCACAAATAAGGAAGATACTTTAATCTACAGCGCTACCACGCTGCCTACCCATTTCCGAGCTCTAAAGATATGCAGAGCAATGTTTTTGAACATCATTCCATTTGTGGTTAGATGTGATTGTAAGAAGACGCCTGAAGCATCCAAAACAGAGGATGTATTGCACAAAAAAGCCACTTGTGACCAAGAAAAATGTTAAGCTAAGGAAGTCATAGAAATCAGATTCGGATGAAATGAAAGCAAGGAATAATTGGGTTCCACCTAACCAACAACATAATCCATGATACTCATGAAAAACAGTCAAAAACGGTGGAAGAAGTGCGATAAAACTATAAAAGTAGACACGAAAATGGATCAATATGTTGCTTCCTTGGCCGAAGGATATACGAGTATCTATGGCCACAAGAAATAACCGCCTATGTAAAATTTTCCAGTTTTGAGAAAACGCGTTTGAGGTTTTGGCTTTCTGCGAAAATTTATGGAATATTGAGAATGAAATGGGTGATTACATTCACCTAGTTGAAGTCTTTTGAAGGCACTTAAAGTCTTTGAATGATTGCATTGTCTAGCCTTCTTTTAAAGACTTCAGTTGGCTTCAAAAGACTTCAACTGACTTCAGGAAACTGAATGCAATCAGTGAATGCTAATGACTTCAAGTGACTTCAAAGAATGCAGAGCAATCGAAAAGGTTGCATTCTTTCTGACTTCACCGTTCTGAATGTTAAAAATGATTGCTGCAGTCATGAGTTCCAATTTGTTTTTTTTTTTTTAAATCTGAAGTCTTTACTGACTTGAACAAACTACGTAATTTGATGATGATTTGATGACTCTGAATAAATCTACGTAAATTCGTAGTATGATTTCATGTGAATGCATTCCGCAATGATTGCATTCTTTTACAGCCCTGTTAGATATAACCTTCTTCTCATCAGAGTATAGTATTTCAAAAACTTGCAAATCTGAGACAACGCATAATGAAAGCCTTTTCATGCTTATTCCTACAAACACGCCTTACTAAATAAAAAGCAATATTACATGACGACAAGAACTTGTACATCGATTTGCATCTTAAGAATGAGGTTCATATACTTCTAAGAAATTATTTTCTCAGAGATATTACAACAAGCGATATGAAGTTCCCTGAGGCCAAAACATGAAATAAATTTTATGGCATAAAGTGGAATTTCACAAAAAAACAATAAAAAGATAAATACATACCTCTGTGGTTTAAAAATACCGTAAGTCACTTTGCTTCAATTGCAATGTGATGGTAGACATACCAACAGTGAGTGTCTATATTTTATATATATTTTATTTCCTGCGCCTGAATGACAGACAGTCTTAATATGAAAGGGATGCCAACTTTTTTCCTGCTTAACTAATTGTTTTATGTATGTTTTGTAGGATGAATCCACATTATTACTTGCGCCTTCAATATAGAGCAACCTGGACAAGTATTGGATTTGTAAAAAAAATCCTATCTCGATATAACAATCAATTCTTACACTACGATTACTGTCATTACCATGTAAATGTCCATTAAGTGTCAGTGTTTCTCCTGCTACTGGAAGGCTTCATAGGTTGTAATGATCCCTAAGGTCGCACGACATATCATCCTACAGGCCAATCTTCTTACTATGCATTTTGTCGAAAATATTCGAAACGATATTGCTGAAGAAACTTAAACCATTTATAAGTAGTGAGAATATGATTCTGTCTCATTTGAAACTAATTAAAGCCGGTGTTCCCCAAGGAAGTATACTAGGGCCAACAATGTACATATATGTACACACTTTACAAATGATATGCCAAATTGTTTACACTTGCTGATAACGCAGCTCATTCTTTCAATTGGAGAGAATGAAGTAAAATAAACTAGGATTTTACAGAGTGCTGAGGATATTGTATTGGACTGGACCGAAAAATGGGGCTTAAAGCTTAAAAGCATTAAACCTATTCATGTTAATTTTACTAACAAAAAGTTTAAATATAATCTAATCATTGTTAATGGAATACAAATTCCTTATTCCAATACGGCAAAGTGGAAAGAACATGTAAAAAAGAAATGAGAAGAACTTAATATTAGGCTGAGAAAAGTGGATTGGCTTATTACTTACTTTCTTATGTCCTGCATCCCCTTGTGGGTCATAGGGCCTTTACAACGCCTATGCGCCATCGTGTCCGATTTCTGGAACTGTGCCTCAACTCTCCCCAACTTGCCGCGCTCCCTTCTCAACTGTTCTGCGCTACGTACTCCTAGGACCGCCGCGTATCCTATCATCCTGGGTAAGCGGATTCCATTGCATCACTTGGTTAGCTATCGCCTGTCACCCTATCGGCGAGTGTGATCAATCCACTGCCACTTACGTCGTCGTATGGTTATGCCTATAGGTTCATTGCTCGTTCTCTGATAAAGCTTTGTTCGTAAGAGATACGGTTTGGCCAGAATATCCTTAAGATGAAGGCTCATTGGCAGATGATATGTTTTGTACGTAGAGCTAATCCTTTTCCTCTACTTACTGGCTAGGGTTTAATATTTATATTATATTTGAGACTCTGCGCGATGTTTGAGACTTTTAGTAATTCTACCCAACTTGTACTACTATGATATTTCAATTCAAATATAAAAAAATTACAAATTTTAATGAAATTTTAGTTAATCATAATACCTAAATGTTTTTATATAAAAATTAATGAGTTCACATAAAGAAGACGGCAGAACCCTCTTTAAATTGATGCGCCACACGCATTGGTACTTATCGGTAGTTTCAGCTTTCTACAGTACCAGGCTGTGACAGTTAACACCGCATCCTTTTTAAGGTCCGGAACAATAAAACAAGATAAAATTGTGAACCAACTCGTTTTTCTCTCTCTGATGATATGTATTAGGTTCCAATACTAACACTCCATGGGTGGTATCCAATTTGACTGAAGAGAGAGTTGTATGTAATTTTTGCATTCCTTCGTAATTCACAGTATTTTTTCGCATTCATGGTTAAATTCACTAAGTGCATTCTGAGAGAATGGTTTAATGTTATAACTACGAAAATTGAATGGATATGGTCGGGACTTGAGCACCAAGCCTTTCGTGCAATGACCGAATACACTATGGCTACACCGTGGCCACGTTACTGGAACTTTAACCTCCGCCTTCAACCACAATTAATAGTCAATAGGAATACACACTTCTGCATAAGGGAAGGTCTGTAAATACTTAGTACATGCACCCATGCCTCCTTATCTTTCAGAAGACTGACCACCCAACAGATGTATATGCATCTTCGCGTACCAAAGTCCTGTGCTTCTATTCTACTTAATATATTGCTTCCAATGTTAAATGTTAGCCTTCGTGTTTTAACTACCAATGTGCAAATAATTGTATTTATTATAGACCTCTTAAACAATGCCCATCGCTTTAGTTCAACAAAATAAAAACAGGACATCATTAATTATTCACTTCTACGATCCTACAATTCATTCAATTTAATGGAAAATAAAAAAATGATCCCCCTGACCATGGTTATGGTCATTTTACTTGTAATTTGCTTTCAGTTACAATTACTCCTTCTGTTTTCTCTGTTTCTGTGTGGGTGGAAGGAGCAAAAAGGATTCTCTCCACAACATAATCATTTGCATACTTAATCCTTATCTTGGTCTTATTCAACTATAGAACTCTAGGTTAGATTTACATCTCTCCTACGCTGAGACAAAAAAAAAGAAAACCTTTTGTTTACGAACAGCTAACAGGACACTATATTCTAAGGACTAAAAACAAAACCAGACCAACATATAAATAAAAAAAAAAAAAACAGAAATCCTGTGAGGAAGAGAAGACTGGAAGGAACTGGTAAAAAAGGGCAAAAGGCGAGAGAAGACCTAAGCAACTTGAACAAGGTGGAAACAAACAACAACAGAAGCAGTAGCAGCAGCAAGGAAGAAGAACTTCTCCAATAGACACGAACACAATATCCTTGCGCAAGGAGGACGAATAACCTCCCTACGATAGAGTAGATAGAAGGAGGTTGAAAACATGAAGCGATACGAGGTCGTCGATAAGAGAACCGAGACCAACTCGGGGTAGAATTTTTTTTTTCCATTCTTCTACTTAAATTTCCATGCGCTTGGGTGTTTGTTGCTATTTGATATCCTTTTGATAGACAGACAATGCATAGAATGAAAGGACATTTGTCGTTTTTTTTTTCTCCTTTTACTGCTTGATACAGTCTTTCTTTCATTCTCCGGGTTTGTTTTTTATGAATAATGTATAAAAATGGAAGAAGACTTTTTGTTGGGTAACAGTGGGTGGTGCTCGAGTGTGGAAGGAGATCTTTGTTTATTTGCACATTTTGTTGATTCCCGGTTGGTTGGTGACATGGCACCTAGAAACATGACAATGTCATAGAAATAATAAAATTAATTTAGATCTTCCGATTGCCAAGGAGTTTAAGAAGGATATGCTATACCCTTCTAATGGGTGGGGGGTTAGGATTAAACAGAGGCAGAGGGTATTGATTTCGTTTTCAACACGCTCTATACTGGAGGCAATCGTTAAGAGTTTTATTTGGATATACCTGCATATACTAATGAATATTAAGTTCTTGGTGTATATGGGGCAAGAATGGAAAATGGAAATTGTAGGCATTTTCAGTGTTATTCGAATATAACATTCAACAACCCCCTATGTTATGTATGCACTTATAATGTAAGAAACATTTTAATTATAGCACCCTGCCCAATACAATAATGCTAACGTCTAACAGGAGTCCTTTTAGTGAAGGTATTTGTACCGAGATTAGGGGAACTGACACCTTTTCGAAGCGTGTGGTCAATCCACTGACACTTTCGTCGTTGAATGATCGTGCCTAGGGGCTCCTGACTCTGGTCACTCTCCACATGGTAAATCCATATAACAGCACGGATATGACGTTGGAGCGGAGCAGCTGTAGCTTGGTGTTTAAGCTGATTGCATTGCTTCGCAGCTTTGGTTTGCAGCTTCTGTTAAAAGTCCATGGAATTCCTCCGTTTCACGGCAGATAGATCTTAGGAAGCTTGACGATCATTCCCTTCTTCCACTTGACAGTAAATCCCTCAGTTTTCCAAGCTCTTCCAATTAAAGGGAACTGTGGCTCAGCTGATGTTGGTGGTGATGCTCGAAAAAGCCTTGTTGCTTTTTAGTGCCTTGATGGCGGTAGTGATCTCCTCCTTACTGGCAGTCGTGGTAACTATTCGAGAATTTTGCACCTCGGGCAACTCCGTCTGATTTGGGAGCTGGCGAAAACAAGGTTCAAAATCGAAGAAAAATGCTTCTTCCATCTCTTGCGCTGTTCCTCATCCGAACTAAGCAAAGAGTCGTCTAGGCTTCTATAGACGGCTATAGTTTCGACCATTCGTCAGCTCCTTTGCGATTATATAGACTGTACTGCTGTCACATCTGTGTGCAGCCTTCTCTGATTCTGTTGCTAGCGTGTTGGTGGAGTTGCGCTTATCACGTCGCACGCTACACTGTACTGCTCTCATCTTCTGCTGCTAGGGTATTGGCTATGCGAGCTTTCAGCTGTTTTCGTCCGTCGATCAGCCTCCACGTATCATCACAGAGCCATGTCCTATGTCTTCCCTGCGTTCGAACAACAATTCTTTCAGCAACCAACATTCCATGAACACTCCAGTGTTCTTCAGTGATTGCGGGCAGTGAGCTACTTATTGTTTCGACACCTTCCTTCTTCTTGGCGCACTGGGGGATCCTTTAGTCTGTCGACGTTGAAGCTGGGAATTTTGCGTCATCGTAAGATCTTCGAACTGCAGCTGTGAGTAGTCGAAGAGTAGGTTCCATAAGATGGTGATTTTTCACAATCCCTACAGGTGCTCTTCGTCTGTTTTGGACTACTTTTAAACCGGCGGCTGATAGCATAGCATAGTTGTTTGCCTATCGTTTGAAACTCAATTGACTTTGTGGCAGGATTTGTGCACAAATATGGTGGCACCTATTACAAGACGAATGGCATTGCAGAAATCCACAACACTTTTCGCAGTTGTTATTGCGGTTGCCTACTCCATGCTTCCCGATAACGTACTCGAGCCCTTCGTTGACGTTTCCTACCTTGGCTTTCACATCTCCCATCACTATAACAATGTCTCTATTTGAGGTCATGTTTTAGACTGCGCTTAATTGATTACAGAGGGTTTCCTTCACTCCCTCAGATGAGGCCTCCGTTGGAGCGTAACAGTGACGCGTCATACTCTAGTCCGAAATCTAGCCATTTTCGTGCTATCTTACAAACATCCAAGAGTATAAATGCCATGAGAAAGCTTGTCAAAAAACCACCCTTATCGTGACAGAGGTTCACTCTTAAAAGTAGTATCTCAGGCTTCAGTGGCAAGTTAGAAAACTCGCTAACTTCCAAATGCTTATCTCATCGAAGCTGCAATTTCTCATAGAGATATGGCTTGACTAAACTTTTGTACTTTCTTAGACCCGCGCTTAGAACCTAGTGGTCTAGATGAAGTTTGTTTCCCATTCATCATAGCATTGTGGCTTATGTCCAATTGAGGTAACAATAAGGTGTTAAGGTGTGATGTTAGACATTGTCATGCTGTGCTTGTACGACTAATAAAAATCGGGGGCGCATCAACCTAACCTATGGTGGTTTTGAACTAGACCGATGAAATTTTGTATGCGAAATCCTTGCAAAAGTAAGATATATGTAGATATTAACTTGCTCCACATATCTCCCATACATTATGTATGGTCACGCCCACTTTTAAGGGGCGAAATTTTGTAAGAAACTAGTTATCTTTGAATTCTTTTTCATAATATCAACTCTTAGAAACTAAACTAAGGTATTCGTTGACAAATTTTCAAAATCCGCCCACAATCACGCCCACAATTTGAGAAAGTTTGTGTTTTGGGGGAATTTTATGAAATATTTCAGGAAAAAAAACCTTTTCAAGCGATTATAGGTGGATGGAAAGGGATAGACTATCATACGATCTGCTACAGATGGATTGTACCATTTTTTTTTAAATTTTATGTTCCTCTAATAGTTCGAGTCTTATGTACATATACCTGCAAACAATCCACTCGTCAATCTTACTTGTTCTTACCAAGTATTTCCCAACTTCAAACTTTCAAATGATAAATGTAAAAGTTTTGACAGACATGCAATAAAACTTACGATCTATGTGTGTATCTACACTTAGGAGGAAAAAAAGTTTAACAAGAAAGTATGCAGCAAGTAGTAGATATGTATCACGTATCTAACAAGTGTGAAGTTGAAAAAAAAAAATCTATTCTTACCCAAGAGCATTCATATACAGATATAGATGTGTGTATGTTTTTATCTCTCCCTTCTGACCTTTGACAGAATTGAAAACTTTTATCTTGACTTCTTTTTTCGTTACTAGGTACACATTATCCTTGGGGGAGAAAATAAATCATAAAATCCTTTTCAGCCTCAAAGTGGTTGAAATGTTGTTTTCTTTTTGTTAAAAAAGAAAAGAAAAAACACCGTCAAATCGGATAAATCTGTAAAAATTCCTTAAATGTGGAAAAAGAAAACGAGAGAGGGATTTATCTTCCTATGATGAAAGGACGATCTTCTTAAAAACCCCTTATTGTGTCAGAGTCATTATTAACAATGTATAAAGCAGAAAAAGAGCATGATTTCGAGATAGTTGGAAAGTTTGGGAATTCATACACGGATTAGGTAGGCCTATCACATTCTTCTTCTACTCAAAAGTAGTCTTTAAAGATGTTCTCCTTGAAGGCGACCTCCCACACCGTGCGCCTTACAGCCCACCGTTGAACCACAAATGAATAAAAACAAACTCGAATATTTCCTTCTTAGCGCGTATCCTGATATTCCTAAAAAATATTAATGTGTGTTGTGCGAACGCAGAGGAAGCAATCAATAAATAAATAAACGAAAATGGGGATCAATAAATTCACTTGAATTACGGTGGCGAAAAAATGTTTGCAAATAAATTCTTATTAATTTTTTTCTTCTTTTTTGTTTCGACAATTTCCCATCGCCAAGTTTATTTTCTTCGTTGGAAAGTTTTCTCCAAAAAAGAAAACCAATACCTTAAACACACGTAGGGACAGGAGATGAATGAATTATATGATCTTAGGAGGCTCCAATCAATTAGCATGTCACATTAAATTTAATTGAATTTTCTTTTAAGGCCAAGAGAGATAGATAAAATATGCAAATAAGTAGAAAACAAATGGTGCTCGCAATATTTCCAATGTGGTAAGTTGGAACGATTGAATTTAAATAAGGGTCTAGGGTTTTTTTTTGAAGGCTTTTGACCTTATGGTAGATGTACATACCAAGGACACAATTGTAGACATCTCTAACTTTTTTTTTTTTGCAATCGAGACTAAATTTATGAAAGTCAAGTCAAAATGTTTGTGTTGGTCTAAAAGTTTAGTTTTGGGAGTAACGCAAAACTTAACTCTTTAATCAACGTGTGCCAGTTCGATCCCCATCGGGTGAAAAGCTATGAAGTCACCTGTTCATAAAAGATTAACCCTTAAGGTGCGTGTCCACTTGAGAACACTTTCGCTAGTAAACTCTCAAGAGTAACTCTCGAGCAACTTTCCATATGAGAGTAAAATTTGTGTGAGCCATGCTCGCGACTATCTTCTCTCAGAATTCGAACAGTATTTAAAAAATTGTTAGAGTTGATCTCCGAGAGTAAAATAACGTCTGTCCACTTGGGAGCAACTCTTTAAAAGTTTGAAAGCTGAGAGTAGTAAACTGGCTCTCTGCTAGTTGGTCTCTTGTCCGTGATCACTTACGAAATTTCTCTCAAGAGTGGCTTGAGAGCTAGTTTATACTCTCAAGTGGGTTAGCACCCTTAGAGCACCTGCACACAGCAGACTTTCTATTGGCTGATAGTTTGGTCGAATTGGGTTGCTACCCCACACACTAGGCCGATTTTACAGTCGGGTTGGCGGTGAGTGCGCACACTAGATAACAGTTGTCCGACTGCGCTGGAAGGATTTGTTAGCTAGTTGGGACTTCTTTTCATTTACATTCGTGCACTCTTTTAAAGATTTTTTTTATAAAGCGAGTCTTTTTTCAACGATAAACGATGGATGAAAGCTTGGTAGATCCATCATAAAAAATACGACTATTCAGCGTTAAATTTCGGAGCAAAATGGCGGACGAATAAAGAACAGACAACAATTCTCCGGCCCGCAGAGTCTTCCAATCAAACGCGTACAAGTTGAATGGGACCTCGACCAACTTGGACTGCGCAAATAGACGCAATTAGTTAAAGACCGAGCTAATAATAGGAGAGGCTTATTGGATGAGGCCCAGGTTCACCCCGAGAACATACAATAGGTACCTACATATGTATATGTATAATATCTCCTAAAATTACTGCCTTTGCTCTAAACACACGGTCTGCTATTGACGCTGCCAGGACTTCTGTGTCTGTGATTTGGGATCGTGCTTTTCCCAGCTGTTCACAGGAAATGCTAGGACCTACCCTAGTATCCATTTTGGATCCGTCTGTGTATACTATTATACATCAGAAGTTAATAGATCTGTATCGACAGCAACTGTTCGTCGCGTGCTTGTACATTTTTAGTGGTGAATCAACGAATTTCGAGGTTAGAATCGAATTATGAGAATAGGTAAGTGGAGTTCGTTGAGTTGCAAGTGCGTTCACTCTAAATTTCTCCCCCTTTACCTTAAAGAATCGGACAATTGGTGGTCTTCGCTCCTGCAAGCTTCTCCGTATCATAGGCTCGTCGTTTCCATTGCTAGGTGTCAACTGTACTAGATCCTCCATAGGCCATCGTGTGGTGTTCCTGTTTTGATGGGATGTTTCATTGGTTTCTGGAACCCTGAACTGGAGACATTACCACCTGAACATCCTTCGACTTCGCAGTTGATCTTCATGTCTCCTTCGGCGGACACTATTGGCTGTTTTCACCACATAGGAGAATTTGTTTGTCCCTATGACCTTAGAAAGCGTCCACTGGTGTTGCGGCGTAAACTCTCTGGTGTTCTCTTAACTCTTCTATTGGAGTTTGGCCTTACTCGTATGTCATCAAATATAAGAGTTCTGCGTCCTCTGAAAATCTTCTGATGGTGGCTTGCTGGTTCCTATTCGTGGTTTATTTTTGTATGATAATGGCGGGTTTCTACGTTTTTCTCCTTCTTGATCGTATCAGCTGGCTAACATCTTCGATTTGAGTGCCCTCACAACTCCTTCAGCCAAGCCGTTCGTCCCCGGATGATATGGTTTAGCCGTAACATGTTTTATTGCTCTTTTGTCGCAAAAATCTTTAAACTTCTTGAGAGTGAACTGCGCTTCATTGTCTGAAACAATGGTATTCGGCAGCCTAAAGGTAGAAAAGATTTCATCCAAGGCATCACGAAGGTTATCTGCTGTCATAGTCCTCATTCAGTTCAACTTCTAAGTGAAATCGACGTAAAGTCGTTTCCATACGCCATCACGAATGGATCATGAGTACACTGGCAGTTCCGTCAAATTTGTCCGATTGTCTTGGCAACTCTGACAAATCTTTATAAAATGATATATGTGTCTATCAATCTTACTCCAGCATACATAATATCTTGCATGGCAACAATACCTGGATGTCCTTCATGTAGATGAAGCAGTACCTTCTAACAACGTTTCTCGGGAATGACTGTCCCCCTGTCACATCAGCATCCACTTTTGTCTTGATAGTTACTCCCGTTTATCATAAAATTGTGTCTCCTCCTGCCTTAAGAACGATGAGTGCCAGTTCGTATTCATTTTCCACATAACCCAGTGGTCATACAAGGTACTGAGCCAGAAAAAACTACTTGAAATTGAACGACTGGGTCGTACTTACCTCCTTACACCTACAGTGATAGTTTCAGAACTTAAAAACCGGCGAATCTGGGTCGAAAGCAGAGAAGGGCGATGAAAGTCCCACAGTATAAAGCTTAATCATTACTGCCCAAATCACTTGCGCCATAATCGTCGCAGCAACCTAGGCCACAGTGCCTAAGGCTTCAGAGGCCAAAGGAGAGGCTCCAAATCTATGTGCAGAAGAACAGCTGTAGAAGTGTGGACAGGATCTGCAAGTTTCCGCCTAGCTTAACGCATATTTTATCATGAAGAGAGAATGGGCGACTGAAATTTTCTTTCAGATCCTAGAACAGAATGTAAATTCCTTGGTTAGGATCGAACAAAAGGCGGAACCAAAACTAACCCAGAGACGCAAGGTTCCACGGAATAGAAGCATATATTGCGTACTTCCCTCTCTGTAGTGCATGGCAACGCCATATGCTTCTGACGCTGATCAATGTCCTTTTTTTATATGGCAGCTCAATACGTTTCGGTGCCTGATACTGGAGTTAGTGGAGAATTATTTCCTCATCACGGCAGTTCTAAGGGCCAAACAATCCTGGAGATATTTCAGTTTTCAATTGGTGTGGTCAACATAATGCCACGTTCCAGCTCAATTGGAAGGCAAAAGATAATTAAGAATCAAACATAAGTACGACTTCATAATAATAAAACAAAGAAAGGGATTCCTTTTACCTCCTCATAAACGTGTCCTTTCTTTTTCACCAAATGTCGTTATACAGGAAAACAAACAAACAAACAATACAATTATGACCCATGCCCATTAATTTACAACTTTGTTACATTTCATTACAGCACTAATGTTGGCTAGATACCTGCTAGGAAAACATCTATGTATGCTTACTAAACAACTTATGTCTGACGGTTTCTGTTTGCATAGTCTGTCCAAAACATTCTACATAATTCACATACAAATTATATCTACTTGCTTAAATTACCGAATTAATATTTAAAGAGTGGGGCATCTAACCGCCCTACCAACACAAAATTATGCGCCCCACCAAAGCGGGGCAATTCAAGGGAAAGGAAAGCAATTTTCTAATCGGTTTTTCGGTTCCTTATTTCCTTCTCATATCATCGCCTTTTTAAATTCAAGAACCCATTGGTTTGCCTTTGGCTTTCACCAAAATTTATGGTATGAGGTCATGAATACTAATATCGAAGCAATTTGGAACAACGTTCCTTATTCTTTTCCTATGCTAAGTGGATTGCCAAAGGGGGCTACCTCATAATTTCTTATTGTGGCTATAATTTCCTTAATCGATTTCGATTTCTCTTATCGCAATTATGCTTTCGTTGAGTTAAGAATGCAGGCACTGGTATCTTATTCAAAAGTGTGGAAGTTTTATTTTCGGAACGTACATAGATACAATTATTTTTTAAAGAAGCGCTTTTGGGAGAACACCCTACAACCATACGCCTTCTCCTGCTTTCACGCCGCAGTCATGTCGCAAGAGATTTCCAATTTTTCGAAAAGAAGGCATTGCGATAAAACGAGTTTTGCTATTTTTGTGTTGTTTCATACATTTGGATTGATTGCCACTTTTTTTGACAACTCGCGCTAGACTCGCCTTGCTCTTCGCTAAAAACTCACAGAGAGACCTATCTTACGACTCCGATCTTAGGTATATACCGTCTGATGCTAGGACACAAAAACTCTATATGCGGTGCAAGTATAAGGTCAGCTTTTTAGGACTGGCTTGACATGCATTCTTTGAACTGCTTCGCAAGATTTAGTTCGTAGCCTCTTTTTGAGTTCCAGGTCATTTAGTCTAGTTCTTTGAATTTCGAAAACATTGAATGGAAATATTAAAAAATTATTCAATATAACATTTCAACTGTTGGTACCTTAGATAAGGTTAGTCTACATACTCCCTTTGTAGGGTCCTGTGTGCTACTACCAGTAGATAGCGTTCGATGTGGTGAATCTTTCGTGGCACAAGAATACTTACTTGCCCAATTCCAGGGGTCGTTCAAAATCTTAACATACACAAATCGGCTGGCCATGTCTTCCCATAGTTTTGAAGAAGTTTTCTTCTTTGCTGGCACAGACTATGCGTAAGCTTCGGTGGGCTCTTCTGGGCTCTTTACAGAAGATCTAAATTAGCATTGGAAACTCTGTCCAAGGAAACGCTAATTAGAAGTTACTCAGTGTGATTGATCCAGGAAAACTCCTCAATCATAAGCAGTCTGCAAAGTGGAATCTCTTGATGCACTTTATATTTCAAACGCGTTTGTAGGAGTTGAGCATTAGGCTCTTTTGTCGAATACGGCATATGACATCGATAAGTACCTTTTTTGATTCAATATAAGTTATCCCACATAAGTACACATGTAGTCCTCTTATGACCTTACCAGCTTAGTCTATGGCCTGTCAGCTACATTGTTAGACCGGAAGCCTTCTTGAGACAATTGTTCTTCAAATTGCTTTCAAAATTACTCAAAACGTAAAGTTTTCGAAAAGTCTGCCTTCAACATTCTTATATCACTCTTATATCATACACGCTTACACAGAATGGCAGGATACGCGGCGGTCCTAGGAGTACGTGGCGCAGAACAGTGGAGAAGGAAACACAACAATTTGGAAAGAGTTTAGGAGAGCTGAGGTTCATTCCCAGAAATCGCAGACGTTGGCGCGTAGGCGTTGTAGAGACCCTGGGGAATACAGGACATAAACAGAACATTCTTATACTCTAACTTGTTCCCAAGAAGTGAGATTATTCTTAAGAAATTGACAAAAATTTTAGAAAACGCCCCTAAAAAGTGGGCGTTCTGCGAGATTTGTAGTGAAAGCTGATCTCAAAGACAATAAATCACCTCTCAGCGACTAAACAATGTCTCAAAAGAATGGGATTAAGCTCATAGAAATGAGACTTGATTGTATTCAAAAGCATTTTGCATATCACTCTGTCATTATAGGATGTCAGTATGTCATTATATGGAATGTTTGACCATATAACGATAGTTTCTATATAACCGGGGCAGTAATAGTAATTTATAATGCTTGATTGTTACTAATGCATTCATATACAGTCGAAATCGGTTATAACGACCTTCGAGGGACCGAAAATTTTTGTCTACACAGAAGCGATATGAGAGGAAGTCAAAAAGAAATGTGCTATAAGCATCTGCATACAGATTGTAGCATTCTCATATGTTTTCGAATTATTACACCAAAAGTATCTTTGAAGTCAGACATTAAGCGGTGAATATATCTTTGTCATTAGCACATTTTTTTTTTTAAATATAATATGTCATAAGCTAATATAAAGTATGTGCGCACATTTATACAAAAATCAATTAGCCCCTCTACATAAGCTTCGTATACATGTTTTGGGTGAAGATATAATACACATAATTATGTACGTTCTTCGTAGAATCAGGATCCTTAAAGGCAGCAGCACATTGTTCAGAGACCAGAACAACAACCTCAAATAACTTTCATTTTAAATTCATGACATTACTCTCTCCGCCAAGGACCTTCATTAAAAAGTAATTAGGTATTTAGGAATGTTAATGAATCTTTTTTTTCTCTCGTTTTCATTTTGTTAAACCCTATGGCCATTTCCTCTGACTGTTCGAAGGGACAGAGAGAAGGAGAATTCTTATTAAAGAATTATCACTTCAAAGTACCACGCCCTAGAATTGAAAAACAAAATACCGAAAACACTTGACCACCACCATGACAAATTGGTACAACAAACAAGGATAACAACAATCGTGTTCAAGTTGTTGTTTTACAATTTTTTTTGTTAGTTGTTCTTATTTGACCACATGAAGAGGAGTCACGCGCTGCTGTGTTGCCTTTGGTAAATTGAAAGGGGGCGCCGCACCGGCCGTTCGCAGAAGAAAACAAAATTAAGAGGTACTTTTCGAATCGAATCTGGTAATTTGGAGAATGTAAGGTTAAAAAAATAAAAGCCAATCGATATTTCGTGAGAGACCTTTGTGTTTACAAACTTTTTTATTTCTTTTTTTTTTAATAAAAAAAAAGTCCGCAAGCAATCAATGGAACGTAGACACTTGAAGTTTGGGGCTTTTTTTTAATTTTCATTCCCATGTCCATTCGTAAGAGAGGTATCTGTCGATGTGGTAGATATTCTTAAGGATAAAGGCAAAGTTTAATGAAAGAACTTAAGGTATCTCCATTATGGATTGATGTCGATTTTTTTGTCATTATTCCTTTTTTTTTTTATTGCTGATTACTATCTGGGTTATTTGCATAAGAAAATTGTTAATGATGTCTAGACGTGACAGCATTTGTTATACTATCGGTTCAATTTGCCATAGAAATGATCTGGAAAGACCTTTTGAATGGGTTCTTTATTCAAATGCGTTTACAACTTGTGAACTTTTGAAGATCTTCCCTGATGCGCGTGAAGTGTTCCATTAAGGTAAAGTCCCTTTGTTTTTCGCTTTGAATAGAGAGGGAGTGAAGCTGATAATAATCCTTGAATAATTGGCCAACATTCTCATGAATATTTCACAGTGTGTTGATTGCAAATTAATGACGATACTTTTCCTTGAAAAATGGAGCTAGAAATTAGCGAAAAGGTTAAGGATTTGTTTTGCTTTTGAGACCATCCATCACCATTCCCAAGAATGTTGTCAGGACTGAGGCTAAATTTGATAATAATTAAGAGAGCTATTATTCTTCTGTTGGTTGAACAAATCTGATTTAGCAAAGACTTCAACTGCCTAGATGTGTCCTAGGGGCGAACCAAAACGGAATTAGATAAGCTTTAGTCGGATACTGGAATATCCCATTACTTGGAAACCGTATTGCGCAGCGATAATGGAATTATGGTCAGTTTCATTTACTTATGTAGGCTGAGCAGTATTTGAACGTACGATAATGCCGCACTATGCTTTACGCAGCAGATGCTCGCTCCGGCGTAAAGTGTATTAGGAGCTCCTGACCGTTTCCAGGATAAGCATGGTTTTGGTTGATGGAACTGAAATGTTGGTCCGTCGGCATACAACCCGATAGACAAACTGATCCAGAATGTGCCCGACGAAATATCGTTTGTAACTGAGCTATTTTTGAGATTTCCTGAGTCCTCTGCCAAAAGGATCCTAGCCGCAGTACGGCTAAAACCTTGATGCTGGCACAGGGGGTAGGAAGGGATTTATTGAAGTCACCTTGACGTAGCACTCATTGCATTCCCTTGGAGTCATTAAAGTCACATGTAGTTACTGGAGTCATCAGAAGTCTTTGAAGCGAGTGAAGTCATTGAAGTCATCTAAAGTCTTTGCAGTCTTCGAAGTCAGTGAAGTCATCTGAACTTTTTGAAGACAGTAAAGTTAATCAAGTCATTAAGGTCTTTAAAGTCATTGAAGTCATGTAAGTCTCATCAGAAGTCTTTGTTAAAAGTTATTGAAGTCATTTTGTGTTCGAACAATTTTTGGCCAACATTTTATACGCCATCTTGTAGCATGTCCCTAAACTGCCTTCAGTTTAACATACATATATGTAAAATCGTTTTGCAGGAAATAATTTTGTTAGCATTTTCTTTATTTAAATAAAGTACCGTTATAAGCACTTTTGTGCAAAATTGAGCAATTGAGCAACTTTTGTGCCTAATTTGAAATCTACTCAAAATCGTAAGAACCATTTTCCACAGCTTTTGTCAAATTGGCTTTAAGTAAAGTACCGTTTATATAGAAGCTACAATCAAAATTTCAATTTCGCCTCTAAGGATTTTCCCACAGACCCTTGATATGAAGTTTGAGCAAAATTAGTCAACCAGTTAAGGCTGCAGCCCCTGGAACACACAGACAGACAAGGAGAAAGAATTGGCAGACCTACTTTTTCGAACTTCTCTATCAAAGTAATATCAGAATTGCTGAATATCTCGAGTTCGATTTTTTGCAAGAATCCAATACTTGCCCTGTATTTAAGGTGCAAATAAAAAAGAACCTCTGTTGCTTATATTTGCAGTGTTTTGTGTTTTCTACCTACTTTTTGAACCATTCAACGGCTCGTGAATCAGTTGTACATTTCGCTCTGTGAATACTTTTATTCAATGAATACTTTGAATGTGAGCCACCATGATGATTCGTTTTCATTTCGTTTTGCAAAGTGAATTTCGTTATCTTTTTCTATATGATTCATACTCATTCATACTCACTTGTTTTCTGTGTGCGTAAGACTGTGAAAGGCTCGCTGTTTGCGAATGATTCACAACGACAAATGAATGGCTTAATGCAGTTCTCTGATATGTACACTGGCCGCATGTTTCCAAAGTAAATTCCAATTAAAACGTTGAAAAGAAACGGCTAAGATATTTGCATTTGCGCTTTCAATTAAACGTCATAGGTAACTTCAAACTTACCACATTTTTTTGGAAAATATTTACTCTTCTATTTGTAAAGAACTGCTACTAGATGACGACAGAACTTCTTCTACTTTTGCGACTTACAATGACGACAATTGAATGCAATCTCTAATGAATGTATTTTCAGGCTCCCTCTCTCGTTTTGTCTCCTTACTTTTCTGGATAAAGTTGGTAATAGGATTTTGCTGGCAAATGTTATATGGCACGTACGTCACTACACACGTCCGTGTCAGTTTCTGCTGAAATTGCAACTATTTTCCGTTAAGTATACCCTTGCGCGGCTGATTGCCTGGGCTGGGGGGTGGTTGTTAAAGGGAAGTCCCTTTACCTGAGAACGAGAATCGCAAATGTTTGCTAAATGTGTTCTACGGGTCTGGCATTTTTTTTTTTTTTTTCTGACAAACTTTTAATTTTAACAATTTTCATTAAATTTCTCTCACCAACGAGAGTATGAAAGAGAAAGAGAGAGAGAGAAAAGTGCTAACTGTGTAACTCTTTGATGGTTTCAAGTGATTTCAATTAACTGAAAGGACGTCAGGGCGCTGCGCTGATGGAATGTAATTTTTTCCTCTCAGTGAAAAAACGTGAGTTGCAAAAAAATTTGTATATGTAACTTGCTGAAGTTGTGTTAATTTGATGGTTGTTATCATGTCGCAATTGATTTTGTTTAAATTTAATTTAAAAAAAAGAAAGGAGATCACTTAGGGAGTCAATTTTAATTGAGTTGGATGTTTTGAAGGAGGAGTATCAAACCTATTACCTGGAATGGGCCAGATTGCAAGAAGACGTGTTGTTCAAAGGCCACCTACCAAAAAGGCTAGCTTTAGTAAGTTAGTTCCACAAGTGATTAGCTTTATTTTAATACCAATTAAGGGTATTTTGATCATCCCTATATCCCTGAATCACTAAACCACATTTTTGTTACTTCCTTGGTTGGTTGGTGAGGGTAAGCTTACGCTCAATCACTTAGGTCTCCTTTGGGCCCGTTGTGTTCCCCTAGTGGGTTCTACTGTAATGATTTGTTTAAGTTATGTGGGATTTATTTTGGGAGGGGATGTTGGTAATGGAGGAATATGAGGAGTATAAGTTGCACTTAGTCGTGTAGTAATCGGGAAACCGCCTGGCGAATTCCAGTATCTCACCGATTCCTTTCTTTCTGGGGTTTATTAGGTCTGATATCACTGGGGACACCAATTACTTTAGTGTCTTAACCTCGCTGTGCCTGGATCGCGACAGAGGATTTGTATTACATCTTCTTCCTCCTCCTCACAGTTAGCACAGATTGTTGTGTCAGATAGTCCGAGTCTGAATGAACATTTGTTGGGATTGATGTGACCTGTAGTAAGTCCCACCATCAGTCTCAGTCTCAGTCTGTGTTCTGCTTGAGTTTATGGCTCCTTTTGTTATATTGTTACTCGATTCTTTTAATACAGATCAGAACACTTTCTGTGTTCCACCCTCTTTAAATGCCCGAGAGATTTGAGCCTTGTGGATGTAAGGTTTCGCTTCTAGGTGCACTGATAGGTGTCGAGGATTCTGCTCCTGTAATCATTAGGCAGGCCGTATGTTGCTCATTGGTTAGCAGATCTGTTGCATATTTCTTAACTGTCCACCATACAAACACACCATAGAGAATGATGGGTTTATGAGGCATACGTGTAGCCAGTAGACCTGTTTCGGTTTCAAGCCCCACGACTATCCGATGGCCCTCCTGCATATCCGCCCTTTTGGCTTTAGTTACTCTCTCTCCTAGATTTCTCTCCAGGTCAGTTTCTTGTCTAGGATTATTCCCAGGTACTTGTCGTGATTTCGGAGTTTCGGAGTTTCCGTGTTTCTTCTCCCATTTGGGGAGTGTGAAAGTCTCTAGTCCTTTCTCCTCCGTCCATTTAGTTATGGTTCGAAGTGTGATTTGCATAAGCTCGTCTTTGACGTTTAGGTGCTTTCCCTTTTTAAGTACGACAAGCTCGTCGACATATGCCACTCATTTTGCACAGGTTCCCCCCCAGTGCTTTCAGAAGATCGTTCATAACCAGTAGGGGAGATATTATCCCTCCCTGTGGAGTTCCATTGCGGAAAGTTTCCCTTCTTGTTTCGTCTCCTAGTGAGGCTACGATGATGCGGGTTGTAAGCATATGCTCTAGCCAACTGTTTATTATTTGATTGATCAACGGATTTGTCCTTTAAGTATGCATATTGATTTGGGCTGAGTTGCGGGCTTTTGATCCTCTCCAGTGTCTTTTGTAAGACTGATGTTAGGCTGATAGTTCTGTACCTCTTTGGCATCGATAAATCTTTCCCGGGTTCGGTAGGAACACCACCCTCACCTCCGGCTATTATGTTGGCCTGTATCTGAGATATAGACAACCCCTAAAGATGTTGACTAGGGATTTCTTTAGGGTGTCTAGTTCTATACCTTTTTGCAGAAAGTATTCCATCTTTGCCTGGTGATTTATATGGTGCTTTCGGTATCTTCCCATTTGGTCTCAACCCGAGTCAGTACGCTTTAAACTTTAAATTTAAGTCAAATGACAAATGAATGCTCTCCATAAACACTTAATTCCCGACTTGTGTTTTTCGAAGACACCCTCACAAACCATCCTCCAAACTTTTAGGACAAAACACACCCAATTGAATACATTTCCTGTCCTTATAGAAAATCACTTTCTCTTCTATTCAGATGTCCTTCGAATATTTATTCCCATTTAAATACACTCAAATGTTAGTATTCCACAACACATGCTAATTTAATTGAATTCGTTACCCTTTGTCATCGAAACAATGACATTGCTCATCAGTATTCTCTTTCAATTCCTGCGGAGAATAGACAAAAGAAGCAGGAAAAAAAAAACGAGAAATTCAAAAGCAAATAAACACGAATTCAAATTGGCAAACTAAATAATTTGCATTCCCACCTAAAATTCCTCCTCTCCCGTTCCACATACAGATACAACCGTATCGATTAGAACGCCGCGCGCAAAGCGGATAACTCAATTTGTTTCTGACGCAACTAGGCGAGCAAAGATAAAGGCTAAACAAAAACTCGACTATCATGAATGGGTTGTAGTGTAGTGTAAATATGTAAATCGACCTCAACACTATCCGGCCCGAAACTGATAGAAGGACAACACACACCGAACCAACGCCCCCATTGAATGGCAAAATCCGCAGACAAAGCTCTCATTCGTGTCAAAGGATTAATTGTCAAGCATTGTCGCAATTAATTAGTGTCGACTTACTGCGATGGGTTTCACATGAAAACAAAAAACTTTGTGTGAAATTCCAGATCGGAATCGATGGGGTATTCCATTCCAATTGCAAATTGCAATAATTTAACTAACCGCGTGTGGAAAGGACGATATTAGTACCTAGCTTATCTTTATGCCGATGAGGTAATGCGCTTTAGTTAGACGCTTGAAGCTTCTTAAACTAGTTTATTAGAATCAAATACCAAGATTTTTAGGTAGGAGTACCTAACCTCTATATATTAGGCCCCATTTTTTTTTTTTTTATGTTCTGATCTATATATATTTATTGTCTTTATAAGAATACTTTATTTACATATCAAAGTCATATTGTCATATTCTAATGATAATATTTTTATTTTTAGGTAAAACTGAAAATTTATTATATTTGTGCATATATACGTGAGTAAATCTCTTTCCTTTTTAAATATATTTAACAAATATTCTTATATTTATGCCTAGTTTGCTTATACATAATAATATAGGTATGTGGAAAAGCTACAATACGTCCGGAGCGGATCGTGTCGTACCTTATCCCTTACCTTAATACGTATATACATACATATGTACCTCTTTCTTAAGCCAATATACTTCCTTAATAAGGTTTTTTTTTTTCATTTCTTATAAATTAATTCCAAAACTCGAATTTTCTTAAAAAGTGGGCGTGGAAGTGGATGGATTTTGAGCGTTTTTCAGCACATACCGACTTTGTTCCTAAAAATTGATATTATTTAATGAAAATCAATGAAATTTTGTTTAAGAAAAACGCCCCTAAAAAGTGGGCGTGGCCATGTATGGCATGGTATTTGTAGAGCAAGTGAATAGAGTAATTTTGTTCGAGTTTAATATAAACATACTGAAAAAATGAGTTTTTCAAAAAGTGGGCGGGTAAGTTTGCGGATTAGTCAAAATTTTACAGTTTTATTGTCACTTTTTCAAGGACTTTGTATAAATTTCATCGATCTATTTCAAAGCATAAGGCTGGTGACACTCAAACGGATGGATGCATGGACGCACGGGTTTGGGCTTACACCACTGGCACAATATGTCATAATATGTCACTATTTAAGTCAGTAAATGTTAGTATCGGTTAATCAGTCTTGTATTGGTTATTATTAAAGGGACATAAAATTTAAAAATCCAACTCGATGATGCGCCTTCTGTAGCGAAAAGCATTTAAAATATTTACTGCTTCTTCTAAATTAGACACTCGTCTAGAAAGTGCAAGACATCTTCCCTCACTCTCAGATTGCAGAGGCTACACAAAATTGAAAGTTCAGGCTGGTAGGGTATACAATTTAGTCTGATTAGCTCCCTCTCATTCTTGAAATGGTCGATTAAGTTGTCGTTAAGGAAGTAAGTCTTATCCTGTAGGTTGTAATTCAATTGACTATAATCCAACCGGTGTTGTGAAGACCGAGCTTGAAAGTATATTTTTCATGCATAACAACTCACATTTTTTCAAGGTTAATGGAAAGGTTAAGGCCGCAGTCCGACGCGTGGCATCTCCATTCCTGGACTAGGTTTCCTCCTGTCATAATTATATGCATTAGTACTATTCCGGGTTGCCTTTCTTCTGTCATCATTACGACTTTCACCACGTAGTCAAGATGCATTCTTTAAGGTTTTTCAAAAACATTGGTGCTGACTGCGGACCCAGTTTCCAGATTTAACATGGGCGAGTTTATTGGCACTCGAAAGGTACGGTAGAAACTTCTTCGACAGGGTGGTATCCCCATACCTAAGCAGCGTATAAAAGTATTGAGGCGAAAGAACTTTTGCTTTGTTGAAACAGCGTTCCCAAATGGATGTCTCTGCTCGCCTAGCTTCAGCTAGTTTACCCTCAAGATGTTTTCTCATATTTAGAATGGTCGATATCTGGATTCCCAGGTATTAATGTATATTCCGGAACAATTACTACCGTTAACGCTTGATGTGTCCACTTTTCGTTGCGAGAACATCTGCCTCCACCTCCTCTGAATACCATCATTTTCGATTGCATCAAGTTCTTGCATTTGCAATAAGCGCCGAGTCTGTTCATCATAAGCTGCATGCCATCTATCGAATCGGAAAGGAAGACAATGTCGTATGCACTCAATTCGCGCGACTGAGCTCAATTCCTCTCCCTCCTTAATATAATTGATGAATAGTTAACCTTAAAACAGAATCGTACTCGAGATACTTCCGTGTTTCTCACCCATCGGTGTTTGAAACTCCTCAGATGTCTGTCTCTCCATCCCATACGTAGCTATGCAACGTTAATATCATACAATGCTTTTATAGGAATCCTATGCTTTTATGTGGAAGGGCAAATGAAGAATAATATTTTATGTATGAAAATCGGATGCTGTTACGTTTCAGTTCTCTATATCAAACAATTCACACTAAAAGACAATAAATATTAAACAATTTTGAGAACTTGTTGAATGAGCTACATACTCCTCTCCCAGTGATAAATTCATCAAAATGTCTAGCTCTAGGTGACTACGTCTAATACCACTGCTGATAGTAAGGTCATAGATTTGATTTGAGGTTTCTGTCGGTTCACACTGACCTGACTTCATGACAACCATTTTTGCTGTATGGCCTTGTCTTTGAAGCGGCATGTACTCCGCTACTTATGTCCTGTATCCCCTTGTGAGTCCTAGGGCTTCTACAATGCCTACGCGCCATCGTGTGCTGTTTCTGGAAATGTGCCTTAGCTCTCCTCAACTCTTTCCCAGTTGCCGTTTTTCCTTCTCCACTATTTTGTGCCAAGTACTCCTAAGACCTCGGCGTATTCTCCTATCCTGGGTAAGCGAGTTCTATTGCATCGCTTGGTTAGCTATGGACCTGTTATCCTTTCGGATAGTGTGATCACGAACATGACGCTGTCGATACCTTGGGGCAAATACATATATCCCCAAAAGGTACCTTCGTGAAGATTAGGCGAATAATGTGTAATACTAGAAAAACGCTGCTTTTTTGTTCTGTGAAAACAACTGTGTTCAAAGCTCCTAACTCAATAGACCAATTCAATGTTCATCTTGCCAATTCTGTTCTATGACGCTTATTGCTGGACTATAGTAAGAAAATGGGGCAAATGTTATCAATTTCGAGTGAAAAATACTTCGCCAGATATGAGTTAAAGATATCCTCTCATTCTCTTACTTTTTTTATGTACTTTGTCAGTTAAACCAGTTGCAAGTTCAGTTTACGTTTAAGCAGCATTTAAGCTCTTCTTGATTAAAGTCCTTAGAATGTTTCCTATCATCCATTTGAAAATCGATACTACATGTAATATTCCACATATTAATCACAGCCAGACCCATCAACACAGACCACTATTACTACCACGAGACACATAAAACGATAAAACCAAAGGATACACACTTCATCATAGAATCACTTTCGTAATTGGCTGTCGAAATCAATCAAAATTAACAACTTAAGTCCCAATAGCTCACAAAAAACCGATACGAGAGTATTTGTCAAAGTCATATTTATGTCAAAAGAGCTTTCGTGATAGTCAGTCTCACCAAAAGAAGGAAAAACCAATTCCTCATCTCATAAAGTCTCTACACACAAAAACGCCATTCCCCATTCTGACACGTGTGAAGGATTAATGGTTTCTCGTGAACCATCCACCTCGTAGTTGGAGCAAAAGTACACAGGTCATCATTAAAATTGAATTTAAATCTCTAGCTGATCGTAAAGTCTGTCTGTCCATTGGAATATAGCACAAATCCCTACGCTATGTTACCATCCGGTGTGCAGAGCCGCCTCGTGCCTAATTCTCGCGTACTGTATATCAAAATACCGAAAATCTAAACCACGAGGCATCGCGCACCAGGAACTTCCATTTATCTCGCAGTCTCTGTCTGCTGTGAGACCAAGCATCATAATCACCATTAACATCAGATAGGACGAACCACAAAAGCACCGGCAGCAGTTTCAACGCAGTCCATGCCACGAAAGCAGTCAATATTTCTCCTGCCACAATGGAAAGTAAATATTTTAACGATTGCATCCCCAGGAGATTATAATCGTTATGATACTATAACTCGTGGGCTGGATCACGAGGTGAGATAAGAGATTTGCAAAGATATTGTTAGGGTTTTGTGTTAATAGTGTTTTGGGTCTGAGACTTGATGGGGGTGGTTTTTTAGGGGGTGAGAGTAGATATGTCTTACTTTTGCCATTGGACTAGGAAGTGTGATTCCTGTTAGTCCTTTTTGCAAAAATTAAGAAATAAACTTTAAACTACTGATAGACAAACGCATTTCGGTGAGAATAATGCCCTTTAAAGGCCTCTCTCCAGACCTATTTCTTTCAAGATTCTCAGAAGGAGAAGTAGGTCCATGGTTCGCATATTCTCTGCTGATGTTTGGTGCTTGCCCAAATATTTCAAACTTTTATGGGAGGTGCTCCGGAGTTTCACATGACTCACTGCGGAATCTGGAAAAGGCTTCATTTGTCATACCAATGTCCTGTTAAGAAGCCGGTTAGGATGCGTAGATAATTCTAAGGTTATAGTATTCCCCGTAGTTCCTTAGCTTGTCTTAGGCCTGTAGTATTGTTCCAGGTTCTTGCCCTGTCTTCTTCCTCCGTCCTCCTGACTTTTTTCCGAATAGTGAGATTCTTATTCAGGTCCAGTGAACGATACTAAATCTCCTTGTCTTCATTACCTTTGATCTCGACGTGTCCAAGGATTCAGCAGAGTGTAAATTTGTTACTCATTTCTAGTTCATTAAGTTTTTGAAGGCATTCCCATACAAGCTTCGATTTAATGATATAGGAAAAGAATCAAGCGCTTTATTGGCTGCTGAACTGTCTGACAATCTTGCTATTTCGCAGTTTAAGCTTTAAAGATCCTGGTACTCTTGCCCATGGGTTCTGAATGTTGTTACTCAGCTTTATGCAAACGTTTTTCACCAAATAGCGAACTGTAACATCGTCATCATTTTTATCAACAAAAAATGCGATAAAATCACTTTTAATGGACGTAATGAATTTTCTTAAATTACATGTGGTGACAAAGTTATTGAGCCAAAAATGATGTCATCCTTGAAGATGATTTTCCAATGAAATTCAAGGCTTTCTTCAAACTCTGCAGAGAGGCTTCAGATCATCAGTTATCTTATTTGATTTTGTAGTGGGGCCAAGTTCTTTATAAAAAAAATTCGCCACAATCTAGACTAAAAGATTAGCAATTCTAATGTTGAACAGCACGCGCTGTCTCGATCGACTCAGAATTTTAGTAGTATTTTTTTCATTACTCAATCGTTGTCCTTCCCTGAATATATTTATAATGAGTCCTCAATTTCAGGTACATGTACACACCTTCTCATAATCTCTGTTCGTCTACTACAACGCAAATTTCTTATGTAAAAGAGGAGGTCGGCTATTTCGTGACGATTTTCAAGAGACTGCAGATTGAACGGAGTAGGGAGGCAGACTAAAACTGTCCAACCCAAGGAAGACCACGTAGGGCGAAACATAAAAACCTGCCTTGGACAGCTTCAATAAGTCTGACGTGTACAGCATAGTGGGGGGGACCATGCTTCCAATCCATATGTGGTGGTGAAAGGCATTTGCGGGAGTATGTAATTGATTCACATAAAGAATCAGATAAAGAATCTATTTAGGTCGGAAGTATAGGATATGATTTTATAGATTTTCATGTCATCGGCATAGACGAAGAGATCGGAGTGTTTGATAAAGCTAGGATAGAAAATAAAGGACCCAGGTGGCTGCCTTGGGGAAAGCCTGATGAGTCTATAAAGGGTTTAGAGACAGTAGATCTAAACATAACCTCATATTGATGGTTCTCTAGGTATGATTGGATTCGGTTGATAAACCTTTTTTAGTAATCTAGAAGAGGTTAGATCATGGAACCAAATGAAGGATCTACTCAATTGCTGTAGGTCAATTAAGTGGTTGGGCGACACAGTTTAGGTTTTTTTTCTGCCGTTTGGCCTCACTATACAGATCGCGATGGGCCTATTATTTCTATAATAACATCATGATATATAACTGTAGGTGTCTTCTGTATGTGCAGAAATGTATACCACGCACAACACGTACAATTGTGAGACTCCAGACCTCGGTACCCCACTAAAAGTGCAAAACATTTCAGAAAGGTTTCCCGGTTGTTTCCCATTTGCTTCTGAAATGTAAAATAACACAACGAACCCACAACTCAAAAGATGAATAGATACATTATTCATTAAAGCTAGATATTTCCCTTACTTTCTTCCAAATAATCTAAACGGGTATAGGCAAATACATGCTTGAATTCATCGAACAATGTTTTCCTTTCTTTGCCAGTTTTTGAGGTCCTTTAAGCCCCCATTTTGTTTGCGGAAGAAAAAACTCTACAATTGTTGAAATATTAAAAAATTCATTCCATTTCTCATCCTCCGGGATGGGGCTCAACAAAACACAGGAATTAAACTGACTTGGTATTGAAATTTGAAAAAACAAAATAAAAAATAATAATAGAGACCAACGCGAGTACAAAATCTTCCAATCTACTAATGAACCGTATAGTCTTTGTAATTTATAATTTAAGCTGTTTTTCAGAAGACCGCTTTCACATCCATGCATTCAACCATCGCGCCGCATCGCTACCCCGCGCCAACATCACAACAACGAACAACAGAAGCGTATTTTTCTAGGTCATTGGGCGGAATAAGCTCCACAATACAATGAGTTCTCGTCATTCTTCTCCTACACATATGTACACAGGATGGGGGGCGAAAAGTTGAGCTCTATTGTATTCCGTTTTCCCATTCAAATGGAGCGGGGGAAAGGTCGAAAATGTTTTAGCGTTCTTCTATGAGCAAAGTCCTCCCAAGAGAGATAAAAAAAAAAACTTAACAAGATTCCAAAAACTAGGATACAACTAGGGAAAATAACAATATGCAGAGCCAAATGTATCTCATGGATGGTTTGTGTTTTTGTTTATCTTTTTACAAGTTCAAGCCTGGCAGCGCCGCCAGAACGGAAAAGGCTCCTCCTCCTACTCCCTCTAACACACGTGTCTTTTATTCGGAATCAATTATTTAGGAAAATCGCTTGGCATTCTTTTCACCCCCCGATATCAACACGTTTTGTACATTTTAGCGTACACATTCTTTATTCTTGGCTTCATCTTTAATTAATACGATATAGTACATAGAGGAGATCCTTTTTTTTGTTTTTTTGAGACTTGTGAAAGCTAAATAGGATTCTAGAGAAAACGAAGATGTATTACAGTTTGGTTCGGAAGAGAAGTTGATGTTTTAATAAAAATAGGTTTTCTACTGATAAATAAGTCTTTAGAATGAGTTGAACAGCCTGAGCAACAGAAGTGATACACTTGGAAGGATTGCAAGGATTTAAAGTAAAGGAGTTTTAAATTTCATTGTGAATTGGCAGAGAACAGAAAGAGTGGCACATTTTAAGTTTTCTTCTTCCAAACACTAAATGACTTTCAAGAATTTGTTACTCATTGCTCACATTTCGAAACCAAGAAATAGCCATTTTACAAGTAAAGTACCGTTATACAGTTGTCAAAACCATTGTTTACCAGCCAATCACACTTGTCTAGAAAAAAATTCGAATATGATTTTTATTCACAATCGCTGGAACCGTTTTCGAATAAGTCCAATGTGTAAAATACCGATCATAATAGCAGAAAAATTTCTGCATTCCCTCAAATTGTGAAATATGTAGTCTGAACCAAATGGGTCCACAAGTTTAAGCTGCATTCTTCTGTAAAATTCTGATATTCATTTCCGTACCTGGAAATCATTATTAAAACTATTTTGCTGGTGTTTGCACTTGCATGTAAGTCGTTATTTTATTGTGTAAAAAACTACTCTGAAAGTACTCTCGAAGCCCTATCGTGAATAAAATTTCTCTCCTAATTTTTCGTATTTTGAAAAAAATTCTCCTGAGTGAAAACAAAATAAACACCAATGTAATTGCTTGAATTTTGTTTTCAAATTTCTTATAAAGATTCCAAAACGGGGAATTTTCTCAAAAATTAGGCGTGGAAAGGAGCCGATTTTGAATATTTTCTAACACATACCGACTTTTTGCCTCAGAATTGATAATAATTGAGGAAAATCAAAGACAAAATGGTTTTTAAGGAAAAACTCTTTTAAAAATGGGCGTGGCCTTACATAAACTATAAAAGATTTATAGATTAAATGAATGTCAACAAATGTCCTTAAATAAGTTTTTACGAGTTATAAGTAAATATGCTGGAAAAAGTTAATTTTTTCGAAAAATGGGCGTGTCAGTAGGTGGATTGTTAAAATGTTTATAATTATATTGCTTAAATTTTCAAAAACTTTACCCATCAAGCTCAAAATTTAAAATTCAATAACTTGTGAGACTGACGGACGGACAGGCGTGGCTTACTGTAGGTCTCTTCTGTATGTGCAGAAACGTACACCACAGACAATGCATACAGTTGTGAGAAGGTTTAACAGTACTTTTCAGTGCTTTCAGGTACTTTTAAGTACTTCCTGGTACTTTTCAGTACTTCCTGGTACTTTTAAGTACTTCCTGGTACTTTTAAGTACTTCCTGGTACTTTTAAGTACTTCCTGGTACTTTCTAGTACCTTTTCAATACTATCTAGTACTTTCTAGTACCTTTTCAGTACTTTTTAGTACTTTTTTTAATTTTTAAAAATCCAAAAGTACTAAAAAAGGTAGTAGAAAGTACTAGAAAGTACTTTTTCACTACTTTTCGGCATTTTCTAGTACTTTCTAGTACTTTCTACTACCTTTTTTAGTACTTTTGGATTTTTAAAATTTAAAAAAAGTACTAGAAAGTACTAGATAGTATTAAAAGGTACTATAAAGTACTATATAGTATTGATAAAGTACCTACCTTTTCAGTAGGTACTCTTTAGTTTTTGTAGTACTTTTCAGTACTTTTGAATATTTTTTTCGTACTTTTGCACGTACTGCTCAGTATTTTATTCCATACTGTTCAGTACTGCTTAGTACTTTTCATTTTTAATACTCTGCATTAGTTTTGAGTACTTTTCAGTACTTTCATGTCAGCCAACCTTCGCACTTACGGCAAAGTTTGCAGAGAAATGCTCCCCCTTGATTCTCATTTCTGGATGAGGAAACTGGGTTACCCAAGCTTAAGTGAATGTATTTTCGAATATGAATCCATAGTGCAATAACAAAGTTCCAAAAATTCATTACCTCAGAATCACTGTTTGGATCGACTAATATTGAGGTAAAGTATTTTCGGTTTTGGTGATTTCTACTGAACCGAAAAATTGCCTATCCGACGATAGCCCATATAACAAAGCTATAAGCATTCGTAGTCCTGTACGAGAATGCCCCGTTTAAGGCGGGGCAGGATACAATTCATGCCGCGTCTAAACTCGTGTCGGATATCCAATGGAACAAAAGTAAGAAAGTAAATCCTCTACCATCGTAATGTCAGAATTGATTAATATCCCGAGTTCGAATTTTTGCACGAATCCAATGCAAGTAAAAAAGCGAACTACTCCGTACCTTTTCTTGCAATCCCCACGGTAAAACCACTCTGACTGTTTTTTTCTTCGGGTATCTTGTAACAATAAAACGCAGAGAAACATGATTAAATATTAAGTGAGATGTTTTATTTTCTTGTTTTCGTAGGGTCTATTGGATAATGTTATAATGACATTTCTGGTAGAATGATTATTTGCTGTCAGGTTTACTTCTTTTCATTCATTGTTGGCGGCTGTTTTATACCTTTGTTTGACCTTTTTTTTTTTGAGGAGAAGCCCAACAAAAAAACATATTTCAAGGAAACCCTAAACCACAAAAAGGAGTTATAAATAATTTAATTTGTTTGTTAATCATGCTTTGTCTCGCTAAGTAGCCATTGCTGCGATGTGATGTGAAGAAAGACGTTGAATGCGTCTTGACCTTAAAGCAGAAATTTTGGGGTTGATTTGAGAATTGATTTTCTTTTTTCTTTTATGTTTTGTTGAGAGGTTGTTGTAATCACAGTTGAAAGGTCAAACATTTTTTTTTTTTTTTTTTTTTTTTTTATTTTTTTTTTTTTCCATCACAGAGCACACAGAACACTACGTTCTCTCGGTGTATACTCTCAGTATCGCTTTACACAGCAGATGTTTGCTGCGCGACTAAGGATCATCTACCGATTTTGCATCTCATAGACTACTTCAAATAAAATATATATGTATGTATTAATCAAAAATCAATGCATAGACGCAGTTTTTAAATTCTGATCGAGATAAGCTCAAATCAATTTTGTTGCAAACCTCATTAAACGTGCAAATGCATCTTGTAACTGGCTCATTACAACCATAATTGGTTCTGTGCCTTCTATAGTAAAGTAAATTTCTCACCCGAAGAGATCTCTGGGGAGCATATATATTCATGAGAAAAACCAACTCTGGTGAATTTATATGATAATTAATTATATCACGGATAAACATGACCGAAGTTGCCTTACGCCTGAAACTTAAGGTTTGCAAGCCAATCATTTTGCATCTTTCGTCATAATTCGGAAGTTCCTCAAACATATTCAATTTACGAATAGCATATCTCGTGAAATTCTTTTGAACTCTTTCAAATCTAAGATCATGAACATCACAAGGGGAATCCCATATAATGGAGGAATATTCTAAATAAGGTCTGACCAATGAGCAATAAACAGATTTAATACTACTTACATCTCGAAAGTCCCTACTATTCCGTTTGAGAAATCCTAACATAGAGTTAGATTTGGCAATGGTGTAATCATAATGCAATGAGAAGTTCAGTTTAGAGTCAAATATTACTCCGAGATCTTTGACTTCATCAAGTCGAACAAGCATAAAATCATTAATAAAATAATCATAAATAAGCGGCATTGAAATACGGTGAGCTGTAAAAATTTTGCATTTAGAAATATTTAACTCTAATGCATTATGTTTACACCACTCCGATAACCGGTATATATCCGACTGAAAACGAATGCAGTCGGTTATATTATTTATACGTGAAAATAACTTCAAATCATCCGCGAATGTTAAAACTTCACAGAAATTGAATATTTCGTGAACATCATTTAAAAACAAAATGAATAACAACGGGCCCAGATGACTACCTTGTGGTACTCCAGAGGTTACTTTTATTACCCGAGATGTAAAACTCTCAACCTTTACCAATTGCTTTCTGTCACTTAAATAATTGGAAAACCACTCCAGCATAGAAGAGTGAAAACCCAATGATTTAAGCTTAGCCAAAAGCAAAGTGTGATGGACTCTATCAAAAGCCTTCGTAAAATCAGTGTAAAGTACATCAACTTGTAAACGATTTTCTAAACTGTCAAATATATAATTAGTTAATAATGCCAAATTAGTGGCACATGACCTACCTCGAACGAAGCCATGTTGTTTAGTGGAAATAATTTCCTTAACCGCGAAAAAAAGCTTATCCTTTACAATGCTTTCAAATAATTTTGGTATCGAAGAAAGCTTTGATACAGGCCGATAGTTCTCAACATTTTGTCTCAAACCGCTTTTATAAATTGGTGTAATAAAGGAATATTTCCATTCACTAAGAAACTCTCCAGTTGCAAGCGACTGGTTGAAAATGATTTTAAGAGGATAATAGACGGCAAATAAACACTTTTTTAAAATAACAGCTGGAACACCATCAGGGCCCGGGGCGCTATTCAATTTAATATTCCGTAATGCCTCTATGATATCATCATTAGAGAACTGCAATACGCCTATATCCAAAACCTCGGCAATATTAGCGTAATGGTTTGTCGTTGAACGGACTTGAGAGCCATTATAAACCGACTCAAAAAAGTTGGCAAATAAGTCACAAGTTCCTTTCAGATCAGTTGAACTCACATTTTCGAATTCCATAACATTAGGCAAGCCTGAGTTATTTCTTTTTGAATTAATGTAATTCCAAAATGACTTCCCATCACTCTTTACCGAAGACTCTACCGACATGACATATTGTTTATATAAGAACCTATTCAAGAACTCATATTCTCTTCTTAATCTCAAAAAATTTTCACGATTTAAGCTAGTTTTATTTAAAATATAAATAGAATATGCTTTTCGCTTTACATTACGCAAATTAACCAATCTTTTATTTGACCAAGGAATTCTATACCGATTATTGCGACGCGTTTTAGGTACAAATAATTCAAAACCAGAATTCATTTTTTCCATAAATACATCATAATTACCTTTTAAATTGGGGGAATCCAATAAAACATCCCAATTAAAACTATTTATATAATCCTTCAGTGCAACAAAATTGGTTTTCGCAAAGTTGTAAGAAAACGTAGCAACATTATTATTATTTTTACCGTAACTAAAAAATTTAAATTCTAAAAGTAAAGCTTTATGATGAATCTTATTGGAATCAATAAGATCCAAGGCTTCAGAGATATTAAAGTTAAATTCATTATTTAAAAATATTAAATCTAAAATTCTATTTAAACTATTCCGAATATTATTTATTTGAAATAAGTCCAAAGATAGAAGCCCGTCAATAATCAAACGCTCCCATTCATGATTAACATTAAAAGGGATTAAATTTTCATCACCATCCACATTCCTCCAAGTAACATCACCAATATTGAAGTCTCCCAAAACACAAGGTAATTGAGAGCCTTCAAGACGAGTAACGACACTACTAATGTTATCAATGTGTTTTTCATACACACTGGTCACACTATCAGGCGGAACGTAGGAGAAAAAATAAACAATTGATTATGAACATTATCAGCAAAATCAATACACACACATATCTGTTCCACGTCAACCGTTTGATGCTCTAACGCAATCCTCCGGCTGAGAAATCGAGATGAGACAGCTATTAAAACTCCCCCACCTAGCTCCTCACTAGATCTACATCGATCATTCCGGTAAACTACATACGACCGGTCAAAGATTTCTGCCGAAAAGATGTGTGGGTGTAGCCAAGTCTCTGTTAAAACAATAATATCATACCGGTGGTCAGAGAGCGCAATATAAATCTCTTTCAATTTTGTTCTCATACCGCCAATATTTTGATAATAGAGAGAATAATTAACGGAGGTGCTTGGTTGTCGCAGCTGATCATTGTTTATGTTTTGATCTTTGCGACGGGTAAAGCAACTCCGTTTTTTTTTAAGAATTTCTTTATACGAATACCCAACGGCCAATTTGAGGGATCCAAAGCGCGCGCGTAGGATTCTTCGGGTAAAGTAATTTTAAAATTAACGAAACGTAAATTGGTTAAATCAGCCGATGATTTAACCAATTTAATGCAACTCACTTACCCGCTCGGTATGGCGAGTTTCGAAGTTAAATAATCTTTCACCGCACTCTCCGTAGTGTCAACACGGAAGCCACCAGCATGTAATTCCCTCACTGGAGATGCTACAAAGATGGGGGCTGCCGTATCATTCCCTACAATACCTTTGTTTTTCTTTGCGCGTTTGGTATTTTTCCGAGGTTTTTTGCGCGAAACCTTACTCGAACTCTCACCGGCATTGTTATTTACAACGGGCGAATTTTCACGAACCGGTGTTGGTGTAACCGCTTGTTCGATCACATCAGTTACGGCGGGATTCAATTTAACCGTAGAAATGTTACCGGCACAATTACTGGAAAAACACTTCTTTAGTTCGCGTATTTCCGATTTAACCAAGCTTAATTCATTAGTTAATGAACTAAGCTTAGTTAACAACCCCAAAAATGGCACATTGCTGCAGATCTTGCACTTATAGCAAACACCATCTGTGGATCCTATGAGCCGGAGGGCCGCCTCTGACAGATTCACACACTGGGTGTGAAATTTTCTGCAGCAAAACCCTCCGCAGCTCACAAACCCAGCAGACAAAATGCCAGTGTTGCATTCACCACAATTTTCAACCATTTTTAGACTAAAAATCGTAATAAATTGTATAAATTAGAAACAAAATAAAAAATAAAAAAAAACTTTTTAACTCGAACGATGTTTATAATTCAACGGACCAATGTCGAATGACATAAGATTTTAATGCTCAAAAATAAGTCCTCTTATATGAAAAAGTAGTGAATTGGAGCTGCTGCTTGACCCACCTAGTGTAGCACCTTTAGCTCCTGTTTAAAAAGCATTTTGGCGTTCCATTAAAGCGCCATAAAAGCGTGCCTCGGTTCTTCGTTTTGGCATTTTCGCGCCAGAGATCAAAACTTTATGACCTTACGCGAACAAATGTCGCACAGATAAACGGATATACATTTTCGCATCTCGTAAATTCAATCGCAATGTCCTGCTATCCTTCGTGCCTTAAAATATCGAGATTCCATTCGCTTGGTTCGTTAAGTCCGTCTTCAACGGTCGTTTCGTACGATTTATATTTTCACAATCAGCTGCGGCACAATAACCGTAAAAAACAAGACAAATAAACTTAAGTAGAAAAGTTCTACGTTCAATAAATAGCGGAATATAGCGCGACCAGATCCTTAATTCTTCGTGTTTCCACAAAGTTTTTTTTTTTTTTTTTTTGGATTCTAAGGAACGCCTCCGCTAAGTATTTCGAAGAAGAGAATCCTTCGAATGGGAGCCAATTAAATGGGAATTAAGTGAAAAAGGAAGAAATATTTAGCCAAAAGGGAATGTCAAAATAAATTTGAAAATAAACGGTCCGAACGATACGACATCGTTGACATCATTGACGACAGGCTAAATGTGTTTTCCTTGTCATTTTAGCAAAACACAGATGTTGCTCGGCGACGACGACGACGACGACGCGACGTGGTGGTGGTTACTGTGGCGGCATTTTCCTGTCAAAGACACCAAGAGGCGTCCTATGAAATTAGCTCATCTCGTTATGCATGGAATGGGCTGAAGGCTGAAGGCTGAAGGCATGGTTATGGTGTTTGTTTTCCTTTTTAAAAAAAAAGAAAGAAGAGGGGCAAGTTGTTGCGGATGAATGTCAGAACAATTTATGACACTCATTCTGACAATTGACAGATTGATTTTCAAATTTGGCAGCCGTGCGTCGAGGCACATCGTTTTTAACGGGATGGAAATAATTTCTCAAGGAATTTTGTTGTTTATGCGTGCCGGCTTATGTTTGGTTGTTTGTTTCGTTAATGAGGGGGAATTCCAGAGAATTATGTTAGAGCGTCGTCGATGATATGGTAAAAATGTGACTTGTTTATCGGTACTTAATTTGTTTGATCCAAAAAATGTTTGAAAATAAAATCATGACAACAAGTGTGGAGATTGTGTTTATGCATTAAATTGTGCGTAGTTATTGAAATATGTAAAGCAGGAGGCAAAAGTCAAGGAAGTGCTATAAAAGATTTTTTTTTTTCATACCATACCGGGAAGAGTTGCCGAGCTTGCAGTTGAACTTTGCTTGACAATACAACGAGGCATGTAAACAAAAGTAAAACAAATTCAAAGACATTCTTAGCTGCAACGTTGGGCTCCATGCGCTCTACATCTTAGTCGCTGTGTGCGCAATCTTTAGGCTTCTTCTTCCTTGTATAGGGCGTATAGAGTTCGGAATTGTACCTTCCTCTCTGCTCGCTATCTATGCAGCCAGTGTCAAAGATCACTTGAAGAATTCGTCTACCGTGGCATTCGTAAGTTTTTTTTAATATTTGCCATAGGTCATTTGGTCAATGATGGACTTTCCACACGGCAGACAGGTTCTTACGTATATATGCGATGCGGAAAATACTTATTTATACCTCTATAGACGACGCAGTTCAGAGTATCTCCTTTCTTGAGGATCGGGCAAGGTTCCATTAATCAGGCATACTTTCTTTCGACCAGATTTCGTAGACAAGGTGGTACATGCTCTTTACCAGCTCATCTGATCCTGCCTAGAAATGTTCGAGGGCAAGGCCTTCGGTTCCAGCTGATTTGTTGAGTTGAGCTTAGATATCGCTTTCCTCACTTCATTCTAAACGGATTGACGAGAATCTTGCCTATCATCGTGAACTGTTTCTGTGTGAAAGCGGAATATTGGTCAACATCGCTGTTTAACAGTCTGTAGAAGTGTGCCTTCCATATCCTCTGCACAGACTGATTCTACTACTATATTTCTGATTTCATCCCTCAGGCTTTTGCTGTGGCTTCGAAACCCTGGCATGTTTTCTTTACCTTTTGGTAATATTTTTGATCATCATTCTTGAAATCCATCTGATCATTGAGATCACGAGTTCTCTAATCCTTCTGTACAGCTTGAATTCCTCACCAATCCAGGGGTTACGTAGAGTGGTGGCTGAGAGAAACACAGTATATCAGAGGCATCATCTCTTATGGTTTGGTAGCAACGCTGCCACTGGTTTGGACCTTGGTCTTAGTATATACGCAAAGAATAGAGTCCAGAGTCATCAAACCAGGGCAGCTAATCGAAGCCTTCGAAATGTGAAATTAAGTGTTCAGGAATTCTTCTACGTGTACCATAAAATGGAAGCTTTAAATCATTGACTTGGCGCATTGGTCTGGGTAATAGTAGTGTGCAATTTTTTCTCACTAAATAACACCTCCTGGCGTTATGAGTCTTTCTTCAAAGTAAATCGTGAAGGTTCCTACCATTCCAGAAACCAATTGTTTTCAGTGTCCAAATACCCTCACTGTTATCCGTTTCGAAGCAATTTTTGTTTTAGGATTGAGTCTCACACTCGCCACTTCCAAACAAATGACAGTACAATAAGGTGGGAGTAGGTTTTCGGCTGCAGTGGATGTTATTTAGTGGGCCAATACTTATTGGGAGATGTTGCTCTTTGGGTAGCCGTTTGTTCCCACTTCCGGGCTTAATAATTCGGGTTGATTTTTATATAGGTAGTTCGTACAGTTAGTGTGATGAAGATACACTGAGACTAGATTGATGTCAATGAAACTAGACGATATGTTACAGAAAACAAAAGCAAATTTGTATACCTTTGCACTCCAAGTGGGTTAAGGTCTCCTTGAACTTGTACGGCGCCACCTGCTGCCAGGAGGCCATCTATTGCGTCGTTCCTCAGTATTCGATTCGAAGACTCTGTGGGGTTTACATGTCCTATGCATCTCAGGCGGCCAATATGCAATTCTTTGACTTATCGACTCCAAAATTCATCAACGCAAATGGGCAGATCTTACGAAGCATTTCTCTCGAAACGACCAAGAAAAGCACAAATGGAATGATCACTGTCCTAGTGATCAACAATGGTTGGCAAGGATTATTCTTCGCTTGATTTCTACGTTAGTATCATTGTCAGAGTTAATAGCAGAGCCAAGGTTGACAAAGTCTCTTACTACCTCGAAGTTGTAGCTGCCCACTGTAACGTTTTGTGCAATTTATCTGTGTTGATTGTCCTTTCTTATTTACATCATATAAAGGGTCCGCCAAATAACTTTTTGTTTTGAATATTTTCTCAAATTTCTTTTTTTATTTGAAAGTACAATCGTTCCGGTTAATAATGAGAATAATTTCATTCAAATGACTGCCTCGGCTGGCCATGCAGTAGCCTACACGATCGGTCCAATTTTTAAGCACATTATCGATTGTGTGCAGCTGTATTTCACCAATGGCTTCACGAATATTGTGCCTTAAAGCGTTAATTGTCTCTGGCTTATCGGCGTAACACTTATCTTTTATGGCACCCCACAAATAATAGTCCAACGGTGTCAAATCGCAGCTCCGAGGTGGCCAAACGACATCAGCTCTGCGGCTGATAATGCGATCCTTAAAAACAGGGCGCACAACATCGAGTGTAACTTCGGCTGTGTGGCACGAAGCGCCGTCCTGTTGAAACCAAATGTTGCCAATATCCTCCTCTTCAATTTTTGTGGAACAAAAATTCGTTCAACATGGCCCGATAACGATCGCCATTGACTGTAACGGCCACTTCTTGCTCATTTTCGAGGGAAAATGGCCCAATTATGTCTCTGGACCAAAATCCGCACCAAACAGTGACTCGTTTTGGGTGTATCGGCTTTTCAATGTACGCGTTTCACAAGACAACGCACATACGGAGCTGACGGTGCTTCTCTTCTTCCAAAATCCGTACGCAATTTTCGCACACATTGTGCAACATTACCATGATTTTCAAAGTAATGTCGCAATATTTCCCAGCGTTGTTCATGCGTATACACAACCATATTCGATCAGCGGAAGGATAAAACTAATTATCTGTCAAATCAGACATGAGCTAAGTGTTACCATTCACGAAATAAGCACTAGTTGAAAGAAAAAAACGTTAGATGGCGGACACCTCACTTGTCCCTGCACTCGTTTATCGGTAAGCCCATTTTGGCCGCTCCTAATTCAATGCTGCCTAACGTACCGGTGACAGGCGGGACAGCTGAATTTTTCCAATTTGTACTGATCGTCTATGCATCAAAAGTCCATTCACATTGATCTAAATGAGCTATTGGCACTGTCTGTCAACAAGGACACCTATTAACACAAGTGACTATGCCCTTAGTCGCTCGATATGTCCAATGTTTAAGTTAGTAGATAGTTAACTTCAAATCGTTTGAAAGATATGTTTTTTTCTTCAGCAGCTAGTTAATTATCTCACTTTTCGAAGAGTTCCAAGCAAGTCATAAATATCCCATTTATACATTGGATCAGTTAAGTCATCTGCCAGGCGTAACTCCAACGTATTAAGTCTTTATATGATGAGATAAATTTATGATGAACTAAATGTCTAATTTCCTGTATTTTCTATTTTTTTTTCTAATACATAATTGCATGCATGTACAGATTTGTAACGTTCTATTCTCAACCACACTGTAAAGGACACAATAACAAAAACTACCACCCTGATTTCATTTTACTAACAAACCCGGAGGATTATCTTTTTGGTAAATGTATAAATTTCACGGACACACAGATATCCTTTTTACGCCGGCGCCAGCACAAACCCCATCGAACAAAAACGAAAAAAAAACAAATTCTGAAAAATTCGTAAAATAATGTTTAAAGCCTCTTAAACTTCTCAAAAAGGTATACAATTCTCTGCCATCATACCCATGAGCTAGGCACAATTTTGTTGGACCTTTTTCAGCAGATTAAACATTCCCACCAAGGACATCGACTGAAAACGAGAACGAGAAAGGGAACGATATCTCTCTGTTCTATGGATGGTTGTTCAGTTTTTTTTTTTTTTTCATATTTCTATTTCTAGAATGACCTATTTTAATATCTTTAGTAAATACGAATCCTATGTTTTTGTATCTCTGATGAATTGCTGTGGTTTTACCTGACTTCTTAGAGGCTATACACCTTAAGATAGCCATAGAGTATAGTTTCTTTTCTGATGACCTTAGGAGATTTAATTTCATTACTATGCTTTTTGTCGGTGGTGACCTTCACCTCAGCAAAAGAGAAACAGAGAGACAATTTAATCCCTTGAAAAGCTCTCTTTGGCATTTGAGTGTGCTTTGGTTTGCCTTTGTGGTAGATTGAAGATATTTTTTTTTTTTTAATTTTTTCGGTTTTAATTTACTTATGGAAATATTCCTTTAACAGATTACTTTAACAAAGTAAATTCTCTTGTGAGAGGATGTAGCGGAAGCGGAAGTAAACTACATAAGCAACAATAGTCGAAAGTGAAGGCTAAGAAAAAGTTAAGGGGGTGGAAAAACAATTATGTTCCTTGGATTTTAGTTTTGCGGGTCGATGAGTATTCAAAAATGCGAAAATATTATCAGATTTCGGGGAGACTTGAGTGAAGAATAAATATAACGTTTCCGTAACGCAAACGAATAGAAAGTTTTCCAAAATGTTTGACGAATTCAACCTTACCTATTATAAGTTCCAAATTGAAATACAATGCCCTTTTCATCTGTATGAAAACAGCAGTAAAGAAGTCAAGATGCACTCGCTATACGTCACGATATACATCACATAAAAATATAGGTTGACAACGGTACAAAGATAAGCGAGTGTTTCTATCACGGGCGCTTTGCGTACCACACCCACTGTAGCACTTGAAATGTGCTTAGACCTTCTGCCGCTCGACTTTCAAATACAACTTCAGGCGGGAAGAAGTGCGCTTCGACTCAGAAACATAGGATTCTTTAAGGGTAGTACCATAGAGCACAGCTCAATTCACGATCCGCGAGACTCAGTAGAAATAGGAAATAGGTACTTGGACACTGTGATAATGCGCCAATAGACTGGTTAAAAAAGCTGCGGCACTCCCATCAGGGAACGTCATCAACAGCATCAGGACACCTCTGTGTGTTGCCAGGGAAGTATTATCAATTTACCATCAAGATTAGAGGAAATCATGGACATTGTCTTTTGAGAAGGCACGCCAGTAGGATCTACACGCTTCAGAAGATATCACGCACACACTGTGCAGCCCAATTCGGGATATCGCCTAAACTCTTACCATGTGTCAAATGAATAAAAAATCAAAACAAAAAAACACCACAGCAGAATTTATGCATCGCTGTTGTAAAGCAATGTTCATGAAATTAAAATGTCCAGTGGAGACGGGTAATTTGCAGACAAGACATACTTCATGAAATAAATGTCTGAATTTTGTTCAAGATGTCCCTGGTGTTCAGTTGACAGCGGTTGTCAGTTCGACTTCAGAACTGAACGAATATATTTGAGATGTAAAAATTTTAATTTTTTTATTTTTATTTTCTAAAGAATTAAGTTTTCAAAGGGGCATATATGTATATCCTTTGTTGTTTGTACCTGCCAGAGACCTGCAGCAAGTGAATCGACTTGTGAGCCATTCGAAATATTCACCGCTTTTAAAGTGTTTACTCACATTCATACTCATTCACAAAAAGTATTTGCTGAGCTCCCATTTTGTTACCTCTCATAAAACGAATCTGAAGCAAGCTCCCATTCACATTAATTTCAAGAAAATGATTCTCTATCCTTAAACTTTATTGTCTGACACTGTACTTGGAAAAAAGGCAATGAATATTTCCAGTGGATCGTGAAGTGCTCTTTGTTTTTGCTTCTATTTTGTCATAAAGGTCGCCTTTGTTGTTTGTACCATTCGGAGGCTAGTGCATCATTTGTACTTTGCTGCTTTTGTGAATACACTGAGTGAGTGAATACTTTGAATGTGAGCCACTCAAGTATTCATGAATACCAACACCATGATGATTCGTTTTCATTTCCTCGTTCGTTTTCTGTGTTTGTGAGAATGTGAAAGGCTCGTTTTTTAGCGAATGATACACAACGGCAAGTGAATAGTTTCATGCAGTTGTCTGGTACATACCCATACAACGTATGCTATTTACGAAATGCTGTGTCTTGTAGAAATTTGCTAGAACAGCTACTTATCCAAATGGAACCATCTATGCTTTGATGGTTTGGTGCACATTCCCCACACTCGGATTTAAAGACATTTGGTGAGCATTCCATTGATAGACCTGCATAGAAACAAATTCGTTGATTTTCGTTTGGTCCTTGAAACCGTTTAACGGTCTTTCGCAACAATATTGATTTAAACGTCACCATTTATCACTCACTTCTCTATCTGTAGATCTCTTAATCAATCTTGCATTGCGAGCGAGTCGCGTCCTGATTACTTAAATTCCCACATCCAGTACCAAGGATACGTTCGGATATTTCTCTCGGGCGTGTGGTGGTGTGATACGTATCCACTTGTATACGTTACATGCGCTGTGTAGTGTACACGGTATTTATTTCTTTTTTGTTTTTCTCGCTTTTTTTCTTGTGATATATCTCCACATCTACGTAATTATTCACTTACAATTAATCCCACTTGTGATTTCTACTTCGCACTTGGTCTCATTTAAATATGTGGGTCGTGCATAGATATTCCCCACTGGCATAGATACGAGTATCTGAAGCATCTGCACACACAATCTAACCACCCTCGCACAAGGGTATGCAAGCAAAGCAACAGCGGCAAAAAGCTCAAATGGTGTATAAATGGTTCTAGATAGACTGAAGCACTAAAGGTATTTAAAGACATGTACACACAGTTGAAATGGAAAATTACAGATTCGCCAAATACTCATCTTGTTTTTTTGCCCCACTTTGGTGCACATTTTATGGATATAATTGTGCAAATATCCTAGCCACGTCCTTGTGCACACTCGCGGGCGCAGACGATAAAAATAACTGTTACACTTATTCGTCGTTTTATGCGGCATTCTAGTGTTTGTATTTTACAGTGGATAACGAGAATGATTAAGCACGAAACGTCATCTAACGATGATGATGACGAGGACAACGACTGCGATGAAGATAATGGGCCACCAACCAACGATTCCAATAGTACTATAGTCGAATCCTGCCAACATTTCTATCCATGAGCACCTAGTAACAAAGGGAAAAAGAAAAAAAAAGAGAAAAAGACAGACAAGTTTTTGCAACCCTCATCGGAAGCGTGATCTTCCTGATGTTTGCCAATTGCACACACACACACACACAGTCCCAGTCAGAGACAACGACGACGAGGAAAAATCCTTTCCAAATGGGCACTCCAGGCGAGGAGCTGAATTATGAGCGGAATAATTGGACTCGGTCCTACTATATATCGGTGTGTGACGGTCGGTTGGTGGCCCAGTGTGCTCATTTCCATTTTTTTTTTTTGCTTCCTCCGAATCGGCTCCGGTCTTTCTCTGTGTGTCTCTCTAAAACTCGATGGCCATTTGGCGAAAGTTAAATCCTTTTTTTTTCACTTTGTTCCAGTTCCAACGAGCCACATCAAAACTACCGACCCTCGCGCCAGCTCACTTTAGTGCCATTGGTATCGAACCTGGGTCTAGGCTAGCGGCAGTTGTTCCGCTGCATCAGCAGCACGAATGAAACGGGATGGGTGAGGAGGAAATTAGGCTTTATAGCTCAATTCATGGGAAATGAAAATTGTTTTCTATTCTCTCAGTGATTGTGATGTCCTCGAAAGTTGCGGACAGAGATTCGTTTTTATTTCGCATTCTAGGTTGGGGGGTTTTTTTTTCTTCTTCTTTTGCTCTAGGAATGCTCTTTTTCTGGTCTTCTGTGTACTTTTAATTTGATTGACGACTGCAGGCGTACAGGGGTGTACTCACACAGATGTATTCATGGGTGTGTGAGGATTTGTATGCAAATCTTCATCCGTTTTGCTGATATTGATGTAAGGAAGCGAGAAACGAGAAAGCGGTTTTTTTTCCCCCAGCCGCCGTATGCATTTCTATAGATGGATTGGTATTTGATTTGTTGCTGGAATCGCATTGATGGATGCGAATGATTGTTTGTGTTTGCGCAAATTGATATGGAGGATTGAATAATAAATCCGATTATAGAGGCATACATACATATATTTCTTCTGATCTGATGAAAAGCCATCGAACTGTTTAAGGAACGGAAAGCGGATGTGGTTTTATTTTGGTGTAGAGAGGATAAGGAGTGTCAAAAATACAATATCTTACAGCGAGGCTCAATCTTTAAGCAGGTACAGTGTTGCCACAGAAAAAATTGTTTTCCTGCCACCACTGGCAAAAAACGTGTAGTTTTGAGCCTTTTGATGCCGCTCTCCAAAATATCCACATCAGGCACGATAATCTACAAACTGTGGTATGTACCAAAGAACTTCATGAATCCATTCATTTGCCGTTGTGAATCATTCGCTGAAAAACGAGCATTCTCAGTCTCCCGCTCAGAAAAATAAGCAAGTATGAATCATGTACGAAAAGAAAACGAATCATCATGGTGTTGGTATTGGTATTCATGAATGCTTGAGTGGCTCACATTCAAAGTATTCATTCAATCAGAGTAATATGAGTGGCTCACATTCAAAGTATTCACTCAATCAGAGTATTCACATAAGCAGTGAAATGTACAAATGATTCACGAGCCTTTGAATGGTTTCACGAAAAGTAAGTAGGAAACCCAGAACACTGAAAGTACAAACAACAAAGGCAATTTAAAAGAAGCAAAAAACAAAGAGCAATGCAAATACATAGATAGAAGATCGCACGAGCCACTCGAATTTGCCTTTTGTCTGAAAACGGATCCTTAACAAAATGCATCTCAGTGACACGGAATCGTTTATAGATTTCAAAGCATCTCTTGGTACAATATTTGCAAGAAGCAAATGCGAATTATACGTGACAAAAAGTGATTCAATTTAAAGTATAGCGTTTCACTGTGACTAAATACAGTGTACAGTGGGACTCTCTACTACGTACCTAATTATAAACATAGGGGATTCATTTAGAGGTACTTTTTTCCAAAAATAAATGAAAAATATATCATTAATTCCATTGGATTACCTTTATTATCGGACAAAAGCAGCTTTTTTGACATTTATTTTGTGAAGATTATTTCTTTCCAATATTGGCCACAACTGTGGTTAACATCGTCTATTCTAATTTTCAATGACGCGTTCAAAAATTTCCGGTGGTGTTTGAAGAATAACGCGAATTATATGTTGTAGCTGGCTTGTCTAATTATGTCTAAAGATGTGATATCACATGACCATTTCACCACTCTGAAACGTGAAATAATCTTTACACCGAATAGATAGTTTTTGCAATAAAGCCATGGATTCATGCGGTGATTGGCAAGTAGCGCCGTCTGGTTTGTAGCAAATATTCTTAAAACTATGGGCTTCAATTTGATTCAGCAAATAGTCCGTTATTATGCCGCATTAAAGGCCACCATAAACCGCAAATAGTGAAGTCAAAAATGTCCCTCATCGCTGACCAACATTTTTGCTCTAAGTGCACGAAAAATATTTCTCATCTATCGTTGAATTTCATAATACAGCTGAATAATTTTTAGACACTGGCAGGTTAGGATAAAATGTCAAACAATACTGACCAAACTGCCATCACAGATTAATACAGCTCATGCGTCATTTGTCAAAAAAATCATAGACAAAAAAGTACCTCTAAATGAATCATGACCTCCATTCAGCTGTTAGCTGAGTTTTTAAGCATTATTCTGAAATAAGTCATGAAATTCGAATATTTAACAGGTTACCAAAAATTGGTACTATCTTTTAAACCTTTAATTAAAATCTAAAAGACAAAGTAAATACATTTTTGTTCCATAAAAATATAATTTTAACTGTGGCAACTTGAAAAGTTTTCTCTTTTAATTAAAAAGCATGATTATATCAAGCACTTTCAAGTGGTCATAATTTTAACCATCCGACTAATAAAATCTTACCCGTTTCATTCGTAAGCCATTTGAAAAATTTGCTTTGTTAATCAAATCCAATATTTCTTGTTCTCTCGTTTTAGGACGACGACGCTCCTGCTAATTTAACGAGTTTTTTTTGCACGGAAACCAGTCTGTAAAGTGCACATAAAAGGTAATTAATCCTCTTACATAAAACTAGGATTAGCTTCCTGAATATAATCTCTTTTCCCTCCTTTTGATTCTCTCTTTTAGAAAATACCATTTTGTTCTTTACCCCTTAGTGCTAAGTGACAAAAATCTATAGATTTTTGTTTTCGTCTGCAAAAGAGGATATCACTTTTAATGCTTCTTTTTTGTAAGTCCCACTTCTGTGGCCACTTCACATCCTGCTCGTCTGTGTAGCATCCTGCATGTGCTTTCTCTGCACAAAACAACACAAAAAAAAGGAGATAAAAACATTTTTAAGAACACCTTACGTATTATATGTCGAAAAAAAAAAAAAACAGTAGAGTGGTAAAAACTGAGCGGAAAAATATTCGTGTCAAAGAGCAAGAGAAGCTTTTTTTTCTTCTACTCATTCGCTGCTTTTGACCCTACCGAAAGGGAATACACAAAAGGATGTATGTGTGTGGTGTGTTTTTTTGGGGGATAATGACGACAACCAGGTGAATAGCTTGTGGAGAACAGCAAAGGGTGCTCCACTTGAACGTGTTTAGGCACCCCCCACATCTAAGAGAAGTTATACCAGGGATAGAATTTAGCTGAAGGATAAATGCACATGTACTCGTACTTACTCGTTTTGTGCTGATTTTCAAAACTAAGGCTTAAGGAAGAAAGAAGGGCCACCATTTTGGGGAGAAAAGTGGGATATACCATACATAGGTATGTGGAGTGCTACCTAAATGTGGTTTTTTGTGCTTACATGATTTTTTCTTGTTAAAAAGAATAGCAAGGGTTATTACTTGACTATTTTTTTGGTAGCAGGTAATGATGACCTGTTTTTAGTATTAGTAAGCAACGTTTAGAAATGAAAAGTTGTTAGCGTCTGCCTTAATATGTGGGGGAATTTAGATTAAGACAATCGGGATGTTTTTATGGCAGAGATGCATAACTTTAATTTGCTTATATACAGATGTTTTTTTTCTGAGATAATATAGTGAATGTATTCGGTCAGTGAAAGAGAGGCTCAGAGCTCTAGTCCAAAAAAGTCAAGTCGCCAGGAAAGTACTCGGCATATTTCAATACGAACGCGAAGAAATACTGTGAATTATGAACGAATTTAAAAATCACATACAATTGTCCGCAGTCAATTCGGACACCACCAATGGAGAAAATACAAAGTTACATTGGGCTGTGTATGCAGTTGCACCATCTTGGTGAAACCATATATCCACCGAGCCCCGCTCATCGAATTCCGGAAGTAAAAAGTCTTTTATCATGGGCCTGTAGCATTCGCTAGTAACAGTGACCCTATTGCCGATGACGTCCTCAGAGAAATGTCACTTCTCCCGCATGAATGCCGCACCACACCATGGCTTTGGCTATTCGTACATCGCACGTGGACCTTCAGTGCACCAGAAGCGATGATTTTGCTTATTCACGTTACCGCTTAAGTGGAATTGGGCCTCGTGATGTACTTCCACCCAAAATAGTCCTCTTCGTTATTGAAATTTACGATCCCTTGACAGTATTTCACACGCTACTGACAGTCAAGAGGCATTAACTGATGGACTGTTTGTACTGTGTAAGTCCTTCCCTAGAAATTGCTGTAGGATCCGTCTCATGATGCCCAATTGCGTGATCCGTTGTCTGGTTGATGATAGTTCTTCATTCTCAACGACATCGCCAGCCATAGCCGCGATATTCTCGGCCGAACGAGCTGTCCAAGGACGGCCACGTCCTGCATGATCTCCTGTGGTTTCAGCCTGTGCGAGTCGAGTAGCTAAGCGCCGAAATTTTTGCCCAGCTGGCGTTGTGGGTCAAACAAAAATTTACCAATTTATTCCACGTCTTGCAGTGTATAGCACTCCATTGCTTGTCTATTTGTACACACATCGCAAATGTCAAATAAGAGTGACGTACGACGCCATTTATTATAGGTAACATCTTCCGATAGGGTGATTAATTTTGCGCCATCTTGATCTTGGGAGAAGTTTATCATTCGATCCCTACGAATCCTTCGTTTCAAGTTCATGCCAGATAACTTAGCATTACGCATTCCACCACTCGTGATCCTGAAGGGAAAAGCTGTCTCTATGTTTGTGTAGATAGTCCTGAAAACGTGGTTCAAAACTTATGCAGGCAGTATCCACCTCACCCTCTTTCTATTCGGTACATAAGGGTTCCACTTTGAGAATATGTTAAGACGTCTTAAAGAATCTCTATCCATAGGGAATAATCAAATTCTTCAAGGTATTGACATAAGTGAATTTCCAAATTATTAGCATTTTCAATCAAATCACCCAAAAAATTACCTCTGGCGCAACGGTTAGTATAACTTAGCATAAATTTGCAAAACGACAAAAAAGGAATACTCTCCCGCGCACCCTACGTTTGCCCTCAAATAATGAATAAATCATATTTCAATGCGCGACACAATAGCGCCATTCCATTAACTAACGTAGAGAAAATGTCATAAACAACAAACTCTACCGATATCCTTTCAATGTCATTTCATTAAGGATATGTGCGCAAACCTTAAGCCACCGCCGCAATAAATTATTATATTTCTACTTGTGCTTCATCCAGTGTGGCAAACAAAACGTATTCATAACTCAAAAATTCTGCAAAAATTCCTTATGCAAAACCACACGCATGTACGCACGCTGAGATTTCTTTTTCGATCGCTAGTGCGGTCCAAGTATAAATCCTTTCTGTTTTTTGTGCAGAAACGAGAAATAATATAAATTCATGACGCATAATTCATAAAGAATTTCTTTTTACCACTAGAAGACCCCCCTCTTGGTTTCCGATACGATGGAGCAAAAGAAAGAAATAATAAAAAGAAAATGCGCTGATGAAAATGAGCAAGGAAATGGAAATGATATCCTGTCGCATGCACATACACACACATCAGCTATAACATCAGTTGGCATCTCTCACGAAAGCAAAATGAGACTAGAGTAAAAATAAAGAAGAAAGAAGAAAAAAAAAATGAATGAGCATTGAAATGAAATTCAGATCATTACCTGCCATCGTCCGTATCACCTCAGGGAGGGAGTCACACTCACAGCACAGCACAGCACAGTTCGAAGGAATGAACAGAATGTTAAACAAGAAAATGTGGAACAAGAGAAGTGAGAAGTGACAGATGTCAGATAATCACATTGAGTTCCATTCTTCGCCTGAGGTCATGTTTCCCCAAAGTGGGCTTTTATAGAGGACAAGCAATACGGCTCTTATTTTGTATCAGTGGCCAGTGTTAAGGACGAGAAAGTTTTTACCATAGAATAATTCATAAGTCAAGGCAAATTAATGGAAGCAGTCTTAAATTAGGAAAACATTTTTTGGACATTTAACATAAGACGGACAGTTTTTGTTCACAGAATCTTGGGAGTTTTGAAAAGTAATTCAAGTTTATGTAATAGGTATACCAGTACTCAGATATCGAGTGCCCAGCATGATTGGACTTTAGATTATACATACCATCCTTTGGCGTTTTCCAAAATAACATGTGTCAATAATTTCGTATTGACTGGTTATTGACTCCCTATTCCTAGACTATTCAAGAGTCGGTGCTGGAATCCTTTCAAAAGCCCTCGTCATCCTCCTCACCTTCAGGTTTCCTTACTGTGCAGCGTTTTCAAGCCGAAGTCACTGCCATTCGTTAAGCAGCTGACTGGCTGGCGTTAATGCAGTATCAGTATAGGATATTGCCATATACATCGACAGTCAGCCGGCCATGGATCAAGCACAACGAGATCAAAGGCAGTGAAAGACTGCTGGGTATCTCTGAACGAGACCGTATAGGCATAATAGTACAACCTCACCCTTTGCAGGGAATTGTGAAGCTGACGAATTGGCCCGACGAGGCTCCTCAGGCCTGAATAGGTTAAGCGTCACCGACATCGAGTCGCCAACGTCTTATGCTTAATACCTTATCCATGCCGATACGGAGATCGAGGCCAACCATAAATGGCAACAGCTTGACCATTGTAACACCACAAGACTGATCTGGCCCATGCTAAATAAAACCAGGTCCATCGGACTTCTGAAACACAAAACCCAATCTCTTTCCAAAATCGTAAGCACACTCACTGAACACTGTGCCATAGGAATACATGCTCAAAGACTAGGCATTTCCTACAATGACTTCTGCAAGACCTCTAGAGACAAAGAAGAAGAGGAGACCCCCTATGTATGTGCCCCGTACAACGATCTGAGCAACGTCTGTACGGTTTAGATTGGCTCCTTCATACTGAGTAGTAAAGGGGTGACCCACTCACCTTACACATCAGCAGCACAATGTACCTATTTCTGGTCTATGTGCATCCTCACCGAGGGCGGGTTTCAACCAACCAACCAACCATCCTGGAAGGTGAATATTCCATGTTGATCGCTTATGCTGGGGACGTTGCTGTAGCTGTAATAGGAATACACTTAAGGAGAATAAAAAAAACTCTTTAAACAAGCTAACTAGATGATCTAAGTGTATAAACCCTCAAAAAACTGAACTGACAAAGCGATTCACTTTTACACTGACGGCTCAAAGACTAAGGATGAATTTGGTTGCGGTGTCATCACCGTTTATTAGGCAAGCACACAACCAGGCTGAGCCTTTTGCAAATGACTTCTGCAGAAGCTGTAGGGACCTTCTTTGTGACTGCCTAGTTCCCTCCCGTAGAATAAAACTTCATGTGGGAAATGATATTTCAACATGAACGCGAAAAAAATACTGTGAATTCAAACGAATGCAAAAATCACACACAACTCTCTTCCCAATCGAATTGGATGCAACCCATGGAGAATAAACATTGAAATCTAATATCACCTGAGTTTCAAATACCACTACACCAACTCTTTCCTATCCTTTCTTCTCTCTTCCAAATTAACTAACGCCCGTGCACTGTTAAGCAGTATAAGGGTATTCATATCCCCTTTGGCATGTGCAGATTATATAAAAAAAAATGAAATTTTAGTATAAAAAGTGTCTTTCTGTTTATAAGGAGGTAAAAATGTTTAATCTATGGTCCAAACTCGTGGTATCTCAACGAACCTATTACTGGCCTAAGTGTGTAGGCGCTTCTTAGACGGCAGCCAATTTCAACCAACCAATCAGCCAGTTTAGTAAATTTTTGCTCACAAAGCAACAGCAAAATGAAAAGTGAAGATAATTTAGTCAGCGATCAAAAGTGAACAAAAAGCGTGGAGAAAGTCGAATCATAGATGGCGTAGACTTCAATTGTAGACAACAACCATGTTGTCTAGATGATGGCAGTACGATTTGTTCGTTAATGGTTGTTGTCTACAATCCGATTCAGCGCCATCTAAGATTCGAATGTGATTTTGAAGATAAAAATGAGAAGTGAGTATGGACGTTTTATTTAGAGCTGGCTATACACTTTCCAATTAAACACGGCTAATATAAAAGTGAATGTGACTCCAATTGGTAATAGCGTTCGTTTTCTTCCAAGACCCACTGTCGTTCCGGATAAAAGAAAAGAACTTCAGCAAAAAGGAAATGGTTCATTATAGCCACCTGCTCTAATAAATCACAGCATCATTTCGTTCGTTCATTCGTTCCTTTCAGCGATTTTCTCATCTGTTCTCTGGTTGGCAGCGGTACTACTGGCTGTAAGTTTGCTTGTGGTACTCGTATTTCTATATGCGGTGTGCAAAACTGAATGCCATATCTATCAAATCGAAAGACGTCGAGGGAGGAAAGTAGATGAATCGTCTTTCATGATTTCCTCTGTTTCCCTCATAAAACCATTTACACGAATCCACATTTCATGCCATGAATAACGAAAAACAAGAAAAGGAAAAAAAAAAAACAGCAAATCAAGTGATAAATGAAAATCTGCTTCCATATTTTCCGTCTCACAAGCAAGGATACGTGTGTAAACAGCGCAAATATTTCGATGAAAATCCCAGGAAAGTTAATTTTCATTACTCCCAGCTTCACATGTGTGTAGCTAAACGGGGAACCGAATCAGAAGAGAGGAAGCAAAAATTTATGAAACATTAATTTTGATACGTTTGCTTAATTTGTATCTCGATATGGATGAACGCATGCATCATGTGTGCCCCGGGTGCGGTTGATATTATCCCTGGAGCAGGGCAGGCTCCAACTTTCGATACACACTCATTTGTGGTGTGCTCGTATGCATGCAGCAGCAGCATGGGGATTTTGAGATAGTGAAATTGGAATCCTAATCAAGATGAGAGGTCTGCTGGTAATCTGGTGCTTGTTGATCTCTTTTTGAGGAAAGATTTTCATAGGGGAGTGCTATTGCACAGGTTATCTGTGCAATAGATTCAAAGGAACTTTAATCATACGCCTGGCATGGGGGAATTATGCTTCGTTGCGTAGAAATTGTTGATAATATAGGTGAAGCATGTTGCAAGATACTTTGATGATCGACGATTTTAATCTTTAGGAGTAGACGCTACTAGATGACGAAGGCTTTTAAAAGTTTTTATACTTAAAGTCCCTTATGGTGCTGTATATGTATGCGTATATGTGCAACGACCCAGTTTCTATAAAGAAAAAGATACTACTTGAGAGAGGTTAACAATCTGGGGTAATAGACCGGAATTATTCATTTGGAGAAGATTTCACTCCAGCAATAAACTTCTATGTGATTCTAAGATCTTCTTAGCTGGAGAATTGTTATCCATTCGATAGTCGGTGACTCTTTGGACTACATCCACATTTTGGTTAAGCTCATATAGTTCTCGGTTGTACCTTCTCCTATATTCGCCCATCTTTTGTTTTGTTCTCGTTCACTTCAAGACCAACTCGTTTTCTCTGTTCATCAAAAGCCTTAAAGGCGTCTACGACGGCTTGCAAAGATCTTCCGATGATGTCAATAACGTCTGCGTATCCCAACAGTTCCGTGTTGACACCTGCCCTGCGCACTATCTGCTCCAACACGATATTGAAGAAATCACATGACAGCGCATCTCCTTGCCTGAATCCGGTGCATGTTTGGAAGCACTCCGAAGAGTTGTTTCCAAATTGCAGAAAGCATCGCCATAGACCCATGGAAGACACTTCCAGGGTTAAGCGGCACAGCTGGATAAGTTTTGACTGGGCCATCGCCTGGTAGACCTCAAGACAATGAATGCTGTAATAGGCGGCCTTGAACTCGAGGAAAAGGTGGTGGGTTTCGACTTGAAATTCGTTGAGCTTGGGAACTACGTGGTTCCTTTTCTTTTTATGCAGAATGCTCCACTCTTTCTTCCTTCTCGTCCGGTACTCCTCTTACGCTGAACGCAATCATCATACCAAGGGCTCCTCCGTATTGGAGGTTGATAGCCAAAGGTGGTCACGGTTACCTCTTGGATAATGTTGAAGTATTCTGTCCATTGCTGTTTGTAAGCTTTTATGGTGGGTGAGTGCACTGTACAGAGTTCCCCTAACAGGTGCTCTTCGTAGGCTCTAGCTTCTGCTGAAGTGCTAAGGCGTCAAACCTTCTTCTGGGAGTGCTCTTAATTTAGCTGCAACATAATCAGGTTCACAGAACATGGTCAGAGACGACGTTTGCCCCTAGAATGTACCAACATCCCAAAAAGTAGGATGCGTGCCTTGCGTGCGTCGTTAGCAAGTGGTCAAATTGGTTGCACCTTCGACCGTCAAAGGAGAGCCAGGTTGGTTGTTGTCGTTACTCCGACTGCTCAACCCCCAACCTGGAGGACCAGTTCCATTTCGTTTTAGCCACTAGGACCCAGGGCCGGTCTGAGAGACCGACATCAGTAACTCCTTTCGGAGGTACGATCGCTGCCGTTGACCCATTTAGGGTTCATCCGCCACCATCTCTATTCCATAACCCTGATGAAGTCATGGAAATCCCTACAGACCTGAGCTTTGAATATGTCGAAGTAGCTCCATAGATTCCGCCGTTGATTCCATCTAGGGAATTCATCCGCCTTTATTCCTCTTTCCGAGGGCTCTTCTTAGGCTTCTGAGTGCCTGAAATGCCATATTCAGAAGGATAAAGCTCACCCAGCTGTGCTCTTGCTGTTCCGAGTGTTCTGTTCAGCTACACATGCATAGACGGATTTGGCATAGCTACACTCATCGTTCACTACTATTTACATACCTATCCAGGGGGCATTACGAGGAGGTGATGATACGACATTCTGCCCTCCTCCTCTTTCGACTTCTGGTTAATAGATTTGGCAACAGGGACACTATTCAAAGCCTTATTGCACTTGCCCAATAGAACTATGATAAAAGTTTAAGAAAAATCTGTGCAGCACATTTCATGTAAATCACATATGTATTTTGTAATTAAATAGTAAAAAAACCTCAATTGAGCTCAAACATTCATAAAGTGTCAGTTAAACGCGCAGTAGGTAATTACATACCTACATTCGACAGTTATAATGGAAAGCATGTTACTTATTTATATCCAATAGACCACACACCGCCTGCGAATGCTCATCTCAACTCAAAGTCAATTATTAATGATTGCGGTAATGATTAATCACACTGTGAGCAATGTGACCAAAAAACAATGGTCAACACCGGCCTTACTCGCAAATAAATGAACTGGAAAATTAAGCTTTTGTTCAGCCAATCAAATGGGCTCACATGCAACAATAAACACATCAACGAGGACGACAACAACACGTCGGTCGGCAAATGTTGAGTGGCATTGAAATGAGGTTTTGAGGCTCTGTGGCATTTAGCCAGCCATTCCATTTCAACCACACCCAACTTGCAACTTGTCTGTTTTTTTTCTTGTACTACGTGTTGGCTACTTTATAGCCATAGACACTAAAACAGGAAAATAAAGAGCAAAACAAACATTCTATTCATTTAGGTAGTCTTCTGGGGGATGGTCGACGATGGTAGCAACATGAGAATGAAAGAATGAATAAACTAGTAGGTTGTCTGGTTAGTCTATTTAGGAGTACGAACCTTCCCCTAACGCTTGTTGTGGGTTAATCATGCACTGGCCTAGACTCATTGTCTGCTTTCGGAGAGAAGTTTCACTTTATATGAGGCTTTTGTGAGTGGTTTTGCATTCATGTTAGGCTAAGTCTAGTTTGATAATCGCATTAGTTTTCGAGTGGAATGTAATGTTTCCTCATTAAGGAGATCAAGCAATAAAGCATCTTAAGGTCTTTATAAATTGAAACAGTCTTTACTACGTAATATAGGTATTGATGCATTGATGTCAATTAGCTATTTCAGTTTTGGTTTTCATTTCAATTGTCCATGACCTTTGGCCACACACAAATATATTCCAACCCTGATTTTGCCTGTTTATTGTGTGAAGGTAAACATGCAACCAAGGTCTGTCAACTGAACAAGAAATGTGTAAACTGTCACCATCAGCAATAAAACACCCCACCGAAAAGTTGTTATAAAAAAGCAATGTCTGAATTGAACTCATGACGGAATTACATAAGATCCTTTCCCATCAAGGGCGGATCCACGATTTATTCTGGAAGGGGCACAAACACTCGATGTTTTGCACCCTGTTTTTGAAAATCGCATTATCAGCCGCAGAGCTGATGTCGTTTGGCCACCTCGGAGCTGCGATTTGACACCGTTGGACTATTATTTGTGGGGTGCCGTAAAAGATAAGTGTTACGCCGACAAGCCAGAGACAATTGACGCTTTAAAGGACAATATTCGTGAAGCCATTGGTGAAATACAGCTGCACACAATCGATAATGTGCTTTAAAATTGGACCGATCGTGTAGGCTACTGCATGGCCAGCCGAGGCAGCCATTTGAATGAAATTATTTTCCGTTATTAACTGGAAGGATTGTACTTTCAAATAAAAAAAGAATTTTGAGAAAATATTCAGTAGTTTTTTTTTTATAGTATTTTCAAAAAAAAAAAAAAGTTAGCTATTTGGCGGACTCTTTATAAACAACACTTTTTATAGGGATTAAAAAATTTACATGTTTAATAATGACAGTATTTATGTTTTCTGCTAAAGATATCCAGTAACTCTTCAGGGTTCATCTTTGACACAATGTCTTGATCGATATGCCTTAAGGTCCATTCAGGCGATCTTCTCTCATATTGTTGCGAAATATGTCTTTAACCGGCGTAAGGTGGAGCTAGATCGTTCGGCAGTGCCCGTATCCCTGTGCCCCCCTTCGGGATCCGCCCTTGTTTCCCATGCTTGAGTGTTCTGATTATAATTCATTTCTTATCGCGGTATAAAAGCTATGCGGGATCGGTTCTAGTGAACTTACGGGTATATATAGACATGAATCATTGTTAAGAGCCACAATAAGTCTTCGAATGAAGGCGATGCCCATACCCACTGGGGATCTATGTATGTTATCTAGACGCAGATTTCGTCGGAAAGCCATGTCCTATGTCTTCCCTGTGACCGGACGACAACTTTTTCAGCACCAAATGCAAAAACATTTTTCACAGCACACCAGTGTTCTTGAATGGTTACGGGCAGTGAGCTGCTTATTGTTTTAACAGCTTCTGAAAGATGGTCCCTTAATTGTTGGCGCACTGAGGAATCCTTTAGTCTGTCGTTGTTGAACCTGGGAACTTTGGCCACATCGCAAGATCTTCGAACTGCAGCAGTGTGTAGTCGGAGAGTAGCTACCATAAGATGTCGATTTCGGACTATCCCCAAATCTTCCCCTCATCTGTTTCAGACGTGCAGGTGACTACTTCTAAGCCGCGGCTGATAGCACAGTGGTCAATTTGATTAGGTGTTTTTGGTCATTAGAAACCCAACAGACTTTGTGGCCGGACTTGTGCTCAAACACGTGCCACCTAAAACAAGACGATTGGTATCGCAAATATCTACTCGCGGTTATCATTGTTATTGCCTATTCCATGCTTCCCGATAACATGCTTGAGTCCTTCGTTTGTCACTTTCCACCTTGGCATTCAAATCTCCGATCACTATAATAATGTATCTATTTGGTGTCGTTTTGAAGACTGCACTCAATTGATTATAGAAGGTCTTCTTCACGTCTTCAGACGAAACCTCAGTTGGAGCGCAACACTGGATGATGGGGACGCGGCGTACTCTAGTCTGTTATCTATCACCATTTGGCTGCCAGGATATTAGACTTTAACGTGTTGTTGGTGTTAGTAGTAAGCCCATGTCGACTTCCCGCTTATCTTCCGGAATAGAGCAGCACAGTGTTACGCGTTGGGGACTGGTATTCTCCGGCTTCTAAGCATCTTAATTCGCTCATCCCTAGGATGTCTAGCCTGTGTCGCATGAATTCTCTCTCTAGGAGGAATCTGTCGTTGTGTGGTCCTTCTTTTCCCGAAACAAAGGTGCGTCTTCACATTCCAGAATCCTTTCTTTGTTTGGATAAAATACCCAAAGGTCGCTTTCATTGAATCAGTCCTTATTTAAGAGTGCAAGCCCAAGCACATTATATACCAACGGCTGCTACTTTGGTTCTTTTACTAAAACACACTAAAACTTTCAAATACGCACAAAAATGTAATAAAATTTGACTCAAGTAGCATTTCTGGGGAAAATGTACCTGTTTACACTCACTCTAAGGATTCTTCTATTTAACGCGTTCCTGGAAAATCACTGCACGTCTTTAAAAGGAATTTTGTAAAATACTCAACCTGTGATTCGCAGACTTGCGGCCAATTCATCATGCACAATGACTTTTCTTTACATTTTCCTTGTATGATATTTGAGACCAGTGAAAAATCCACACCAGACATTTTCCATTTTCCATTTTCCACAGCATGTACTACACACCGAGCCAGCTACTACACACATAAATCCTTAAGAAGTATAACTCTTTCTCCTGGCGTCAATCACATCTCAGAATCCCATACAGCAACAGAACAGAGTTGTACATAGTACGGAATTATTTGAGTCAAGAGTAACATTTGTGCGCATCGTTTCTCTAACAAATTGATATCATTTGGAGCATTTTTTTTGTTCTGCTCTCCTATGTGGGTGTATGTACTTTTCGGTCAAATCAGACTCAGGCAAAAGCAAAGCATAACATAAAATCCAATTCCAGGCAAAAGAGATGAACGTTTTCATCTTAAGATGTTGGATTAAATTTCCTCCAAACAAGATGATGAACGCAACATCTCGCTCACTGTCAGAACTGCCAGGGGCAAAAATGAAAAATTAAACACTTGAATGGAACAAATCAACACTGACAGCGGCAAAAGGCAAACCCGAACAACGATGCCGATGGCACCCGGCAAAAAGTCTTGGAATGGTGTGCCGCTTGTATTACTACGGACGGACATTAAATCGAAACCAGATTCCATTTTTAGGTTTTGGTGAATGATTTGCTGACAAGTTTGCAGCAGCGTACCGGGGGAGCAGTGGGGGGGAAATAAATTGATAAATTAGATGAAAAAATTGAGAACATGTGCATTTGCCTTTAGGTGGTGCGAGTGTGATGAATTCTAAGCCAAGTGTGGGCGGGGTAGAAGGGGTTTGATTTGATCGACAATCGTTTGCACATCGTTTTGAGGAAATACATGTAGATATTTTTGGAAATCCATTTCTGAAGGAAAGTTTACGTGCTTAAGATTTTTATACTGTCTGATTTATTTATGTGGGACATGACATTTGAACACAACAACTCATCCACTTGTCCTTTATTTGAGGTTGGGTGTAGGTACCTGAAGGTCATTTGCTTACTGTATTTCCTTTAAGGGATTTTATTTGTAACGCTTAGAAGTAGCCATTGTGTTTATATTTGGCGATTAAATAAATTAACTCAGAAAGCACTTAGTAGATTTCAACGTAAACACAAAAAAAGTTACTGTGAATTAAGAACGAATGCAAAAATCACATACAACTCTTGACAGTTGATTTAGACACCACCCAAACTCAGCATTGTTTGATTTGCAGTATAGCATGGCGCACCGACTCAAACCAGTAATCCTTCAGACATTTTCCACACATTTGTCGACAAGCATCCACCGATATCGATTCAGATTGACTGTTTCTCCATCTCTGAAGAAAAAATGGCACAGTGATGGTTTTGACGAAAACGCCGGCTCAAACGGTCACTTTTTTGGTCATGCTATGGTATTTCATGGACCTCGTGTGGATTCTCTGTCGGTCACCGAAGTTCGCATCCAAAAATCAGTTTCAGTGTCAACCATTTGAGCTACTGTTTGGCTGTATTCCAAGCGACGTAAATGGTCTGTGGGAAATATACTTTGAGTCAATTCTACTTTGCATGGAAAAAATGCAAACCATCCATCTAATATGCTTTCACTGACGTCAAAATGCTGACTATTAGACGCATCTGGGTTCTTGGCAACACTCTCTCTTGCCACTTTAATCAATTCATTGTAAAATCTTGTGAGTTGATGAAGGGCATGTTGCCGATCTCCCATTGTCCCGTGCTCAACAAAATCCGACACCAAACGAAGAATGCCTTCTTTTTAGGTTGTGCCATTGATGTGTAATCTTCATAGATACTAAATAAATAGTATGCATCGAATAAATAGGCATCGAGCCTATGTACTAAACATACGAGTACACCATACACACTTCAACTTCGCGGGGCTGGTAAGCAATTATGCTATTGTCTCCTAGGCTAACTCCGGGACACTTCTTAGGGTTTCAGCTCTACCCAAGGCATTCGCCACACACAAAATGAATGAGCAGATTTCCATCCACTCGCCTTCTGATCTCGTCATGTGTTTTACGTGATTGTCTAGACATGGTAGCTTTCCTTTAATCTCTGCAAAGCATCTGCACTAAAACACTACAAGCTCTGCATCCTCATACTCATTTGGACCTTCTGGGCACTTGGGCGAACTATAGTGTCGAAATCTATAAAGGTATGTAGAGTTATCCCACCTTGTTTGCCACAGCATTGCCGAGACAACCCTTTCCTCCTTCTTGATCCTTTTTGCTTCTTGCCAGTTCGAGGGTCGTCTGAGGCACACCCTTTGCATTTCGTTAGCGAGGATTTTGTTTGGGACCATTCTAGCTAATACGCAAGCTGCTTCGTCGGAAATAGTTCTAAAGTCGATGATTACTCTGATTGCGCGCTGCCTATTAGCTTTCTCGTGTACCCATATCGGGGAAGACTAAAGGAAGTCCGAGCTGACCTTTCTGGACAGTAGGATCCTTCGTATGTGTCCCGGTCCTCCGATGTTCGAAAGCATTGTATCAAAGACCTGTAGCAAAGTAGCTCGTTTTGTGAACCATTCAAAATATTCACTGGTATTCACGTATTCACAGAAGAAGTATTCGCTGGGCTAACATTTTATTGCCTCTAATATAAAATGGATCTGAAGCGGGCTCCCATTCAAATTCATTCTAAGAACTTATTATCTGTCCTTAGACTTCGTTGCCTGGCACTGAATTTGGAAAAGATAGTGAATACTTCGAGTGGTTCGTGCGATCTTTAATCTATGTACTTGTATTGCTTCTTGTTTTTGCTTCTTCTTCTGTAGCCTTCGTTCTTTGTAGATTTCACTGTTCTATGTTTTTTACCTTCTTTTTACGAAACCATTCGCAGGCTCGTGAACAAATTGTACATTTCACTACTTTTGTGAATACTCTTATTGAATGAATACTTTGAATGTGAGCCTACTCAAGTATTCATGAATACCAACACCACGATAATTCGTTTTCATTTCGTACGTGATTCATACTCACTTGTCTTCTGTGTGATTGCGAATGTGAAAGGCTGGCTTTTTAGCGAATGATTCACAACGGCAAATGAATGGATTCATACATAGGTGCTTTTCATTTCAATATGATCTACAAAGCAACGATTTTTTGACTTTCCTAGTAATTTGAATTGTCGTTAGTAGAGTAATTCATTGACAATTTAGAACTGTCAACTCTACGGTCTGTATTAAGAGTGTTAAGTAGTTTTATACTTGAAAAAGCTAATACTAACAAGCAGTTAGCAATTCTTGTAACAAATAAAAACCACCTGCGAACAAAATGTTCTTATAATCCTTCTTATAACACAAAATTCCGCCCATTGTCTTTTTCTGCAAAAAAAAAAAAAATCTTAAAAAATTTCCTCGTCCTGCAAGTGAAAATATGTTTACCATTACAAAAAAAAAAAATCCAGCATAATACCCGAAAGGGATGCTGCAGCACAAAACCGCCAAAGTAACAACGTTTCGCTACGAAAATAAATCAGTAAATCCCGATTAAGGAATTAGGTCTTACAAAATATATTTATTTATGTATATCTCAACAAAAGCAAGAAAAACGTGAATTGTGTGGACCACGTTCGCGTTTGCCTTGATATCCTTTTGTGGGGATATAAAAGAAAACAACACAACAAACAAAAAAAAAAAAGTTCTTTCTTTTTACAGACTAAGGTTATTTGCGTTGCGGGATGTTAAATTCTTAGAAAGCAGCTTTTATTTTCACTTCGCTGCTTGAGAAGGATCCATTGCTGGAGTTTTATTAAAATAACAAAACAAAATGTATAGCATTTGCGTATGGCCACTTAATGAGTTTCGAATACCCTTGCTGCGCGTATCCTTTTTCACTGCCAAAAAATAAAAGGAAGCAAACACTCTTAAGCATTTCACATTGAATTTTCTTTTTTCTTTTTTTTATTATTATTTCTTCGTTTTATATTGCGCGTGACAACTTTGAAATTACATTTCCTCGTTCATCTTAGGGAAGTCAATTGTCAATTGTCTTGGCGTTATGACATTAAATTGGCAAAAAAAATACAATAAAGTTGGATGTTCCTCTTTACTTTTTTTGAGAAATTGACAAAAGTACATTTGTGAGATTAAATGACATTGGTGAGCTGTTGTTGTTGTTGTTGTTTTATAGAGGAAAGAAGTCATAAAAATGCGGCCCATGTCAGATACTAATGAATGGCAGTTTTGTGTTGCCTTTTAGTATATTTATATTTTTACTACTCCACCAGTGTGGGCAGTTTTAATTATATTTTTAAACCAATTTGGGGGAGTCCTTTTTAATTTCGGTGGGTTCTTTTTATTTACCTAAATTGAAATGAATTTTGGTATGGTAAACACCTTTAAGAACCCTTATTAATGTGTGGCATATACCGGCGAAGCTACTTCTTAAAATAAGATCAAAGGCATTTTGTTGGAAATATTAAAATTATAATACGATGGTTTCAACTTCATTTCAGTATTCAAGGCTGTGTTGTCTTCTTTGGAAAGTTTAGAAAAGATTGCTTAATATATACATAAGAATGCTTTTATTACAAATTTTGGCGAATAAAATAATAAAGCCTCTCTAAGGTGATAACAGATTCTAAAAACAGAATACGAAAATTATAATTTTTTTGATGAGGTGTTTTCTAAAGTGTGCCTACGCTATCGTCGTTAAAAGCTGACAAAAAATAACCAAAAGTATAGTCTTACCAGCAATGCCAGTTGTGCTGAATTTTCACTATTTTGGAGAATTTTTCATTTGATGGGGAAAATGGGGGTAGTTGTCTACAACGAATGCGGAATGTAAGTACCCATTTACAGTCATCTCATACAGTTTTAGAATAATAACTACCAAAAATTACAAATTCACTACGTTCTCCGAGCTGTACTTAGAATCTATCATAGATTTTCATTTTGACGTTCCTGTTCCTAAAAGAAGAAAGATGGAACACCTTTTGAATCAACAGTGAGTCCTTTACTGAGAACCATTTGATGTAGAAACCTGAAACCTTTACTAAGTAAGTTGGACATGACACAGTGATGGCTCTTTCGTTGTACTTCCATATAAAAATATAGCAATACTTTTTGTACAAAAACAATGTCGACCAAACTTTAACATTCTATCAGAGAAAAATGCACGAGTTCTAACAAATATAAGACCGTTTTTCAGATACTGACACTTAGTGACATAAATGATGACAGATGTGTCACTCTATGCTATGCATTATCCAATTCAGTTGATTTTGGGACTCAAATGCATATTTTTTTACATTTAATTAAAATGGGGAAAAATCGATTACAAAATGAGGATTTTTTTCAAAAATTTCTGGTGAGTTTGACAAAGAAAAAAACAGTCACCATTAAGCTTTACACAACTATTCGTGTTGTAAAAGGTATACATTTTGGCACAAACAGAAGTGACGTACAGTTTTGCAGATTGTGTTGAGGTACTCTTTCATAATAAGAGAGAGTCACCAAGATGCACGAGTTGTATTTGCCATAATGATTGCGCATTAAGACCCCATGTATAGAAATCTTACTCACTTGCTTGCCTAGATCCTTTAACCTGTCCGGAGGCATAGAGCGTCAACAATGCCTGCGTGCCATCTTGTTCGAACTTATGTAATGCGTTTGAGCTGCCTCCAACTCGTTCTCGACTGTTTTCTGCCACATTTACCAAGGAAGTCTCGCTATTCTGCCTTCTTGGATAAGGGGATTCCACTGCATGCTGTGTTTTGTCTTTGCTTCGTAGGGTTTGTCCAATCCACTGCCCATTTCTCGTTCATATAATATTGTTTATAGGCTCCTAGCCCGTTTTCATATAAACCTGTTCGTCGGACATACGAATAATTTGGCCAAAAATTACTCAAGAAGATTCTTAAATATATCCATTTTACGTTTGAGCAGAATAGTCGTAACCTGGTTCTTAAGTTGATAGCAATACTTTTCAAGATTGTGGATGGCATTCCGAACGCAGCTTTAGCCATCGTCCACATCCAGTTCAGTGCCACCGCAGTTGGCCAGTAAGAAAGTTGCTTCCTTTTTGACTTCTCCGCTCTGTTTGGCCTCACTTTTTTCGCCTTAGATTCTATAGATTGTGGGCCATAAGATTATTCGGTGTGAAAGTAGGCAAACATCGTCAGTGTTTGGGGTAAGATGGCATGGTTCAGCTAATTCGTACTCCACATAGATTTCAAGTTCTTCTGACTCCTCACCAGTGTGTAAGACATAACTTCGTATGGTCAGCCTTAATAATAGGTTTGAGTTTTTCTCCAATGCCACTCTTACGCAAGGCCAGCCAGATAGAATCTCCAGTCAAGTTGTCGAAAGCCTTCTCGAAGCCGATAAATAGCTGTTGTATACAGCATCAGAAAGAGTTATTTCTGAATGCGCACTGTTCGCAGACTATCATAATCAAGGAGGATAAAATCTCCTGGGCCCTTAATAGTTTCCCTTTGGCCATGTTCCACATCCGTAGAGGTAAATCAAAGTTGTCTTCAAACCAAAGGTGGTGATCAGGCCTATCAGTCTATCCTCCTTTGTTTTGAAAACATTATAACGCATCCTAGATTTCCACATCCGACAAAACAAAGCGAGGGACGTTCAGTAGAAACGGCCCTTGACGAAGTACATACTGCGAATGGCGGAGAATACCCTTCATTATAGAGAAAACACTCTTCCTACCTTGCTTGACATAGAAGGAGCTTAAAAAACATCTATAATGAATATATTCAAGAAGCCTTCCCCAAATTTAGAGGGTACTCCTCAAGAAGGTATTATTTCACCTCTGCTATGGCTTATGGCCATGATGAACAAAATCTTAGTGCGACTTGACAGGGAGGGGAATAAGGTGGTCGTATACGTAAATGATAAAGTCTACTCTTGGGCCACGACCAGTAGTCTGAGTGTTAATCTGGGCAAGACTGAAATTATACTTTTTACCAACAAAACAAATATTTTGGACTTCACTTTCCCCAAACTGGATGGCCAGTCACTCAGTTTAAGTCCTTGTGCAAACTTAGTTGGAAATTCAATAGAGAACAAAGTGTAAAGGGTGTTACGCCTGTAATAAAACATTCGGCAAAAGATGGGGACTCCAGCCAAAGATGGCCCAATGGATGTACACAGCCTTTGTATGCCCCATTCTTGCCTATGGTGCCATCGTCTGGTGGCTTGCCTTGAGCAAGAAAAACAACATTGAAAGGTTAAAAAAGTACAAAGAACAGCATGTTTTTAAATCTGGAGCGATGATGGCCAAATTATTAAGAATTTGTTTTAGATTTTTTTCATTCATTCGTAAAATAATTCACAGTATTTATTTCATTTGCCTTAGAATACACTGTGGTTCAGTGGTTAGTGCGGTTTTGAGAATATCCTAGCTACAGTCCAATAGAACTATATAAATATTGGTTAAAACCAATGGTATAGAGATGGAGTCAAGACTTACATATGTTACAAAGTCTTCTGTCCATATTTTCCCTTGCTCTTGTGCCTTTCTCTACCAATCTTGTTACCCACTCTGAAGACAATAGTAAACATAGAACAACTTACTCTATTCACACACCCTAAGCCCCAATGAGTATTTCAATTCCAAGTTAAAGCCTGCTCACTAAATATGAATATCGTTTTCTATCCTCCGCCCTAACACCTGAACTGCAAATAGAAATAATGAACCAACAGCAGAAAAAATAAAAAACCATTTAAATTAAAATACGCGAATCGAGGTGACCCAAATACAAATTTATTTGCACCCTCGTCAATTATAAATCCACCCCCACCCCCCAGCCTCGGCTAAGAACCTATTCAGTTATGACCTAAAAGTCTATTGTGCATTTCGAAATTGATTAATCATACCCTTCCGTAGAAATATTTCAACTTATAATGAACTCCATACGTGGCAACCCCAACGGGTAATTTTTTGCCCCCTTCAGTTCAAATAAAGTGAAAAATTCTCCTTTTGTTTCCGTTGGAAGAAGGGGTTGCTTATTTCGAGTGTGCCATTGAAATGAGGTTTTGAGGTTCTGGTATTTTTTTTTTTGCCTGCCTATCCACACAATCCAACGGATAGGTCAGTGATATTATTGAATAGGAGCTTAACATTCCGTTTAGTTGGACGGTTGAAGGAATTTAAGAAATGTGAGTGCCACACTCTGGTTGGCATTCACAACCGTATGTTTGACACAGATCTTATGTAAAGTAAAACAAAAAAAAGCCTTGGCCAAGCTTATGCAAGGAATTCGAAAGAATCCGGAAAATGACTGCGATTGTCTGATGAGCTTGTGCATGTAATCCTGCAGGGAACGCGATTAGGAAGCATTATAGTAGCTAATCTCCGCAGTGTTGTATGAGCATTGAGAATAGTGCTTCTTCAACGCATACCCTCCGGATTAGATGTATTCCATCATGTGTTTGAGCCCTTGTTCATTTTCGCTGCTCTTAGGGGTTTCACAGATTGAATAACATCATATGCTTAAGGACAAACAAATTACGTTTACGGAACATAAAGTTAAAATCAACGTTACAGCCTTCCTTTCACTCCGAAATAAATTAAAGGACCGTAAAATGGTTCCTGGTTAAAGTACGCATTATCCTTTACCCTTTCTCTAAAGAAAAAACTTTTTTTTTCTACAAAAAAAAGGGTTGAAATCTATGCGCCACCACTTGATTTAGTGGTTCGCCCCAAAATGAGACTACTGGGTGGTCGTAAAATGTGTTACAATAGTCCCAGAAGTAGAATTATATACTTGGCACCGGGTGGTGGTAGTTATGTCCTCCCTCCTTCTGCCAAACAAACTTCAAAAAATAACCCAGAGAACAAACATATATTCTCAATCAGAAATCGACAAATAGGCTTTGTCACAAGGGGTTGGGTTGGGTAACAATGACAACAACAACAAACATAAATATGACTCGAATGTCCTTGAAAATAATATTGAATATCTTTGTCTGTTCTGTTGTAGGTATATGCTTACGTATCAATAACATGTTGCTGGTGGTAGTGATGGGATTGTTTGTTGTCAAGCATAACAATCCACAGAGAGAGAGTGGCCAAAGAGCTATAAAATGTAGTCAAAAACACATTCATAAAGGATAATGGCTTTCGTAATGAAACCAAAAAGTGTTGGCCATAAAAGCCAAAGGAAATCAAAGGCAAACTCCATAAAAATGTGTACGCTTTTGGGGTGTGTCAAGTTTTTTATGAAGTTTGCTTATAGATTGTGCGTGTGTGAGGTAATTGTGTAGTGATAATCGATGATTTTAAAGTGAATGCTATGCAGTTGATATTTTATTGGACTATAACTGTAAAAATGATTGTTGAAAGAGTTATTTAATAGTTCTACTGGCGAGCTAAATATAAGAGCATTTAGGGTTTTATGAGAGAGTAAGTGTACTGGATCACTCAAAGCAAAGGATTTGATTATGGCAAATACAGTTCTAGCTCTAAAACGTTTCTGTATATCCTTACACATGTAAGTTTAAACGGTACTACAGAAAGCGATAAAATAAAAAAGGGAATGACCATACTTGATCTGGGATATGAATGGACTGAGGTCGCCAGTTTTGTAGAGTGTAGAGCAACAGCTCATGCGATAGACGCTGGATACTTTGGCGAAAAGCGGGATAAGATGGCTGAGTACCAATCCTCAACGCTGGAAGGCAATCCGAGAGCCCTCGTGTATACATTCTACAGCTAACGGCGACACTGTGCGTGGAGGACTTAAATGTGAAAAAAGAGACAGGGGAGAAAAGTGCTTCCTCACTAGAGCATTCTTCTTGATCCAGACGGCATGGAAAGAATTCCCTCCATGGAGTCAACGATGGCGTCTATAGTTCCAGTCAGATTGAACTTAGTGAGCCTAGAATAGTCAGTTCCAAAAAACAGAGATGGTGGCGAATATGCCAACGGCAGGGCTCACACTTCTATGGGTAAAATAAAAGGAACGGGCTCTCCATGTTGGGGGTTGTGCCGTGGAATTAACTTCCCTACGACGTCAAAAATTATAGTTCCGAAACAACCACAAGCCTCGGATATATATTAAATTCAAATAAGGACAACGACCTTGGAATCTATACGTGAAATGTTCCGACCCTTAACAGACCACGTGCAGTGGAACAATTAGCAGAGATTCTAGACTGCTACAAAGCAGTTATGACCGCCACCCAGGAAGTGTGATGGAATGAGCCGGGCAAAATGAGTATGAAAAACTGTGACATCTACTACGGTGATTGCTATAGAGAGAATAAGCTGCGCCATCAGACTTAGGTAAGAACTCTTAAGCTTCCGGTACGTGAGCGAGCGTATAATGACAATTAGCACTAGGGCAACATTTGCCAACATAAGCCTGATATGTGCTCAAGCTCCCACGGAAGAAAATTGCCATTGTTACCAAAGATGGTTTCTACGAGCTCATCAACATAACATGCGAGCAATGTCCTCAATACGACGGTAAAATCGTAGTGAGCGATTTTAATGCCAAAATAGGAAAGTAGCCAACATAGACTCAAATCATTACCTTGTTGTAGCCAAGGTACGAATGGGGATATGCCAACAAAGAAGAATCACTGTGAGAAAATTTAACGTCGAAAAGCTTCGCTGAACGCGCATCCCGAAATCTCTCCCTATGCCGCCATTATCAAGTGCAGAAGACGCTGCCAACCATGTCATCAGAAACGCCGCAACTGATGTGCTGTGTTTCGCCCAACCACCATCGCGAAACCACTGGTTTGACGAAGATTGTTCGCGAGCACATGCTGCAAAACGTGGCAAAGCCGACACTACAACGGAGGAAGAAAACCGCTCGAGATATCTATGAGCAAATGAGGCGGGAGGAACATCAACTTCTCCAACAGAAGAAAAAAGAATGTGAGAAACACGTGATCGAACAATGATTGTACACAATCAGAAGATGCAGCAATTAAATCTGATTCCAGGATAATTTATAGAAGTGATAGGTGGCCGCAGTTCCTAACAAAACGCAATGAAAATCATAGACGAGTCTTTGTAACATTGCAAAAATTTTGGGACACTCACTTATGTGACTGAACCCATCTTCTATTGTTTCTCGGCAGAACTTACACAACTAATTTAATGCGATTGCAATAGAATGATGAGTACCAGAGACCTGCAGCAGGCAGCTCGTTTTGTGAGCTATTCGAGATATTCACATATTTTAAGTATTCATTCAGAAAAAGTATTTGCTGAGCTCACATTTTATTGTTTCTCATAAACCGAATCTGAAACATTCATTCCAAGAAATGATTACCTCTTCTTACACTTTGCTCCCGGGCACTGAATTTGGAAAAAGGCAATGAATATTTGGAGTGGCCTGTGCATCTTCTATCGATAGTATGTATGCTTTTTGTTTATGCTTTTTCTCTGACGGCTTTGTTGTATACACTTTCTGTGCTCTGGGCTTTCTACCCGAAACCAGTCATAGGCTCGTGAATCATTTATATATTTTACTATTTTTCTGAATACGCTGGTTGAATGAATACTTTGAAAATGAGCTATTCATGAATACCAACTCCATAATGATGTTTTCATTTCGTACATGTTTCATACTCGCTTGTTTTCTGTGTGTGTGTGAGAGACTGTGAAAGGCTCGCTTTTTAGCGAATGATTCACAACGACAAATGAATGGTTTCATGCAGTTCTCTAATGGGTACTGCGACTCAATTATTACTAAGTGGAATTGATGTTGATCTGAGGGTTTTTATACGTACCCACCTTTAGCAAATATCTGGCAAACTTTTTTGCAGTAGGAGAGACTATCAGAATGACAAAACAGAACAAAAGGATTGTAGAGTGTAGAATCAATGAAGGAATTGCCAGATAACAGTTGCATTCACACATTATTAATTTTTGGTGCATCCTTGGAAAAACCTTTTCAAAAACTAAAAATATACATAGGTACTAAAGTCCACAGACAAAATGCAGTGCTGTCCTTCCTCATCCATAAACATGAAATAAAATATTTATCAGCCGTCAAAGGCATATAATCACTTATGCGTCTGCCACAAGCCTCACTTTAATCACATGTCAAATCAAAGAAACTTTTTCCTTCTCCTTTCCCGACCGCCATCAAAGCAAAGTTTTTTTTTTTTTCTTCTTTTTATACAAAAACCTACACAAAAAGAAAATTGAAATATTTATGATTAAATTTGATATTCTCTCTTTTTTTTCTTTTCTTTCGCTCAGGCAGACGAAAATCTCAGCCATAAAGCGCCGGAGCCGAGCCGAGCCAAATCGACAACCCCATACGAGCGAAAAGCGGAACATCATGGCAGAGATTCAATAAAACCAAGAGCATCCACATTAATTTCATCCGCATTGCGTCATCACATATGCACACAGATACTATACTCTCAGTCAGAGACACCGGAATACACATACCTATTGTTCCTGTGGGCCCGAAGAATTCATATTAACTGGCTTAATCCGCCTGCACTTGGAACGGAAATTATGTAAAATTCATTTTGTTATGATTTCCCAATACGCCTCATCCTTTGGCAGACTTTACCGTACACAAAGCGTCTGTGGGAGTTCATTGAAACGAGGATTCTTCGTGTAAATACTCGGCGAAAGAAGGGCGAAAAATTCCGCACAAAAAGAAAAAAATCATGATACTCAAGTGTAAGCATAATACGACACTCGATAGACCAAGGATAAGGAAAATTGCTGCAAACAATTGTGCAAAGAGAATCAAAAAGTTGCTGTAAGACAAACAGCAAAACAGGATCCCAAGAGACTATGTTAAGATTCAGTGCGTGCATACCTGAACGCGACACTGCAATTGCTTTTTCCTCTGCTAAGTTTCCAAATTCATCATCACCCTATTCGTTTGATTACTAATTGCGTTGCGCTTTTGATTTGATTTAATCCATCGAACTTATTTGAGAAACAAACGAAAAGGACATCATTACATAGCATTGCAATTGACGCACAAGTGCCTGCACTGCTCAATATATAAAGAAAACTTAAAGCACCATCTAAAACAAACAGAAAGATAGAGTAAGGATTTAAAAAAAGGATATCAGTCGTGCGATTTGTGAACACACCCACAAAAGCCAACATCATCGATGTCCCATTCAGATAGGAATACGAAAAGACCTAAATACAATTCAGCTCAGATTCCGATAACGACAGAGATACCGCCCCACAGCCAGAGAAGGAGAACAAGGATTTGTATAATGGATTCAGTTGCGATACAATCGAGATGTTTATGGAGTGTTCTACTGATTATTTCATTCATGTGCAATGGAACATTTTCAGGTGAGTTATGGTTTAAAGAAATTTATTTTTTACTTTTACTTTTAAGAATATTTTGCGGTGACGGGTAATTGAAATGTCCTGAATCCCCTTATGGGTTCTAGGACCTCTACAATGCCTACGTACCATAGTGTGCGGCATCTGGAAATGTGCCTCAGCTCTCCCCAACTCTTCCTCAGTTTCCGTGCTTCGTTCGCGACTGTTCTACGTCATGTTCTGCTAGGATCGCCGCGAATCTTGCCATCCTGATAAAACGAGTTCCACTGCATCGCTTGATAAGCTATGGATCTGTCACCCTTTCGGAGAGTGTGCCCAATTCACTGCCACTTTCGTCGTCACATGGTTGTGTCTTAAGGTTCATGCTCCTTACAGATACAGTTTGGCAAGAAAATCCTTAAGATCTAGCGTAGGCAATTATTGACGAACGTTTGCAGCTTGCTCGTCATAGTGGCGTTCACTCTCCAGGAAACTCTCTACTCTCTCAACCGTTCGGTCCTAGGCTGGTCATTTTTGTTTTTCCCGAGTTAATTGTCAGCCCAACTACACCTGCTTCTCTCTTTACATTTGCTGTCATTTGGTGAAATTCTGTGAGACAGAAGGCATAAATCATCGGCGTAGTCGAGGTGTTTGAGTTCATCGAATTCCTCCATTTCCTGTGGATAAGGCCGCATTCACGCACATCCCTTATCACCAATAGAAACAGTATTGGTGAAAATATGCAGCCTTGTTGAACCCCACTTTGGAGTTCGAATTCCTCAGACAGCCTTCCTCTGTATAAGAGGTGACATGTGGATCCATCATATGTAGCTTTGATAATTTCTATTAATTTATTGCGATGCGCCTCTTCTGAACAAGGCACGCCAAATAAATTCCTGACTGACACTATCAAACGCCTTTCCAAAATCGATGAACAGCAGGTGAAGTGGCCACGATGAACCGTAAGGAGTCGACACAGGAGGATCTAGAGTGAAGACCTGTTTGTTCGACGTCGAATGTGTCTTCAGGGTGTTCTTTGATTCGCTCCAGGATAATTCTAGCTATTATCTTGGCCACAACAGGCAGCCAGTAGATACCTCTCCAGTTTTCGCACTGCATTAGATTGCTTTTATTTTAGGGAGCTTGACGATCATTTACTTCCTTCACCCTTTCGGGAAACTCTCGGCTTCCCATGTCTTTATTTACAATCATTTCGAAGTCACTGACTGAGCCAACAATTTTATTATTTAAAAGACCGAAACCAGCAGAATTGAAGTCCTTGAGTTCAAGAGTATGATTTTGCATTCATCTAAAGTCTTTTGCATTAATTTGGAGTTCTTCGGCCTTTTAAATTTATTTATATTCTTTTAGAATCATTCGAATTCGTTGAATTCCTTTGATTCGTTCGCATTCTCCGTTAACTTCGAAGAATTTAATTGAATGCAAATGAATGAATTTGACATTAAAATAAATGCAAAGTATTTCAAATGAATTCAATATGGGTACATCGGATAAATGCAAACTAATTTTACTCAACGGAATTGACTTTGGGCTGACTGAAAAATTATTGAAAACGAATGCGGATGACTGCAAATGAATTCCATGTAATCAGACTTTTTCGTTTAAAAACGTGAATTCTTTTGAAAGCTGAAATTTACTGCTCAATCAAGGATTGTAAAATGAATTTCGATTTATACTTGTAAGTAATATTTTGTTATGAATACTACTAAGAGTGCTCCTTCGCTAAAGATTCCTTTGGAATTGTATTTGAGGGTCGAGCACTCCTACTAAGCCTAGGTGAGTATAGCTAGTTTCTTTCGCTCTTTCCATCTTTTGTGTGTCAATCGCCCAAACGATTCCGAGCCTTTCAAGTAGTTCATTGGAGCATTAGAGGATATAGTACTCCTCCTTGTGGGCATCCTCTTGTCGTGTTGACCATAATGATCTGCTGATCTTGTTCTCAGCAACCCATTTGAATACTGTTCCGCCGACACCCTTCTTATAAAAGGCTCGCTTCGATATTAAAGAAGGCGCACATTACTATCTCTTTTGTTTCAAGAACTCTCAGTGTCTCAGTGGATCTGCCCGATCTATACGCATGCTTGCGGAAGTGAAGTGGGGATGTATTAAATATATCCTCCCTTAGATAATTAGCCACAGCTTTCTGCATTGTCTTATGTCTTAAGAAGAAGAAGCGATGTTAGACTATATAACTTCGACTGTGTTGGGTCTTTGGGTTACACCCCAGTGCAAGACTGCTTTTGAATATTCTAGGTTTTATTTTACCCCCTTTAAAGTGGGGCTGGTATGATACCCTCCACTCCTGGCGACTTGAGGGTTTAAAAGGAAATAATTACTAATTCTCCTTCTGGAGCAGATTGCGCCTGCTACATCCCAATCTATTTTCTTGCTATGTTAGTCTTGCTCCATTCGCAAGTGTTCAATGAACTTCCGTTGAAGTGATTTTTTAGAAGCAGTAAATGTTTTAAATCCTCATCATCTAGTTGATTTAGTGATATAGGCATTCCCCCTACTTTTGCTAGAGCTTTGTGTAGCCTAGCTATAGCGGAAGTGTTAGTTCTTTCTTCACTGAAATTCCTGAAGTTTTCTCTTTTCGCTTTTCGCTGGTGCAAGTCTAGGTCGCATATCCTTCTCCTACTTCCTGTTCATTTCTGATTTGTCAAAATGTGCGAAAATATTTCAAAAGTGGCTTTCAGTAAGAATCTTTAATATTGTTTTAAGATCAAGCATTCCTCCAAGATTTGTGATCGATAATGGTTAAGGGATTTGGTTGATATGATGTTATGGTCAGACCGACCTAGAGGCGCTAATACTTCGTGTATTTATCAGAGTGCGAAGTAGGGTGTTGGCAGAGTGACTTACAATGTCTGGTATACGTGTCGGCTCATTTACAAACTGGGTCAACTGGTTAATGGAAGCAAAAAGCTTAACATACCTTCCTTCGGGTGTTGTCTGGCCAGAGTGTCGAAGCCAATCCGAATTATGTATATTGCAATCGCCCGCGATGACGATTTCAGTAGGAGAATATAGGGAGACGGAATCCTCGACTGGCAACAACTAGAATAGTCCAACAGATTTGTAGATATAGTATTAAAATGTTTTAGTATTTGACGTGTGTGTCAACATTTGATACTCGTTGAACTAGAGGCATTCACTGGGCCCATGGAGCATACTTTCTGTCAAGGAATAACTCTTACTTTTCAATGAAACGGAATGTCACCAGTCGCTTGAACAAAACTACCTGCACACTTTTCGCTTTCTGTTCCAGGAAACAACATAAAATTTCAGTTCCCATCACGAACAACAGACAATTGCAAAGAAACCTACATAGCAACAAAACCACTTGACAGAAATATTAAACATGCTGAATGCAGTGTCATGCGAAAATGGAAATACTCTCTGAATTGTAACTACACAGAAGTTTTCTATTATATCACATCCTTTTAATCCTTGACTTTTCAGAACAACTACATGTATTACCCTCCACTCCCCAACACTTTATTTTTGGAATTCCTTGAAACTTTTAACAATGTTGTGGTTTAGAACTTTTTAATTAAAATCTTGACTAGGTATCCTTTTAATGAGAAAATATTGTCGCGCACTTTTCCAACCCAATCAATAAAGGATACTAAAGCTAAAATTACAACTCAAACTATTTCATACGTCACCTCGGTATTAATTTCTTATTGCCCGGGGATGTGGACAAATTTTCGCTTACTAACCAACACATCCGTTTTCCGTTTTCAGTTTTCCCTTTTCAATAAACTATTAAACGAAACGAATTAACAAAACAACAAAAGGAAAACTATTAAACTCCCATAACCGCTCCAATAGCGTAAATTCAACTAAAGTCGACACAAAACCACTTCAACCCTTGCCATATTGCTGAGACATTGGGGATGATTAAGTGTTTGTATGCGTGTCGGGTGAATAGTGTTTTTTTTTTCTCTGTCGCCCCTTTGAGTTGTCAAACTGCTTTCTAACTTCCATTTCAGTTATGGGGGGGGGGGGGGGGGGGGGGAGATAACAATAGGGGGAAACATCTTTTTCGCCATTTGTTGCGTGATGACAACACAGTCTAATGCCAGTCAACAGAGCAAATAATGAATTTGTTTGAGAAGCTCTACATATGCGATGGGGTCTAGGCAGATATGAATAAATGAAGGACTATAAGGTTTCAGATGTACCACCCTCTTCTCATACAGTAATAGGGCTTAGGATAATTAAAAATAAATAAATTAGTTACTCGGTTTACTTTACATACACATGTATGTAGGATGGAAGAAAACAACTCTGGAGGCAAAATTTTTGGATCGAAATAGGGCTTCCAATTAGACAGAGAAATTTTACAGAGTAAATCTTGGTTGCTTTATAATAAAGACCAAGCAAGTCCGTAGGTAGCACTGGAACCTCTAAAACAAAGCATAGAATAGGTACATATGTATGTATATTTGTTCACTGTTTTGTAATAGAAAAGGCATTTTGAGTTTTTTTTGTTATAGAACGCAGTTTTAGTAAACACTGTTCTAAAATTACTTTATCAAAAGTTTCATGACGGCATATTTAAAATTTTTCTAAGGTAGGTAGATAGGTGGGAGTGGTTGTATCAGCAGACCCAGCCAATACATAATTAGAAAAAATAGCGCCGTTTTATTGCCACGCACTCATGTAACCTGAAACTGATGTGGACTGGCGTGAAACCTAATGGAGAAAGTAAAAAGAGAAGTGATTATTCAAATCCACCGTTTTGAAATGAGAAAAAGCCTCCAATGCGCATCTCCGCTAACTCTCTTAGGGTATCAAAAAAGGGTACGCAGTCTAGCCCTGCCTAGACCCGCCATTTACAAGGGAAGTGAATGATTGTTTCCTGTTCGGCGGCGATATTGCAGCTGCGGCAGTAGTCATTAAACCTTATGCCTATTCTGGCCGCATGAATCCCAAAGCGCCAGTGACCAGTACTGATCGAAAGAATTTTTGCAATATCAACACGGTTTTTATCTAATAGTTCTTCGATTCGCTATAGTTGGTGTTTGTGCCACATCTGTCTATAAATGACACAACTCTGTAATCCCTGTAGCCTTGCATCGCCGATTGATAGGTAGTGCACGAAGATTCATCCCCTGATGACACCAAGTGAGACGTTACACGTTTTTTTTCAAGTGAACCGTTAAGGGCAGTACCTCTTCTTGCTAGCTCGTCTGCTCGCTCGTCTGTGACCCAGCACCCAAAGAAGACAAATACTGGACCTATGAGCCAACGCTACACTATTAAATTTTTCTAAAGGATATCCCAAAATTAACGCAAGATTTGAATTTGCCGCCATTTTTGCAGTTAATTGCTGAAAACCCTGAAAAAAGAACAACTTGAGATCTAGGAGTTTAGGGTTAGTACACGCACACAACAACTTGTTTTCCTTATTGAACAGTAACAACAAATATGTACACTCACAATGTGTCACTGTTTGGTCCTTTTTTTGGGCTGGAAGTATCATTAGGCCATACTTTTTTGAAATTGAGGCTGTTCAAGCAGTAACTCTTACTGGTGCTCGATATCGCAACATGATAACACAGTTCTTTCTGCCGAAATTGGATGCTACTGATGAAGCCAATACGTGGTTTCAACAAGAGGGTGCCACATGCCATACAGCTAGTGAAACAATTCAATTACTGCATGAGACATTTCCTGGTCATGCACTGACTTGTCTCGGTGATTTTTATGTGCTTTCTTGAAGTCAAACCCACAACCACACGTGTATTACAAAAGGAAATTAAACGCTGCATCAACTCGGCCACAATTATGCAGAAAGGTCTTGAAATATTTCGACAAAAGAGTGCAAAGCAAAGCCGTGGAGGCCATTTGTCCGATATGTTATTCCATAATGAAAAAATAAAAATCTTAAAACTAAAAACGGTGTTTTCTATTTAAGCTAAGCCTTGGCCCTCTATGGGTTGCTTATGGCAGCTCACTAGCTAAATTTGCACATAAAATTTTATTCACTGCTTTTCAAGTATTACCTCAAGAAGTATTCGCTGGGCTTACATTTTATTGCCTCTCATAAAGTGAATCTGAAGCGAGCTCCCATTCACATTCATTCCAAGAAAAGAATATCTATTCGAACACTTTGCTTTGTATTTGGACAAAGGCAGAGAATGTTTCGAGTGGTTCGTCCTGTGCTGTTTGTTTTTGCTTCTTTCCTGTTCTGAGTTCTCTACCAACTTTTTATACCATTCAAAGACTCGTTAATCAGTTGTACATTTCACTGTCTCTGTGAATAACTTCATTCAATGAATACTTTGTATGTGAGCCTGCTACGCACTCAAACAATAATGATTACCAACACCATGATTTCGTTTCGCAAAATAACCTTTGTAAACGTTTCCTACATGATTCACACGCGTGTGCGTGTGACTGTGAAAGGCTTGCTTTTTTGCGAATGATTCACAACGAAAAATGAATGAATTCATGAAGTTCTCTGGTAGGCAGCATAAGATCTGTTTCCGATGGAAATGCTATATTTCTGTATTTTTGGACAAACATTTTTCAAATCCTAGGAACACAAATATTGTACCATTATCGATTACAATTACTTTAGGCATACCAAAAAAAAAAAAAAATTGATTTGATTTGAATTCCTTTGTTCGTTGCATCCCTAGCTTCTTCAACGGATATTGGAATTCCACTTTATGTTTTGTTGACGCCACTCGAATACAGATTTTCCATGACCGAGTTATGATGAACGCGATAAATACCCTTTGATATTTTTTGAAGTGACATAGTCTAAATCGAAATCTTATCCTGTGAAAAACAAAGACTAACGCTGTTTCAATGGTTTATTATAAGACCCTCTGTATGTGAATATGGAACAAAATAATGTTTTGAAATAGGTTAGGTGTGTAGGCTGACGAAAAGATTGATTAATTTGATTGATTTGATAAATTACCATTAAGAGTCGATTGATGTACTGGAGAGTTCCTCTAGATCGTTGAAAAAGTGTCTCTCTAGAAATTTATATCTTGTTGGAGCCCGGGAAAGTGGCAGAAGAAGTGTGTAGTGTCCTCAATAGCTTCTTCATCATCGCAGCCTCTACAGAGCTTGTCTTGAGTCCTTCGTAGTTTTCTTACACGTTAGCACGTTTTGCTCTATGATAATACCCACAAGGGTGGAAATGGATTGCCTTTCATTCCTTACAAGTCTCTCGGTTCTTGATTTGTCAAGCGTGGGACATAGTTTCCTTGTAACGACACAGGTCTCTATGGATTTCCATTTGGGATCTGCCTCTCTCGGGGCTTTCAGTGTAGGCAGCTAAGGATCGTGCATTTGGCAAGCATCCATTTTTCCAATCATCCCCGTTTGGGTAAATGCTCTCGTGGAGTCAAGATAAGACATAATGCGGTCTGTGACCATTACATTACCAAAATAATTTAGTAGGATCTTTGGCCCGTATTGTCATCTATGAAATTTACTGATTGGCTTACTCTTAGAGCATCATTGGTCGCCTGTAATTCTGTTGGAATTTGAGTAATCTTACAGCTAAAGAATTTGAGATAGTTTTGAACTGCATCACTGTATGATCACGTTTCTTTCGCTATGGGCTTTATTATTGTGATTACGTTTACTTTTTAATTTCAAAATAAATACTCAATACCAACCTAACTACTGGTTAAATTATTTCAATTAAAACAAAAAAAAAAAGAAATACTGTTCCTTTCATTTATTCCGTAAACATTTATATTTTAATTAATTTAATTTTCTTTTTTTCCAGATATGGGTAAAATGTCCTCGGCGAGTATACAAAATCACTTCAGCACCTCCACCCAATCACATTTTACAACAAAAAATAACACACGGGTCATAGCACAAAAAGGTGGCCTAGCAATACTGCCATGTGTGGTCAAATTGAATTCACCAGCAACTGTAAGTACTCGTATATATGTCCTTCGTCTCTCTCTCTGTCTGTAGATTTAATACAGACACACGTAGAAACTTAATACAAAGGTGCATGCCTTTAGGATATTTTTCATTTTCATTTTCATTTTAATTGTCGGTCCTCTGTGTGCTGTACGTTTTGTTCGGGTTTCATAAAGTCATCAAGGCATCTGTCGGAATTTATGTTATGTTATTACAAGGACTCGACCGAAATGAGAAATACTGTACGAATAAGTCGTTGATAAAGGTAGCGCCATTACGTTTGCATTCCCACTCCCGTAGCTACGTAACGAGCAAATTAAGCAAATGAGAATAATTTTATGTCAAAATGGAAATTATGTAGAGTCGTCGGCTAATGTCGGGGTTTTATATAAAAAGATAAACGTTTCGAGTACTTTTTTAAAGTCTAAACAAACATTTCAACAACATTAATTGCAAGTAGACCTTTAAACACAATCGCCTTCGTTTATCAATCAAAGAGAACAAAAAGAAGGATTCATTCATTGATATCAATTTTAGTCGCCTGCTATTGTCGTGGCTTAACAAGACAAAATAATAAGATAAACGTTTCGAGTCCTTTTTAAGGTCTAACAAAAAACTTCAACAACATTCATTGCATGTCCACCTTTAAACAAAATCTCATTCGTTTATCAATCAAAGGGAACAAAAAAAGAGGGTTCATTCATTGATATCAATTTGAGGAAATAATAAGATAAACGTTTCGAGTCCTTCTTAAGGTCTTACCAAAAACTTCAACAACATTCATTGCATGTCCGCCTTTAAACAAAATATCATTCGTTTATCAATCAAAGAAAACAAAAAGAAGGATTCATTCATTGATATCAATTTAAGTAAATAATAAGACAAACATTTCGAGTCCTTTTTAAGGTCTAACCAAAAACTCCAACAACATTCATTGCATGTCCACCTTCAAACACAATCTCATTCGTTTATCAATCAAACAGAACAGAAAGAAGAGGATTCATTCATTGATATCAATTTTAGTGGCCTGCTACTGTCGTGGTTTAACAAGACAAAATAATAAGATAAACATTTCGAGTCCATCTTAAAGTCTGAACAAAAACTTTACCAACATTCATTGCATGTCCACCTTCAAACACAATCTCATTCGTTTATCAATCAAAGAGAACAAAAAAAAAAAAAATCAAAAATTGATATCAATTCTTTTTTTTGTGTGTGTTTTTGCAGGTATCCTGGATACGTCGAAAGGATTTTCAATTGCTCACGGTTGGCCTGTCGACCCATAGCAGTGATAAACGTTTTTTAGTTGAACACACACGCCATATGGGTCACTGGTCGTTACGCATCAAATCGGTCCGTGAGGAGGACCGAGGATTCTACGAGTGCCAATTATCTATATATCCAACACAATCGATATTCATCGAACTGAAAGTTGTGGGTGAGTATCGATGACAATTGTGTATTGCTCCTGCCATATAGCTGCGTTTTCTCGTGTTCACATTTTTCGGAAGCGGGATTAGTATCTGTGTATGTGTGTGGGGAGGGATGCTGTATGCCATAGAGGAGGGTCATTCAAAGTAATGGATGTCGTGCTATATGCAAATTTTAGTGGATAAAAAGTTCGTTTTTTTTTTTTGTAGATTTTCGCTCTCTCACTCTCAATACTGGCGATTTCATTGAGAGTTTAATGGGAAGAGAATGCGAAAGTGATATAGGTCCCTGAGTGTTAATAACTGATATGGATATGGTGCAGCAAGCGATAGTTAAATGAAATTGTAGGGCGTCACTTAGAATGGATTTTACTGCGAAAAGAGGGCGTGAGTGCAGTACAAACTAACGCGGATTGAGTGGAGGAGATATATGCACTTTTGCGGGAGAATTTTAGTCCCGTCTTCACTTGAATTTTGTGTAGTCTGCAGAATTTGAATTTATTGTGAGTTTGAACTGGGAATAGACTTGACATCGGGGGATTATTATGTTCATTTCTTCTGCTTTTTTCGACCTTGTGAGTATACAAACGTAGATACGCACAGAAGCTAGATTAATGACAAGAGTGGTATATACCGCACAATTTTGATAAAGAGCTGTCATATTGTGGAAGTGAATGAGAATCAGCCTTAAGCCTAAGCCGACTCACGGCCCAAGAATGTAAAATACTGTAGATTGATAAAGCTTCAAAATGATGGGTTTTATCATGAATTAAATCTTCTTATCCAAAATTTCTTTAGGTAGTTGTCAAAGCTCACCTTAGGGATACTTCAACAGTCGAGTTTAAGGGTTATTATCTCACATTAAAAGTGTTATCCTAGATAACTTATCAACTAAGGATAAAGCCCAGTTAAGGTGTTGGCTGAATTCACGTGTAATACAATCAGCTGATGTATTACTTACTTGTGTCCTGTATCCACATGCAGCCCTACGAACTCTCAATTCTTTTCGCGCCATAATGTGGCAATGTAGACTTTAGATGGTAGGTTGAGGTGGGAACTAGTCTTGTTGTCACTGCGGCCACTGTGGGCTTATTGTGACTTCCTCGTTCTAGACCTTATTCAGTAGATATGCCAGTATTGACGATAAATAGTATGTGTTCACCTAATTCTTCGTCTGTGGTACATTCTGCATAAATTGTCTTGTGCTATTCCCACAGCCATGAGATGTTTTTCACTCGACAATGTCCTGTAAAGAAATCTGTGGCAAGGAGAGGAGTTTAGCATAAAAAGTTTAGCTTGTTTGTTAGCTTCAGTTTCCATTGAGAAATGGTGCCTTCAACCAATTTTTGATACAGCTTTTAGCTGTGCTGACAGGAAATCCGCAGAATGGTCTAGGCATTATGAAAGAAGATTCCATTCCCAGTTCCCTGTTCCTGCGTTCTGGAAATGTAACCTTGAAGTTTTGACTGAAGTTCTATTTGGGTAGACATCTGTCTGTGATTTTAATTGCTGGCAGTTAATCTCTGCTAAGTTCTGGTGCAATACTTAGTTGACTTAACTTATAATTGGCGTCATCTTCTACGATGAGCATAAAGGCGTTAATCATAGTGTTTCTTTTTTATGTGAAGATGAAGTGGTGGTGCTCCGTACGTGACAATTAGTCTTGCTATCGCCGTGTAAAGCCAAAGCCTCATTTGAAGGTTCAGATCCCAGTTTCTGACAATAAGACTTTTGCTGGTCCATAAACGATACTGGCTTTTTTAAAATGAGTATCCCGACAAAGTTTTTCATCTTGTATTACCTCCTTTGAGAATTCTATTGTTTCACCAAAGAGTGTAGTTGGACTTAGTCTGTCCCTTTTTTCTCTTGCTAGTGGAGACAACTATGGTGCTTTTCTAGGGATTGACATTTAGACCAACTTAAAGGTACCGATGAGCCACAAGGTTTAATGCCCTCTGGAGGAGACTTGAAATAGCCTCTAATATATCTATCAAGTAGTGCGGCAATGAACCTCAGCACTTTCCAAGTCCTTTTTCAGATGCAGTGCTTCCTTCTCAACTGTTTTGGCTCATGTACTTCGAAGACGAGGACATATCCTCCCAAACTTATGTGGAAAAAAGCAAAATATTATATAAAAGGTGACCAGATAAGAACGATAAGAAAAGAACATTTAAAAAAAACAATAATGGTCCGGGATTTTAGGTAGATTTCAGCTTTATTTTACTGTTACGTGCATGTCATTAGAAATATGTGAAATAGCATTTAACTAGCCTCTTGGCAGTGCTTCAAACATAGGATCCATTTTTGGGTGAGTCGGTCCAATGCGGATGTCCTTACTCCGGACTTACTCCAATGTGGCCCCGAGCTTGTGGTTGGCTTGTTAACGTAGACTAAGGACTTGATTCTCAGAGAAAATGATCATGGTGTATCGAGTCACATGATTGCGGTGCGGCGAATAATTCATGAACGCTCACCGCGAGATGACACAGTCGCCAAATTTTACCATCACAACTTTGAGTGTTGAGTCGGTAGTGCCGTACCACAACTCCAATATACCTATCGATGTTGTCGAGCTCTGGCTAAAGAGAGTCGGTTAACATCACCCTATAGTTAAGACCATTAAGCAGCCATGCCATAAACAGCACCAAACAGTCCATCAATTTGATGCTTGCTTAAAACACTTGTTGATTGTCTTTGCTCCACTAATTGCAATTTTTGCTTCTTGACATAGACTTTGAGCCAAAAATGTACCTCGCCCGAGAAGAAGATTTTTGGCCAAAAATCCGGATCTCCGGTCAAGATTCCCAGCTTCCATAGTCGTTCCATTGTCCATAGTCGTCCGGGTTGTGCTTCTTGCGTCAGCACAATCTTGTGCAGATGTGGCCCCAAATCCAACCGCAAAATAAAACGGGTCCAATTCAGCGGATTGGCGCCGAATCGACATTTCTAGATCTTTTTCGATATTTGCTATCTCTATCTGATTGTTGGCTTAAGGTCCAAAAGAGTGTGCTCACGCTTAAGCTTTTCAATTGTGCGAAGAATTGCTTGCACACTGAAGCCTGACGACTGAATTTCGATGATATTTTTTTAACAATTTCTGTACATCTGCAAGTGTAAAGTGATACACGATGAAATGGGAAACTTTACATAATATTTTGACAGTTGAATGTCATTGGTGGCTTTAACAGCTGCTGAATTATATCAATTGGAAAACGTATCATTGCTATCTGGTCACCCTTTTTTAGTTCTAAAAACACATTCGCAATGCAGGTGACCGAGCGCATGTATGTTAAAAGAGATCACAAACTCTAAGATAAAGTATGTATTTAGTTACATTCTACATCAAAAATGAGCTCTCTGGCCTAAAAGCCTTTCCTCATCACTGTGACTCAGAATGTGGCACTTTTCTACTAAAGTATGTGCATACATATTCCTTTATTGCATTTAACTTAACAAATACCTTTAAGGCCGAAGAACAAATTTCATCCTTAATTTTCGGGGAACTCATGTATGCTTTCCTGCAGGCAAATTTCGTCCTTGCTGTCACACATTTTCCCCTTTCGGTATCCATCTAACCTACATATTTGTGGGTGACGTACAGTTTCCTGAAAAAAAAAATTAAGATTCCTCCTACACTTCTCCATCTCCACACAATATTCGTTATTTAAATTGCTACATGTCTAGCCCAGGGAATGGGGGTTTTTGGGATTCCAAAAAAGTCCTTTTCATTTCTCACTTTTTACCTCTCTCTTATCGGAACATTCTTTCTGTCTTTCCCCCAAAATAGAGGCCGTTGCTGAAATCACTGGAGCACCAGATCTACACATAGACGAGGGTTCGGCGTTACGCTTGGAATGCAAATTAAAACGTGCCACAGAAAACCCATCGTTTGTATTTTGGTAAGTACCTACCAGCATTAGACTAACAGTTTGTAAGAATTCCTTTACATTTCTCAAGCAAGTAACAAAAAATGTAAAATGTCTGTCAATTACTTTATTTTTAGGTACCATGACAATAAAATGGTGAACTACGATTCACAGGATGGTTTCTCAGTGACTTCAACTACTGTGAATATGCCAGCATCTGAGGGTGGTGGCACCAATCATAGAGAACGAAGTCATACGAGTACCAGCAGCAGCAGCAGCAGTAGCAGCAGTAGTAGTAGCAGTACGAGCAGCAGCAGCAGTAGTAGTAATAGTTTAAGCAGTAATAGTAGCCATAGTGGCCATGGGAATAGTGGACATATGTCATCGTTAGCGTCACAACATCAATCTTCGTACTTACTAACACCTTCGACTAGTGTGCTAACAATACAGGAAGTGCATTTCCATCATGCGGGCAATTATACATGTGCCCCATCGAATGCAAGACCCGCCAGCATAACAGTACATGTGTTAAGAGGTAAGAAAAATTTACAACAACAAAATTTTAAACGAAGTGATACGTATACGCCCTCGATTTTATCGACTTAAAAATCTTTTCTTTGCCAACTCCAAGGGAAATAAGGGAAGATTTTTTGTTAGAGTATTTTACAGTACAGGACATGAGACCACGTATTTGTTTTCAGTTGAAGTCTAGGTTAGGTTCAAAAGTGTTACGAGTGCATCATAAGACACCAGGCACCATTCGTTTAGTGAATCCTTAATCGTAGAAAGAGACCTAAAGCCTTCGTCATATCCAAGCATTCGATTGCCCTGCAGAAATTAAGTTAGTCCTTCTGTTGGTTACATGAACCTACTTCTTCCAGACTACTAAAAAAATACCTTTCTAGAGGTTCCCTCACATTCGCACAGTATGCGCGTGATATCCTCCGAGACATCTAGTCTAGACTGTCGTCCCTTCTCAGAAGACAATGAGGATCAGAGAGGATCCTAATCATACCTAGTCCTAATTTGTGTTCTTCCTAGCTTGATGATTTCGCCTGCTCGTTTATGGTTTATCTCTGGCCATAAGACTCTGGATACCCTTAGTCCCTCTAAATGAGCCCATCTGCATTTAGCCAAGTTGTGAATGCATTTGGTAATACTTCTCCTGGCAACACACAGAGCTGTCCTGATGCTGTTGATGACGTCCCCTGATAGGAGTTCTACAGTTTCCAAGTACCCAGCATAATCTTACGCGACTCTGCGTGCATAATGCCTTGAGCACTGCGGAGCAATCCCTGACTAACCTAGATTAAATGACATAAGACTCTAGCACTTTGAGCGCAGCCTTACTGTTGTCAATGAAGATGGCAATATCCTTGTTGGATATAGATCTCATCTCAAGTAGTTCCGCAGCTTTGAGCACGGCTAGAACATCGGCTTGGAAAGCACTTCTAGGTTCAAGTCTTTTGAATAAATATCTGACCAAGTTCCCTCATTGGCTTTAGACCTATCTGTAAACATTACAATCTCATTCTGAAGGTGAACTTCATCATTTTGCCAGTATTCCCTGCTGGGATATGCTACTTCCTATGGAGTATCAAAGTCGAATAAGCCCAAAATATCATCCGATTTCTACTGAGTCTTGGGGAACGTGTTCCTAAGAATGGAGCTGTGCATATGCTATTAGCCTCAACGAATCCTATGTTTGTGAGCCGAAGCGCACTTCTTCCCGCCTGAAGTTGTGTTTGAAAGTCGAGCGGGAGAAGGTCTTAGAACATTTGAAGTGCTGCAGTGGGCGTAGTACGCAAAGCGCCCGTGATAATGACACTTATAAGGCCAGTGCATGACCACTTCTTCCCTGCTGCATGCAGTTGAAGGGGCATTGTTAATCTTGAAAAAACCTTTCCTCCGAGTTCAGTTTCCAATGTAGCTTACGCTCCGCCAAAATATTTAGTTTTATCAGCAAAGGATAGAAAATTGTAGTTCAAACGAGACCCACCTTCAGTTGGCAGCATTTTACTGGTTCAAATTCTTGCTGATTTATTACCTGCCTCATAATCTAGGATTCAGGCTATTGATAGAATGTTTCATGCGTTCACACAAAATCGCAGAAAGGGGGTCTTCTTTCTTTCTCCTTTCGTTTGCTGGGATGGTGACGACCCCAATTGTATCTATTCGAGGCTTGAAGTTATTTCAGGACTAAATTTTTTTTACGTGGTGGGGAAGTTAACCCCACGGCACAACTCTTAGCCTGGAGAGCCAGTTCCTTTTATTGTACCCCACGACACGGGGCCGGATTCATTCGCCACTATCTCTGTTCCAGGGACCTGACTATCCTTCGAAATTCCTTGTTGACCTGTGATCCGAATATGTCGAAGCAGTTCACTAGGCTCAACCTGACTGGAACTATAGACGCCACCGTTGACTCCATCTAGGAAATTCTTCCGCTATCGTCTGTATCAAGAAGAAGTGCTCTAGTGAGGAAGCACTCTTTCTCCTCCAAACGGGGTGGTTTAGCAAGGTACTACTCACCCAGCGGTCACCACGTGGAAGTTGAGAGTAGGAGTTGGTAGGCCTTAGCTAAGTGAATAACGCTTGTGTTTTCGTATAATCGCTTCCACTACCATTTGACCACCTCAATCCCATTCTCATTTGGCTATCAAGATTTCTTTCATCTTCCGCGCCATGCACCTTTCCGAAGTACAAAACTCGATGTCCCAGAATCATTGAGATTTATTTATTTCTATGATTTAAAGATTGGATTACAAGATTTCGATTTTTAATTTCACTCAATCTCTCGAACGAAAATCTACATTTTATTGAAAGCGTAAACTTTCCTCTGGCGATGAAACCATTGAAATGTGAAAATCCTTGCGAACCCGTTCACCGGAAATAAATAAATTATAGATATCTCTGCCGCCCGACTGTTGGTGTTGTTGCTACAACCTCCTCCCGATACGTTGTTCTTCGATTAATAAAACAGATACACGAATTCTATTCCACCCACCATTTGGGTATTTAGAAAGAGAAGGGAACAAAAAAAAAAATCAGGTCGCCATTAGAAAATCCCCAAAAGGCAACTATTTATCTTTTGAGTATCACCTGATGGTAGAAAAAAACAAAAAATATATATCGACACCTTCATTGAAGTGGAAAAAGATGGCCACCCAGCAAAGAGTACAAGGCCATTCTGGTATCAAATTCTATTGAAAAAAAAGGATACATATTGAATTTTTTGTGTTGATCCCTCGTTATCTGGTCGAGTTCAAGAATCATCCTTTTTTTCATCGTTTCTTCCTATGATGCAGGCATTTTCTTTCGCCCAGCATACACAGACACACATATGGCAGTTTACTGATTAAATGATTGTAAAATGAAAGAATATTGAGGAAGTTTACAGAGAACAAATATAAAACAAAAGGACCGATATAAAGGATGGCGTAAAGCCTTCCGGACACGTTTTACGCCTTCATTTTCGACCTTCTACCAATTGATGCGGGTTGGCATTTCATGAGAATTATAAAACAAAAGGAAATTTAATTCGATACATAAAGTTTGAGTTGAATTTTCTTTGAAGTGATCACAAAAAGGAATGCCTTTCTTCCTAACAAAAAAAAAAAAAAAAAACAAAATAAAAATCGAAATCGATAGAGGAAAAGTAGATCCGGTTGGTGGACTATGTTTTTAGAGTACCGGACTTGGCTGATGTAAGTCAATTGTTTTGACGGAATCCACAGAAAATTATGGCACAGAGAGGGCGCTATGATAAATAATATATATTTTCTAAGAATGGTCTGGAATGGAGTAAATGTACATTCTTTAGGAGCAAATACCTGCGATCTGCCAAAACTATATATTGGCTATGTAAAATTATTGTTTGACCCATTATCACTCAACCAGGTAAATGTGGCTGAAAGTACCATCAATACCTTCAATAGTCTATCGGACTTAAGCTCCACAAATCTTCATTCGGAGTGTAGGAGTGTAAAATACTTAAGTATTGTAGAACCGAGAGTGAGAAAGTGCAAGTACAAGTACATTTCAAGAATTCAGTTGAAAGTACTTGAGTAGTACTTCCAAGTCCTTGGGTAGTACTACCAAGTACCTGAGCAGTACTCTCTAGCTCATGTTTAAAAGAAATCAAAGAACTAATCAAGTACTTGAAAGTACTACTCAAATACTTGGAAGTACTTGAAAACACTGCTCTAGTACTGCTCAATTACTTTAATACTTAAGTACACGATACTTGCGACGAAGTTCTTGAAAAATACTGGTACTTGCCATTTTTTAAGTACTTCTAGTAACCGAGTACTGAAGTACAAGTACTTGAAATTTCACAGCTCTGCATATAATGCACCACTCAAGTGGTTCAGTAATAATGGTTCGGAAATTTATTTGAGGTAGAAATATTACACAATGAAAAATTATCTAGTGGAGTTCCGGAATAAGACCAAAAAATTTCAGTCTGTGTCACAGAAACAGAACCTAGAGTTGGAGCTGAGTTCTTTGCATCCGACACCAAGATTTTCATACCATCTTAAAGAAATATGTCCCATTGTGTTTCAAGCTGAAATTCATGCACACGGATCTGTGCTAAATTGAACCTTCCGAAGGTTAGTAAGGATGATGGTATACATGCTATCTCCTTAGATAACAAGTTATGTAGCACTTAATGTTTTATCGTACTACTCAACAGACACTTATACAGATACATAAATTCTGCGAAGTGTAACAATCAGTGACAGACTTAATAGGATCAAACTCAGTTTTTTGGCTGACTACCAAGTCATTTTAAGAAAGGAATTTGTACACGATCAGCCAGGGCTGGCTTAGAATCTGCAAGCATATGAGCAAAAGTATTTCGTGGCATCAATTGCCGACATAGCGCTTATTAGGAAATGAGAACACATTCTTCTTCCGGCTCATGGGGCAAATGTCCTTGAACTTAGAAAATCCAATAACTTAATCAAACTTTTTCCCTAAAACGAAATCTTCTATTTCGATTACTGAAGCAGCATCAGAAAGCTATAAGCTTTTTTCAGCTGGCCACTGTTGACATGGGTATCGCCATAACAACTTCAATGGAAACATTTAAGCCCTATGTTATCATACAAAGTACTTTTGCATGGTTTTATAAATGCATTTTTCTAAGACATTGTGACATGGTCAAAATATAATATCAGAGAAAGAAATTGACACAACCAAGCATCACAACTTTAAGGGGCTACAACTGATAGAAACACTACAAAAACTGCTAAGTATTTGGGTGCATTCTTGGACAGATGAAATGTAAAAAAATTGTAAAGGGTTCATAAATGGCATGTCGACAATCTCCCACTGTCCCGTGCTCAACAAAATGCGACACTAAACGATGGATAGTGTTATCGGTCAGCGCTTGTTGGCCACGATTTGCACGTTGAGTTAACACAATTGAACAACTATTTTCAATGTACAGCGTCACTATATCGATATCGACTGACTCTCAAAATCCCCTAATTCAATTCTCTCCTTTTGTAGCAGCCCCAATCAGTTCATTACGGAAAAAAAATAGAAAATGAAGCCATCGGTCGAGCAAACAGCCGCTGGGTGCATCTGTGTACATTCGTAATGGCCAGGCGCTATGGCCGGTCTTTAGTAATGGGAGTTCTATGGTAAAACTTACTCGCTTGGGTCATTTCTAGCGAAATTTATTACCAGCAGTTGTGCCATTGGCCTTCATGCGAATCTATTGTGTGTTTGTTCTGCTCTATCCGTCAGAAGAATAAGAACTCTTGGTAGTCATTTCTTCTCGGAGCTGGAAGACTCAGGCAACTTTGAGCTGATGGATCTCCTGAGATTCATATCTTCATTTGGGTGGTTCTATCAGCGGATTTTCTTAACAGCGTGTCTAAGGTAAAATAAGGGCACAATTCACCCGAATTGTTGGTCTAAGTGAGCAGTGACTTTCTTGTCACAAGGCACTCATCTATCTAATCCAATCCAGCCCAAAACTCTCTTGAAGCAAAAAGAAGCAATGTTGATGGTGAAGGACAATATTCTGCAGAATTGCTATGAGAAATGTGCAAGTTCCCATACATTCGATCAATAAAATATAAATTGTAAAATTTATTTAATTTAATAATTATTAAAAATAAAACAAATATTTATAACTTTTTATTCGCCATATAATTCGTTAATTCCATTGTTAATTCCACTCTGCGTTATTTCTCGTTAAGTTGTTTAGGCCTTATAAGCATCCAAATGATACATCTTATTATTTTTTTCCTCAAACAACTACCGTTATAATTCAGAATTGTTCAATTTATGGTAAACTTTTCCCTTCCCTAGCCTTTCCAAACAAAACAAAAAATAAAAACCCTATAATTTGAAACAGCTCTCCTACCTACTATACCTCCTTTGGATTGTTTGCTTTTAACTGAAAATTATGTTTCTCTCTCCTTGTGTATCCTTTCAGGCGAAAAACCAGCTGCTATGCAGCATGCCAACCGTAGCATGGTCGATGGTGAGGGCATCAGTAACAGTGGCGTAAGCAGCAGTAGCAGCAGTATAAGTGTTGCTGCTGGAGCAAGCACCAGCAAAGCCAATAGTCATCCGCTGCTCAATCGCATTTTCCGATTGAGTGCAATGGTTGAGTTCTTATGCCATCGGAGAGGATCATTGGCGTGGCTTCTAACGGCAATGGTAAATTTAATGGGCACCCTACACACCATCGATAGATGAAATTTCTCCAATGTCCGCCGCAGATTGTTTTATGGACTAAGGATTTGAGCAAAGTAAATAAAAATAAAAAAAAAAATAAATAACGATAATGATAACAATTGAATTAGGAAGGGTAACAAGGAATATATATTTTGTTTTTCTTTTTTTTTTATGGAATACACATTTAAGACTTGAAAACAAATTGTAGCATTTAAGAGCATTGGGAATTAGGTTAGGTTATAATGAAAATTTGTTTTCTTTTTCTTTAATTTATTTGAATTTGAAGCTTAACTATGGAAGGAGAAGCTATGGGAAGGTAATACATTTGTTTGAAAGTCATTTCAACTGTTTTGTTGCTGTGAATAGAACAGAGATTTATAGTTATTTTAAATTGCTTTCATTTGGGGAAATATATTCTTTAAAGTTCTGATATATGTTTTTATATTTGATGGAGTTTTTGCAATAATCGAATATCGATAGCATTCACCCTTGAAATGGCAGCACACACGTTATGGTAGGTAATTGCTTCGAGCGAAACAACAAAGATATGAGTACACGACTCCTACTAACTCACTCGGTTATCGATAGCGGTAATTCAGCTCCAGAGTTCAATGGGTTTTCAAAGCCAAGAAGGAATCGTTTGGAATACATTTGCAACCGTGATGTTTGGGAATAGTTACAAATGTTCTGCTATTGAGTCACCTATTCCTTACCTTTCACTTTCTTGCTAAACTTGTCAGCGTTATTATACTTTTCAACAACATTAGCGCATTTTATCGATATATAACACTTGGACCTAAAATAAGGCTTAGCTTGTATTTTACATATATCCCGTCGACCATTATTGCAAAGCCTTCAAATTTGGTTAGTACCTTAATACATTGACAACAACTGCATAAATCCATTGATTTGCCGTTGTAAATTGTTCGCTAAAAAACGAGCCTTTCACAGTCTCACGCAAACAGAAGACAATTGAGTGTGAATCATGTAGGAAACGATAACTGAGTTCACTTTGCGAAACGAACCATCATGGTGTTTGTATTCATGAGTCCTTGTGTGTGTACTAGGCTCATATTCAAATTATTCATTCAATTAGAGTATTCACGAAAGCAGTGAAATGTACAAATACGAGCCTATGAATATTTTCATGAGAGGAAGATAGAAAACGCAGAACACTGAAAGTAACAAAAGCAACAGAGAAGAAGCAAAAATAAAGAGCACTGCCAACCACATACATATGTTCATACATATAGAAGATCGTACGAACTGCTCGAAACATTCATTATTCTTTATCCTTATTCCAAATACAGTGCTAGACAGCAAAATGTAAGGCTAGATAAACATTTCTTGGAATGAATGTGAATAGGAGCTCGCTTCAGATTCGTTTTAGGAGAGACAATAAGATGTGAGCCCAGCGAATACTTTTTGTTAATGAATGATGAATGATGAATGATGAATGATGAATGAACGTGTGTAAAAGTACGTGAAAAGCAGTGAATATTTCGAATGGCTCACAAAACGAGCTACTTGCTGCAGGTCTCTGATATACACCAAACTGTTTTCTTTGTCCGGTATTTTATTACCCGAGCATTTGGGTCTTGCTTAATTTTTGGTTTCGTCAAACTTCTTAGCGCTACCATTATTTCAAAGCCCGACAATATATGGATGAGACTCAAAACTTGGTGTCACTGCACCATTGGCACATCTAAATACCTACATATTTTAAATCGATTTTATAAGACTATATTATCGAACACCACGCAAACACTCCATCAACTGAATTAATATTTACCAAATATTATTTTTCTTTAAATATTTTCATTTCTCTTAAACTTTCTAACCAATGTATACTAAAATATATATAACTAATGCGTAAGATAAAATTGAGTACTTAAAGGAAAATAAAATAAAAAAGGAAAGGAAAAACACAAAAATATTTATTTTTATATCGACTTTTGTTACTTATAATAAAATACCAATTAACTTCTGTTTAACTATTTATGAATAGATATAAATATACAAAACCCATAAGTAAAATTTATAATCTTTTCAATTTGAATAAAATAAAAGATGTAATGAATTTAAAATTGTATATTATTAGGGTAAAATAAAATAAAGATATATATATAATTCGTTTTGTAAATATTTAAGGGTAACTAAATATACTCGTATGTTAAATATAAATTCTTAGTTCATGTACAGGGAAATTTTGGAAAACGCTTCTTTTTTCTTGTTTGTGCATTCTAATAAAATATTAAATATTGCAAAACCATTTAATAAATTTCCACCCTCAGTTAGCAGGAGAGAAGAATAATTAATAATATTACATAACATAAGTTTCGCCTTTATTCTACTTCATTTCAAAATTATTTGTTTAGATGCATTTACTAAATAACGATATTTTTATCTTTTTTTTCAAATTGCTAGTGACAGTAGATTGAGTTCTTGCCAACAACATTCATTCAATTTAAGAGATATTTATGTACCTAGCTACAAAATTAATTGAGCGTGATTCCAAAATCTTCCGATATATGTAATTAAATTACACTTTAAGTACCTATAAAAAAAAAAGAATTAACTCTTACATAATAATATAAATATACCTGCAGATTTTTTTTTTTTTTTATTAATTAAACAAAAATTATTTGTTGAAGCAGAGAAAGTGTTTAATAAAAACAAAAATTAGAACAAATATTTCATTTATATAAAAACAGGAATGGATAAATTAAAGTTAAAAAGAAAAAAGCTGTACATATACATGTAAAAAGAATTATGAAATTATTATTCATTAAAAACCTTATTTTTAATGAAAGTAAAGAATTTAAAATAATTAAAGAATATATACATTATAAAATTATATATATAAAATATATGAATAGGTTCTTTTTCTATTTTACCGTTAAAATTAAGAATTTACAGAATAGAATTATACAAAAGAGAAAAGCAAAACAAAAAAAAAACATCAGAAGAAAAAGTAATTAAAAAAAAAAATAGTTCAATTAAAATATTTATGAGAATTACATTGTAAAATAAATAAAATTTTGAAAGAAAAAATAACTACCTAAGCCACAGATAGAAATAAATTGATTGTACGATGCGCCCTGAACTGGCCTCTAATGCGCAAACCCAAGAAAAAGAAAAACGTTAAGAAAATAAATGTAAATATTTTATTTAATAAAAAATAAAATTGTTTTTTATTGCAAGAAATGATAAAACATGAAAAATTCATGAAGAACATGCGTGAAAGTAAGTACAGAACTGTAGTTGGTCAAATGGAAACCAGATGTGTGGTTTGCCGGTTTGACTTCAGGAAGTACCGGCAGAATTCCCGGTGTTGGATTACTTTGTCGCTGGTTTGGAGGATTAGGAAAGTTGCCACGAATCTTTGAAATTATTCTATGAAACTTTGCTACTCTTGTTGCCATACCAAGCATCTCTATCTCAGTCGCCGTTAAATTACCTTTACACTTCTTGTACGATGTCCGTAAGTATGTGAGCGCCGGACGTACTACTGCCTTCAGAAGACATACATCAAGTGCTCGTTGCAGGGACAGAGAAGTCTCCTTATGATATATCCAACGTCAGCAATTTGAATCAGTCACTAATTCTTCAAGCACATAGTCTAGGACAGCAAAGAAAAGAGGACCCTTGTCTGCTATACACCGTCCATGAACACGTAAGTTTCCTGAATTCCTCGTAGCCTTTGCTAAGCTCATAAAAGATCTCTTGGTTATCTATTAAAGGCTTTTTTTTAAATCTACCAAGACTTAGTAACGCACCTATGGATATGTGATCTCAGAGAACTGTATGAATCCATTCATTAGTTGTTGTTAATCATTCGCTAAAAAGCGAGCCTTTCACAGTCTCACGCAGATCGTGATGATTCGTGGTCATCCAACACCTGTGTGACCAGAAAGGTGTCTAGTTAAGGTTTTTTTATTCTTAAATTCTGTATATAAATAGGCTAGAAAGAAAGAAATATTTGATTCGTTGAAAAACCATAAAACAAGGTGTTTGTTCATTGTAAGACCCCGCACCAGAAGTAAGGTTTACAAATCACTTTGTACATCGTAACATTTGGTCCTTCGAGTCGGATTTGAACCAGCGACCTATGTAGGCAACAGTAAAGCCCTATCGCGAAGAACTAAGGAGACTCTGTATAAGACCCGGATCATTCCAGTCCTGCTTTACGGCGCTGAGAGGTGGACTTTATTGAAAGCGGATGAAGATATCCTTGGAAAATTCTTCGTCCCGTTTACGTTGACGGGTTTTAGTGCAGAACGTTCAACGATGAACTATACGAGCTGTACAGCGACGTCGAGCTAGTCAAAAGTTTGCGTATTAAACGTTTAAGATGGCTAGGACATGTAGAGAGCCTCCTCGCCGCAGGTGGAGCGTACATCTTCCATCAACTTGGAATACGCAGTTGGAGGCAACTAAGTAAAGACCAAGCTAAGTGAAAAGGCGTGTTGGTTAAGGCCCAGGTTCACTCCGAATTGTAGTGCCATCCAAGAAGAAGAACAACTTAATCTCACAGACTTCAGGAAAACCAGAAAAGAACTAATCGGGAGCCATGGAATCGAACAATCTTAACCAAGTCAAACTGAGACATTAAACACTCGGAAACGCATCATTCAAAATGACACACTACCTACTTGTTGTCAGCCCTTGTTCGAGGGTTGCTTGCAACTTAAAATTCCTTGCTTAAAAACTCCATTCACAGAACAGAATAAATATACATACCAATACCAATACATCCCCGAGTAGATAAAAACTAACTTGAGAACTCCTTACCAACTAATTAGTCCACAAATTAACACTAGAGAACTGCTCCGCAAACTGTTGCCATTACAGTACATTTTATTTCAGTTGCATTGTTTTGAACTCGTTAATTCCGAACTTGTACCAAATTATACAATTTACAAATCAACACAGGTACCCACTCCCGACCATGAAGTTGGTTTTTTGGTAGATACTCAATTCACACAAAAACAGTGCACCGTACAGCTTTCATGTACTCCTTACTTGGGTACCTAACCTCCCCATTTCGGGAGTCTCTCCTTTTCGTATCTTTTTCGTAGGTATATATGAAAACAGTATGATAAAAGCGCTTTAATGAAAATGGAAAGATAGATACACTTAGGTGACGTAGACCAATGCTGTACCTACATTGCAACAACGAAAAAGGTGTTGCTGCAACAACTTGACAGGCACTTAATTAGCGGAAGCGATTAGAATGGTTTGATTAAAGTGTTGTTTTTAAGATGAATTTTTTGGAGGTTTACTTTGGAAATTGTGGTCTTAGTTAACTTACTTACTATGAGCACGTGTTTTACGGTCCTCATAGTGTCTTCTTGAAGGTTTTTACCTACTTTCGGTAAAAGAAACAACTTAATTTGTATGTGCCTACCAAAAAATATCTTTCTCGGCGTTGGTCTCCTTGAATCTTGAAACAATTCTTAATGCAATCTTATCATCCTCGGGCTATTTTAGATTATTTCCAAAAATAACCTGTCCGGCTTATCATTGCAAAGAACAAGTGATTTTATTAAAAGGTGACATTTTGACACCAGGAAATATGAGATCATCAACTTATGTCGCCTACGCCTGAAATAATTTACGAAAAGGATACTTTTATGTTCACACATTCCATGAGAATGTATGTCCGGGTGTTGAATAAAAAATCCTATTAAGGTCAAAGCTTCTCGTTAGCTTTGATGTACTTCTTTATTCTGCACGTGGGAGTTGATTATAAATAGAAAATTAAAGATCTCAGGACGACCAGAAGAGGGTTTGTTTTTAAAAGCCATAAATTCTTTTCACATCCAATACTTTTGCGTTTATTGGTAGTCTGGAAAGGCTATAATATCAATATGTACTGAATTTCGGTTGAAAATACATATGTACATCTAGGCTATTATCGGACTTGATTGCGTAGCTGCCATCAAATCCCTGGACTCGATCTCTATATCTTCTATAGTAGTCCTCAAATGCAGATCGTCTCTTACAGAGATGGCAGAGCAGTTTGATATTTACCTGTGTTGGGTGCCGGGGCATAGGGATATTCTGTAAGGTCGATGAACTCGACACATTTTACAAGAAAAAGGCACTATAGGTTTACCAATCGCTACATGCTACTTTAGTGCAAACAAAAATTCAATTCAAATAAGCTGAATTTGAAACGTTCTAAGACTTTGACTTTCTTTTTTTTCGGCAAAAGTTGTAAAATAGCGACCATTTTTGGGAAGGGTCCGACATGTTTGGGGAGGAATTTCCATGTGAAAAATAGAGCTGTGCCTCGTGGACGGATTGGAATGTCATCAAGAAGAACAAAGCAATATGGAAAACAAGAACAATCAAAGATGGAGACAAGTTATTCATAGAAAAGAAAGAAGTCTGTATATTTGGCGGAAGTATTTTAGGGAAAAATTTAAATAAGAGGAAACCATAAGTAATGAGGACGGAATCGTATATAGACCATTCCTAGAAGTTTTAGAATGCAGACAATAAAAATTGGAAAAGCCACCGGACCAAATAAATATGGTGGCCCAGAGATAGATCCAAAAATCTTTAACTGAATTGTTTCAAAAGACATGTGATTAAAATAGGATACCAACAGACTGGTAAAAAAATCGGATGATATCAATTCACACGAAGGGTTATAGTTACGAAAGTAACAACTACAGGCCAATAACACTCATTTACAGTATATGAGTTATATACCAAGGTCGACTTAAGCGATTAGTGGAAGAAGGCCTGGAAGAGGAGCAGGCGGCATTCAGACCGGGTAGACAAACACAAGGCCACATCTTCACATTAAGAGCCATCATGGAAAAATGTATGGCCAAGGAGAAGGATCTTTTTCTAGCATTCGTAGACTTAAAAGCGGCGTTTAAAAGTGTATCAAGACAACATGTATGGGAGACGCTAAAAACTGAAAATTTCCCCTGAGAGACTGAAAAACGCTATTAAAAGTGTCTATTACAGGCCGACAGTGAAAGTAAGGCAAGTCAGAAGTATTCGAAATGAACAAGGATTAAAGCAAGGACACAGTCTTAGCCCACTATTGTTAATTTTTTTCATGGATGAAATAGCCAAATCGTGTAAGAAGCAAACAAAAAAAAAGAAGAGAGACAGCTAAGACATCTACATACGTCGAATGGACGAGTCAGGAAAAGCCAAACAGATACTGGAAATGAGAGCGAAAGGCAATGCACTAAGAGGAATGCCCCGAAAATGTTGGGAAGATCTCAACCAAGATGTGGGAAGGTTAAGGGACCGCTGGCAGAGATGATAAGAGAGAGCTGGGACCGACTTAATTTGAGAAGATGGATATTCCGAGGCTACCCCGACGCCTAACAGCAAATGGGGACGCGACGTAAAGAAGAAGAAAGGAGGAAACCGACGTGGTGGCTTGGCCTGATATGAGCACGGGCATGAATGAGATCGAATATACTTAGCAAGTGCTGGAGAAGAAGATTGGATGCCCCTCTGCCCTTCTAAAGACTCTTAGTGGCCTGAAATCTGACGATTTAGACTAAAACATCGTAACAAATCTTTACCAAGGTATGCTTTGTTAACTGATCGAGAAGTTGATTTTTAGAGTTCTAGACGATTTTTCTTAATTTGTGTTTTATTTCTAGGAAATTTTGTATACGAGATCCTTGGAAAAGTAAGCAACACAAGTGTAACTTTTTTTTTTTAAATCCGCCTACTGACACGAAAAAATCACTTTTTTCAGCACTTTTATATGGAACTCGAAAAAACTTTCTTCAGAAAATATATAGATATCTACTTAATCTCCAAATTGTCTATACGTTGTATATGGCCACGCCCCTTTTTTAGGGACGGTTTTCAAAAAAAAAAAAAAAAAACAGTTTTTATTCGATTTCAATCAAACCACGCCGACTTTTTGGAAAAATAATTATTTTGGTGTGATTTTATAAAAAAAAATGTAAGCACAAATTTATGCAAGTGTCTGGTTTGTAACTCAGTGTATTATAGCAAAGCAATATCGGCTGATATTTTTGGACCACCCTGTGTGTATGTAGATGTGTTAACGGATCGCGTATTGCGCTTTAAATTTTCTAAATATCTTAAATGCTTGTACTGTTCTCTTATAAAATCTTTGCCTTTTTCTCATAAATAGAAAACAAATTTCCAATTTTTTTTGAAAATTAGGTCAAGTCCAATTATTTGACTATCAAATGCTATTCGCGTGCCTATATCTTCAATTTCAGTGGCTTATATCTCTATTTGCTCACCTCGTATGAGTTCCAAAATTTTTACATTCCCGCAAGCAAATAGGCACTCAAACAAAATCAATTTTTCAAGGCTGTTTGCAGCCATCTGCAAATACATATGTATATTTCCTTTTTGTTTTACCCCTTTAGTGAATCCAATCCCAAATGTAAGTACATATGTAGCTATGTATGAAATATATGTGTGTACGTGTTATAGTGTCTTTTTTTCCATGCATTATTTCAATATGCATGACGATGACAGGACCACAGGAAAAGCAAATTGGAAAATTGTCACCCTGCGGGTTGTTACTTTGATTATATGGGTTATGCATGCAAATTGATTTTTCGTGTTCATTGGGTTAAATTGAATTTTTGCTGCCTCCTCTGAAAATTCATATGCGCGAGTGTGTGTGTGCATATGAGTTCCTTTGGAATCTAAAAAGTTATGAGAATATTGAACAGGTCTGTAAAATTCCACAAAGAAGGGGTTTAGGTAGCAAGGTACTCATAGAATTTCCAAGGTGACATTGCATTACATAAAAAGGACCTTGAACTCAGGGCTTTTCTATTATGCCAAAGCAGGCTGCGCGAGGGCATTCAGCTCTCGTTTTAAAGTTCATTATACGGTTTGTTGTCGTTGTTCGAAGGATTTTGACTGGGGAATCTAAGAATGGTATATTTGTACATAAGATACACGTTTCGAACCAAGAACAAAAACATGACTCAAAAGCAAACCCATGTCCTTGTAGAAAGAAAAAACCCACTCGTCTAACGGTTATGGCACAATCACAAAATGAATAATACACGAAATGGGTTCCCCTCTACTCTGTCTACCGGTAATAATGTCCCGGAAAAGTTGCCTTTCCCAAAGATAATTTCCACAACAATGGGTGCGCCAGTAAATTATGCATCATTGTGGAATATTTTCTTCTTTTTTTTTTTGTTATTACGTCGGCCATTCCAACAGTCCAGACGGATGCCTTAAGGATGAGAAATTTTTGAATCCCTTTTGCGATTTTAAAGGTTGGAGACATAATTTTTACGAGAAAATTATGCAAAGATAGCTTTTTTTTCTTGGGAAAAAAGAAAGTTGCCATAAGAAGGAGAAACCATTATGTCATTCTTATTAATGGTTATGCGATGAGGACCTTTCCTTTCCTTTTTCCAAAAAAAAACTCTACACACAGTGAAAGCCATTTGAGGGGTAAAATATTATGAGTAGCCAATTTCCGTCCCTTAATACGTAGTGCTTTGCCCTTTTTTAACATGTGCACCTTTGAATATACCTTAAAGTAGTAACTTTTGCGGCAACCACATGGACATGGACAAGTAATCTTCAAGCAATGACATTCCTATTTTGAAATCGTTTCTTTTTTTCTTTTTGGTCACGTGATGGAATTAGGCTTAGATATTAGGAAACGTGACTAGCATCTGAAAGATGATTAAATTGAGGTTCGTAGAGGAAATGTTATGCTGAATTGAAAAATGCGGTGCTTTAATGTTGGCAAAAGGATTGGATGCTTCGCAAATAGGAAAAAGTAGTTTTTTTCTCTGCCTATCAAGGGAACTATTGATTTGTTAGGGAAAATCTTCAGAAGGCATTTTTGGCAAGGGGGGGTCTTATGCGTTGAAAACTATCAATTGATGAAGCAATGATAAAACATTTTGGACACTATTACTCAAAACAGTTTATAAGAGGCAAACCTATTCGATTTGGCTTCAAAAACTGAATGTTGCCAAGCAGTTGCGGTTATCTTTATAAATGTGATACATATTGTGGGGTAAAAAATGTAAAGCCCGTTAGATTAGACTTGTCACTAGGGTCTCGATTCAACTTTGAACTTTTTGAGAAAGTTCGATTTTCCACTGACTGTATTGTAATTTATTTCTACAACTTTTTTACATCTCAATACTACTTGCTTGAAAAACCCGAATTGTCTCAAAAAGTGGGCGTGGTAGTGGGCGGATTTAGAAACATTTTTCAACAATCATTAACTATTGTTCCTAAGAAGTGATATTATTTAGATGAAATTGTCGATAAATAGTTTTTTAAGAAAAATTCCCCTTAAATATAGGCGTGGCCGTACACCATGTATGGGAAATATGTAGACTAAGGAAATATCCACATATTTGCTCCAGTAAGTTTTGTCAAGTTTCATACAAAATTAGTGAAAAAAAGGAATTTTTCGAAAAGTGGGCGTGTCTTATTATTATACTTGTGTTATCCTAATGTCCGAAGATTTGGTAAAATTGAAATTTAAGGCTCAAAAACTGGTGACAGACAGATGGACATGCCTCAATCGAATCGGCTATTGATACTGTCATTAATATGTTAATATGGGCACCAACTTTTATGCTGTTGAACCTTTGCATTACTGGTATGTCAAGCCAACAGAGAAGAAAAAAGTGTTTATATCGCAGACAAATCTTATTTCGGATAATAAAAAAGGTATGGGGGTGTTGACCTACACGATCAGTCAAATCGAAGAAAAAAGTGTTATTGGTCGCTTTTTACGTCAATAATTAGTTCTACACTCGTAAATGCTTGGAAGCATGTTGTCTTATCTAAGAAGTTATACAATTCAAATCCTCAATCTTGAAACGCTCCATTTTAGTAAGTTCCTTTTACTGAAGGGGCCCATTTTCCGAAAATAATAGAAAAGCCTCTTAGATAGGAGAATGCCGCATGCTTTCTATGAACGTCATTCCCCTAAACACATTTGATACAGTTAAAAAGGATTCATTGAAATAGAAACAATCATTCTCTTTTCTTCTCACATAAAATCGACCTGTACCCATCGTCGGAAAAGACAAGTGTGGCCAGGCACTTAGCCAACTTCGAAAATGCGTAAAAGATGATGGTCACTTTTACTTATGTCCTATATCCCCTTGTGAGTCCTAGGGCATCTACAACGCCTACGCGTCATCTTGTTCTGTTTCTGGAAATGTAGTTCCCAACTCTTTCCCAGTTTCAGTGTTTCCTTCTCGACTGTTCTATGACATGTACTCCTAGGACTGCCGCGTATCCTGCCATCGAAAAAAATACAGTTTATTGCACATAATCAATTGTTGCAGAACCAAAAACCAACTTAGTAGTGCAAGTGTCGATTGAGGACTGTTAAGAACAGCCTGTTGAATGAGCAAGACCCTTGGGGTTGGACTGTCAGACAAGAGCGAAGTAAACACTAACATTGAAGCCGCATAAGTGTGAGTAGTGTCCTTCATCAGCCTCAGCAGAGCTTCTCTTCAGTTCTTCGTAGTTTTCTCATATGGTATCGTAGAGAGTTGCACCCTATGACGATGTCCACAAGGGTGGAAATGGATTTCCTGGCTTTCCTAACAAATCTCTCAGTTGTTGATTTGGTAAGCGTGGGCCATAATTTCCTTGTACCAACACAGGTCTCTATAATTATACTTACTTCAATATCAGTATTTTCTGCCAGTTATTGATATGTGGGTGACTTTTTGGACAACGTCTTTCGGCAACATACTTCAAATTCGTGTTCGCTTAAAGTTTTGTGCCAAAAAAGAAAGGTTGATTGACCTTTCAGAAAAGCAATTCCGTAAGAAGTATATGGTTGAGCTGAGACATGAAATTTGTCTACACTTTCGTGCCATTCGTTGACTAATTGCTTAAGTTGTTGGTCAATTATGCGACTCACAGGCCACAGGAGTGTGTTCCAAGCAAATTCTATGCAAGACAACTATGGCCGTCCTTCGATAAAGCAAGGGCCGAGTGACTTAGCGTAGTGACAGATGATATGGCCGTACCTTGTAAAGAAACTGCGTCGAACGGAAGAAAAACTCTGCAGAGGATGCGGCGATAAGGAAGATGTTAAGACCTACTTCCTATTCCAGTCCCATGAACTCATTCCAGAAACAAATTCCTCGTTAAACACTTCTTTTAAAAGCCTAGATGAATTCTCTAGTGCAACCATCGGCAAGCTGCTGAACTTTGCCAGATCACCAGGGTGGTTTGCATGCTGTAAAAACTAGTAACTATCATGAAGCAGTTATTACAGGATAAAAGGGAATACCTTTCCTCCCACTATGGCTGACTTAATAGCTCAGTTTTGACCAGCGGAAGTCCTTTTTCTTCAGCCAACTCGCTTCCTTTCCTTGCTCACACTTTCACATCAAAAAAGCTTATTAGCTTTTGAGGACAACAAAGTCTCTTATTGTCTAGACAAGAACCCAGTGCAGACTCAACCTCTCCTCTTTTTTTGTTTTTAATAAATTGAAGTTGGCAATATTTAAAAATTAAACGAAAAACATGACAGCTGGTTTTATTATACCACAATAATGTGTACCTTTGCCCCCGCTCCCTAGAGGCAACAAGGCGTATTTTCTAATTTCATCTTAAGTGCAAATATCTTTTCACACAGCGCGTTTGTACTGTGTACTGTGTTGTCTTGAATAGCAGGCACTCTCGTGAGCCGGAACATAAAGCCTACTGTACCACTCAACGAAAGAATGTTTGTTTTTTCTCTTTTTTTTTTAAATTTGTAAGGACATTCATGTTCATGTGTCATATGTTGTTATTGTGTGAATATACTACAGTCAAAATTATATATTTCATCTTTTAAAAGCCCATCGTCGTCGTCGTCGTAGCGTAGTATCCTTGAGGACATCTCTTTTCAGCAGCTCCGAGAGAAAATGGGGTTGCATTGTATGAGACTTACGTTCATTTGATCGGCTTTGTGTACACGTTCCTGTGAAAGCAAATAAAGGACCTCTTCTCCCATACAGCGTATTTGCTGTCGCATATTTAATGAGTTGGGTAATTTTAAATGTGCGTAACACGCAACCCAATCAACAACACCGCAAACGCATGAAGCAAATCACTGCTTTCAAAGAGTCTTTGATTTAATTTAACTCCCCATACTTACATACTTGCTTGCTAACATTTGTGTGTGTGTATGTGTATGTACCGTGAGCAAACATACTCAATATTTTGTTCCTTTCATTTTGAATGAAGAATTGAAAATGGATAAAGCAACTTAAGCTAGTTTGCAGTACAGATTGTGTACAATTATGGTTATTGAAAATAAATTGGGTGTGATGAGGCATGACCATGCACAGTGGCTTCTCCCATAAGAAAAAAGTACTTTTTTGTATATTTAACTGTCTTATAGAAGAGAAGAAGAAGAGAAGTAGAAGGACATAAGGAATACAAGCAAGAATGTTCTAATTCGATTGATTCATTCTTCAAATGACCAAATAATTTGGGGAAATTCGTGTCGGTCCTCAAGCAGGTACTATAAATATTGGAAAAGGACTGTAAAGTACTGAAAAACTACTAAAAAGTATTACACAGTACTAAAACGCTATTACAAAAGTACTTTAAAGTACTGAAAAGCACTGTAGAGTACTGAAAATTACTGAAAAGTGCTAACGAGTACTGAAAAAGGATTAAAAAGTACTGACTGATGGTTCGGATGAAACATTGGTATTGTGGATAAAGGCAATGTTGTTGAATAGGACATTGGTGGTTAACGTGAAGTGTGGCCAATATTTACTGTCTGAGATAAATTAAGGCTGTCCACAGGGTGGTGTCTTGTTTCCCCTTTTATGGTGCACGGTGATGGACTCTCTACTGACAACTCTCAATAGTTCTGGTATTTACGCGCAGGCATATGCAGATTACGTCGTTGAGTTCTCTGTTGGCACATGACTAAGAACTGTCTATGCTAATGATCAATGAATGGTGTGCTCTTTACGAGAAGGAGGATCTTGACCGGTCTGACTCAGCCAGTACTAAAAGGCGTCACCATCTCGCTCTCAGATGAAGTCAAATATGTAGGAGTAATTTTGGATAAGAAGCTTCTCTGTTCAAAACATGTTGAATCAAAAATATTTAAGTCGCTCTCAGTTTTCTGGCAGTTTACGGGTGCTTTTGGGAAGACGTGGGACTTGTCACCGAAAAGGTATGATAAGACCATATATGTATGCGTCGGTTGTTTGTTAGAAGGGTCTTTCTCCTAAGTACGTTGTTGCCTCTTGCGCCAAACAGTTTGTCTCGGGTGCACGGGAGCCTTTCCGAGTACTCCGGGCTAAGCTCTAGATGCACTGCTGAATTTCCCTCCCCGTGATACTTATATCATGGGGTGTTCGCTAAAACCTATCCACAGAGTCAGACGTGGTGGCTTTTGGTATGAAACGGACTGGAGCTTTGATGATCTTGCTCGACCCTTTACCCTCATCCAAATTAGCTGGAGAATGCAAGATTGCCTTTAACTGTGTCGCAAGATTCAATTTATTGACTCTCATCTGGGTGCCAGATCAGACTGGTATCTGGCTAAACGGATGCTTCCAGACGTTAGTAAGAAATCCACGGCATTCATTCTCTCAGCAGAAAAGACTTTAGACGTTCTTCTTGACGTTCTTACAGGGCACTTCGCTTTTGATGAGCATCTTGGCTTAAGCGAAACATGTGTTTGCGACGCTTGTGGAGAGGATGACGACACTGCGGAACACTTCCTATGTGATTGTCCTGCCTTGGCTCGTATCAGCTGGCAGATTCTCGGTGCAGAGGTGGTGAATGCCCTCACTGAAGCGTCTACTCGAATTCATTAAGGAGTGAAAAAAAATTTATACAGCAAAAGGAGGCACAATGTACTTAAAAGTACTGAAAAGCACTGTAGAGTACTGAAGCTGTACTGAAAAGTGCTAAAAAGTTAGGAAAAAAGTCCTGAAAAGTACTAAGCACTACTGAAAAGTATTGAAAAGTACTGAAAAGGTACTGTAAAGTACGACAAAGTATGGATGAAGTATTGAAAAGTACAAAAAAGTAAAAAAAATATCTAAAAAGTACTAAAAGGTATTGAATACTACTGCAGAATGCTGAAAATTACAGACAGAATATTGAAATGTACTAAAACGTTGCAAAGAGTGATGAGTATCGGCACGGATGTAAAAGCTTTGATCGTGAAGACAGCATAAGATGTCTGTTTGTTGTTGTCTGTTTGCCTAATGAGTGATGCAAAGCGCTCTGGATCGTGGAGCAGTAGAAGAATACTAGATAATTGATGGGGACATTGCAATGGATCATAGTGGTTATAGTCTAGTTCTTTTCTCTTTTCAAAGAAGATGATATGGCAACCATAGGTTGCTGAAGGATACACGCACCTCAATGTGCCCTCCTGACATAAAGACTTCTAGCTGTAATCCCTCAGTGGTTCAGTTTCTGTGATGAAGCCATTCTTAGGAACTTGTAATCTCAAGGATTGTTATTGTTGGCTTTATGGACAGATTTGTAAGATTTTTCTGATAACCCTAAGGGAAATGAATTGATCTGTACCTTCTTCTGAGTCTTCCTCTAAATTTCTATTCTTGGTCTTTGTGCTGCATGAAAGATGCCCCTTACATTGATCATTAATTTGCTCACCAAGTACTGGAGTATAATATCGACCTCGCACCTAAATGATGGAAGAGGAAGAAGAGACAACATAATAACTAGTTTAAGGAAGCCTTATAAAACGAAGAAACCATCAATTCGCATATATCACACTCCACTGTCAGCTTTTACATTAAGTCGAGTACACCGGAACCAACTGACGGCCATCCTCTATCATTACCACACACCATCATCGTGCATTTCACACCGAAGGTGTCATTCAAAACAAATATACATTTTGCATATGTATGCCGCGGAATAATTGGGGTCAGCTAGGCAAATCAAACTGCAAAAGAGCCTCCGATTCGAGGCCCTATCAGGCGCTTCATCAATACAGACTGGCATCGTGCAAGTAACTATTATTGTTTCAAGAATTTATGGGGCAACGCCTATGCGGAACTGCACTTAAACGTGTCAGATAGAAGAAGGTATTGCATGACCGAGGCCACCATATATGTAATTCCCTTATTTATTTTCGTGACTCTAGCTTATTGGATTTATGATTGATTGTGATATGTGAGTTTGTTTTCAAAAGAAAGCCTGCGAATGCAAATATTGACTTCAAATTGAACGATTGTCATCTAGTTTTAGCCTAGATTTTTGGCTTTATCGATGCCAAAGTCTACGAAAAAAAGTCTGCCTCATCGACATGCAAAAACACACAGCAGAGAGTGCCAGCAGTAACACTAATCGAAACTAATTGCAAGCACAATGTAATTTCATTGCGCTGTCACGTATGTCTAGTTAATTAATATTTACTGAGTACAAATGTCATTAAGGACCTCTTTGGCGCACGTTGCGCGCGTGTTTCTCTGTCTGTCTCTACTATGCAGCACAAGAGCCCCGAACAAACAGCTCTGACATTAGATTGAAGCTCCCCGGGTTCTGGGTTATCCCTGTTTCTGTTTCCCTCTGCTTGTGTAAAAGCGTGTAGTCAAAGGTAATTACTACCGCAATTAAGAGAGCAAAATGGAAAATTTTGTGTAGAAAAGTAAATTTTCATAAACGCACATGCGGTATACAAAAACTCTCATACTTGTACCCATTTGAATAGGCCCAGTGGGTGGGGTGAACCGACGAATCTACTACTGCATCTAAATTCAAAAATGTTCTCATAGAATCCTGCCAGTAGCAACAAACAATTGGGGGAAGTGTCTTCAGTTTTCAGTGTTTTCACTTTTCACAAAGTTTCTCCCTCTGCAAGGAGGAGTACATAACCAACAAGAGAGGATGAAGGTTATTTCATTTTTTTTTCGACAATAACTAAAAAAGACACACAAGCGATTGTTTGTTCTCGGAGAAGTGCCTGAAGCGCTTTTGGCACTCGGTTTTATGTGAGCAGAAAAGCTTTAAAGTATTGTGGCGGTTTTTGTCTGCAAACACACATGTGCATGGTTTTATAAGTTTTGATGCCTGAGGCTGTACGTATGATGTAATGCTTGCTGCATGGATTTGTTGCAACTTGCATGTACTATTTCTGGGACTAGCATAAAGGTCAATGTTGTTTTTTGCCCGCAATTCAAAAAGAACACACACACATTTGCTCTTAGATGGACTTTGCAATTGGTAGCCTGAATGCAAGACTGCCTAGATTCTATGACTGAATAGCCACAGGAAAGTATTCTGCCTCCCCTTTATAGTGAATGATTGTAGTCCCTCCGCTGACAACTCTAAATAGCCTTTGGTATGAGCAGCACTGGAGTTTTAGTGGACTTTCGCGAACCCTATTTTATGGCTCCTGCCTTACGTATACATACACCGTCTGATCCTATAACACCGAAGCTACAGTTGAGGCGCAAGTATCTTCACTGCCATAAGGTGCGTGTCCACTTGAGAACACTTTCGCTAGTTAACTCTCGAGAGTAACTCTCGTGTAGTATTACATAAGACAGTACAATTTGTGTGATTTACTATCGCGACTAGCTACTCTCAGAATACGAAAATTGTTTCAAAAGTGCGAGTTAATCTCCGAGAGTAAGATAACATGTGTCCACTTGCGACAAACTCTTTGAAAGAAAGAAAGCAATTAAGATCTCGCTTAACTCTTCAACCACTTCCAAACTACTTGGTAAATGTAAGCGCTCTTTGAACTGCTTCGCAAGACTCAAATCATTGCCTCTTTTTTAAGTTCCAGTTTATTTGGTCTAGTACATGGAAAGCACTCATACTTACTTACACTTAAAGAGCTCCCGACCCTTGTAGAGTCTCTGCCTGAGACACCGCTGCCTTCCATTCTCTACGTTGCTTCCAGTTGTGAAGACCAAGTTTTCTGGCATCCGCGACAGCTTGGTCTTTGTACCGGAGGTTCGGTCTTCTTCGCCGTCTCGAACCTGGGGACTGTGATTCGAAGATCCTCTTGGCTGGAGCATTGTTATTCATTCGGTCGATGTGGCAGAGACAATGTAGTCGGCTTATCTTGGCTTTTTGTACGCTTCTACATCTTGGTCGTCCATCCCCCCTTCATAGCATAATGGACTTAATATATATGAGCCCAATATTTGCACAGTTTTCTTACTTATTACTCCAACACTCGGCTCCATACAGCAAGAATGGATAGATAAGCGTTCTATAGAGCATCAATGTGGTCGTTCGAGTTAGGAGTTTTGAACACAGTTGCTTTGCCAAACCGAAGTAGCAACGGTTTGCTAGGGTTACTCTTCGTCGGATCTCTACAAAGGTGTCTTCATCTTCAGATTGCCTCATTCACTTGAAGCCCAACTCGTCTCGCCTGCTGTTCAATTGCCGTAAACGTCTCTTTGACGTCCTGCCGTCTGCTTATCCCAACAGTTAGACGGACTTGTGAAAGATAGTGTCTTCCGTGTTGACACCTACCCTGCGCAGTATCTGCTCCAACACGATATTGAACAAATCACATGACAGCGCATCTCCTTGACTAAATCCGGTGCACGTTTAATAGAGCTCCGAAGAGCTGTTTCCAATGAGACATCTGGATAAGTTTTGACCGTATCCCGAATTGGGCTATCGCCTGGTAGAGCTCAAGACGATGAATGTTGTCATAGGCGGCTTCAAAGTCGATGTCTGTCGATTGACAGTTTTAGTCTTGTTCCATCATTTTAGTTCGATGAGCTCAGCAGCATTCACCATTAACCGACAATTTTTCTTGTAGTTAGTGGGTCTACTCGTAAGAGGCTACTTAGAATTGGCCAAGTTTTTTCACTAGTTCCACCTCATGCACCCCCTTAAAATGGTGCTATTCCATGACCTTTCTTTGCAGCCCACACATCGACACTTACTCCTTCTCTTTGACTAACACCCAAGAGACAAATGCAGTAAACCAAACCAATAGTATGTCCTTCCTGTACACTTTCCGTTCAGAATTACATACATTTCTATAGAATTCCGACTTCACCATAATTCCATACCTTCTAGTTGACTAAGCACAAACAAAACATCTGACTGGAGAAACACAGGCGCACCCTCGCACTAAACAGGGGCGCCATAACTCATGGCAAAGTCTTTCCGCTATATGAGAGGAAAGACATAATTTTACGCTACGCCAGAGCGTATGTGAGTAATGTATTTTCCAATGGCCAAGGACAACACAAAACCAGAATGTTACAACATATACTGGGATTATTGTAACCAAAGAGCGCAGCAACGAATGCGGAAAACTGTTGGTAATTTATCCAGCCATTGCACATCCGTTGTTGTAGTACACTCCATACATACACATAGGGCACACTCTGGGTGTCCTTTTTTGGTGAGAGCTATTTGCGAGTGGAAGCAGACGAATGCGTCTACTAAATACTTAATATTAGCGAGGTAATGTACGCATTTGCAAATTGCACAGAGCATTCTACGAAATTATTAATTTTCGGAACTGGTAGAAGGAAATGCAGTGCATTGTATATTTATCGCCATGTAAGAGATATTAGCCCACCAAATTGGTTATGGATATGTTAATGGATTAAGGGTCGAATCCCTTAAAAGCTTGTCCATTAGGCAAGAAGGCAATTTATAGGGATGACTAGAAGGTTCACCCTTTAATCCGTAGTTCATTTTTCATTTCATCGCTACAAAGACTGATTGCACATGAATCTCGGATGAGGATGAGGAATCTCATCAATAACTAAGTATTGATCATAGAACGAAGCGAAGGAGTATTTTCATTTCAACTGCAATTTATAAAAATAGCTACAAAACATCCAGCAGAAGAAGATATACGAGTATGTGTGTATCTGCAAAAGAAAACATCAATTGTGTAGTGTAGCATTTATCGTGAAAGTAATAGATACACCAAGTAACTGCAATAATATTGCTACAGCATCCATTCGGATGTATGTATGTTACCTTAGCTGTTGAATTACTTACAACAGGATGCAATTGAATTCACTTGGGAGGGTCGGGTGGTGGTAGCAAGCATGCACCTCCTTTGTACGAAGAATGAATGATGATGTTGGGTTTTCAATCGCGATATATTCTCAAATTGTTGATTGAAAGTTAATTGAAACGAAATAAAAAGAGGATCCTGGGAATCATCGAGTGAAATTGATTTAGCGAAATCTTATAAGATGTGATTATACCAAGGAGGGGATCCTAGATACTTTTCTTTTCGTAAAATGTATTGCTATATATACTATCACTAGTTTTTGAGCTTCAATTTTGAGATGAGTCATTCAATTTTGTGCATGAGGTCTTCAGAAAATGGTAAAGAACATATTCAATATCCTCGCACTGACAAGCCTACATTTCGAACAAGTTTTGATTAAATGTCATCATAGTGTAGTTCCCATCATAGATCTGAAGCAAGTAGCTCGTTTTAAGAGCCATTCAAAATAATCACTACTTTTTAAGTATTCACACACATTCGTATTCATTCAGAAGAAGTATTTGCAGGTCTCACATTTTATTGCCTCTCATAAAATGAATCTCCCATTCACATTCATTCCCTTACACTTTGTTGCCTCGCACTGAATTTAGGAAAAGGCAATAAATATTTCGAGTGGCTGAGACTGAATTTCAGTGTTCTGCGTTTTCTATCTCCTTTTTATGAAAACATTCGAAGGCTTGTTAATCATTTTCACATTTCACTGCTTTCGTGAATACTTTGAATGTGAGCCTCATACGCACTCAAGTATTCATGAACATCAACCAATAACGATTCATTTTCATTTCATTTCGCAGAGTGAACTTGGTTATCATGATTGTTTTCTGTGTGCGTGAGACTGTGAAAGGCTCGTTTTATAGCGAATAATTTACAACGCCAAATGAATTGCTTCCAATCAACGAGCAACTTTGGAAACTCTTCTTCCAATTGCCTTTGATAATATTATATTATTAATATGATATCGCACGTGATAGGTTCTGCGTGCTGTAGTAGATAAATTAGCGTCAATACATTAAGAATTGAATGTCTCTGTGCTAGTGAGACGAACATATGGTACCTTTTTGTAAGTGCTTCAGCTTAAAATGAGTCAAAATAGTCGATAACACAACGTTCACCGGAATTTGGAATCTCTCAATCCACACATTGCAATCTTGGCCTATATCCTTACAAGAGCAAATAAGGTCAAGAACTAAACCCTTTTGATCATTAGAAGCGCTGAAACTTATCCGATCTGTATTTGCAGAAATGTATAGCACGCACAAGCTAGGCCTTGGCCCTCTATGGGCTGCTTACACCCTCAAATTTATTTTATTTTTTCTCACGCAAAGAAAATAAGGTTCTGTCAACCTGTTTAAGAAAAAATGTCAAACAGCTGACTTTGAGGGTTACATTTATTTAAGTTCATTCGAAAGCGAACCTTTTTCATTTCAATCTCAAAATACACAAAAATCTTTCGAATGAATAGAGACATTACTGTTTCTACAGAAAATTTTGTGCTTTCAGGCTCTCAAACACTGAAATAAAAAAATCTCTCGAGCGTGGCGTTTCGCCCTGATGTAGTAGTTGGGCTTTTTAGTGAACGACCTACCACATCTTGTCTAGACACCGCCCTGTTTATCCGACGGATACCGTGAATTAAAAAAGCAAATCCAGCTAACAATTTGATTTTTATAAAGAAAATTGAAGATATTAAAAAATAGCCCTGATGTGGTGGTTGGGCTCTTCAGTAGACGACCTACCACATCTTATCCTTCAGACACAATAACGATTAAGGACAGTCGATTTTAATTCTATGTCCGATAGAGCTTATCCAAAACTCTTTACATATACATATGTATGTATATGAAAAAAAAAAAATCATAAAATATAAGAAAAAAGTGTTTCTATCCGCAGTTTGTAGGGACGACGTACAAAAAGATATACAAAAATCCTCCACCTCCGTATAAAATACACTAAGTCCCACGATAAAGAAGTTTCGTTCAAAAACCTTAATAAATATATAATAATAAATATAATAAATAAAATGAAAATATATATATAAAAACTCCACTTCGTATGGAGGATGATCTTCTGAAAAGAAAAAAATAGAAGACAAAACAAAAATAAATAAGAAAAAAAAAAGAAAAATCCCACCACCAAATAATATATATAGACCGATTAAAAAAATAATTTTTGTTCTATGAAGCCCTGCACTTCTACATAATTCGAGCGAAACTTCCCCTTTCCCATAAGTAAAAGAATAATAATTAAAAAAATGCATGTACAACAATTCCACTGATCTAATGAAAAGAAAAAGAAAACAAGAAAAAGAAAAAGAAAAAAAAAATGAAAAAGAAAAAAAAAAAAAAAAAAAGGAAAAGGAAAAATATCCCACCACCAAAAGTCCTAATCCCCCTACACTACCGATACCGAATACCGAACTCACTATTATTATACAAAGCTTTTGTTCTATAGATGTCAAGCGAAACTTCCCTAGCTCCATAAATAAGTATTTAATAATAAAGAAAAAACAATATATACTCGTAACAACGAGAAATATTAAGACTCTCCTGTACTTCCGACTTCGACTCCCGAAAATCACAATCATTCCAAACCTTTTTCGAAGTAGCGAAAGAGCTCCAAAAAAGACGCGATACGCTTAAAAATTCCATGCGAAATGCGAAACAAAGTATATCCAAAACTGCTACCAAAAAAGCAGCGATAAATATAAAATCCACCAATACTGACTTAAAGCCGGTAAATAAAAAAAAACCTAAAACTAGCACAGAAAATGTGTCAGAATCAAGTTCATCGAACACTGGCGTGCAGTCTTATGCCCAAGCGGTGACATACATGACTGAGAACTCACGGGTACCCAGCGCGAAAAACCATCGTAACAGTAACGTAAATACTTCCGGGCGAGATGTGACATTGGAAAACAATGAAAGGGACAGTACACAAGACCCTGTATCCCACGTGCTTTCCATAATTCTTGCAAAGCTCGAAGAGCAATGCAAAACTAATAAATTAGTTTTCGAAAGAATAGTTGCTCTTGAAAACAGCATACAGAACACGCGTAATCAAAACAGAATATGAAAGAAACGCTTAAAATTGTTACATGGAACGCCAACGGGCTCATTCAAAGACTCGACGAGTTAGAAATATTTATACGAGAAAAAGATATTGATATTTGCCTGGTCTGTGAAACCCATCTGACAAAATTATCGTGCGTCAATATAAGGGGATATAACGTGTACCACGCTTTCCACCCATCGGAAAGGGCCAGAGGCGGATCATCTTTGTTTATAAAAGAATGTATTGAACACTCAGCAGAAGTAAAAATTGAATTAGAATCAATGCAAGTAAGCACGGTTCGCGTTAGAAATAGACATTTCACATTCACTGTTTCGTCTATATATTGCCCATCGCGCTGTAAGGTTGAGGAAAGAGATTTCACAAACATTTTTAACTTCCTTAAACCAAATTTTATTATTGGTGGCGACTTCAACGCGAAACACCCTTTCTGGGGTTCAAGGCACGCCTCTCAGAAAGGTAGGGTGCTCTATAATGCGGGTATGCAAAACGGTTGCAATTTTCACTCGACGGGTAAACCAACATATTGGCCGACTGATAGAAATAAGATACCGGATCTGATCGATTTCTTTGTTGTTAAAGGAATATCAGGCAACTTTATAAAAGTTGAAGAAAGCTTTGACCTCTCCTCTGATCATTCTCCAATCATTATGACCGTAAGCGAAGCTCTAATTAAAAAAGAAAGAGTGGCCAGATTAACCAGCGCGAGAACTAATTGGAGTAACTTCAAAAAAGATATAGAAGTAAATATCGATCTGAGGGTATCTCTTAAAACACCGTATGAACTTGAAATAGAAGTTGATCGGTTCGTTGATATCTTACAAAGTGCCGCGTGGAAAAATACTCCAAAGCAAAAGAAGATGCCGGTCAGTAATGTTCAAACTTATCCCGTGGAAATACAAGAGATGATTAAAGAAAAGAGAAAAGCGCGTAAGAAATGGCAACAAAGTCGGGCTCCGCAGCATAAATCACACCTTAATCGGTTGTGCAACTCACTAAAAAAGGCTATTAAAGATCTAAAAAACAAAGAAATAGAAACTTACCTTGAAAGCTTATCGGCAGAAAAAGATTCGAATTATTCGCTTTGGAAAGCTATAAAGGGTATTAAAAAGCCTATAATACAAACCGCACCAATCAGGAAAAATCAATACGAATGGGCCAGGCATGATAAAGAAAAAGCACAAATTTTTGCAATGCATTTGGAAGATACTTTTAAGCCATTTGACGGACAAGCTCTTGCTCAAGATGCAAATACGTCGGATATAGACAATATTGCAATAAGATATGCAACACTAACCGAACTTAAGGACGAAATTAAGAAACTCAAACCCAAGAAAGCTCCTGGATACGACTTAATCACGGGAGAGGTTCTTAAGGCACTGCCAAGAAAAGCTTTAATTAAGCTTCTCTTTATTATAAACGCCGCGTTTAGACTTGAACATATCCCTAGCCAATGGAAAGTAGCGGAAGTGTTAATGGTTCTTAAGCCCGGTAAACCACCAACTGAAAAATCGTCATATAGACCAATTTCACTTCTTCCAATTATATCTAAAGTATTCGAGAGAATTTTAATTAGAAGAATACAGCCGATAATAGAAGAAAAGCATCTCATCCCGGATCATCAATTCGGATTCAGAAGTAAACATTCTACAGTTGAACAAGTTCATAGAATAACAGATGTAATCGAAAGATCTCTTGAAGAAAAAAAGATTTGTTCAAGCGTATTTCTTGACGTATCTCAAGCTTTTGACAAGGTCTGGCACGAAGGCTTAAAATTTAAATTACGACAAGTTTTGCCAGAACACTTATATAATATTCTAAGAAACTACCTTACGAATAGAGTATTCCGTGTCAAATGTGGAAATGAATATTCGGATTTTAAGGAAATAATGGCTGGGGTGCCGCAAGGAAGTGTTCTTGGTCCACTTTTATATCTACTATACACTCGTGATATACCGCAAGTGGAAGGAACGAAGTTAGCCACTTTCGCCGATGATACTGCTATATTGGCAGTAGGTAAAACGGTCGAAGAGACTACCGAAAAATTGCAAGAGGCATTGGATAGAGTAAATGAATGGACAAAGGTTTGGCGAATAGCACTTAATGAGACCAAATCTGTGCATGTAAATTTTACTAATAAGAAAATCAATTATTTGCCGATTTTTTCGAACTCGGTTCAAATTCCGTTCGCAAACGAGGCTAAATACCTTGGAATGACACTTGATGCAAAGCTTAAATGGAAATCGCATGTAAAGAAAAAACGCAAAGAACTAGAAAATAAATATAGAGATATGTATTGGTTACTTGGAAAATATTCCAAACTTAATATAGAGAACAAACTGCTTTTGTACAAGCAAGTGCTAAAACCAGTATGGACTTATGGTATACAACTCTGGGGTTGTACCAAAATAAGTAATATAAACATTCTACAAACCTTTGAAAACAAAGTGCTAAGAGGAATTGTTAATGCGCCATGGTATATTAGAAATAACGATATCCACAGAGATCTCGGCATTAAAACAATCGTAGATGAAATTAGAAACTACGCGAGAAAGCATAAAATTCGACTAGAAAGTCACGTTAATATCACAGTCCTTCAAGTGTTGGATGAAAGTAATCTACTGCGCCGTCTTTAAAGAACTAAACCTCTAGACCTGGCGCGATAAGTAACCGCGCCTAAACTGCGGAACTAGCAGGAGTTTCTAATGGGAAGCTAACCTGCCAAATGTTCTTATTTCGTGAGAAGAAAACTGCTTGATAAGTCGAACACTTAGTTGTAGTAACAATAAAAACCAACAAATACAATAGTTTGTTGAAGGGAGGTTTTTTAGTGGGTAAGAATCCCACACTACTATGAGCACGCGCTGGCGATCCTCATAGTGTCTTTTTGAAGATTTTCACCTACCCTCGGAGAAAAAAAAAAAAAAAAAAAAAAAAAATTCCAAACCTGTGTCCCTGTCTCCATTACAATAAAAAAAATTGACCGTTTTCGACTGTCCTGTCGATAAAAATAAATTAAGTTTCGAAAAATCTCTTTGAACATTTATTCAATATTGCTTTCGATATGGAGTAGTTACTCTTAAAACGGTTTTTATCGTAATGGAAAACGATACAAGAATTTATATAATACAAAGGCACTCAGTAGTGCATAACTTAAGTGTTAAAGCAGCACGATTGTCCTACCAAAACATCCTTAATGGTGCTCTTTATCGGCACCTCATATTGCCCCGACTTATCGTTTCTCCTACTTCAGCTCCTTGATAGACCTCGGGGATGGTTTTATTGTATCTTTGAAGACGTTTTAGTGGAAATAATACTCGTTCAATTTCACAAAAAGACATACTCTAAAACTCTAAGGAATTAATTCGGCAAAGTAAGAGCTCTCCTAAGCGAATGCAGGCTATTTTTCGTTTTTTTTTTTTAGTCTTAGGTCCAACATTACACAAACTAGCCTAGCAGTAAACACTTTAAATAAATTCACGAAATCTACAGAAGTTTCAATACCTTGTATCCGATTTTCTACAAAAATAAAGGCCGTTCTCAGTTACGAAACAAAGATAAACACTTTTGAATATGTATATTTCCCACGACAAATTTACAAAAAAAAAAAAATTATGGTATCAATGCATGATTTTAGGCAAAGAGAGCTCTATTGAAAAATTAAAAGCACAATCAGTTTTTCTTGAAACGAATTTTAATCGAAAAATCTTACAAATTTAAAGTTGTGACTTCCCCTCTTTCGAATAATACCAGCATCGAGTTTTCATAGAAACGAAAAGTGCACGACTGAGTTGTACAAACTTCCACATATAACCAACGATCAAGTTTTTTTTGGCAAAACTTTGTTAGGTTGGCTATAAATAAAGTACCGTTGTTACCAACTTTAGCCAAAATTAGTTTGAGTATGAAATTTACACGAAATCACTGGAGGAGTTTTCGAAAAAAAATTACATTTTGATAAGCAATTGTACCATTTTAAAATTTAAGTACAAAAACGTGGCACGTCATTTTATAAGACTTTACCAAACTAGTTCAAATACGAATTTCAAAGACAATCGTTAAAGCCGTTTTCGCGCAAATTAGCTTAATACTTGAAAAAAACCCATTACAGACACTTTCGGCCAAACATTTTTTAAGTCATTTTATAGCATTTGTGTTTTGTAATCTAATTAAAGAACTTTAATGAAATTGTTCCCTTTTCGAAAAAATCAAGTCTTTTACCAAAATTGGCCATAATTACCGTTACGAAAACTTTTAGCCAAAATCTGGTACATAATCTTATTGCACGTGTCTGTACTAGTGTGGAATTTGAACGAAATCATTTAAGCCAAATCGCCTTTTTGCAAACATTTTTATAAGTAAAGTACAACAATTTTGGTAAAGAGTTTTACACGTCATCTGATTGGGATTTCCTAGACAAGATCGGATATGAGATTTAAATAAAATTTTAGGAAACGTTTTCCAGCAAATCGTTCTTTTATATACGAAAAGTGCCGTTAATTTTAGGGCTAAGAAAATTTCAATTTCACCTCTGGGGATTACCCAACAGACCCTAGATACCAAGTTTGATCAAAATCCGTTTACGCGTTTAGGCTGTAGCCCCGCGGACAGACAGACAAAATTTCCAGACTCACATTTTTCTAATTCTTTTTAAAGGCAATTTTAGAAAACCTCGATATCGAACTTTTTTACGAATCTAAAACTTGCCCTATACATACTCGTAACTGTGTACGTATCGGTGAGAGTAAAAATTAAAAAGACACGGTTTCCACGGCCATACAGACGGGCTTATAGATGGCAGGCACACAAATACTCAAATTCTATAACTTTGTATAGTTCAGTTAATATAATGATTTAAGTAAAAAAATAAATTTCACCACAGTAATAAGCCTTAAAACTCAGATATAAAGTTGTAAACAAATTCACCATACACAAAATATACAAAAACATAATTAAATTGGCTGACAACATATATGAAAATCTTTTTTTATAAATTATAGAAATTACCAGGCAGAATATTTCTTACAAAACTACAACGTGTAAGAACATTGTGAATTTTAATTAAACTCTAAGTGCATGGACGGATGGTTCTAACTAACACTCTATACGGGTCTAATGAGTTAAGCTTTATTCTTTATCCCTTAACGTTCTTCACCCGAGTGTTTTTAAGGACGTACTTTTGTGGTCTTCGAAACCCAAGTTTTAAATGTTATGCGCACTAAAAATTTTGATCGCAAAACTCTTTGATTTGACGTAAGTGATCTTTATCTAAAATCTTACGACTATTTTCGGCTTATACATATAAAATATATATATATATATATATATAAATAAATATAATAAAAAAATATATAAAACAACTCCACTACAGTTCGTAGGGAGGGTGATCTCCTGAAAAGACAAAGAAGAAGTATCCCACCACCAAAAGTCCTAATCTCCCCCACACTACCCAAACCGAAAGGCAAGCTGATAAACTTCGACCGTCTTAAGGGCGGTCGATTAAATTTAAAAGCACTTGGTCTAGCTTGCACTTTTATACATGTTTGTCGAGCGATAGTACCCTATTCTCATGAATATATAAAAAATAAAAAATGTATACAACAACTCCACTGCAGTTCGCAGGGAGGGTGATCTCCTGAAAAGAAAAAACAGAAAAATCCCACCACCAAATGCCTGAACTAAAGCCCTAATCCCCCCCGACACTCCCGACACTCCCGACACTGAACCTCGAAGAGAAGAGCTTGGATAAACCTCGACCGTCTCAAAGCTTTCACACACCGCCGTGATAGCGATCTATAGCAACACGTTACGCGTGTATTGAAATTTGTGCATGCACACCGAATTCGAAATAAAACAATATCGGCCGTATATATTGCGATTAAACTTATTTATCGTTGTATTCAGCAGCTGATCATTTTATCGCGCAATTGTGAATATGGAAAAGGTAATTTCTTTTGCGATAAACTATTCAGTATTATATGATTCGGATAACAATGAGTATCTCGCAATCGCTATCGCAGCGTTGTGTGAAAGCCTTTAAAGACAGCCGATTTAATTAAAAGAAAAAAAAATCACTCTCTTCTGTACTACGGTGCTTGGCTTTTGTATAAATGTCTGTCGAGCGATTCTACCCTATCCTCATGAATATATATATAATAAAAAAAAATATATAACAACTCCACTACAGTTCGTAGGGAGGGTGAACTCCTGAAAAGACAAAGAAAACAAATCCCACCACCAAAAGTCCTAAACCCCGCACACTCCCGAAACCGAATACCGAGTACAATTAAATTAATCAGGCCCGTCTTAAGGACGGCCATTTAATTAACAAAAAAAAAAACACACACACTTTTGTTCTTTAGACGCCGATCGATACTTCCCTATGCCCCTTAATAAATAAAAAAAAAATATATATAACAACTCCACTACAGTTCGTAGGGAGGGTGATCTCCTGAAAAGACAAAGAAAAAAAATCCCACCACCAAATGGATATCCTCACTTCTATGCATATGTCTAACCGAAAAAAATGAATGCTCTTCGTAACGTAAGAACTTACCGGCGACGTGAAGTGAGGATCCAAAAATATAATAAAATATAAAAACACAAGACTCACATAGATTTTTTATGCTGCTTGCTTACTGCTTACACTGCTACAACTCCTGTTGAACAGCTGTCCTTCGTCATCCTTATGAGTTGTTTGTTGTTCTTAAAAGGCTTCCTCTTGAAGTCCACATCCACATCCAGTTTGTAAGTCACAGCTTCATTCCACACACACACGCACTAAATTATTCGACCGCCGCGAGGTCGTAGTCGAAGATTAAAACATAAACTAAGAAATTCTTTCAAAAAAAAATTATTTTTATTTTACGCATAAAATTCACTGTTGTACATTTGTATGTATGTACAAGAACACTCACGAAAAAAAAAAAATTCACTCACTAAACCGATCTGGACCACCCAAAGGTCCATGTACGACCGCACTCCGCGAAACTACACTCACGACTGAGCCCGAGTAGCCGGCCACTAAACCGATCTGGACGACTGCACTCCGCGAAACTACACTCACGACTGAACCCGAGTCGCCGGCCACTAAACCGATCTGGACGACCGCACTCCGCGAAACTACACTCACGACTGATCCCGATCAGTCGACCTCACGACCGATCTGCACCCCACGAGGGTGCACCACCGACTGAACCTTATCAACCGATGAGGTCCCCATGTGAGCACAAACGTGTTTGTGTGTATGTTCTTGTGTGAATTTTATTTTTTTTATGGATAATTTTTTTTTGAATATTTTTATCATTACGATCGAATTAATTTGTTTTTTTGCTTTTTTTTTTTTTCTACTGCAACTTGGGGCGGTCAGGTGAACATAATGGGGTTCATTAGGAGGACTATTAAGGACGAAAGGATAACAAACTATGATACCAGGAAGAATCACTTTACTTTGTGTTTTATTATACAGTCGACTCCCTATAAGGCGAATTTTCACGGCGGGAGCTCACAATTACTCGTAGTTCGAGTTAAGGGGATTTTTGAAAAATTCGAGTTATATTTTTCCATCGTAAATAGAATGGTTTGAATCTGAACTCTGTACACAACTTCAACAAAGTTGAGAAAACTTTTTTTTCTTGTGCCTGGTACAAGTAGAATCAAATGTAGTTTGAGCCAATGGTTTGCCAATTTCTTTGAAGAAGTGTACACAGGGCAGACGTTTAACATTCACTGATACTGTACTAGTTTCTGTAGCCCTCTTAATACTGCGACACCAAGAGGAATCATATATTTTTCTGAAATCAGTCGTGGGTTATAGACACCACTTGTCCGACCACCCACCCCCTACTAGCCGTCAACAGTGTCACCATATGATTACAAATCGGCTGGAGTAAGCATTGACACTGCGACGTCAACGAACGGCAAAATGGATGGATCGACTTCACTCATACCTTACCCCACAATATCGCCTTACTGACCTGGCAGCAGAGCAGTTCTCAGCCTACACCAAAGTCGTACCGGCCTCTCGCTACAAGATTTCTTTAAGCAGTAGGGGCTACAATGCGATGCGATTCCTGGGCCTAGCTTCCCGCAACCATATGTGTTAAGATCTCACACGTACAAATTTATGCCGCATCATTATTTTAGGTAAGTGACATTTCAATCATTCACTAAACAGCTCATCTTTTTTTTCTGTCTTTTTTTACAGAAATGTTAAGCAGCAGTCTCCAGCACTTCCACAAAACAGAAACCCAACTATCGTAAGCATAAAGCCGGCGAAGGCACATCAAGCAAGTTGTTTTCTGCATCACAGCCGCCCAAAGACGAAGCTAACAACATTCAGGTTTATCCTGCTCAGCAGAACAACTCTCAACAATTATACAAAAATACTTAATATCGTACATATTTACTGAAATAAACTAACTTTGTTACTGAAATGCTGAATTATTTATTTAAATAACGGACCACCCTGTGTCTAGAAAGAAAAATGGAGAAATTCTACACCCATTGACGTAAGCTTTGTTCTTTGTTCATGCCTCTAGCACTTCTAAAACCGAAGTTGTCATCTACACAAGCTGCCCACGATAAATTTCATGTAATAGCTATAAATTAGAATAAAAAATTGTAAGTCAAATTTTGAAACTCGTACTTCACTATTCATTTACTTCCAAGCCCGATGTAAGAATGCATATCTATACATAGCATTAATTATTGTGCATTTTAGATGTTTGAAAATCTTTTGCTTATCAAAGAACGATTGTGTTCCTTACACCCGCAAAATATGTGAAGTCATTACACGAAAGAGGAAAGCTAGAAAGCGACAGACAAGGGCGCCAAGTGACAAAACCAACACGTTCGCAGAGTATCTTAAGGACGTCTTCAAACCCTATGAAAATAAAATTTACCGAGGAATCGAAGAAAGGTGCAAAGAAGATCAACCAATTCGATCGGTAACAGCTGAAGAACTTGCCAAAGAAATTAAAGAAAATAGAAATATAAAAAAGGCCCCAGAGTTTGATTTGATTACAGGGAAAATCTTGAAACAATTCCCTTTCGATAAAGTCTGGCAACTGCCGAAGCAGTATTCGACAATTCTGGAGTCTTATATGTGTATCTGATCGATTCTTCGGAATTAAACAAGATACAGAATACTCCTTAAGAGAGATTAAAGCTGGTGTACCACAAGGCAGTGCTTTAGGGCCAGTGCTATACCTTTTATTCACTAGCGATCTGCCTGAAAGCGGAGAAACCACTATAGCAACACTGCTGTACTTGCTGTAGGAGAAACTGTTGAAAGAGCAACAAAAAAGCTCCAAATAGCAATAAACCGTGTCTCAGAATGGACTAAAAAGTGGCAGATTAGATTAAATTAGTGGAGGATTTTTTTAGATAGGTTAAAGTCCCTCACTATTGCAGTAACATCCCTCGCGTTCTAGCTCTGCAATGTCTTTCGGTGAATGACAGCATCGGCAAGAAAGTGGCGTTTAAAACACTAAGTGCTGCCAATAAAACATAATTTTTTATTGATCGCTTTACGCAGAGCAGAGATAAGTTGATAATCGAAAACGACAAAATCAGCCCTGATCACAGTCACAAAGCTCTTAACTCATACTCATCATTCCAATCTTTTCCCCAGTCATACATAAGAAAAACTATTCCACACACGATAACCGAAACACTGAACGGAGTGCTTTTGATAATCCTTAAACGCATTCAAATCCAATCCAACGTCAACCTTCTACCTAAAGGCTAGCATGAGCTATTATGTGTATTTTGAGCAAAAATTTCCATACAAAATGAGTCTGAAAATGCCGAATAGAAACGCCCCACGCTAGAGATACGTTATTCACACAGAAATTGCAATTTACCGGAATGATATTCAAAAATAATTTCATTTCTATGTAATTCTGCTTAAAAGACCGACACAGGACTAAGTGACTAGGATGGGGTAACTCATCTGACTGTGAGTGTGGACTCAAGTACACAAGGTTAATTTTCTGTTCAAACACCACCACTCAGAATGGTATCCAGAAACTGTTGTGTATCCACTAGTTTGCATTCTCGTTTGTGCCTAAAATGCGTAAAATATTATGCGGGACTTTTGAGGGAGAGGCATTCTATCTGAACGTTAAATATGCGAATATGCGGGCTAGAGATATTAATGGTTATTTTAGTGGCAGATGATGTCTATATATTGGTTGTGATTTTAAGGGATGTTGTCATTTGTTATTTGATTATTATTGCAATTTGCGGGAGGTTACATGCTTGATAAGTGGTGCGTTTAATAGTGGACTAAAGCGACATCTATTGTACTTAATATTATCTGTAGATGAGCACTAAGATAATGTGTTAACTGCTAAAGGTATCCCTATTAAGTCGTACTTAACTGGCTTCCTGGTACAAAACTCCAGTAAGACAATAATTCGATATTCATCATGAGTAGATAGATTTTCCTTCAATTGCACTGCAACTTGTAGTAGCACACGCCGTGGGGAACAATTTTAAGCTGTTTGTGCGGTGGATTAAAATTCCATAAGGGAAATCATGATTGCTAATATGCCTAATTGGCTGGGATAACCATAAAATTATACTCAGTCACTGTGCTCGGCTCAAATTATTGGAGGAAGGCGCACAAGGCTAATAGAGTCAGCCATATACATAATGGGTAGCGACCCAACATTCGCGCGATGATGATGATGATGATCACCCAATGAACGAGAAAAAGAAATAAAATGCCTCACAGTGATTGCAGATAATAAAAGTATATCCTTCCTCATTTAAAGGAACAGTATTGTCTACAAGAAGAATTTATGTAGACTTAAGTCGGGGGCTAAGGGGAGTTTTTTAAGCTCATACGAAGGGATGGGTTTTTGACATTGTTATTTGTGTTGAAAATACATATGTGTATTTGCAATGTTCTGGGTTCTCTACCTACTTTTTAAACCATTCAAAGGCTCGTGAATCAGTTGTTCATTTCATTGCCTTTGTGACTACTTTTATTCAATGAATACTTTGAATGTGAGCCACCGCGAAGATTCGTTTTCATTTTGTTTCGCAAATTGAACTTCGTTATCGTTTTCTGCATGGTTCATACTTGTCTGTGTGCGTGAGACTGTGAGAGGCTCGCTTTTTAGCAAATGATTCACAACGGCAAATGAATAAATTTGAGCAGGCCACAAGGAAGGAACTACTCTGGTTCAGCACTGCAAATGATACATTCCTCATTTAAGAAAAGGAAACGTCATGACATTTGCGGTCATATTAGAGCATTTTTTTATTCTGTTAGATCTCATAAAAAGTCGCCTGGCAAAGCTAATGAAATGGATCGAAAGCTGCGTTCTCGGAGATCACGCCGCTGTCTAAAATGGGAGAATAAAACTTGTTTTCTTTGAACACGCTATGTACCTACTACTAATTATGAAAGTAATATTCCCACCCAACTGACAGGATTGGAATGGAATACTTAATGAATTTGCATCGGGAACTAACACTGATGGGTATAAGATGGCTGAAAGTGGAAAGTTAGCTTGCCATAAGCCAATTTCTTAGACTGCCGATCTGGTGCAGTGCTTTCTACAGAGAAATGATGACCATTCGCGATGCGGTTGAATGGTTATAGATCAGGACAATGTCATGTAAGAATATTCCTCCTTACACCGATAACCTACCAGCTACCAGGATATCAAACGATTGTTATATTATGGTGCGCCAGGTACATACTTACACTCAACGATCTATAGTGCAAAATTGTTAGGGGGATGAACTGAGCAAAAACGGCACAAGTTGAGAGGTCTTGGCTGACTTTGACTTTGTTTGCCATCCAGGGACTATGCCTGCTTCTCTGAAGACGAAGAGGACTATGAATCACCATTTCGTCTTCTCTGCCAATTGCTTTTTCGAAGAATCTAAAATCACTTGGGTGCCAAGAGTAATGAATTATCGCCCCAAGTGGTAACGCAATGGAGTGGTACTCTCAACAACACTCCAACATTGGCCTTAAACATAATGTTCCCCTTGAAAGTACTACCACAGTGGTTTTCAGTCTGCGTCAGGAAAAAAACTAAAATTGCGTCCAAAATACAACTATACTCTAGAATTGACTAAAAGGGTGATATAGGACTTTAAAAGGTCTAAAGCCTTAGACTTAAAGATCTGCTTCCATCTTCCAAGCCACAGGAGTGTTTTCAGGCAGATATGACGTTTGGGGGCGCACCGGGACAGGACAGGACAATTTGGTAAAATACGTTCTAGCAACAGGAGACAGTACATTGAACTTTTTTCGATCAAAAACCCAAGTCTCCTGTCAAAACAGTAAAGCAGTACTGAGTTCTAGCCTTCTGTGAGTAAAAGTACAGGTCTTGAGATGGCTGGAATGCAAGTGATATTTTTGATTCGAAATAATGTCCTTATATTCACGGGTGAAACCACAAGATAGGACATATGTTCTTGTAGTTTGTCCCACTCTGGTGTGAGTGACTGTAATTAAGACATTGCGCAGGCATTCTCGGGCTAGAAGCGGCCAGCTTATCGGCTAAGATTACTTTCAGACCCTAAGTGTATGTCAGTTATTCGGGATCTAACTGCTGACTTAGGTATTCGTTATGCGCCGACGTTTCAGCAAAATTATAAGGACCTCTTACTGTTAATGGAATCATGACTTAAGAAAATGTTGGTCATAAGGAAAGAAGGAAGCAGCTCGAGACATGTATCCACAAATAAGAAATGTAGGCTTCGCATATTTAAGAGAAATGAGCAGAGCTCAAGAATTTTGACACTTGACATTGACAGTAGCAGAACATGTGGAAAATGGAGCGACCCGACCTCTAATAAATCCCGATCTCTAATGACACCACTCGATTATTTTCTCTGGGAATACGACCACTCTTCAGTCCAACCTCCTTAGAGGGACTCGAGGCCAGCATTCCAGATGCTATTGCCGGAATAACGCCGTACATATTGGACTGAGTCATAAAAAATTGGACAAACCAGCGTAACCCACTTCATGGTATGAATGTAGCTTCAAGGCAACATCCTGGGCCCATCGCGTTCCCTAGGATGAGTTTAAACCACGCCCCCAAGCAATTCATTGATCTACAGTAGTAGAGTAGATCCTTCAATTGTTATGCTAGGTAGCTTCCCAGATATACTGATATATTTCTAGAAATTTGCGAGTGTGAATCGCAAAGTTTATGTAAAAGAGCCTCCGAAACGTGTCTTTAAAATTCCTACAAATATCCATTTCTGATGATCCAAACACCAGGAGGTTGTCTCACAAGACAATTTGCGAAAAGTATTCCAATCATGGTTCGGTTTGTTATAAATAACTTAGCCCGAGGCCTCTGAGTACCCTATGTCCTTCCAGCCCATTGTTGTCCCAGTGATCTGTTCACCCAGCATAATCTAAGCGGGTTCTGCGTGCCTTGAGCATTGTGTTGCAAATGATGGCAACACTGACTGATCTTTGTACCGCCGTCAACGTATACATCCTGTAAGAGCCCCACACGTAAGTATGGGGCCTGACTGGTTTCAGGCCTCATCTAATCCAGACCGTCTTCATAAAAATAAAAATAGCATTGCACACTTCGCGATTCTAGAGGAAACTTTGCGTTTAATTTCCATTGTATCTCCCGGTCTTTTACAATGCCAGAAAATGCAGCTTCATCCAAAAGCTATGGAACTCTGACAGGTGGTATCTTACCTTATGAAAAACTTGTCGCACAAACTGTCGCACTACAATGACTTGCGAGTTCCGATGACCATAACCATCGTATCCGTGCCAAGCTTCCAATGTGTATATGCGTTTTGCGAATGTTAACATTTATTAGCATCACACATCGGTGGATTTTATCGAAATGACCCCAAGCAAATGACCAATAATTGTGGTATTGCCAGCGAACTGGGTATTGAATTAGTGAGCCATGGATCCATTAAAAGAATTTCCCCGTGCAATTTATTGCTGGAACTAAATTTAGACCAAAAAAAAAACAGAAAGCCCAAGCTAGCGGCTATCCCACGTCCACTTGGGCAATGTTTTATCTGTCCAAATTGATGGATTCGAATGCAGCGCAACGAAATTATATCGTCCTTGTTCCCATTGGGGTAATGCCGTACCATTTATGATGTGTACCCGATTAATTAGATAATTTTGCACCACCAGCATCTGAATGATGTTGCTTCACTTGAATTGATGATTACCAGTGAATTGATGATAAGAACTGCATGAATGAGAGAAGCTGACAATCTGCGGCTCAAATTTGAGAGAGGAATAGGGTCAGTGTCATATTAATTGGTGGCAAGGCATTACATTCACTTTCACCTGCAAATGTGATACAAAAAACTGGCAGGTCTTCTCTGAAGTTTCACAGCCAAGCGTCATACTTCTTAGCAACAAATTATCTCTTCCTCTCCTTTGCTTTTGTGTTAAAACGAAGATTCACCATTATGTCCTTGCCCTCAATTCTTATTTTCATCTGAGGGAAAACAACAAAGCCTCTGACCAAAGTCAACCTCTCTATTATTAGCAAAACATCCAAGTCTCATTTAAATGAACTTGACTATTATTTCAGCACCTTTTACCAACTCAGTATTGTCTGTAGATACGTGTATGTACACTTTAACATTTGAATGGAGTTTCTAGAGCATAAACTTAACCTCAAAAAGGACATTAGTCTGTTCTGCGTCAACCTTTGTATGGTAAGTTAGGTACACATACACATATGTATAAACAAAGACCACGTTTGTAAATGAGACGAGCGCTGTGTGTGTTTAGAAGGGCCACACGCTTGTTTTGAGGTAGAAATGGATTTCCCGCAAGGAAACTGCCAATTTTGCAAATGGGACTATTGTCCCAGGACAACGACGACAGTACTAAACCTTGTCAACTGTGTGGAACAAATGAAAGACGATAAAGATAGGTTTTTGCATTGGCGAATGGTGAGAGTTATGATGGCGTTCTTGGTTTGCACTTGTCACTTCCATAACACTAGAATGAAGAGGGTATAAGACCTATATATAAATTTGAGCATCCTTGTGATGAGTTAAAACATGAATCGTGAAAAAAAGCTAAACGAAGAACGAGAACCTTAAGACTGTAGAATATAGGTTTCAAGATAAAGTTTGGGATGGTTCAGGCAGACAGTGTGAAAACCTTTGAGTACTACATATGCAATGGTTTGGGGACCTGCATGGCGATTGATCGGGAAACCACTGATTGTCCAAAACATGGATTGGACCAGTGGAGCAACAATCAAGTTCGCAATGTAATGTTTGGTTTACGTCCACGTGGTGGTCTATACTAAATGTATAAATCAAAATTGTAAGTGCGAGATTGCCTAGATTCTCATGCCTAGACTAGGTAGCCTGGGCCAACAGTCCGCATTACTGAAATCCTTAAAGCTGCGGAAATCGACACAATGTCTCGGATAAGGACTGATAACACGTTGACGACCTTTAGCTATCGTACCCGGACAAAGATTGTTTTCTGGAATATGAAGACGCTCCCTGACTCTCAAAGTGAAGGACCTCAGCACGCCAGATTGCTTCAACTAGAGCATGAGTGCATGCGATATAAGCTGGAGATATTGGGAGTAAGCGAGATAAGATGGTTAGATGGGTGAGTACCAATCCCCAACGCGTAACACTGCCCTACTCTACTCCGGAAGACTAACCGGAAGCCCCCGTGGATATGGAGTTGGACTGCTGTTAACACCTACAGCACACAGAGGCCTAGTCTCTGAGAGTAGGTCGCGTCACCATTATACAGTGTTACGCACCTACGGATGGTTCGAAAGGAAGAAACGTTGACCTTCTAAAACCAGTTGGGAGCTGTTTCTAATGTAACACCGAAAGGGCGACTTTGTCATTGTGATGGAGGCAGTGACAACGAAGGACTTAAACATGCTACGGGATGGCACAGGCTACTTTGAAAACTGCAATGACAACGGCGAAAGATTTGCTGACTTTTGCAACGCAAATGGCACTATGTTTGAGCACAAAGCCTGTCAAAAAACAGTTAGGTGTCAACTGATAGGCAAGCAACTTCCAACAAAATTGACCATTTTGACCATTAGTCTTCTAGACGTCTGAAACAGACGAGGAGAAGACAAGGGGCTGGTACGAGATCACCATCTCATGATAGCCACTGTCCAATTACGCACTGCTGCCGTTCGAAGATCTAACGACACAAGAATACCTAGGTTCAACGTAAACCGACTGAGGGTTCCCACAATGCGCCAAGAACTAAGGGACCTTCTCTCCCGAGAAGTGGAAACAATCAGCAGTTCATTGCCTGTCACCATCCAAGACCATTGGTGTGCTGTGAAAACCGTGTTCACATCAGATCCTGAAGGGATTGTCGGTTGATTGCAGGAAAGTCATAGGGCGTGGCTTTCCGAGGATACCTGGAGAAGGATCAACGAACGCAAACCGCTAAGAGCTCGAATTCCAGCAACTCTAGTAGCAGAGAGGATCGATGAGATGAGAGAAGTGCAGCGTAGCGTGAGACGTGACAAGCGCAATTACATCAATGCCCTGGCTACGGACTTATAAGTGGCCGAAGCACTACTGAACACCAAAGGAAAGGCTTAGGCTAATATCGGATGAGGATCAACTGAAGAGATGGAAAGAGCATTTTGCTTCGGTTCTAAACCGAGTATCCGCTAGAAAGAAATTCCCGAATTCGCACCACAACCCCCGGTAAGGATGAGATTATTAACGCGATCAAAGCATTGAAAACCAACAAGGCGGTAGGACTTAACTGCATACCTGCGGAGCTGTTTCGAGCTGCGCCAACGGCATCAGTCAAGCTACTGTTCCCACTTGTCGGGAGAACATGGGAAGCCGAGAGGAAAGGCTAGAATACGGAGTTAATAAAACATTCGTATGGACAATTATGGATATGGATTGTTGTAAGAACCAAACAACTTTAATGAGCACACATCTTCCCGAACCGAAAATCTTATATAATCATTGCGAATAATAATATTCATCCCTTCCCCCGATTGAGTTATTTATTTTTTAACACTAGCATGGTGGGTTCTTAGCGTTGCCTTTGAAAGCTGTACATCCGACGACAACAACGACAACGACGACGACGAGAACAAGCGAACGCAACGCCCATCAACGCCTAAGCCCAAAGTGGTAATCCGAGATTTTCAGATTTATTTTGTTAAGGATTTTCGCTTCAAATTATTTTCATCTCTGAAGACCAAGGACTAAAACCAGGATACACAAAACCACCCGACGACGACGACATTTTCTCCTTATACTATGTAGAAGTTTTTTTTTTCGTTGTTCCCACAGTAAATAGCAGCAGCAGCAGCAACGGTGGAGATGAAAAGTTCAAAGGAATCTTTTGCACAAGACTTTCCGAGGAAAAATTTATGAAAGTAAAACAATTCGTATCCCTCCATCGCCATCGCCATCGCCATCGCATCGCATCGTGGGGATGCAAACTGATGTTGATGGTGGCGGCGGGCAGCGGGCGGCTCGTGTATTTTAATTTAATAAAACTCAAAAGGTAAATACATATTATTTTGATTGTGCCTACTGCTGGAGCTGTTGTTCCGCGAAAACCGGCGAAATACAGCCCGAATGATTCCGAAATTTGCTGTTGTCTCGCAGAAATCCAAGATGAGCGGGTCGACGGCGTCGTCGTCGTTGTTGGCGGAAATTAATTTGATAATTTGTTGGTTGTGCAAATTTCGACTTAGCGATTTATAGATGATGTTAGCTGTTGAGAAACGATATTGGTTGGTTGGTTAAATATTTAGGAGTAATAATGGCTTGCAAGGAGCAAGCTTTGCTTAAGGATCACTTGGAATGGGCGTGAAATGCTCCGTTCTGTACAGCCTCGAGGGTAATGGGCGTTAATTTGCTATCAATCCGGTTGTTAGAACACATAAAATGGGGCTAATTTTATAATAACATCCTGGTGCTAAATATAACCATTTTGCCCAACGAATAATTACGTCATAGCTTTGAAATGACTAAGGAATGAATACAACGCAATTGTTCCAGGAATTTAAGAACGAAAATGCTCCAATTTTAGAGTAAATTTCAATTTTATTTCACGTAAAACCGTTAGATCAAGCCAGAACTTGCATAGGACGAAAGCTAGAAAGAGTTCGGTGAGAAGCTTTGACTAATCACAGAGAAAAGACTGGGAAAGGTTAGTTTTGCGGGTTGCCAGAAGAAGAAAAGAAAATACTTCTGCCGCACTCAGGTCAGAACTGACACAATAGCACCCATAGGAGGGATGTGTTCCCATGCCCATTTAACACAAGTAATAGCTGCAAAAAAAGAGGTAGGCCCGACCTACAACCAAACACCATCCACCGGCTGTACACCTCGGTAATAGAACCGATAAGAAGAAGACCTCCAACCTAATGTTAATGGAAAAAACTCAGAAGAAGTGGAGGACATCAGTCACCTCCTATCCACGTACCCAGCACTCGCCAACATTAGAAAGGTTACATTAGGTGATTTCCTGTTAAACGACATCAACAACGCCTGTACGGCTAAGATTGCCTCCTTCATACTAAGGAGTAAATGTTTGCTCTCTTATAGATCATGGAAGAAGTGTTTGAAAAGGATCTTGTTCCTAGAATGTTGAATCCAGGGCACTGGCAGTTTAAGTGGGAGTTGCCCTCTACATCCTCCTCATCGCCGCATCCTCTGCAGAGTTCTACGATGCAGTTTTCTAGTGGTACCGCAGAGTGTTGTGACCCATGAGGATCATGGAGAGTGATCGTCAGTGCTTACGTATAAGCCTCTCGGTCCTTGCTTTATCAAATAATGGCCATAATTGTCATGCAATATTGCAAGTTTCGAAAGAATTTCGTCTTAAGTCACTCTCGTGAAAAGTTTCCCTCCTTTAAGCCCTGGAACGCAGGGCGGGATACTTATGGAGAGATCAGCTTTTCTAGTGGATCTGATCCTTGCTAATTCATCTGCCTTTTCATTTGCCGGGACGCCCTCATGCGCACGGACCCAGCAGAGCAGACCCTTGTGCTGTGTTCCAAGAACCTTAAGCTCTTCGCGACAGCACTTCACAAGCTTGGATGTAATTTGTTTTATAGCTGCCAGGCTGTCGACGATATTGCGGTAACTGCAGACTCACGGGCGGCTCTTGCCAAGACATCCGCTTGAAAAAGGGTGCTGTGAGTCGTCTATGTAGATCGGCATAACCCCAGTGATTCAGGGAATATTTCGGACTCTACACCGGTGTCCCTTTTGATGCATGAGTATATTTTGCTCTGGATGCTTTTCCATTTTTTTTCTGCTAGAGTAAGCTGAGGTGAATGGCATTTTAAAGCCTAAGTATGGCGTGATTTAGTCTCTATTGGATGCATGGCCAAAAAGTGTATTGAGGATGGTCGAATGCCTCGTCGCAGTAGACTTCCAGTTCGCTGTTTGACTGATTCTTAAAGCAGATGAGGCAGATAAAGAATGGCTTCAATGCCCCTGCAGTTGGAGTTGTTCTGATAGTAACGATACGCTAGTCTTTGAACTTTGGTGAGAGCCATTAGGTAGGTGGTCTTCTCTAGGGATGACCACCATTTGAGGCTGCCATAGGTCAGAGTCGGTCTTTTGATAGCCGTGTTATTTTAGGAGAAGGTCCACAGGTTCTTTCGAAAACTCTACTGCACGTATAAAAGGCTATGCTGGCTTTTTTCAATTTTTGGCTGATAGTCAGTTTTCATGTGAGTATTCTATCTAGTATAATACTCAGGTATCTTGCACTGTCAGACAAACTGAGGGGAGTATCCCCAACAGAAGGTGTATCGAACCGCTGACGCAGAGCAGTGAGGAAATGACCGTGCCTTGAGGGGTACTTCCAGAGGCGTATGCATCTCGTTCTGTGGCTGCAAGTTCAGTAATTATGTGACTTCCTTCAAGCATACCCTTTTAAAATGGTTTTCAACGAACAGACATGCATATTGTGGCATCAAATAAAACCCCGTTAACAACAGCAACAGATCGAAACAATTTAAAGATTTAAAATTATAAATCCTCAGGCACAACTCATAAAATCGTTGACTTAAAAAAGAACATTGGAAATTCGCACGCCTGTCAGTGCGAAGACTTGAGATTTTATTTCGAAAAATAAAAAAATATAAAGAAACAGTCTTTTCCGCTGCCAGCTGTTATCCTTAAACAAAAGCCAGATAAAAGGACATAAACAACAATTTATTTTAATGAGCATAAATCTTTTTTGCCGCCGCCGACGACGACGAAAAGTATCGCTGAACGTAAGCATTTTCGAAAACACTCATGAACCACGGAAAACGGAAAACACGTGCGTAAATAAGAAAACACACTCACTCACCAAAAAAAAAAAAAAAAACAACCCACCATTTTAGTGACGCCAACAAGAATAATGTTCATCGTTAGTAGCGACATTGTAACCGTACCGTACCCATACACCCAGAGACGAAAAAAAAAAGGACTATGAATTAACATTCACATTGTTACGGTATTACATTGAATATTTATGCAGCTTTCTATCCCGCAGGGTGTATTAACTTTAAACCATAAAAAAACGTGTACATAAGTGATTAGGACAGAGCGGTTAAGATGCGACGCTACTGTATTGCGTGCAGGATGCGAAATTACTTCGCCGTCTTCTCTGGTCGACCCACAAGATATGTGGGTAACTAATGACTTTGGGCTCTTTATGTCTCTCTAAGGTTGGATCTTAATAGTGTGAAAGCTTGAATTTATATGGTGTCTTTTTCTTTTTTTTTTGTCAAGCTGAAGAAGTACATAAATAGTAATAAGGAAGGTAGGAAGGAATGTGCGGTACTCTATTAATTCTTGGTTCAGAGGTACATGTGAATGTGAGTGTTGAAAACCGTACTCAGGATATTTTTTCTACTATAAACACTTTGCAGAAGCAACTACAGCCACTGTGAGTAAAAAACTTCAGCCAAATTCCAATTATGCTGCATGACACATCAGACCGTGGACACGAATCCGCAAAAGGATTTCAGACTCATCAACTTATCCTTTTTCCTTCTAAAGACATTGGAACTTATTTTAGGCGAAAACACATACGTAATACCCTAGAGCAATCCTCTCCTTCCAAATCCTAGCATCCGATTCACAAAGACGGAGCCCCATGAGTGATGGAAAGGATTATTCACTATGAGCAATATGCCTACTCTAGCTACCTTCTCAGGCTTTAAAGGAGCTTGCTTCGACAAAGTAAGCCATGAATCGATTCAGGAACCTCTAATCCAACTGGTGGAGCTCCATAGAAACTTGCATCGTTCCAAGGAAACTATGAGCCACGCTTGATAAATCAAGAACCGCGACACTGTTTGAAAAGACCCGTAATTCATCTGTCTATATGGGTACCATAATGAGTCAATACTGACCTGAGTGAGATGATTCTCCTCGCCTAACTTAACCTTATCCATTCAATCGAACCTCAGAAAGAGCAGTTTCCTCAAGATGGTATCTTACGCCCTTTTCCATGGTAAGTAACAAAATCATGTGCAGAGTTGAATAGGATCAGCGTCAACGCAAGCAAAACTCAACTCATGGTCTTTACAGAGAAAAAGGCTTCTACGGTACAGTCCAAAGGTGGATTGTATTTTTTCCTGAATCCCACACGGAAGTTCTTGCTGTATAGATGGCTTGGCTCTACGAACCACTCCACCATGACCACTCTCTCTTTAGTCATGAGAATTTTGTCTCTTTCTTAGCTGTTGAGACTGCCACTCCATCCTCGAAATTGGCAGAAATTTCCTCGAATAACAAGGAAAAACTTGCCTCCTGGTACCTGGCTAGCGAAGCAGAGATCGATCCCTTGGCTCTTGGAGGTGATGATCGTTCGGCTAAAGTTAGATTCTTTGCTAATAGAAGTTGGCAGAGGTTTGCCAACCTAATTAGAATAGAATATAACTGTCATGAGAAAGCTTCTCAATACCTCTGGCTCTGCCCTTCGGATACGGTGTAAAACTGTTTGTCCCTTTTTCTACAAAAAAAATTGCTTTTACTACAACTGCTGTTGATCGTATGTAAAAAAGTTGCTCAACATAATTTTTGGGAAATTTTTCAGGGACAAAAATTCCATAAAAAAAAACATTTATTAAGTAAAAATTTTGAGAAAAATGCATTTTAAGTAAGAAAATGGAACAACAAATTTTCATAATTTTGAGTTTAAGAAGCCATAACTTTTTTGTAGCTGCACAGATGTACCCAAAGTGTTTAGGGTTTGTATGCGCTACTAAATTGTGTTTCCAAAATGTACAAAAGTTTTTTTGTACCTATAATAGTTTAGAAGTTATAGCGTTTAAAGTGGCCACCCACTTTGGTGGACTATAACTTGAAATGGGGTGAGAATAGACCCCCCTGCCATACAATTTTTTGTTCGGCGGAACTTCAGGAATCTCCCCTTAAAGGATTATACTGCTTAACTGGGACACCCTGTATAGAGGCAAATAATGCATACAAAGCACATGCATAGGTAGATAGAAAAAGAGAGTCTTAATGAATTCGAGGCCGGAAAATTTGTAAATTCCAACAATTCAGCGAATTTCTAGAAGGTAGCTAGCAAGAAAAATTAAGGACAACCAGCAAGCAACCTCAACTCAGCCTTTCTCTAAGAATATTTCAATAAACTACTGAATCCGGTTATGAATAGCTAGACCTTTCAGTATGCAACACCCGCTTAGGTTAGGTTAGGTTTATGGATTGGCAGAAGAATACAAATACTTCCGCCGCACTCAGGTCAGAACTGACCCATTGTGTCACCCATAGGGGGTAGATCCTGAAAGAAGTGCTTGCCAAGGAGTTTGTATCTGAAATGTTAGAGTCCAAGGCACTGGCAGAGGAAGTGGGTAGTGTCCTCTACATCATCCGCATCGCCGCATCCAGTGCAGAGTTCTTCCTCCGTACGACGCAGTTTCTTTAAATGGTACCGCAGAGTGTTGTGATCCGTAAAGATCATCGTGATCGTCTGTGCTTACTCTCGTTTATGTCTCTCGGCCCGTGCTTTATCGAAGGATGGCTATAATTGATTACATTTCAATCTTAGGTTCTTCTCTCTAGTGGCGAGTTTCCCTGCTTTAAGCTCGAGAGCGCAGGGCGGGATACTTATAGAGAGATCAGTTTGTTCTAGTAGATTTGATGAAGCTTTTCTCATTCCCAGAGACCCAGCTGAGCAGAACCTTGTGCTGTGTTCCAAGAACCTTAAACTCTTCGCGACAGCACTTCACAAGCTTTGATTTGATTCTGTGGCAGTAATTGCTTTGATAGCTGCCTGGCTGTTTTCACTGCCAGGACCTCCGCTTGGAGAACACTGCTATGGTCTGGGAGTCGTATAGATCTGGATATTCCCAGTGATTCGGAGAAGTGAAGTGAAGTGTCTATTTTTGATCCATCTGTATAAATAGCTATGGATTCGGCATTTGGTATGCGGATGGATGATTTTCCACTCTTCTCTGCTAGGGTTAGCTGAGCTGAATGGTATTTCGAAGTCAAAGTAAGGCGTAATGTAGTCCGTCGTATGTACATGCCAAGAATGGTCGCATCCCCTGACGCATTTGACTTCCAGCTCGCTTGAAGATCTAAGTGGCCTTAAAGATGGGAAGACGCCTTGCTTGGACAGAATACCTTAACAAAATATTTGAGTCGTGCACAATTCATCAGAAGTTTAATATACACTTAGGATAGTGCTAGTGATAGTACTTTTCTAGTCTTCTAAATTATTTACGAATTTATATGAAAATACTGTGAATATACTGTAAATGCCCACGGCCACTTTTTAGGCGAGTTATAATGTATCATGTGCTTAAAATATATACAAAATTGAAAATTAAAATCGACGGGTTTCTTAGAGATGAGCTATATTCAAAGGATATCAACAACATTGGACAGAGAATTCAACTGGCTCTTAAACTATATCTCTTTAGTCTGGTTATTTTATTTAAATAGCAAATGAGGAACCGTTAAGCCATTTAAGCAGTGAAAGCAATATGACACTTTTCCACTACTAATTCAAAAGAGGAATAAACAAGCATTCTGAAGTTAAAAGTATCCTAGGCTCTTAACTTGATTTCAAATACTACTTCCCTCAATTCAAGTATTTAATTCCTGCCAATCCATGAGGAAGTTAAGTTTTTCTACTCTAACACCGAGAGAACTTAAATTTAAAGCGATCTTAAGGACAAAAGGAATAAAACTTAAAAAAGATTATGTTACGCTGCAAAGATGTTTTGCTACAGTCCTTTATCCTGTCTGAAATTAAGTTTCCATTATCCTCCTTTCTTTAACTGCTAATTGCGTTGAGTTAATTTTGTTTCCTTTTTTTTTGTTTTTAATTTGTTTTCTTTGGACTAAAAGAATACATTGACCCAATTTCAAAGAAACACCACCAACCAAAAAAAAAAAAAAGGAGGTATGCTGTAAAAACAACCTCACGCACAAGTGCCCTTTCTCAATATCGTCAAAGCGGAGTTTTAGTGGCATCCTCCAAAGCAAGGATGAGGAAAATTCCAAGACAAATACAAGTCGATAGAAAAAACAAAGGATATCGTTCGATTGATTTTAAAAGAAACAGGACAAGCTGATGAGGAGAGAATCCACAAAACGAGAACGAGAAACAAAAACATCATCGATGTTCCATTGAGATAAGAACCAGAAGGATATTGATACAATTCGAGATGCGGTAGAAAGTAATCGAGGGCAAGGAATGCCATAAGGATCAATGAAATAGATTCCAACTCCAAGTCGATATAGTTTATAGAGAGTCGAACTGCAATTTTATCAGGTGAGCTTCTGCAAGGCTCTTTTAGTTTATCCTTTACATCCGTAGGTGATTCCTCTTTGATGGAGTACTACGTATTTGCTCTTCCTTTTATTTTTATCCTTCCGGTGAGAAAGTATCCTCTCTACCATTGGGTTTTATTTTCTTTTCGATGACCTCAATAAGATGATGGAATGTATTAGCAGTCTTATTTAAAATTGAAAGAAGTCCGAGTATTTGTGTTGCTTTGTAGGCAAGCAGAGGTTTTTGTTTCGACGGGCTTGAGTAGAGCATACACCTGAATTCAATTTAACTTCATATTGAATACAATTTTGCAAAAATTAGATAAAAAGAAAAACTCGCGACGAGTTCATGGACTGTCCTTGTCCACTTGTCATATTCTGGGAAAAATCTACATATCCATTCAAAGGATATATTTGGATAAGAAAAACTCAGTCAATGTGTTCCTGTTTTGTCAAAATAAATAAAGACAGAGAGTTCAGCGTAAAAACAAAAGCACCTTAGAACAATTCACGGTCTCCGAGTTGAGGACATAAACAGTATAATGTAATTTACCAAGGGCGGATCCAGGATTTATTTCTGGGAGGGGCACAAATGGCAGATACTGTCCATTCAGGGGATCTTCTCTCATATTGTTCCGAAGATATGTCTTTAACCGGCGTAAGGTGAAAAAATATCGGTTGGCAGTGCACATCTGAAGTTTTGGAATCGTAGGGATTTTGCAAATAGGACCTACAGTTTATGATTTATGGAGATTAGAGATTAGGAATCGCCTTGCGGTCGCCTGTTTCTATGCCAATCTGATATTTTGTTTTTTTGCGATGGAATCCTTGTCGATACTTGCACCCCGTACTACAAAGTGCTTGCTACGTGCTAAGCCACCGCCCCCGAATCCTGTCCTGTTGACCCCTACGGTACCGGCAGTCAAGGCATTCATTCGTAGGGGCAGGTTTTGACGTCATGTCTACTTCATTATGTTGCACGGCACTCTTCTTCTTCGGCTCTCGGTGTTTGATATTCCCGCCGTGGCTCCTGCATAATGCTCGCAATGATGCTGTCGATAGTTTCCCAAGCTTCTAGCCTTATTGAGAGAAAATGTAAATATTTCATCAATAATACTAGCCTCAGTCGTGGTCCCCCATACGTAACAGCAATAACAGAAGTCTGTCTTAATAAAATAAAATAAAGTAGCTTCTTTCTGGTAAGGGTTAACCATCCCTTACAATTTCGATTATTTTCAGCATTAATAAAGAATTCTTTTTTAAAATAGGATTTCCAACACTGGTGGTGTCATCCGCCGCCACTTTGTAAAAACCAAACAAACATGATGTCTGCCACATGCCATAACCAACACAACCAACCCCTGTGACACAGACAGCAGCAGCAGTTACTTTGGCTTGCTTGTTTATTGTCACCCCCTATTAAAAATGCAGCAAATTTTTATATTTTATTCCTGTCCTCTCCCACCAGTCACGAAAGGGATGACACGGTACCAAAGCGTCAGCCAGCATAATTGTGTATTCCGCCCATGCAGTTCCAAGTGTAGCCACGGTTTAAGGTCGCACGAATAGGCGGCAATGTATTACGCACAGATTTACAAGTGTAAATAAAAGTTACCAATTAGGTTTTGTAGAGTACACCCCTTCTTTTTTTTAAAAAGTTTAAAGTGAACAAGGCAATCATTAAGATTGAGAAGAACAAATTGAAATGCGACAGCTGGTTTTATTGTACCGCAAACTCAGTGTGCCCCCGGGGGTGTGAGGTTTTCTAATTTAAATCCCGACGTAGTATCGCCACTTGTAATCAATCCTTGTTTTTGTTTTGGTAAACTGGGGCAACGGTCAATTAAGAAATGCATGTCATGTGTGTAGAGAACCAAATTTTTTTTTTTTACTAAATGGCGAGAACAAGTTCATAAAACACCCCTTCCGTCACAGAATTTAATTGGTATGGCAATTTTCAAAAGTAGGTACTGTGCACGCAATCAAATTATGTTGAAGGACGCACACGATACAGCCGAATCACGATCTGGTTTAAGGGCTTTTTTTTTTGGCAGTGGGGGGTAGGAAAGGGACGGTTCCATACCATATATGAAAGAAGACATAAATCAATCGTATTGTGGGGAGTTTTACTAACCCATCAGACGGCGACTATATTTAATTTGACCGTAAAGCTTTTATCATTGTTTCCTAAAGATACATAAATGCGAATTGCTCACATAACCCTATACCGTAATATAATCGTTTCGTTGCCAATACATTGGCACTTAATTTCCTAATGAATTTTGCCCATTACTAACGTTACGTTTATATTTTTCGTAAACGTTTTGTTGGCGCATAATAATTTCCTCTCGGAGCCATAATTCACTTCATCTGCGTCTAGACGCCTGGACGACTAGACTGGTGTTTGTCTCGCAACAACAATAGATTTCAAATGTGCATTAGATACACTATAAAAGTTGTGCCAAGAAACCCATCCAATTGATTACATTTAAATGTATAAGCATTTCTTGTTGGTGCATCCTTTAACCCCTTTTATACGCAGTTAGTCATAGCTCTCTTGGAAGAAGTCCATTACTGAAATTGATATTTATTCAAATATGGGATGATTTAATATGTAAAAATAGGCAATGATTATTCCAAAAAAAAACGTTAGTTTTATAAATTCAGGCCGTAAAAAACAGCCGCAGAAACAACCCTCTATCATCATTCAGGTCGTTCGAATGAATATACTGACGTTTGGAAAAAAATGCAGCCCAGGTCTGAACAATCAACAGCCAGTCCTTCGGCGGGCATAGCAAGTGAACCTTCTCTACAGTCCCAATTAAAGTCTGTAGCCTTTACCCTATTCCGGAGGTAATTGTGAAGCAGCGTATGTAAAGAAATGAGCACAGGAATCTGAGATATAGTGAGACGTCAACTGAGGAGTTTGAGTGTTTGATACAACGGTTTCAGTACTAGAGCTTGAGACTTAAGGGCTTAAACATTCAGGAAAATAATAGCCTGGCACCAACTGACCCTGATTGTTTTGCTATTTGAACAAATCTGCACAAAAATCCTGTGGCTTCGTAGAAATAACGACAAATTACTAACCTTACCGATGACTACTCTTTTGGTCCAGATGGAGTCCCAGCCATTGTATTAAAAAAATGCTTAAACAATATGACACAACCCCTTACTGTCCCGTTTCAAATTTCAATCTTTTCCCCGATTATGGAAGGATACTTTTATTACCCCAATCGCCCCTTCCTAAGTTCTCATGCATGCCCAAACTTTTCGAAAGCTGTAAGCCCTTCTTCATGGATTCCTTAAGGGGAGATCTACAACCACTATCTTAATCAAATTTGTGTCTAGTACAGCGACAGCTTTGGAAGACGACAATGAAATCAATGTCTAGGTACAGCCCTTGGATTTCAGCCGCGATGCATCTCTTGGATTAAATCATATTAAGAGGACTGACAATGTAAAAAGGCGATTAGATCAACAGCATGGGACCCCATTATAGCAACATCGGGTCTCTTTCAAGGCAGTCATCATGGCTCATCTTTATCCGTACAATAAGTGATGCTGAACACAACATCCGGAACTCTGAACTTCTGGTCTATGCTGATGATATGAAAATCTTTAGACAGATTCTATCTACCGCTGAATCCTTCTTTAGGATGATCTAAAAAATCCCTATATCTCACCTTCGTTAGACACCTCCTCGAATATGCTATAGTTAGTTTAGTTTAATCCTTTAACCCCTCGGGGGGCATAGGGCGTCAACAACGCCTGCGCGCCATCTTGTTCGTAGTTCTGCAACGTGTTTGAGCTCTCTCTAGCTCATTCCCAAAGAGCTCGATTCCTCTTCGACTGTTCTGCGCCACGTTTGCCTAGGGCGTCCCGCTGTTCTTCCGGAGGCACGGAGAACATCACTGATAACCACTAAAAATAACAGCGGTGACAGTATCCATCCTTGACGTACTCCGCTTTGGACTTCAAATTCTTCTGACACCTTGCCATTGTGCAAAACGTGACACTTACTGCCCTTATACGTAGCCTTAATAATACCAATGAGTTTTTCTGGGATACCTCTCCTGCGCAAGGCCAACCAGATAGCATCTCTATTCAAACTGTCAAAGGCCTTCTCGAAGTCGATAAACAGCAGATGTAGCGGAGACCTGTACTCAACGCAGTGTGGTGTTAATATGGTCGATGCAGGAGGATCCAGCACGAAAGCCTGCTTGTTCGAAGTCGAGAGTAGAATCTAAATGCTCCCTGATCTTTTCCAGAATTATTCTTGCAGTTATTTTGGCCACGGCTGGCAGAATACAAATACCTCTCCAGTTTCCACAATCCATGAGGTTTCCCTTTTTCCACTGCTGTGGAAACTCTTCGCTATCCCAAGCTCTCCGTATTAGCGGATGCAGCAAATCTGCCGATATATTTGGCGCCGCTTGAAATAGTTCGGCAGGGATGCCATCAATACCAACCGCTTTGTTTTTCTTGAGGGACCTGATCGCTGTTATGATAAATAAATAAAATTACCAAATGCTGCAGAAGAACGTTGATCTACAATCCGGAGCTATTCTAATTAAAAAAGATCTTCTAATTCATAATCCACAACGAAAAAGGGATTTTCTCCAAAGCAGCAGCCACACATGGAAGAACCATGCGAGGATACAGTCGAGAGCAAGCAGCAGACAAAAAGTCGTTCAATAAATTATGTAGATAATTTTTAGGTGGTAGCAATAACGCCAACAGACACTAAAGAAGTCCTTAGTATAGAATTGCGTCGATAATGCAGTAAAGTTTGAAATGAAATAAATAAAAACCTTGAATATTTATTTTACTTTTGTAGATGCAGTGGCTTAGTTGTTGTGGTACTCTGCATGGTGTCTCGGGTTCGAATTGCAGGAAAAGATTTTTTTTTCCTCGCCTGCAAATTTCCTAAATTGTCTTATCTGTGAAAATATGTAAACCAAGGCCCAGCTGTCAGGCTCCTTCGTTCTTTCATTTTGACAGAAATATTTTTTTTGTCGGTTATGATTCCTTTAAAAACAACCAATTATACACACACGTCTTCAAAATGGCCGCACTCTTGTCCTGTCAAACGAGTTACACCCAAATGTATAAGGCACCATTTTGTTTAAACGTCAAAATATAAATGCTTCCTATACAGGTGCTGTGGCTCAATGGTTAGCGCCGTTGACCGCGTTCCGAGCCTCGTACACCTAGTTGAACAACTTGTGTGATTTTGGCAGAAAAAAAATGGTCGCTCGAGTTGATCAAATGCCTTTTAGGTGTGATTGCGCTATGAGTTGATGCCATCGTGCACATAGACAAACTAATATAGACGGTCGTCTTCGGCCGATTTGACCGTTGGTTCCCACAAGAGTACCACGGATTTTGAATGTATTCTGACGTTTCCGACAAAATCAAATCGAAACTCACGCACACATTCTTAATACGCGGTACATTTCATGGCCGCAGCCATTTTCCTGTACATTTTGTTGTTGTTAATTGAATGACAGTCTGCTGAAAATGTGGTGTGTAAAAGGAAAAAAGAGATACCACGATTGTTTTTATAGTTACGTCTTGTTCGCACGTTCGCTCACATGTATTCACAGATAGGAAAATTCAAATCGGCGTACTACTATATTAGTTTGTCTATGATCGTGCATCCAGCCAATGATTGAATGCTGATCACCACGTTGAACACACTTAACAACCGATCATGTCAAATTCAAGAGCCGACTCAAAATGATCGAAATTTTCACTCACTCATTAATATATACCAACTGTACAGACGGGAGGAGATACATTTAAAACCGAATAGTCTGTCAAAGGACCTGAATAAATAATTGTGGTTCATATTAGAATTGAATGTGTTCTACAATATTTCCTGACATTCCTAGCGATCGAATTCTCTTTCCTTTGCGGGACAAAAAATTAAACAGAAAGGACACATTTCTCTTGCTTTTCACAAAATTTCCTTTTATCCTCTCTGCAGGAAGTTATGCACTAAAAAAAAAAAAAATACACCACTTGCTCCATCACAGGAAATGCAGTCGTTACATTACACATTGCTAAAGTACTTTTTGTTTGCTGGCAGTTACGAAAAAGAACCAAAAAGAAGAACAGAAACACACATACATATCTCGTTGGTGGTCTATTGTTAGGGAAAATGAAAAGCGATCACAATTCAACAGGAATACTCACTCGTACTAGGAGGAGGATATACTACCACAAGTGTGCACATAGTGCACAGGAACGCAGTCTAACGGATATAATTCCGCAAATGATTGTTCATCTCGTTCTCTACTTCGTTTTACTCTTTGCGTTGCGATGTTAAGTGAATATGTCTTTTCGGGCAAAAGGACAAAATAATAAAAAAAAAAAAAACGGTAAAAGCAGCGGCGAACGAAGGATACTGTTCTGCCACCAACCATGTTTTCTACTTTTGTTAGCAGTCAGTTGAGAAAAATTTAAGTGAGCCACCATGATTCTTGTCACTGTGTAGAGTCAGTTTTTGAATGAACGTCATAAATTTGCTAAGCTACATATGTATGTCGTTGGTATAACAAAAACTTTGCATTGGATGGATCTAGATGTGTCCTTTTACATATTTAAAAAAACAGGCTAAGTAAATACATAATGTGCTGTTCATAGGACTTTTCCAGCTCGACAAATCCCGCAGCTTTCTTTCCTCAGCAATCTACAGATGGGTCACTAAAGTGGCTCCACGATGGAATACGGAAGAGAAACGCTTAGAATTTGGAACGAAATCATCACTCCAAGGTTGTAGGTAAGACATGAACCTACGTGACGTTTGACGTTTCTTGAGTCCTAAAGTCTTGAAACCAATGAATAGTTCAAAGAAGACATAAAGTTTCGGGGACCAGATGGATATATACACAATACTCCGCAGTAGTTACCCTCGACGCGACATAAAGAATGCCATCAATTCTGCCAAATGGAGCTGCATTATGAGAGCAGCTGAGGGATATGCCAGTACCAAGTTATCTGCTGCGAATAATAACGAGCTTTTTTGAAAGTAGGACCTACGATACTGAAGAATATATATAAAATTACAGGAGGAGTACCACAGGGATCAGTGTTGGGCACAGCCTTGTGGGATGTTATGTATGATGGAGTACTACGGATTCGCAAACCAAGAGGAGTAGACATAATTGGCTTAAACCCTAGAGGACGCTGCAATAACTCCACTAAAGATGTGAAAACATGGCCTCCGTTCATCAGAATATAAAATGGAGGCTGTCCTCATAAGCAGCCCCAAGATAGTTGGCCATCTGACAATAGAAGTAGGCGAACACACTATCGGGGCAAAGCCTTGCATAAGGTACCTAGCGGTATTGCTTGACCATAGGCACAACTTCAGAGAGCACCAAGCTCACACAGGGATGAAGGCAAATCGGCCTGTTGCCAAAATATCCAGGCTAATGGCCAATAATGGAGGACCAAGGCAGGCTACAAGGAGACTACTTGCGATAGCTAGCAAGTAACTATGACTACAGCCATAAATTCATACATGAGGGGGATAAATTCGGCGCACAGGAGAGCATCTCTCAGAATATGCTCAGCATACAGGACAATAATAGCAGTAAGAAGAAGAGAAGCACCTTTAAAGCGACTGCAAAAGTAGAATGGCAACGACGATGGAGAAGGTCAGAAAACGACCAGTGAACCTAGAAATTGCTGCCAAACATCAAAGAGTGCACCACAAGAAAACTTCTACCTCACCCAATTCTTAACAGGACATGGAAGCTTTCGGGAATACCTTCACAAATACAATATCGCAGATGACCTTTTCTGCCGCTACTGTGAAAGGAAGGTCCAAAACGCCTTGTAGAGTGTAAAAGGTATGAGAATGCGACTGCGAGAAACGCTCTAGAAAGATAAATTGGCAACCCAAAGGAGCTTAATAGGGTTCACGCTATCAAGAAGAGAAGCTTGGGACACGGCTGACAGCACAATGAAGAATACAGTACTTCAAAACCTGCGCCTACGAAGGAATTCCTTGATCGGCGGTACTGTAGGGGAACAACAAAAATTTTGAATTCCAACAAAGTTTTTCACAGCCCTACTGTCAACATTGATAAACAGCATCCATGGTAATAATTAATGAAAATTATCTTTAAGGTAACCAAAAAAGTTAACAGGTAGATACTAATGGATTATCTTATTAAAAAGATGAGAATATTATTCCCGCGTTCAGTCGTTCTCTATCTGCTAAAAGCTAACTAAATCGCAGAATTAATTTAAGTGCTATTTCATGTTCATAACAGCCTAAAGGTTATGAATTTTTTTTTTTTGTAATACTTTAGTAAGTTTTAAGCTTGCGGCTTAATCACTTTTTCATCCACACATCCGATACTGGAGCGTTGAATGTAAATTCATTTTATATGCAACTCATAAATCTGCATATTTCATGGAACAAAAAAAACAAATATGGTGTCGACTTTTCATTTAGTTTATCTTTACACATACGAGTACACTGTTAGCCAGTCGTATCTGCATATCGCCATAAACCTAGAAACTACCATCTATCTCGAACAGCAAATATTCAAATTTTTTCGCGTGTGTGTGTTATTTTTCTCCCTTAAAGCTAGCTACCCCACCCCAGGAATCGGGAATCAGGAATCAAGTGGGGGTTAATACAAAACAAAATGTGAAATATCAGACACACGATAGTTTTTTGCCGTGAAATTATTTCAATCTATATGAAAACGTGAAAAGTATAAAAAAAAATGAAATGAAAAACGAAGCCAAATTGGGAAATTGCCTCCCTGCGGGTAGTAACGACGAATTTATTGTTTCTCTGTGAGGCAATGTGAGGTTGCACTCTACTGCTGGTTTGAATGTAAATTAATTTTTAAATGTTCATCGAGGATGAATTAAATTTTCATTCACAGGCTGGCACATTGTAACAGGTATTAGGTACATTTTTATTCTTATTTTAGGACAGTAAATGGTTTTGTTTTCGAAGGTGTTGCAAGGACTTACCAAGCAAGACATACAGTGGACGTCCAGTGTAACAAATGCCCATTGACATTTCAAAATAAAATAGGGAACGCGTTCGGATAAATTTAGTATTCAATACAGAAATTTTTAACTGTGAATTTCCCTTACGACAGTTCTTGTTTCATGTAATGTTGTTATTCTCAGTATATTTCGTCATGTGTTGAATTTAATTTTACATAAAAGGAACTTAAGCAGGTGAAAAATACACATACTGTCAGCCCTAATTCTTGCCCTGGAATGTATTCCAAAACAGTGATGATGGGCGAAAGTGGTGTACATACCAAAAGTGGGAAAGAATCACCCAACACAACCGTCAAGTCATATAGACCGATCAGCCTAACATCGTTTCTTTTCAAGACAATGGAGAAGGCTAAGGAAGCATGTACTTAATACACCCCCACTCCGCATGCGTACAGAGCGGACAGATCCACTGAGACTGCTCTCTACCAGCTGACGGAGACAATCGCAAGAGCTCTCGAAACAAGAGAGATAGAGAATCTGCGCCTTCCTTGGATAACACTTCGCAAGCCTTAGATAGGAAACAGCTCTGCGGAACAGTATCCAAATGGGTGTATAAGTAATTAAAAACGAGATTAGTAGAAATTTAAACATCAAATAGAATCAACACGACAAGAGAATGCCCACAGGGAGGAGTACTATCTTCTCTAATGGGGTGTCTTGCTGTGAGTGAAAGGCTAACAAACCTCGGAATCAGGGATTATCGGACACGATACTGAAGCCTCTAAAAGAAGTAAAGTATTTAGGGTTATACATAGAGTAAACTACTGTGGAGATCACCAGAAAGGTGACCAGTGCTCTAATGACATGCAGCCTAGCGGGTAAGTCTTGGGGACTCAATCCGAAAATACTACGATGGATGTACACTGCCCTTGTAAGGATACTGATCACTTATGGCGCGATAGCATGGGCGAAAAGTCTGGTGTATTGGTGCATTGGTTCGAGAGAACATAACGCGCTTCTCATGAAACTACGGCTTACAGTTCTCAGAGATGACTGTATAAAGTTGAAAAAGAAGTGGCGCAATGAATCCACAATATATGGACTAAGCAACCACACCATAAAGTGGTACATAGACGGATCGAGAACCCAGGATGGAACGGGTGCAGGAGTGTTTGGACCAAGGACGAAACATTCAGAACCAATGGACAAGAGTACCAGCATCTTTTAGGCTGAAGTATCTCGAAAAATGATACAGTAACTGGGAAATAGCAATACTGTCAGACAGTCAAGGAGCCATTAAAGCGCTCGAATCCTTGCCCTGGCAAGAAAAGGAGCCGCAGAATCCTTCACCTCAACCATTCTGCGGAATAGGGGTTCACACTATACGCGAAATGTTCAGAAAGACGGAAAAAGAAGACAAGCCAACGACCTGGAATAATTCTACAGGCCTTAGGCAAGCTAAAAAACTACTGGGAAGCTGGGCTGGGCCTAAGAGGACATTGCAAACTGAAGGGGCATATACGAAAACTTGGTATAACAAATGTAGGCCTTTGCAGATTCTGCAATGAGTCAAGTGAAACTCCAGAACTCCTCCTAGAGTGTGGGCATTGACCCTAAAAGATAGAAATATTTGGACAAGCACCAAATATCAGCAGAGAATATGCCAACCTTGGGTCTACTTCTCATTCTCAGGTTCTTAAAAGAAACTGGTCTGGGGAAAGAGCTTTAAAGGGAGCTATAGTATTCGCATTCCAAAAGAATTGTAGGTGAAGGAGCACTCTCAAGAAGGTACAAACCTCTCCAAGTAGAAGGCACAATAACTTGCACGTCCCTGAGCTATTACTGGCCCTAAGTCTTCATCAACTGCCTTTCATCTAAACACACAAGCACTTGCTTGCGAGCATATAAATCGGCTTGCAGCAAGTAGCAAGATTTTTGCGTGAGTGTGTACGCCCCATTATATATTCGTATAAATATAGTATATTAAAATAGATTTGTGTTACTCTAAATTAACAACATTCCTGAATGGCACGATAGTGCAGTGTTGTTTTGCGTGCTTTGAATTAATAAACAGGATATCGTACCGCTTGCAAATATTATATGTTATAAACACATGCAAAATTATAATGCGATACTGCTACAACTTATTACAGTAATTATTCTTTATTACAGTTAAATTTGCATGCTCGTGTATTGCATAAAAATCTATTATCTTTTATCAAGAATATTTGTTTATTGTTTTTGAAAATTAAAGTCAAACAAGAATGACTAAATGCGAAGGTGAATGCGGACTATCAGCAGAATGTTTGTTTGCTGGTTGTTTGGCCTCATCTACATGTTATTCTTTAACAATGAAAGAGTACTATTTGATTTCAAACTGTTACAACTTCATTAGCTTGACGTATCGTACCTAGGGATGTAAGGGGATCTAAAGGCTCGTCTACACTACAAATGAGAATGGTATATCTCAATAAATGTCAGGAAAACAAATTCTCAGAGAATCTTTTAAATTTAGCCCCCAAATCTCTGTCAAACTCTCTACTGACCGTCTGCACAGACTGAGGTTAAAGAAAAGAAGGTAGCTAGATTAATTTTTTTTTTTAGAAATCGGCTATACACATTCTGCCACGCCAATAATATCATTGACCAAAATGTTAACAAATTGTGGACCTAAAGAGCTACCTTGTGGAACTCCTGAAATATGAAGAGAAAACTGTTAATTTGTACTCTTTACGTCTTGCCAATAAGGTATGAAGAGCAAGAGATCCAACTGAGGAATTCAGCATGAAATCGAAGCAGCTTGAACTTTTTCAGCAGAATTACCCTTTTTGTGGGGCATGTATCACACATAAAGGAAATGTTTTCATATACATATATGCCGAACCGGACGTGACATCTTTGGTGATCTAAACGGCTGAAACATGCGTCTCAGAAGCCTTGCAAGAGCCCCTCAGAAGGAGGATATTCAGCGGATGAATTCTGTCGATGGAATCAACGGTGACTTCTAGAGACTAGCAGATACCTTACTTAAACTATTCTTACCTCTGAAGTAGGTAAGGTCTTTCAGTACTGAGTCAGGGTATTCGAAAAGAGATGGTGGCAGAAGAGCCTTCAATGGGCCAAGGGCAGTGGTCGCACCCCTCAAGTGGTCTACTGGCATCGGTGTATCCGGCTCCATCTCCTATTGGTTGCAAAGCAGAGTACTCCACATTAGGAGTACAAACCGCGCTTGGCCGAACAACTTCCCTAGAACGCTATTATACAAAGCAGACATTACCACAATCCAAGTGCGATGGGATGGGACAGGTAAAAGGAAGATGAAAATCTGCGACATCTACTACGGCGACTGCTACATACAACAAGGACAGCGTCTTTTTGGATGCGGATTTGTCATTGGTGGCAGACTTAGGCAAGGGGACTTGAGTTTCAGGCACGTAAACGAACGCGTCTTGGACAGAATGCCACAATAGACAGATATGATTTCGAAATAACAAAATTTGTCTACCTAGGCTCTATGGTGAGCTAACACCAATCTATTCTAATTCTATGGGCTAAGAAGGCAATTGAGTAACAAAGCCCTATCTCGAATTACTAAGGTAACCCTCTATAAGATACTAATCATCCCTGTTCTCCTGTATGGCGGAGAGGCAAGAACTTTGCCAAAATCGTATGAGGAAGTCCTAGCTTATTGTAGAGCGAATGGACCGCAAGAATGTCTTCGAATTTACAGCGAAGAATGTCTTCGAATTCACCCCTCATTGACGGCGCAGTAGGGGACGACCTCAACAAACTTGGAGGGCGCAATTGGAGGGAGCTGGCTCGTAACTGTGCTGGCTGTATAGGTTTGTTGTTTCTTGATGAACACATTGCATCTTCCCCTTTGAATCCTAAACAAAATTATATTCATTAATATGAAGTAACGATGGCCGCATAATTTTTATATCACTAATTAAAGCTACCGCTTAGAGTCCTCTTTGTTTTCTGGATGAGAATCCCCCAAAATTATTCACTTCACTTAAGCACCCATAAAATGCGAATCCATTCTCCTCGACCGTCTCCACTTCTTATTTCACACCAAAAGAAGTACAAACATCCCGTCGCGTCGGTCGCCGCACCGCTTAAAATCAAAATCACCCCCCCCCCCCCGCCCCCGTCCCATTCACCCTCTAATGAAATTAAATACTCGTAAAAAAAAAATCCCTTCATTCAGAGCTTTAAATTTAAGCAATTTCACTATTCGGTTTCTTGGTGGTGTGCCCACTTTGTTGTGATGAAAGGGTTGGTTGTTTTGAAATCCTGAAATCCACGCTGCACTAGGAATGAGCATGATTTAGTGGTTTCTCCAAGAGGCGGGCAAAGGATCGTAAAATCTGTTACAAAAGTCCCCGAAAGTGATTTCATGCTTCGCATGATACTCGGTCTTGTAATGTAATAAAATCCAACCCAACCAAAAAAGGGGGAAAAACTGATTTAATACTTGCTACTGCCATAGGAGTGAGAAGCACGGCCCTCTCCTCTCTGATGTCCTCAATCAAAAATTTGACAAATTGGTTTCGTGACAATCTATGAGTAAAAGTACCCCATAAACATGGACATGTCCTTGAAAATTATATCAAATTTCGTCTCAGAATACACCATTGATCGATAAAGTGTTACTATACCTCCCTCTGTTTGACCAGAAGACTGCGAGGGCTTGAAATTATGTCAAAACCAACTCCAAAGGGGGGGGACGATGTGAATCTGAGAGGAGTTTGGATGGGTAATAAAGTCTTATGAAATTGGAGAAGAACCTGAAAAAGGAAGTAATCTAATAGATAAGGGACGATATTTTTTCTTTTCGTCAAGGCTGGCAATAAACTCAGGCAAGGACACAGTAGAAAATCGCTTATAATGAACCTCTATTGAAAGGGAGACTAAAAGGACGCGTCAATTGGATTTAACCATTGCTTGGAGAATTTCTACTATTTCAAGAAAGTAGGTATATATGTTTTTTATTTTAATTCTTGTGGTGTCAATAGGTTAGAAACAAAATCTGATTAACTGTCATAGGGATAAGTATCCGAATATAGAAAAAAGAAAGAATGAAGACCGGTCAGATTGCTCTCTACGCCTACAAAAGATCCTTCGGAAAAAGATGGGGACATCATCACATCATTCACTAAATGTACACCGCAATCATCACCTAAGGGTCTCTAGTCTGGTGAACAAAAACAGAAATAAAGAGCTCTAAATGAACTTCACAAAGTGCAAAGACTGGCAACACTCTGCACCTCTTAACTTGTTCATCACAGGTAGTGCTGCAAAAGGAGCCCCCAGATTGAGGGAATCTTACATGTGGAAACAGACCAACTATGGACATACGAAATACAGTTCAGATACGGTCCCAACCTCATAGGATTAGGTACATGATCCCCTTTAATGATTTTTAGGCACACCTGTCGTCAAGACTGGGGATCAAAAAGGGTAATAAGAGTCACGATTTACACTGATGGATCTAAAATGGATATAGGCACTGGAGCTGGTCTATTCTAAGAATTACTACAAAAACAGTAGTCTTTAAGAGGACTGTACTATGCCACATGCCCTATTTCCGAAACCGTACTAAAAATAGATCGAACTTCTATCCGCGTGCTCACGGGATTAGTCACAGGACACGATGCAGAGTTCAGATATTTATGCAGAAGCGGGTTGAAACGAAGAGGAGGTAGAGCCAATCCAACACATGCTGTGCCACTGCCCTGCCATACAAGAACAACTTCTTCTAATCTTAAGCCATCTATTCTTTCGATAGCATTTCAGAGGAAGCAGGAGTCCATCCACCTCGTAGTAATACCTCTTTGTTTTTTTTTCCCCTCCCACTCCACTTACAAGAGTAAGGACAATGGACCTTTTAGTATCCACGAGTGATCGAGTGTCTCACACCCTCATAACCTAACCGAACCTAAAAGTGTCTTCTATCATAGTATACTATTGTTAAGTTCTTTTAAATTCTTGTGCTTAAAAAAGCTAATTTTTGAGGATGTCCTTGCAAGCATCTACACTTTTATATATCATACAAGGTGACTAAAAGGCCCATTCTGGTACCACAGGATCTAAAAACCCACACTGAGACCATCACTACAAGGAGAACAGAAAAGGGTGCTACATACAAGGAGTGCTGGATACTAGGTGCTATGTCGGTTAAGCTGACAAATCAGGAAAACCAGACAAAAGTTTTAACAAAGCGCAGGAGGGTAGACCCATTAGGTCACCAAGATCATCGAAGAAATAGGACACCAGGTAGAGGTTCCTTCTCGACGCTAGAACAGGGCAGTTGCAAAGAAGTTAAGGGATCGTTTTCTCTTCTTTCTCGTCCCCGCAACTCCCCTACAGATGTCATATGAAGGAAGGCCCAGACGTCTGGCGTTCAGGTCGATCAGAAATGACAGTGTTCCCAGAGAGTGTTGGCCCTCCTTATAGCATCCAGCATAAGGTTACAAGTACCAAGTGGCATACCAATCCCAAGTTGTGCCAAGTTTGACAATGCAGTTCCCTGGAATATCCTTGTGGCCTGCCACCCAGCATAGGTTGTATTGATCCGAGATCTCCATCAGAGATGAGCGGCAGTCTTGTACGACCTTTGATGTAGTTGTGGACGATTCCAGAGATCTCATGGCCACTTAAAGTGCTTATATCCTTAACAGGTAGTAAACCACACTTAAGCCATGACAGGCAGGGCTTTTTTTATTGCCATTATTTACTCCTACAATGATCGGGGAGGGGGAAGAAGATGTGCTTATGTTGAGCACAGAGGAGTAAACACCACCGTCTGAGTTGTGAGATCCATCAGTGTAGATGTGTGTAGTCCGAGCCGGGATTGATGTACGAAAGTTTCGACCGAAACTGAGCTTGGTGGGAATCTAATCAGTGGTTTCATAATGAGATTGTATTCATTAAAAATAGAGGAGTGGCCATAGTTGAGGCTTAGCCACTGTGAAGAGGCATTCAGTCAAATGACCATTAAGATGTCTAGAGGCAGTAGTTTAAGAATGGAACCTAGTGCCGCGGAGGGGCAGTTCTAAGAGCGCCACATATTTTTGGAGAGAGAGCTTGATAGTCAGACGTTTATAGGCATCTCCATCTTCTTCCTATCGCTCTTTTACAAGAGTGTAGGGCAGCGCTGATTCGCTCTGTAATATTGGCTTTCCAGTTGAGTTAGCTTTGTCGGAGAATACAAGACTGATGCCGTTTCGGTGCCTTAGGAGTGTATCCAAAGCTTTTTGTATTCAGCCTAAAATCATACGAATAAGCAGACACCACATTGAAGACCTAAGTTCTCTACTTTTGAGTTCTGAATCAGTAAAGGCTGACGAACGGGCCTACATCTTCAACGCAGCAGTCTATCTATGTGGACTAAGGATAAGAAAACAAAAATCGAACTCATCTCAAAATGTTCTCCCATCATCACCTCGACAGGAAATTTATCTTGAACTTGGAATGGGGAATTTATTTTCAATTTATTCCCCCAAACTCGTGCTGTTAACTTAACTAATGTCAGTGTTCTGTTCAAGTGTTTAATTCCTTATGTTTGCCAGGCTAAATCTGACATTGAGCGAGATGTTGCGTTTCATCATCATGGAATTTCATCCAACGAACTTAAGACGAAAACGTTCATCTTCTTCCCATGAGATTAGAGAGCAGAAGAACAGTCTGATTTGCTCAAAAAGAAATGATATCAATTTGTTAGACGAACGATGCGAACAAATGTTGCTCATGGATCATAATTTCCTTCCGCACTAAGTACACGTGGTTGGGGGTTGAAGTCTGATTGACAGTCTGGCAGAGAATTTACCCAAAATAGAAGTTCCTCTTGATGAATTGCCTAGAGTGAGACACTTGTGCGTTGGAATGTTTATTCGCAGCATATTGCGAATGCGTGTGATTGACTTTTGTCCTGGAAGTTCCCAAAGAACTATAGACTTGTGTTTTTTATTGCTTTAAAGCCATATGGGGAAAATAAATTTCACAACACAAATATTCGAGGACTTAACACAAATTTAAGTTACAAACACTGAAACTGAAATAAAAACTTTTTAACTCACAGTCTCCTTCCTGAGCCGAGGCTCGGAAACTCGCGTACAAAGCAAACTTATACCGTCATGCTTCTTGCGTGGAACGAACTTATTTGGCCGCCAGTTGGCGACACGTTTTCCTAAAGCAGTTCTAGCACAAAAGAAACAAAAAATACACTAAAAACCCATAAAAATGAGGAAGCAATTATCTAAAGTGGCCTTTTTTTTTTTTGCACTCATTACAGTAACAATCCACCTCCAGTAGGGACTTGTGTGTGTGCTTTAAGAAGTCCCTAAGACCGGCGAGACTCTCATTGCAACACACCGGTTACGTTCGTTTTGTTTTCATTTTGTCATCACCTTTTTCTTGGGGGATAATTAAGTTCTCGATTTCATTACGTCGCCGTCGTCGTGCAGGTGGTGGAGCAGGTACAATTGCCTCCCGTCCCCTTCAATGACTTTCAAATGAGTACTGCTGCTGCTGCTGCTGACGTTGCGGTGGTATAGAATGAGACCGTCTGTTCAACCTAGAACCCAGAGCAAGAGCCACTAAACGAAAACAAAATCAAGGAAGAATAAAAATAAACAGTTGTGTGTATCCTTAAAACTTATGCTTCAGTACCTGGAGCAGGAGGGATGCCATAGCAATTAGGGAAGCATGTAAGGCTGTGTTTTTCTCTACCTTTCCCTTCCTTTATGATTTTCAACGACCGACGAAAGGGGATGAAAGCTTACATGGAAATACACTTTTGGTTGTCTAGTAAATTTTTCAGTATTTAGGAGTATTTTCAGTAACTTAATCCCGGTGGTATTGTATTTCTATTTTCCTACTAATGATCGCTTGTATGCCCGACAATCGGTTCGCTATTTTAGGTAGTTTTGTGTTTCCCCATAAAATAGTTTTTTCCCCCTCTCTCTTGAGTGATTTCACGTGTTTCGATGTGTCTTGAAAAGTAGGTTTGTTCTGCAAATAGAACCGGAAGGACTCAATCAATGGTTTGTTTATAGACACTGTTCTATCGGGTTCCATTTATAGTCTTTTACATGGAAAATATTGCGATGGACTTTAAATTTAAGTTAATTCAAAAAGTGTCTGCCAAAATTTTAAAGCCTCCATTTGCATTTGTTAGATGCCACTCACTGTCAGCAATTTGTCTGAATGAATATACAACACCAGGTTCCTTTAGCTGATTTTCCACACAGCTATGCAGCTTCAATTGCTAATAGGTGAATCTTAGATCCTTTAACCGCTCGGGGAGCATAGGGCCTAATAGGTGCCTGTGCCAGCATTTGATATGTTAGACGTATGCACTTTTTGAGGCGGTAAGATGGACTCTCACCAGTTGCTAACAGCCAAGAACGTGAGTTTCGCAAGATAGGTTAGGTTAGGTTGAGAAAGGGTTATGAGTTTATTATAAAAAACACTAGGCACCACAATTGGCCCTTCGCTATCGCTTTAGTGAGTCTTAAATAGTAGAAGAAACCTAAAGCCTAAATCATGTCTTAGCAATTGACTGCCCTGCAGAAATTGAGTAAGTCCTTGAGTACATGAACTTCCTTCTTCCAGACTACTAAAAAAGTATCCGCCTAGATGTAAAAATCTATTTCTAGAAGTGCCCTCACATTCACGTGCGTGATATCATCTGAGGCGTGTAGATTCTCCCAGTACCTACAAATATCCGATTCTGATAGTCTTAGTCTACTGGCGTGTCTTTTCAGAAGACAGTGTCCAAAGAGGATCCCGATCCCAGTTCTTATATGTATTCTCACTAGCTTGATAATTTCTCCTGATCTTTTATGGTTGATCTTAGGCCATAAGGCTCTGAATACCCTAAGTCCCTCCAGACTAGATAAGTATATACAACTGGTAATATTTGTTCTGGCAACATACAGCGGTGTCCTGATGACAAAAAACTCTAGCACTTTTAGCGCAGCCTGACTATCAATGAAGATGTCAATATCCTTGTTGGATAACTGCAACGTATACAGCTAAATAACCAAGAGCTGCCATCACATTAAACTCTTTTGTATATCTCTTCGTGTGGAAATAGAGATTCTCAGATTCCTTATGAGTTTTCATAAGATGCGTGCAGTGCCCAGTTCACATAAAAGTAGCATCAAGTGCTTGTATTGTCTCACTTGTACTTTAATGGACTTATGCCACCGCCACTTTATTTGAGCGGTACTTCATTTCGTCATTCGGTTTTGTCGGTCCAAAATGAGTGATGGTATCCAATTCAATTCACACCACCTCTATGATGGTATGGTAACTCCCTAACCAAGGGGGTAAGTGCGGGCTATAAAGGACCAACAACCCTTCCTATCTCTTCTTTTTATCTATATACCTATTGGATAACACATATCTTAAAGATTTGTGTTGCCAATAACGAGTTTTCTTTTAATATTTTTAACCAATTATTCTTTTTATCGTATTGCGCGCCGTCTTAAATCGGGATAATAAAATGCAAGGATTTCAGTTCTTCTGTGAATTGTTGTCACTTCCTTTCCACTTTTACGATACACAGATACATATAAGTTTGGGTACGTTTTATCGCTGTGGCGCACCTTTGAATCCCCCATTAAAAAACACTCTAATGTCCTGATTGTAGTATATATTGCTTTGGGGGAGGCGTTTGCTGTTTTCAAATCAACGCACATACACAATAACACATGATTACAAATGGAGTTTGTAGCGGGCGGCGCAGGGTAATAACGTGATATGTGTTCCTGTTCCCCCGTTAAAAATGAGAATCAAATTGCCACCGTGCACAGGGGCTCCTTAGTTGAATTATAGTAGTCATTTGTGCTGAGAAGATCTGGTAGTGAAATTAAGGATATGACCTGTTTATAATGACTGCAAACAAACACTGTGTTGAAAGTTGTATTTAATAGATTTTTGGGGGGTTTTTTGATGGGCTTGAGATGTTTTATCACTTCATACTTGTGGGCGGATTGTATCTTATAGCGAATGTGTGAATATTGGATTTAATTTCATTTCTATATCGAATTTCTGTTCGACTATTCTGGCGAAGGACCATTGATCCTATTTTCATCAAAAGATATTTCTATTCTATTCTCACGATATTTCTATTGAAATTTGATTCTAAAAACAAAATCGAAAGCGACTTAGCTGCGATATTTGGTAAATGAAGCAAAATGGAAATTTCAAACACAATGACAGGAAATTGAAGAAAAACAATATCCGATCCCATAAAGGGAGTTCGAGATTTGTATCATGATGAATGGTGACGACAATGGTGGTCGCCTAGGAATCGAAATAGTAGCTGGAAGCTACCAAACAAGATGAATAAGTCTTCTTGAGGAGAATGTTATTAAAATATAAGAATTGTGGTTAGATTGTGTGTTTTCTTTTTTTTGTATGACTAAAATGTGTAGGCATAAATGCAGTGAATAACAAAATATTGGTAAAAATTGTTGGCTTGAATTCAAAGTCAGAAATAATTGGGAATTATTATGTTGAATGAAGCTAGGTGAATCCTTTGTGCATGGCAGTACTCTTGGCTTATTCCTCGGCATTTCCAAGCCTGAGACCCCAAGGTGTAGAATCTCACCGTCAGCGAATGTTTACCCAGTTCAACTTTGTTATTGTTGCAATCATAAGCTGGACGGGAAAACCGAGTTGAGTTCAATTCGTCAAAAGCACAGTGATGTCTTCTGTCTCTGAAGGGGAATATTAATGTAGCCAAACCACAAATGAACGGAACTCGAGGAATCTAATGGCTTGTCAATGGTTGGCATGCAAGTTACACCAGACCAAAGCTGGAATCACCAAATTTTTGAAGATGTGGAAAGGTGCCTAATATTCCTCAAGAATTGTAAGCGTTTTGGCTACAGCCATTTCCACCACAGTTGTTCCGACAAATTCTATAGTTATGTCCCGCCTGTCCCTCAGTTTGATCATAAAACACGAGCGGCCTCCACAGCACACCCTTATCTTCCAAAAATGTTTTGTCTTTGTAGGAAAAGTAAGCCGAAACTGCGTCATTCACTTGTTTATTGCTTAAAAACTTTTTCTCCTTTCAAAGTTCCATTTTCAATTTCGAAAAAAGATAATAATCGCTGGGAGCCAGGTCAGGGCTGCAGGGTTGTTGATCCAAAATATATGTACTGTCCTTTTCGCAGGACAGCCAACGCAACACGACTCTTCTAAACAGGTGCGTTGTCATGCAGAAGGGGTAGAGTTTTGGTTAATTTTTCCCGTAATTTTTCTTTGACAGGCAACAGAGCCCGTTCCACATTTTCGCAGACAGTCTTTATGCTTATAGATGTCAGAATCATTGAGACTGTTCAACAACAAAAGAGACCGAGCCCAATGTTGCGGATCGCCCCCGTTTATGCTTGACCACAGACCACCTAAATTAAACGCATTACCCCTGCCCGCACATTTCCTAAAACAGGCGAAGCCTAAATTGTCTCATCTGTGAATACATGTGAGCTTGCGCGTAATCAAGGCCAAGCTATTCTGCTGCTTCCTTCTTACCTATTGGCTTGCAGGTTATGATCACTTTAACTACAAAATATTGTACTCACAGCGGTTTAATTTTTCGGTGGAAAGGCAAATCAGTCAAACGACCCGAAGTTGCCTGTCTGATTTAGTTCATCTATGCCCTTGGAAGAACATATCGCCAACAAACCGAACCTACAACCCGAACCTACAACCAAGGTCCTGCTCATTAGCATAACACCTAGCCGAGTCACACATGCAGTCAAAGGTTGCCTTGTAAAACGCACCCTAAGTTAAAATTGCACAGAGCATATTTCTTCCTATAGAACATGCATACAATTCTAGCACCTGATTTTGAAGCTCAATCTTGAAGGATTTCCACGCTGCAAAACTGTACACAAGACGACAGACTGATGGCTCTCTTTTCACTTATTTCTAAAATCCAAGATTTCAATTGAGAAGTCAGATCGTTGGAAAAGTTGGAAAAGCTAATTCCATTAATATCCCGCGGTTTATTTGATTCTTTACAGATTTGACACTACTCTATAAAAAATTCCTTCCCCCAACACTGTTACAGCAACCATAAGTGCTTTGTGTATTTCAACATGAACGCGAAAAAAATACTGCGAATTACGAACGAATGCAAAAATCACACACAACTCTCTCCCCAGTCAAATTGGAAACCACCAACTCTTTCCTATCCCTTCTTCTCTCTTCCAAATTAACTAACGCCCGTGCCCTGTTATCATTCAAAGGGTATTCATATCCCCTTTGGTATGTGCAAATAACAAAAAAAAAGCAACCATACAATGCTGATGACTCTATTCATAATCTATTTCCTTTTCAATTAAATTAACCAATTATATGGAATTTGTTTCCTGGAAACAATAATTTCGAATACCAATTTCTACAACCAGGCAAATCTGTTTCCTCTCGTCTTACTCTAGATAAGTCGTTTTACTTGAGGCAAATATTTAACATAAGAAGCATTTCAGTTCTAAGAAAAACCCCAGAAGATAATTCCATCTTAATCAAGCTTAACGCAAGCAAATTTCAACTGATTCCCTAAGGGGTGATTCTAGTTGACATATTAGCATGTCGCTAATTATCTAATTACATTCACGAAGTCTTATTCGCTTCAATCCCAAGATCCGGAAGCCTCTTTTCTCATTTAAAGGAATGAAAAGGAAAAGAAAAAAAAAACTATCGAATTCAAATTCAACACTTCAACTGTGCTGGAACTCTGCGGGCGTCGCTCCATCCATCGGGTGGATTCACCTTCATTAACACCTGTTTAGGCTATTAGGCAAACTTTGGGCAAAAGTCATGTCTTCTTTTTTTTTGGCATAAAATTTTCAAGATGCCAGGTGAAATCAACACTTATCCTCGTTGAATTCTCAAGAAGTATAAAATAAAAGGGAGAATAAACTTCCTAGACCCTTATCATAGCAAGTGACGTCGTTTGACAGCTGTGGCAACTCACCATGATTCTGCTTATTATAACCAATTTCAATTCAAAACAAACTGCGATGGAACGGTTAGAAACGAAATTACCAGGTCCGATAGGTATCCGTTCGTAGAGGAAGTCCTGGTAAAGAAGAATGCAAATAAGTGGAGCTTTGTTGGAGAAAGACAAAAGAAAAATGGAAGAAGGGATTGTTGACTTGTAAAATTTGTCAATCCAAATAGATTAGGTTAAGCAGAACTTCTTAGGCACCAATGAGGTCCATTGTGATCCTTGCACAGCCATATATTATATGAAAGAAGAGGTAGTGTAGGCATCATAACATGCATTTTCTATCCCCTCTTGGGTCCTAGAGAGGTTCGTCAGCAGAGGCAACCGTCAAGGAGGTGTGATCTCTCCTCTTTCTTGGAATCTAGTGGTGAAAGAGCTGCTTTTAGTCCTAGAAGGCGATTGATGCAGGGTAATTGTAAAAGCGAACGACGTTTCTATTGCTGTCTCCGGGAAACATTTCGACCATCTGAGGGATCTCATGTAGAATGCCCTCTCTAAGCTCTCCAAATGAAGTCAAAAATGCGGTCCTCTTCACCAGAAGTACAAAACCTCGAACTTTGTCCCTCCAAATAGAATAATACATATACATATGTAGTTTGGCAGCGAAAGCAGTCACTCGTTTAAGAGTGAGTTCAATGGACCAGTCTTTCAACAGGCCCCTCATCTATACTCAATCAATTAGACTGCATTCCAGCAGACACCGACTACACTTTCACGCAACTACTTTTTAATAGAAATTTCGAAACCTTACTTCTCTCCAGAATGGTCTGGGACGGTAATGAAAAGTCTTGCCATTAGTTTTGATGAACGGAAAGGCGTAGAAGACTATTTTGTGGAGCTGCCAAGCGGTCTCAATCCGAAGGAAGTTGCATTTGGGTAAATAGTTCGACAATTAAGGCGAAATTGCTGAATCAGACATCAATCGTATAAACCGCCTTATAATCAACTCTTGTGGGTTTTAAACGGACAGACTGACTATACTCGATCTCATTGGTATAACAGCGGGCATTTCTGGCCTATGGCTGTACCCACTGCAGCTATTCAATCTAAACTAACCTGGGGTAACTCTATGTCTAGACCACAAGTTGAACTGAGAAGGCAACTAAAGCCTTCTGGAGAAGACTACAGCTGCTATGGCACTAAGGCTTCAACTCAACAAAAACAACTCCTCCCTTAACATACTTGGACACATGAAAATCATTAAAACAATTCATTTGCTATCCAGCCTAGCAGTGTGCTACTCAGACTTCATGCCTAAGAGAATTCATCTACCATTTCTACCACTTCGAGGTCGCAAGTTCAATTCCTCCTCGATAGATTGGTACACTGGTGGATCGGGGATGTCGAGGAGGTCTGGAGTTGGAATCTTTGGTCCAAACTACAAACTATCTATTCCCTTAGGACATGCAACCACAATCTTTCAGGCAGAGGTCTTCTCTATCAAACTTTGTGTCAGAGAATGTATTAAAAGAAACTCCTCCAGATCACTTATCAACATATTTTCAGATAGCCTGCCAGCTCTCAAGGCTCTCATATCCCTTAACTTTGAGTCAGAACTAGTATGGAACTGTCTTCAATATTCTGGACACAGATGCATCTCGGCAACGAAGCTGCTGATGAGCTCGCCAGACATAGTGCTCAGACTCCAATCATTGGGCCATGAACCATTTTGTGGCTTACAAACTAACCAGTTAAGGATAGAGCTCAATAGATGGGAACTTAAAGAAACGCCCTCTCACTGGGACTCTGAAACTGGCTTAACACATGCCAAAAAATACATCAACTTTCCAAAAAGAGCACAAAAGACATCCTTTTTATGAGCATATACAAAGTCAAGCAAATCATCCTAGCTTGACATTTCTCTTTTAAGAAACACTGAAAAAGCCCACCACATATTGTGCGAATGTCCAGCCATAGGTCGGCTGAGACTTAGGTAACAAAGGCTTCACTTTACTCTCTGATATCTTCTCTGCCTCAGCTCAAACTGTCCATAGCTTCATAAATGAACTAGACTTCAGCTAGACAGCACAAGAACTTATCATATACAATCGTTATAGGTCGCTTTGCTTCTTAGGCTTATCATCTTCTCGTGTTCCTTACTAAGCTCGGAAGAAAAAAAGAATTTCCAGCAGACGTTGGCCTTAAGAACTCCGCAGTATACCCTCTAGTGCTAGTGTCTTGTTGCTTTAAATTGTCCTGATGGCGATAGTAATCTCGTCCTTACAAGGGTTAGTCGTACGTATACAAGACTTAGATGTTTTTTTTCTTTTGTCTCGGACAACTCAGTTTGACTTGAGTGCACAGAATACAGTTCAAATCTGCAGCACTATACTCCTTCCATTTCCTGAGTGGTTCCTGATCCAATAAGAAAAGCAACAGGCCGTCCAATCCTTACACTATTGGCAAGAGCTAGTGCGGCTCTAAAACTACTTAGAAAATATTTAATGCTTTTGGACATGAAAGCGAATAAAAAAGTGTGAATTACAACTGAGTGCAAAAATCGCATGCATTTTTCCCCGGTAATTTTAAAGACCTGCACCACTCTTCCTATCACAGGATTCGACAGATTATACCTCTACAAAAAAAGGGTTCGATAAAATTTGGTTTTTATTAACAAAAACAAAAAAAAAACTTTACATCCTTGGAAGAATTAAAGTCTACTACCACTACAGCGTTCTTGACTTTTTTTTGACTACATCTTATAATTACATTCATTCTCGCCTAAGGATGCCTTGATTGTGTAACAAAGTTGCCCCAAGACCACCACCACCACCACATCGTTTGCAAGTCAAAAGAATCATTAAGTTTCACACAGCTCTCTTTCTCTCTATCTCTCTCTCTGTTCCTTGAAAAAACTCCTAACGAGTGTCAAAAAGGACAAATTAGTCCTGAAAGGGCTCACCAAAAAAAGGACAACACCCACAAAACGGTGGTAGGGTAACCGGATTCATGTTTTTTGTCATTCAAGTGGAGGATTCTAGAGGATGGAGTCTACATCTACATCTAGACATAATCCTCATATAGTCCTCATCAACATTTTCGTTGTCAAGGAAAACTATCTTCATTACGTACTGAAACTACTTCCAAGGACTCGTTACCCTTTCTCTCTCGTTCAACCTCTGTACGAATGTATGTATGTAGGTACATCTAAAGGAGTAACAAAAGGAAATGAAAATTCTTAAGAAATTTTCAAAAGGAAACGCCAAATATTATTCACAGTTTTTCTCTCTCTCTCTCTCTCTCTTTCTCATTTTGTTCTTTTATTCACTTCGAGGAAAATGATCCTTTTACCTTGGGTGGCATTCGAAACTTTGTACTGGTTAAAGTTTTTGAGCTGGTATCCTGCTGAAATAATTTAAGATGAAATTCGTTTCTATTTTTTCTCCTTGTTCTCATGAAAAAGGAGAATCATTCAAAATTGGTCTGTGTTGAGGGAAAAAACAGTAAAATGTATATTTTTTTATTTTTTGTTTGTTTTCCTGTTCAATGGTTATATGAGTAATAGAGTCTTACAGTTATTACTTTTAGTAACCGTTTTTGAAATTGTTAGTGTTATGGGAGTTAAGTGGGTGAAGGTAGTGTGAACTTTTTAATGAAAGTGTGAGTTTCTTCATCTAAAGGGTAAAATAATTCAATGAAGATGGCTCATGTAAGCTATATCGGGCTAAGTAGGCATGGGCTGAGTAGCGGCCTACGATACTCTTGAGCTATAGCTCGAATGGATCCAGGGAAGGTCATGAAACTACAAGGCAAGCTAAAGAACCTTCAGGGAAGTAGCAAAAACACGGCTTAAGCCACTTCTGCCGGTGATGGTCTTGGACCCGACAGGGGATAAGTCCCCAGTGGCTGTTACTCTCAGGCCCGAAAATTCACTAGCCAGCTTTGAGTTACACCACCTTTTTGTTGAAGCGCAACTCATGAGGAATAAAGACCTAAAAGGACCATACAGAAGAAGAAAAATCTCCGGACCATAGCATTGAATAAGGGCCAAACAAAGAAGGCGATTGGAGATGGAGGCGCTAGGAGATCTGGACTCAAACCCAGGTTACCTTGCGTCGACGTCAAAAACTGCTTCCCTGTGTGTAGATAAGTCGCACCAACACTGTGCAGGGAGCCGTGCATAGGACATTCTAGTCTAGCGTCACCAAAGTAGGCCTCGTGAAATTCCGATGGCAAGAGCAAGATGCGCCTAAAAACCGAGACTCTGCAAAGCAAAAGGAGTCGAATCGGTACAGACCACCTGACTAACCACAGGCTTCTCTTTGCACCACTAAGACTGGCTTACGATCATCAGGGAAGGAGCATGGGAAGTACTCTATCTAAAATGGAACCCAAGCGCCAGCCACCATATATACTTTGAGTTATACGTAATAGCCGAGCCATGGAACTAAATACACTATCGACTTCGGGAGGGAAGGCAGCAACAACTCTTACATCACGTCCCACGAGATCGTATGGGGATGTAGCAGCTAACCTCTTGATGATGGTGGTCTGCAATAGAAAAGATGAGGAGAGAAAGATACCGGAGGAGCATCTCTGGATGCTCTACAAGAACCAGGCAGCTAATCTAAATTTCCTGAGAGTGTGCTTCAAAGGCCACCGATATCATGTTTCGTGCCACAATATTGCCTCGACTGAGTCACTAACTAAAATTGCAGATTAAATGAATGGGAGGGAACCAGCCTTGAGGTTATCCTAGCACCGAAGATTCCGAGAATAACCAAGGTGTCCATCTGGATCCCAGGGGTAATCGAAAAACCGTATGAGACTGCAAAATCATGACTTGAAGACGGACAAGTGGAAACTCTACCACACAAATTAACAGGCAGGCAAGGGCCAACTGATTGTGGTAGGAACTGACGGTGAATCGCAGCGATCACTAGTTACTCTCGGGACCAGAGCATGTTGTGGCTTTCACCAAGTGAACTTTGAGAGAGCAAATGAAGATAATCCAAGCCATCATTTAACACAGTAGAGCAGCAATTGCCAACCTCTGTGCCTATCTCACACATGGCCTTCCAGAGGAAGGCGGATATCGCCCTCATCCAGAAACCATATTGTCTAAATAATAAGGCAACAGGATGGGGGAGCAAGTTTAAAGTGTTAACAGACAATAAAAACACTAAGTGCAGAACCTGTATCGTGCCGCACAAGGACCTTAATACATTTTCTATCCCACGGATGAGTACGAAAAATTTAGCAGTCGCATGCCTCGAGTACAGAGTACAAATCGTTTTGGCTTTTTGCTATCTCCCTATCTATTTTGCAGCTCCCACCTAGAGTAGAACTGAGTTTATGTGTCACATGTTCCAAGTCTCAGCAGAAGGGTCTACCAGTGGGAATGAACGCTAACTCCCATCATCTAAAATGATCAAGGCTTGCGACCCATGTAGAGTCTCTGCTTAAGACATTTGTAGGTAAAGTGGATATTGAAGAGATCACATGACAACGCATCTCCTTGCCTGAATCCGGTGCACGTTTGAAAGACCTCCGAAGAGTTGTTTCCAAGTTGCATAGAATTGGGTATCCCGAATTGGGCCATCGCGTGGTAGAGCTCAAGATGATGAATAGCTTTAAAGTCGATGAAAAGGTGGCGGGTTTCGACTCGAAATTCGTTGGTCTTTTCCAGGAAAAGACTGCGAAAATTTGGTTAGGATAGGAAACGCTCTCACAAAACGTTGGATAGGATATTATATGTGACATTTGACAGGGATATGCCTCGGTAGTTCTTTCAATACATAGGATCGCCTTTTTTGAAGATGGGGCATCTAGAGCAGATACTCCAGTCGTCGGGCATGCGTTCCTCCACCCATACTTGGTTGACGACTTGCTCCATGCAAACTACCAAGGCATCACTTTCGTATTTAAAGACTTCAGCTGGAAGCAAATCTAAGCCATTACGGGGGGCGTTGGTTCTTCATTGAAGTGGGTCCTCTTTTTGCCCTATAACTCTCTCTATTTGCTGGCCCGTTAAGCAACTGCTGGAAGTGTTGCTTACACAAATCAACAATTCCCTGTCCGTCGGTGACCAGGTTGCCTTCGCTATTTCGATGAGCCTGCGTTCCGTATTTGACGCGAGCTGCCAGGTGCTTGGCTTTCTGATTAAAATTTCGGATACTGTTGAGCTCTCAAGACTCCTCAAAATCATTGAGCTGGGAAACTGCGTGGTCCCTTTTCTTTTTATGCAGGATTCTTTCCTTCTTCTCGTCCGATACTGCTCTCTCGCTGCACTTCTTTTGCGCTGCAGGGCTTTCTTTTGTCACCCTTTTCCGCTAAACGCACTCAACATCATACCAAGGGATCCTTTTTTGTGGTGGTTGGTAGCTAAGGGTGGTCACGGCTTCCTCTTTGATGATGTTGCGGTATTCGGTTCACTGGTTGTTAATGCTTGTGGTAGGTGTATGCACTGCAGAGAGTGTCTCGGCTGCTTTGGCACATTCTGACGATCTAAGGCGTCCAGCGTTAAGCTTCTGTTTTGGTCTTCTTGCTCTGCTTATAAATATATTAAATCACACACAAGTCCCTCATACCCTCAGACAAAATTTTAAGCTCAAATCTACCAAATACACTTTCAGTTATGCAGAGTGCTAAAAAAAAAACTTGCCCCAATATCGTGCTCTAATTATTATCTACAATATTTTTAAAATAAACTTTAAGTGCATTTAGGCAGCCACCTCTGCAGAGATCTTCATCAAAATGTATTGCATTAAAAAAGTTTTCAACCCCCTTGAATGCGTTCGCTTTAATGCTTTGGCTTAGTCTCGGTTTTTCATGCCTCAGATGAAATTGAAAACTTTCTCAAACCACACATTCAAGTGAGCAAAACTTAGCCATGACATCACAACATTTATAGTCCAATGAAGCATGGAATCCATTTCGAAAACCCCAAGAACCTTATTTACCCAATGCATGGCTGGACTCATGGAAGAGTAGCTGATTTATTTTCTCTCGGTTCTTGCCGGTCCCGGCAGCTATATCATTTCAACCCCTGAAACCCAATTATGGTCTTTTATTTGCTGACTTGCTATTCTCGGAAAATTTCCAAAGCAAAAATGCAATCCTTCGTCGTCGTTGTGTTATAGTCCTTCCTTGTGTGTGCAGTAGTTATCGTCGTCTTCTTTTGCAATATCTATCCTCTATCCTTTGCTCTTATTCGGGGGCAGATGGAGACAATATTCCTCTGCATACTGTAAGAAGGTGATGCTGCTGCTGGATGGATGGATGGATGGGATAGAAATGATCTCATGAATTATTTATGAAAAATTAAAATAAAGTTTTGAAAGTTTCTGATTTGCCACCATTAAGACCCCCCCTACACCTTCACCAGCAGCAGCCAACTATCACGACTTGGAAGAGACGACAAAGTATTTGTCATTTTTGGAAGGTTCCGCTTAAGTTTAAGATTTATTTATGCATTTTTATGCCTTCAGACAGTTGGAGAGGATGTTTCGCGCAGACACAGAAGCGACACGATGAAATGAGGTCACAAACCGAGTTTGGCTACAATTGCATGCCGAGCCAAAATCCTGGATTAGAAGGGATTAAGAATTTAAAGTTTCATCTCGTGATGAACTGGGAATTTACGGTTACACTATGTACTGGGTTATGTTTGTGGTAATCCGCTGTCCTGAGGCATTTTTGGACATAAATGCTTTGAATGACATTTCATAATGACTTCTTATGACTATGCCCACTGTCAGAGAAGAACTACTCAATTCCAATCCTTTTCATACGTTTGAACTATTCTTTTCGAAAAGCAGTTTAATTAGACACTCAATTAAATAGGACACTTGGTGGCAATAAGCCGAAGAGATAAATCTATCCTAAGCCTACCGCTAAGCCAGCTAATTGCTTTATACTAATTTCTGTTAATTATTTTCGTAAGATGTAACAGGGGTGGGTGAAGTGGCTTCGCAATTTCAAGGATAGTTTCTAAGGCAAAAAAGAAGTGACCTTAATCCTGGGCAAAATGGACAGTTTTTCCTCTCATGTTATCCTCTTTCTTTTGGAAGCATTTACCTAATGATTTATTAACTAGCTTCTTTGCCCCTGAAATATATACAGCAAGTACAGATACAGATACAGAGAGAAGAGATGCTTTTAGGAAAATCTTTGAAGTTAATTGCTGAATGGTAATTGTCCTTGAAAGGCTGTTGATGAAGTGTAAGTTTGCGATATACATAAGCGAAACAACGTTCGATAGGAAATTTTTATTGAACATTGAACTTTAAATATTCCATCGTCTAAAGACCGTTGATTTGATGTCTCGAAATTCTCTATGGGAACTGGCAAGGGATACAGCTTGCGGCTTAGCTGTCACCACTCCAGTACGTGCAGTCCATCGGCGGCAGTATGCTTAGGTACTACCCTACCTAGAGGCCACTTAGTTGGTGGATGCCTTTCATCAGCTATCAAGACCAAATGGGGCAAATGGGACGGCCTCTATTTGCGACAACAGTGCTGAAACCCCTCATTAGTTAATAGAGCTTCGCCGCTTCGCTCAATGTGAAACCTCGCTGCTTCCATTTGCCTTTAAAGTGCGGTGCTTTCCGGTGGATTGAAGATCTATTTCATTCCATCATTTGCTTATCTTTTGGCTTTTTATTGGGATTCCTTTGAAGCGATGGTAAATAGTCTTCTTAGTTCTGCAGCGGCTCCAACAAAATTAGTACCACAATCACTTGTAAGAGTAGCACAGCGACTAGTAAACCTCCGAAGTATATCAGCAAGAAATCCTTCCGTCGAATAATCTGTTACTAAATCCAAGTGTACTACGGATGATCAAAACCAAACAAAGACGACGAGATAGAATTTGTAAGTTTTCTTTGGTCGTCCTCTCCATGCCTTTAAAGCAAAGGCCTGGAAGTTGACCCATCAACTGCTTAGCCATTTAAGCCCGGTGTAGAGCGCATACTACACAACGATGAACGAATAAGCGTACAGAATTGCGGACTCCAAGTATCCAGAAGTTTCTTCTTAAAGTAGTCAGCATCAATTGAGCGCCACCAAGGGAAGGCGAGATCCTTTTAACCGCAGCCACAACCGGGCTGTGACGTTTTTCTTGATTCACATTTGCACCTGGTGACTTGAGGCTAATAATCTTCACATCACAGGCTGCTTTCCGCTAATTGTCGTGGTGAGGAACCTCTAGACGCCAGATCTGCTGGATTATCTTCACCAGATATGTGATGCCAATCCACTTAAGAGAGAGTGGTTTGATTTTGACTTACTTACTTTCGAACAAAGTTCTTCCATCTAGTTGGGTCAGCTAAGATCCAATACAAGGTTCTACTTGAATCCGTTCAGAGATGTATTGATGTTGAACGAGTCGCACCAAAACGCCGCTGATAGCTCCAATCTAGGAGTAGTTTCTCGGACAATCCCTGACCTTTTAGATTTGTTCTCCTTTCTGGAAATTCAGATTTTTCCCCCACTGCAAGTTGACAGATATATGATATGATATGGTATGGTTTGGTATGGTATGGTATGGCACCAAAGGGGTTATTGTTCCATTGTGATTCCCTGTCATCATTTTGGTTACCATATTCTAATTCGGTTGGTCTTGTGCTGAACCAACCTGTACTCTTGATGAAACAAAACATGTTCTCGAGCGGGACTTGCAACAAGTCTTTCAGTTCTCGGAAAAATTTGTTTCCCATGTAGCGGAAGCGACGGGTTTGGTTGGGACAGTCACATAGCATGTGTTTGTCTTGTCTGACGGCCATTGCCGGACAGTGCCCAGTTAGTACACCTATCATGATACTGATTTCTTTTTTGTTCAAGGAGAGGAGGCTCTTGGTCCTTTTATCGTCCAACTTTGGCCATAAGCTACGAGATATGATGCAGTCGCCTCTGGTTGCCCAGGATGTGTTGTTCTTATCCGCTGTGTTCAAGTCTATTTTCTTTTTTAGTACACCAAAGAGGATGGCTACTTGTGGCTGGGTGAGTTCTTCATTTAATGTTCACCCGTTTCTTGCAAGTTCATCATCATGTTTGAGAATCATCTCCAGTCCTGCCTTGATCTCTGTGCTTTCGTCATGCTAACACTTGCTAATCGTTGTACCTTTTAAGATTGATGAGATAGCTAGCCTTATCTGTTGCATTCCACCACACAATTGTTCCGTAGACAAGTATTGGTCTTATGATAGCAGTATACATCCCATGGATCATTGGCTATTGTAAACCCCAACATTTGCCGAAGGTTTTCTTGCTAGAAGGCTAGACACTTTCTAGATAGACTCAGAGAAATCCCGTTCAACACTTTACTTACTTACTTAAAGGGCTCCCGACCCTTGTAGAGTCCCTGCCGGAGACATCGTTACCTTCCATTCGCTCTCCTCGCATAGGGGACCTAATATCCGACGGAGTATTTTACACTCTTAGGTGCCCAATATTTGCTCAGCTTTCTTACTTATTGTCCAGCACTCGGACTCATTAATTTGGTCCGTCGAGTTAGGAGTTTTGAACCCAGTTGTTTCGCCAAACCGAAGTAGCAGCGGTTTGCTAGGGTTATTCTTCGTCGGATCTCTACAAAGGTGTCATTTGTAGGATTAATATTTGTTCCGAGGTAGGTGAACTCCTTAACTACCTCGAAATTATAGCTATCAACAGTGACATTCTGCCCAATGTTTTGGACAGATAAATTTTTGTTTGTTGATAACATATACTTTGTCTTGTCCTCATTTACTTCAAGACCAACTCGTTCCGCCTGCTCATCAATAGCCGTAAATGCCTCTACGACGGCTTGCCTTGTATTCATTCATCATCGATGAGACATTTAAAAGACAGAAAAAGAAACACTCAGCACAAGGATTCATATTTTCTTATGGGTAATTGCCATCGTCAATAACTACAATCTTGTCGATTTCTCTGTCGCGCCTAATTGCCTCCGCCGAATGCTCCGTAATAGGCCGCAATATATACTATTTGCTTAGCTAAGTGCTATTATTTTCTTCCCCACTTTTTTCGTTTACTATTAATTTATTTTTCCTATTAATATTCCATCAATTGACTGTACAACAGAGGAGAACACAACAAACAGCAAACAGAGAGGAAATACGATTTCCTTTGCAGTTTTACAAAAATCATACACACACTCACAGCACAGGCATTACGGTAAATCCTGCGAAGCTCATAACTTCCACGCGATTATCCTTTGGCTTGAGTCTGGGGCGTATGTTTTTCCTTTTCGAACATAAAAACAGTAGTTGGATGGTGGTGAGCACCCCACCCGCCCAGGACCTCGCCATTGTGCAAAACATCAATTCAGCGATATTATTCTTTCATTCTTATTACAGATCGAATTGATTAGACAACATGCTGTGCTTGTAGTGAGTAGTGAGGGAAGTCATTGTGATTTTATGTTTTCTTTTCGTTTTTCGTTTTTATTATTATTTTGTTGATGGTGTTGTCATGGTGAAAGAACGCTTTAATTGGGGAAAGCAATCAGAATTGATTCAGAGAGAATCATTGCTGCATTAGTTAACATACATAGTTGAGATACAGGATATAGAACTGTATTTATGTATATTTCATCGAACTTTGGTTAGCCAAAGGAATGGTATTTGTAAATTGTATTTACAACACACGATGAGAAGGTTCCTGAGCGAGCAACGTTCGAAGGTTATTAAAAATTATGATTCCACGCAGAGATTGGGAATCTCATACATGTCCTTCAAGAGACTATTATTTACTTACTTATGTAGGTGGCGCTACAGTCCGAGGTGGACCTAGCCCTCAGCCAACAAAGCTCTCCAGTCAACCCCCAGCTAGAGTAAACGGCATACACTTCTACAGCTGCTACGCACCCTCTAGTCTAACACACAGTGACGCCCTGAAGCTTTTGGACGAGATTGTAACTGATGCGTGAGAAAAACATCCAGTGGTTATTGGCAGTGACATCAATGCAAGGGCTATATAATGGGGCATCAGGACTACAATGGCTACCCTTCTCGAAACTTTAGCAACACTCAACATTAGTCAAGCGGACAACGGCACAAAAAACACTTTTCGTAAAACAGGCAAAGGGTCCATTATAGATACTGCCTTCATAAGTAACTCACTCCTACGTAAAACAAAATGGCGATAATACACAGCGACCACCAGGCGATAATATTCAACGTTGAGAACGAGAAGCGCAGGCAGCGCCCCAAACTAAAAAGACCGAAATGAAAAGAAGCATCCTTCGACAAAGGCGCGTTCGAAGAAATGATGGACATCGACCTTTCAGATAGCTACGAATCAGAAGAGGCACTGCTCACTCATCTGACTCAGGCAATCACCACAGCGTGGGATGCTTCTATGGCCAGAAGGAAAGGGAACAGAAGGGGAGGACCTTGCTACTGGTGGAATAACGAAATCAGAGCAGTTAGAGCAAACTGCCTTCGGGCTGGAAGTAGATACAACAGCCGAAGAAATACAAAGGAGGAGATGGAAAGGAGGGACAAAGAAATACTGCGCAGTATAACACTAGACATTAAAAACGCTTTTAACTCTGCCAACTGGACCTGCATTGGCAGATCACTGGCCAGAATGAATGTCCAAGAGTATCTATTACAGATAGTCGCAGACTACTTTACTGACAGAAAGCTAAATACCAGACGGATGATGGCGTTAAGTACAACAGTATCACTGCGGGAGCTCCGCAGGGGTCAGTCCTAAGACCACTTCTGTGGAATATCATGTTCAATGGTGTTTTACGCCTAACGCTACCGCAAGGAGTTAAGGTGATCGGTTTCATCGCTGTTGTGACTGTGGCGAAGCATAACCACGAAATAGAGTTCGCCAGGATTAAATATTGGCTTGAGCACAAAACAGAAGCCATCCTAATACACAATCCGGTCTAAAGAGGCACTAAAATACCTTGGAGTCATGCTCGACAGCAGGCTAAAATTCACATGTACATGTCGATTACTGTAGCAAAAAGGCGTCACAGATGCAGGCAACGCTTTCTACACGCAAGGAGAAGTGATGATCTCCATCCTTTTGTATGCTGCCCCAGTTTGGGCAACTGCACTCTCAATAAAAGAAGAAGAAGAAGCTGTGTCATAGCTGGGATGATACCTATTGACATCCTCGCCAATGAAATGCAAAGGGTTTACATTAGGCTTATCGCGAACAGACAAGATACCAGGCTTAGGAGGGGCGTAAAGGAGGAAGAAAAGGCAGGCACCACCAAAGGTAGATGGAGAAGAGAAGCTGATTCCCAATATTGGAACTTGGACAAAAATAAACGCAAGGAAACTGTAACACTATCACCTTACGCAGTTTCTGTCCAGGCACGATGGCTATTGGAAGTACCTCCACAGATTTGAGCACGATATCTCGCCCGTTTGCCCAGAAGCAGATGAAGATGCGGAGCACGTTATGTTCTAGTGCAGATGCTTTACAACTGGCATAACTACGAAACAACGAAACCCGGAGCGTCTAATAGACCTCATGATGAGGTCACGGGACGACTGATTGGATATCTGTTCCATCATAACGGCCGTGCTGATTGAACTGCGTAGAATTGAAGCAAATAGAGACATTAGCGCATAAATTGCTAACGAACCCCGCGAAGTTATACCTAACGGCAGTCCCGCGGGGAAAGTGAAATGTTAAGGTGTGTGTTTAGTATCTACATAGGCGAATTCCTGGCATCGATTACTAAGGTTGGCGAACCGTACATTCTAATAGAACTCGCACTGTTAGCATCTGTGAAGATTACACATTCATGGCGCAACCAAAAACAAAAGTCAGCTCCATCCATTTGTTTGCGAAGACATTCTTTGCTGGAACGTTGGGCTCCATTCGCTCTACATGACCCGGCCATCTTAGTCGCTGTATGCGAACTCTTCTGAACAAGTAGTTATCCTAGTTTGGCGTTATGCTTTCCTCGCCACTCATCGTCTCAACCAAAGATCACTCGAAGAACTTTTCTCTCATAATAACCAAGGGCATCCTCATCCGATTTTGTCAAAGTCCATGCCTCTGCGCCATACAGGAGGACTAAATGTCTTATAAAGAGTTACCTTAGTAGTTGGAGATATAATTTTGTTACTCAATTGCCTTCTCCATGCATGGTCATCGATAGAAATAGATATCTTATTAGACGATGCGTCAATCTCTTCTCTTTGGCTTTTTACCAATATTTTACTAAGAGAAACCCTCTACTTTCCTTCCCTTCCGATACTTTATGAAAAAATAGGCCAGTTTTTGGTCCCGGAAACAGAATATCTTTTCTGTTTAAATAGTTCAATCGAATACGGAAAATCCCAATATTATTGTGAAATTGTAAATCCTTTAATCTATATCCACCGACCTACATAAATATTCTATTTTCCCTGTATGCATTAGTAGATACTAAAATTTGTAATCAAAAGTTTCAATTTGAACGAACATTACTAATGAATAAATTTCAGCGAAAATAAAAGCACAATTTTCGCATTTATCCTTGTTACGTTCAAATATTAATCTAGATATGTATGTATGCTTTAAAATATGCATACCAGAAAATTATAGTTTCATCTCTCCTTGCAAGGATAGATGAGGAAAAACTTTTCGGTTACTTTTGCAATTTTTCAAGGAAATTACAAAATAATTCTCGCAAACTGTGCATTTAATTGCTCTTATTTTCGCTTGGCTTTGCTTATGCTTTCTTAGGAAATTTATTTCACTCTCCCAGTTAAGATGGCGAGGCAAATGAAAAGCAAATGAGGAGATCCTTTACAAGGGTTGCTCTTTAAAACATTGTGAGTATTAATTTCTGCATGAACAGCGACAAATCGGTCAACTTTTATTTATTGAAAGGGTATATGAATACCCTTATATTGAAATGAAGGACAATAGGGAGGTTAAAATAGAGAAGAAGAGAAGTTTTCGAAAAGCAGTAATACCCTGTAACCTTTAGGTACATATAGATGATAGTTAGATCCATACGATTTATCCATAGAAATGTGTAGGTATACGAAACTCTTGACAATAGTACAACAAATGAGGTAGCTGTGACCACCCTTGGCTACCAATCACCACTTAAGAGATACGAAATACCATACCAAAGCCGTTGGAATGATGAAGAATGCGTTCAGCAAAAGAGGGTAAACGAAGATGTCCACAGGAAAGCACTGCAGCATAAAACAAGAGCAGCGAGAGAAGAGAACCGGACCAGAAGAAAAATTTAAAAACCACAAAGCCGATGGCTTTAAATACCAAGGTTATGCCTTTGTAGGGTGCATGCACCAAGTCTGCTTCTGGCCCGACAGATCGACAATAGACCAAAGTTTCACACTCAGACATATCCTGGAAAAGACCAACGAATTTCAAGTTGAAACCCACCACCTTTTCATCGACTTCAAAGCCGCCTATGACAGCATTCATCGCCTTGAGCTCTACCAGGCTCAATTCAGGATATCGTCAAAACTGATGTGTAGCGTAACGCCGGAAAAGACGCGATGCTTTGTGCAACTTTGAAACAACTCTTCGGAGCTCTTCAAACGTGCACCAGATTCAGGCAAGGAGATGCGCTGTCATGTGACTTCTTCAATATCGTGAGTCGTGGAGGCACTATCTTTCGCAAATCTATCCAACTATTGGCATACGCAGGCATCATATTGACATCATCGGAAGATCCCGGCAAGACGTCGTAGAAACGTTTACGGCAAATGAACAGCACGCGAGACGAGTTGGCCTTGAAGTGAATGAGGGCAAGTTGAAGATGAAGACACCTTTGTAGAGATCCGACGAAGAATAACCCTAGCAAACCGCTGCTACTTCGGTTTGGCGAAACAACTGAGTTCAAAACTCCTAGCTCGACGAACCAATACTATATAGAACTATATAGAACGCTCACGTTTCCAGTCTTGCTGTATGGAGCCGAGTGCTGGACGATAGGTAGATCAAATATTGAGCACCTTCGAGCGAAAAATACTTCGTTGGATATCAGGTCCCTTATGCGAGGAGGGTGATTGGAGGGGAAGATATAACCACGAAGTCTATGAGCTGTACCTGGGTGTGGATGGATGTGGATGTAGTCCTAAAAGCCAATATTGCCAAGCTGACTACGCTGGCTCAGCCTCATCGCGTAGAGGATCTTCGAATCGCAGTGCCCAGGTTCGAGACGGAGTAGAAGACCGAAGCTCCGGTGCAAAGATTCAGCCGGTCAAGATACTTTGTCTCCGCAATTGGAAGCACTGTACCCAGGGATCGCAGAGGATGGAAAGCAGCCGTGTCTCAGGCAGAGACGTAGAGTCGATCGGGAGCCCTTTAAGTGAATAAGTAAAACATGCGGAAAAAAACTTTAGCGCAGTTGTTAGTCACAGGCCCTGATATATTCTTCTGCGCCAAAGGTGCCAAGTTAGCTATGGAAAAAGCATATTCGAGGCCAAATTTTATAGAATCTTCTCCATTAGCTCGGAGAATTGCGATTGTCTCAAAACATGGGCTTAGTCAGATGGGTCCTTCTTTCACTTGCCTCTTTGATTGTCAACCATCAATTGAAACAGCGACGCGATGTGAATTTCAACTGTCAAACTAATTTCAAATACTTTCATATAAAGTTATCGATACATCTGCTAAACAGATTGAGTTGACAAATACCTCCAATATGAGAGAAATTATTATAATCCCATCAATATCTAGCGTTTCAAAGATCTATCTATATATTCTGTTTCATTAGAATCCACTTTGTACTTCGTTATCCAATGGTCATCAATCAAACTTCTTTCGAGGCTAAAGCCAAGAATATTAATTTCTTTTCAAAGTCCAGTAAAATATTGAATGCTGCGCGGCGGCGGTGGCGGTGGGTAATTTCTTCCTCCTCATCTCATTCAGTTAATTATAATCCCTACAGATGGGAATTAATGGCGACGAGTGAAACTCTTATATAATCTTTTTCTCATTGTTGCGCTGAGTGACCTTAATCTTGTGCTAAATGAACAGCTGTTTCCATTTAAGTTATCCGTTCTAAGCGCGCGTCAGTAAGGCATTTAATAATGTTGAAGATCCTTTACCGCTTATTCTTTTCTCTTCTTTTTTTCTTGCCTGCATTGTCCTCATTTTCTTCCAACGAAGACGCCGACGACGACGGCCGTCATTCAGACAGATTGTTTTAACTTAAGTGGAGGGTATATGCAAAAATATATAAAAAAAAAAGAGAAGGCAAAATTAAAAAGCACATTATATTCAGAGAAAAGAAGAAATGAGACAGGAAATGAGAATTTAATTGAATTTAGTTGTCTTCCTTCCAAGGATTGAGTTACTCTTCCTTTTCTTTTTTCTTTTTTTCCTTAAGTAATTTTCTTCTCAAATGAGATAAATTAGATCAACAATTTCTCCTTCTTTTTGTATTTTTTGGTTTTGTATTTCCATTGAAAAGTATCTACTTAGTGAGGTTTCGCTGAAGCCTACATGGAATTATACACACGAGGAGCAGTTGTTTTGTTCGAAAAATACTTTTCACGATTTTTCTTTTTTTTTTTTCTTTCGAAAACACATTGTGAAAGTACTTGGTTCGCATTTGAAATAGCTACCAGAAGGGGAATGGATGATAATTATCATATTGAAAAATACAAAAATTATTTTGAGCGTTGGAAGCTGAAATCAAGGTCTTACATTACAATTGAATTGTTAGATACTTATCTATCTGGAGTAGGAGTTGTTAGAAAATCGACCAGCAGCGTTGGCGATGTTTGAATTCATGCAGCATGACGGTACAATGGATTTCTGAGAAATTATTTTTACAAACATTTCTTAATAAACGGTGATTCTTTTGGAGGCACGTTTTTATCTATAGACTTTTTGACAGATAGCTTTTGAGTCGTGCTAATTGGTTATAATAGTTACGTTGAGTATTTTTTGACATTTTATCATGGTAAGACTTAGTCCGACATAGCATCCACAAATTACTCAGCTGTATTTCGAAAGTCAGTGTTGTAAGAGAAATGTGCTTTTTGCATTTAAGGCAACTTATGGTCTACACATGAAGCACATGTCCACCTTATTGGGTCGTATTTAGACTGAAGAGCAACACAGTAAATTGGCTGCCTAGATTGTGTGATATAACATCTCTAGACTAGGCTATGTAAAGTCCAAAGACAAGTACGATCAAGGAATTAAACGGAAACATTAGTCGCGACTTGAAATGCTCGGACGCGTCATCGGAAAGTGGAAGAGAGAAGATGCTGCTAGTCATTCATTTAAAATTGTTGGCGGCTGTTATGATGAGTACCTACAGAGAGCTTGGCAAGCCCTTCCATATGTTCGTGTTGTTCGGCCTCTATATGTGACAGTATGTCCGAATTTGGACGTGACGGTAAACTGGTGCGCAGTGAAGGCTAGAAATTCAATTGGAAATAAATAAAAAAAGACACGAGACATTCCTACTAGGCTCAGACTATATGTAAACCTCAAAATCTTCATTAATTAGAATGGTAAGTGAATCTGCATTGAAGATTTACCCTGATGGGTCTAACACGGATGAAGGGTGGGGCTGAAGTAATCTCTTTCATGCTCACTATCAGTAACATGTTTAGAATACTGGAACGTTAAATGTTTTACAAGCAGGATTTGAAGCTATTCTCGATCCTTTCTTACATACTTACTTCCTTACTTAAAGGGCTCCTAAACCTTGTAGAGTCTCTGCCTGAGATACGGCTACCTTCCATCCTCTGCGAACCCCGGTACGCTGCTTCCAATTGCGGAGAACAAGTTTTCTGGGTTCCACGACACCTGGGTCTTCTACGTCATCTGGAAGCTTTGGGCTGCGATTCGAAGATCATCTTGCCTGGAGCATTGTTGTCCATTTGCTCAATGTGGTGTACGTGTGAATTCCTCGCATAAGGGACTTAATATCCGACAAAGTATTTTTCTCTCGAAGGTGCCCAATATTTGCTCAGCTTTCTTACTTATCGTCCAGAGCACTCGGCTCCAAACAACAAGACTGGTAAGATAAGCGTTCTGTAGAGCATTACCTTGGTTGAGCTCGCGAGACTTCTAAATGTCCTCGACACCCTTTTTTTTCTACGCAAGGTTCTTGTCTCTTCCCTTCTTCTCGTCCGGTACTCCTCTCTCGCTGATCTTGTTTTGTGCTGCAGGACTTTATTGTGTGCATTTTCTGTCACTCTCCTCCGCTAAACGCACTCATTATCATACCCAGAGTTCCTTCTTGGTGGTGGTTGGTAGCCAAGGGTGGGCACGGCTACCTCTTTGATGATGAATTGTACTACTAATATGCATTGTCAGTGGTAACAGTCAGGCTCACTCAATCCATCAAATCTCATAAAAAAAATGTTCTAATGTTGAGAGTCACATAAAAATTTCGTTAAATATTCAACAATCAAATAAATGGTCTCAAACTCAAAGTAAGTAACGTATGATAACTACCACTATTTGATCCTTCAAGCGAACTTGCTACAAAATCCCATGGACTTTTTAAACCGGAAACAAATAATCCATTTTGCAGCAGCAGTTGTGAGGAGCACCATCATAACCATCACAGATAGTTAGGTCCACGTCATATTATGTATCTAAGGCGACTTATGCTTCCATAAAAGAAAACTAGAAACATTCGAGAAGTTTCCAGAATGACATTTGAGGCTTTGTTGTTATTCCGAAGGATGTTTTCATCTCCGTTCGATGTTTGTATATGTAGGTACATATAGACAGAAGCAGAGAGTCACAAATATTGTTTGGGGCGTATAAGCACAAAATAACTGCACAGCATGAGATGAGATGAACATACATAGGATCCTACCCGCCCACCCTGCTACTGCTTTCCAGTTAAATGCCTAAATTGCTTCAAAAGGATATATAGCCAGTGCCGAGCTATCCTCATCTTCGTTCGTCCTACTAAACGGAATGCAGAGACTTGCACTGTGAGGGGTAACCAAACCAAACCGAACTCTTCGTACATCTACTCGTACAATGTGTGTGCGGATGGCTTGAATACGATCGAATATAATGGGTCTTTGTCGTATATATAAAGCTTTTAGCTAGAGGAGCCCGATTAAAATGGGATTCCTGGATATCCTTTTCGTTCTATAGTCAGGAATTCTCATATAAGAAGAACACTTACCAATTTATTGAAGCGAATGCCGTTCATTGTCGTCATTGTTGTTGTCAGCAGTAACCCTCGAGAAATGTCAACCTATTTTTAGAAGGGCATGAAGTTTATATTCAATAAATCCGTCCACAAGGAGAGGATGTTTCTAAATTTGTACTAGGGATGTGCATACCTACACACACAGTTGTATATGTAGACAGTTGTGCAAATGGCGGCGGACAAAAAATATGAGGTTCCTTTGTTTTTTTCTTGTAGTTCGGTAGGATTACGAAATTGTTACATTTTTATGCGAATTTTAGATTGTTACATAGTTTAAGTAGTTTAGTTATTTGTGAAGTAGGTACTCGTAGTAGTAGTATCAGGATCTTGGGGAAGTTGCTGCGTACATCATTCTATTGGGCCATATTGTTCAAGAATGGGAAAAGTTGGCGCAAAACTGTGTCTTAATCTTTGGTAAATCGGAAGACGATTACCTTGGTTATCATCTTTCCACAGGAGGCATCCGTCCTCCGCCAGAAGAGTAGAAGCCATTCTCAATTTCCATCTCCTGGAAACCATCAAACAGTTGCGTGAGTTCCTCGGTATAACTAATTTTTATCGTGAATTTCAGTAAAATGTGTCAAGCTCCCGGCATGAGTGCCTCCAGGGTTTGAATATCAAGAGTTCAGACCGAGTGAATTGGACAGCGGAAAGAGAAAAAGCTTGTAAGGAGCAGCTTCATAATACCACGCTCCTCTTCTACCCAGACACTACTTTGCCATGGGCTGTTTTCACTGATGCGTCTCTATAGGTGACGCTTCAACAACGAAGAGGTGCAGTTTGGGAGCCACCAGCAACCAGCCCTTACAACCTACAACTACACGCAGTTTACGCGGCAATGCGGAAATTCAAGCACTTAGTAGAAGGACGCAACGTTTCGAGCTGCACAGACCACAAGCCACTTCTTCATGCCTTCTTAAAGAACCTGGATAAGGCAATGGCATGGCAACTCCGACGTCTGGATTTTATCAGTCAATTTTCGACCGACATCGGACACATATCCGGCATAGACAACATCGTCGCCGACGCCTTGTCACGTGACCTTGCTCAGCCCAAGCCGCTGACGTGGAAATACAACTCACGTTCCGAAATCCACCACAAGATCTGCTGCGACTTCAGCCTGTAAGCGTTTCGGACTGAAACCTCCCAATCTACTGTGGTGTCAATGGTGAGCTAGCCCGCCCTTATGTGCCAACTAGTCTTCGCAAGCAAATCTTCTCCTCTCTCCACTTACGTACCATCAAGACGATATCGTTACTGCCTAACGATCATTGACCGCTTCCCACGTTTCTCCGAAGCTGAATGCGTGGCTCGGAATTTATTTGCCGGTTTTATATGTCATTATGGTGTGCCACTGCGAATAACTACTGACTAAGGAGTTCAGCTATTCAATGCTCTCAGTCAACTTCTCGGCACCAAACATATACATACAAATACATTCCACCCACGATCAAATGGTATAGTATGGCGCCTACAGTGACAACTTAAGGCTGCTTGCTATTCGGTGTCATGAAAGCTCTGTTAGGGTTGACCCTTTGCCAATTGCACATCATGGAAGGATGACTTGGTAAACTCCATCTGATGTCGTCTTTGGAGAGCTGCTTTAATTACGTGGTGAGTTTCTTGTGCCATCTCCTTCTAATCATTTATCACCCAAAGAGATTGCCGAATGCCTGAGGATGCAGTTTGCAGATCTTGCACCCATTCCCGCTTTTCAAAGAGCTTGCTACCTGGTCCCACGTCCTAATCCCCCTCAACGCATCGCATAGTGCTTTCACTTCACCATATGAAGGTCCATACGTCGTGGACATTCCTGGACAGCAACTGTATCAATCGAAGCCTGTGTTCACCTTGAGTAATGCTGACGATAGTACAGTAACAACCAACCATAATGACAGCAACAAAGATGTCTTTCTAAAGGGTCATAGCGCCTGTCGCAAACTTACAACCTTCAAGAAACAATAAATTGTCTACCAGCCCCAAATACCGATCAGAGGAATTCGTTCAAAGGAATCCTTCTACCTAAATCCAGTAACCATCGACTTTTGTCTCACACGATATCGATTTTCACTCAATTCTTCAAAAAAATAACGAAAAAACCCATCAACATGTAGAAACCAAAGCGAAAGCCACATGAAGGAAAAGTTTCATCCCTAGGAAAACACTTCACCCACATTCTCTCGGCTTGGAAGAATACAAATAAAAAAGCCTAAAGGAAAGAGTATTAGAAGGATTAGTACGTGTGTAAATTATCCCAAGTGGCAGTTGACGTTAATGAAATAGTGTAGAGGTATTCTTTAGGGTTCGTTGACATCTTTGTGTCTTGTCAAACATGGATTTAGGTCAGCTTAAGTTAATCGACAAAATGTACGTTTATATGGAGAACGTTCAATGGACATTGATAATGGTTCTTTATTGCCTTGTGTGTTTGTTTCTTTACACACAGAAAAAAAAAATAAAGAAGGCTTGTCCTTAGTGTTTTCGGCTGGATAAGTGCATTATAATTGACAGTTGTCCTTCCTTCCTATTTTTGCCGGTGGTGGAGCACTTAGCGTTGTTATAATTAATTCATGTTAATTAAAGTCCACCATTTGACCTGAATGTTGTTGGCAAGGGGAGTTCTTAAAGTAACCTTCAAGATTTCATATTTTAGGAATTGAATTCATCAAAGTGGTTGTATGCAAAACAGCATGTTTCATTTGAGTCAATTATGTTTGAGATAAACTAATTTGCTGTGGCAATTAAAGGACCAAGAAATTATCCTGGCAGACATACCATACCAATGTTGACATGACTTACAACATGAATCATTTGAAGCAGTAATTATTGACGTCTGGGAGGTATGTACTGTATATACAAATATGAGAATCCCTAAGTTGCGTGTCTGAAACATGTTTAATTGCCTTAAACAGTTACAAAGTCTATTTGAAGATGATATATGTAACTCAAGGCCTTTTTCAACAAACTTAGGGAAGCACTCATGCATTTCATCTTCATGATCTATCTTCTTGAGGCAATTTAGCCATGTTCGTCATGTATCCTTAGATTGTGTTGCGGAACAGAAGCAGCAAGTCCTTTGGTAGAGGGTTTCCCTGTTGCCAGTCTTCTCAAAGTGGGAAAATTCAGTAACACAATGAAAGAGAGGGTCAAGTATGGCTTTGGTCATGATATCAGTTCCTGAGTTTGACAAGTAAGCAAAGAGAAAGAGGCCATACGATCATATTCTCTGAAAGGGTCACAGCTCCATAGGTAGCGAAGCGATGCAATTGAATACGCTTACCCAGGATGGCAGGAAAGGCGGTGGTCCTAGGAGTACGTGGCACAGAACAGTTAATAAGGTAGCACGGCAACTGGAAAATAGCTGTGGAGAGCATAGGCACATTTCCAGAGGCCCTAAGACCCACAAGGGTATACAGGACATAAGTAAGTAAATAAGAAGTTCCTCTGCAGCTGTCCGACCCTAGCAAAGATCAGACTACTTATGCTTCGTCTTAGATCTCAGCGAAGTAAATAAATATTGGAGCCCTATTTCTTTTTAAGCTGTTTCTTGGTCTTAAAATGGCGCACTCCAGCGCTATTTGGGATCTTTCTGAACCACCACTTCACCTACCGAGTTTGGTTATATTTTTAAAAAAAAGATCCTTTCTCTCAGATTACAAATCAAAGACTTATTCCACCTCAAATCGTTGTGCTCATCTCGCAAAATCTCTCTCATCTCATCAGAAATTTATCGCGAAAATAAAAAAGGACTCATTTTGTTTCAATTTGTAGCGCATATTTGAAGAGCACCAGCAAATGGTTGCCCTAAGTAATCGTTCCTTGTGTCAGCGAGGACGGGGTTTACCTCACACATATACACACGATACATCAGCACGAGGTTATCCAAGGATATTGTCAACTTTAAGTAAAAGGAATTTTTGATAAAATAGGTTTCTTTATTACTCCTCGAGGGGGTGTTGTACATATACCATCCAACACAGATGAACATCAATCAAGATGGGGTTGGTTATAATATGAGTAATCCAGCCAGGACCTTCCTGCAGCTTCCGTTCGTTACTGCTATTGCTCGCAAACGCAGAATACAACATTAAAGCGTGGATGTTGCTGCCTGCTTTCTTACGAAGTATCTCTGCTTTGCTGCAATAAACGTTCGTCCTTTCAGAGGGTACACCTCCTACTGTCGCTCTTTTTGTCTCTCTGTATATAATTTAATTCATTTCATCATGGATGTCCTTGTAACATATTTCCATTCAAGCGAATGAGAGCTCTTTGCAGGCATTTGCTGGCACCACCGAAAAATTCACAAGGAAAATCCTTATCCTCATTTATTTTGACTGACAATGGGAATATAATGAGAAAAGGTGACGGATTCGTTTTTTTATTTAAAAAAAAAAAAAAACATGCCAAGGTGAGATGAATACAAGACTAAATAGAAATTTAGGTTACTGCTACTTTTCAATTTGAAAGAAAAAGGAGTGTCCTTTAAATTTTAAAAGCGCAGGCATTCAAAAGTTAACATCCACCCTTGCAACAAAATTAACCTCATTTTAGCACCTTTGTAAGGACAAACACTGATAAGGAAGTAATCACATTTATTTTCCAATCACTTAGGCAATCCCTACATGTATCAAATCTCCCATAGTTACCGTAATAGTAGAAGTAAAATCTAAAACTAGGGGGAGAATGCCCCTTGAAGCTGCTACTTAAGAAGTAACACTTGGAGAAAGTTCCTCATTATAAAAGGCGGGGGAGAATGTTACGTTACGTGTTCTGTGCCATTATTGGATCACTCTACACTGTAGAGTTGCTTGATTATTCTTCCACGTCTTCATATTGTCGGTACGAGTACCTAACTGTGCTACCGCATCAGGAGCCCCTTCCAACTCGCTGTATAAACTTAATTGCTTGTTAGATGGAACGTTAGAAGGAGTAGATTAGTTCGTAGTAGTGGTAATAGTGCGGGTTGTGGAGTTTTCAATTTAATTCCAAGTGGATTGGCTTAATTTTTGGTGGGTACATACGCCACATGGCGTCAACAGTCAGAATGAATCTTTTATAGTTTAGATGCAACCTTCTTTTTGGGTGAGGGTTAATGAGACCGTAGAGTTAACGACTGAAATTCGAAAACAACAAAGATTTTAAAGGCAGAAAGTAGGATCGAATCTCTCCTTTAAGTCGATAGTTACTTGCGGATGATAGAGTTGATTCTCGATTACTTTACATCCGTACGTCCGGACACTCACTTTCGGAAAACTATTAAAGGGGCAAGGGTGTTAAGAGATTAGTTAAGCCAAATAAATTTTATTGGATAGCAGTAGATTAAATCAGCTAGGTCCCTTTATAAATAGGATTCAAAGGTCAACAGGAGTTGCTAGCGCTAAGCAAGTCCGTGTTGCATCTATGTGCTTCTTTTGAATGTCTATGGAAGAGAACTATCAATGAAATCAGGGCTGCGAGTGAGGATATCATCGCAGTCAAAAATACATAGCTGCGTCGACGTCGCTTACAGCGCTTAAATCCGCCCACAGTAGCAGTTATGTCCTGTATCCTCTTGTGGGTCCTAGGGCCTCTACAATGCCTACGCGCCATAGTGTGCGGTTTCTTTAAAAGCTCCTCAGGTCTCAAGAACTCTTTTCCAGTTGCTGTGCTTCCTTCTCAACTGTTCTGCGCCACGTTCTGCTAGGACCACCGCATTTCCTGCCATCCTGAATAAGCGGGTTTCATTGCATCGCTTCGTTAGCTAAAGACCTATGACCCTTTCGGACAATGTGACCAATCCACTACTACTTTCGTCGTCGTATGGTTGCGCTTATAGATTCACGGCCAGTTCTCTGACAAAGCTTCTCCCTATTGACACTATTAAACGCCTTTTCAAAGTCCATGAACAGCAGGTGAAGTGGCTATCCATATTCAACACATTGCTAGATTATAATCCGCAAGGCGTTGATGTGGTCGACACAGGCGGATCCAGAGCGGAAACCTACTTGTTCGGCGTCGACTGTGTCTTCAAGGTGTTCTTTGATTCGCTCTAATGATGATTCCAGCTATTACCTTGGCCACAGCAGGCATCACGCAGATACCTCTCCAGTTTTCGCACTTTTTTACCTTGACGATCATTCTCTTCTTCTACTTATCTGGAAAGCTCTCCATTTCCTATGTTCTTCCGACAAATGCGGACAGTAGCTCGACTGGCGCAGCTCGAAACAGCTCTGCAGGTTTCCCGTCAGCTCCTACCGCCTCATTGGTTAGCAGGCTTTGGTCGCAGTAATAATCTCATCCTTACCGGGGGTTGTAGTGCAATTTCGGGAATTTCTTTCTACAGACACTTCAGTCTGACTTGGATGCATATTGCTGCCGAATAATCGGTTTAAAATCTAAAGAAAATGCTCCTTCCATCTCTTCAGTTGATCCTCATCCGATATTAGCAACGAACCGTTTAAGCCTTTCACTGGATGTTGACTAGAGCTTCGGCCACCTACTTAAAAGCTTTTTAGTGATTCTACAAACGGCTCTGCTGTCGCACTTCTTTTGCTTCCGTAGCCAGCGCATTGAACCAATGGGCTTACTTGTTTGTACCTTTAATAAAAAGTTGCCTAGAATCTCAAAAATTATTATCCCGAAAGCCCACTACTGCACGAGGCTCCCCTTCCAATTTTACACATTTAATACCCAAGGCTATTTTGCATTCCACAACAAAACAAAACAATTCCCAAACAACGTCATAAAGTTTATAAAATTAAGACATTATCCACCACAATATTGTCCATAACTCATATTATCCCCGCCCATCAAAAGTGTATCCTTCGAAGGTGATTAAATGAATTTTGATTCACTTACACAGTCGACGGACAACAATGTTTGAATTCGTTAACCTGAAACCCTAGTGCGAACGTCGCTGATGCCCTTATCCATGGCACATCTGTTTGAGCTATTAGACAGCCATAATTTTTTGGTACACACCTCTACATCGAATCTTAATGAATATTAAAACATTTCTCTGACATTCACTGGGCTTGAATTTCTTATCCCCTCATCGTCCTCAAACGTAAACCCTAATCAAATCTAGGCGCGTTATATTGCCGTTCGACAGGTGGTGGTGGTGGCAGTGGTGGAGGTAACTGACGACGACTACGATGGCACACTGTTATTATGACCTACTACCAGAGAGAGAGAGCGCTGCGATAAATTGGTGATAATAGGTCACAGAGTCAGGTGGTACTAGAAATTTATTGGTGCCATAAAAGTGGCGTTTATCCGTGGGATGAAGGTGTCCAGAATGTTGATGTGGGTTCCTGATAGCGGGCTCTGATGAAGGGGACGACTTCTAGAAGGTGTAAATTTGACGAGTTCAACAATAGAGTGGTGACGATTAAGGATAAATTCAAAATAGGTTTTATGTTTGTAAATCTCTTTTTTGTGTTTCGTACTTTAAAGACAGAACACCAATCGATTTATACAAGATTTATGTCGGTCTGTCAGTTTGTCAGTAGGTCATAGCCTTGTACCGTTCAATCTAATCCAAGCTTTCGAAGTATGAAGTTACACAAAATGGCAATATAGATACTGTTCCAAAATATGATTAATATTGTCTTGGGAATGGTGTCCAATGCGTCTATTCCAATTCACTTGAAGTTTATTATCCTTAAAGCCCTCATTTTTCTCTCTCGCTCATCATACACTCAACTCTGCGTACCTGACCTTCTTTCGAATTAAGGCAACACATGTTGATGTACACAAACTGAATCAAAGTCTTTTGCCTATCGATTTGTTTACGTTGCGGTGTTCTTGATTGGATTGCGTGCACATCACTGTATAGAGACCTATTAACCGTATGACGTGCTTGCTCCTTGTGCTAGGCTTTTCAACCCTTAAACAAACGATAAAAGTCAGTCTCTGGCTACCCTTCCTCTCGACTGATGGCACTGGTTACAGTATTATAATGACATGGCACGCATTACTACTTTTCAATTGAATCGAAGGCTAATTTTTTTTTCTCCTTGTTTTTTCATAGAGGGCACCTATAACACTAAAACAAGGGTGGAAACAAATTTAAAATTTCAATTATTTTCACAGGAAATTCTTAAGTAAATGTTTACTTCAACTGTTTCCTGTGACAACGATTTTAAGTTCTTGGGTAAACAGTTTAAACAAAATAAAATTTCCCACGGATGGGTACAAAGGATATAGGCAGTTCCACGTGATGCACTTTAATGAGGAAAATGGGAAATTTTAATTGAATTTAACTGTTGTTTTAGTCTTGGGAGCTTAGCTATGATTAGAAAAATCGTATTTTAGTGAAAGTCGGTAGCATGACCAACACAGTAAGAACATACTTTGTAGCTGTTTTCTAGAAAATCAACCTTTTTGTAAACTTGGCCTCAAATAAAGTACTTCCAATAACAGGGCTAGGACTAAAAGGAATCTCTACAGAGCACAGCCCAGCTTAGTCCAACTAAGTTGGTTGCAGCCTTGAGTACATACACAGCAAGACAAACCAAAAGACCGATAAAGCCTTAAACTGACAGACAGACATACAAAATTGATAGACATATGTCTTTCGATCTTCTTTATTATCGTAATGTCTATGTAAACGAAGGTAATACTTGGTCTATATTATAGGTGATATACATGGTTGAAACAAACCCCGAAGCCCACCCAGATGACATAGAATTGAGGGCAAACCATATCGCTTCTTTATAATTTCCACAGACGAGCACTTGCCCGAACTAACAATCGCCAGTAATACTAGCAAGAACGATGTACGAGAAATTCAGAAACCATAAACACCAATTCCCTATCCGCTTGCCGGCGAATCAATTTCTTCTTCAAGTTAATCTACAGAAAACAGCAGAAACCCAGGAGAAATATTATAAATACCGAAGCCAGATCAGTCCAGAACTAGTAGAAACCAGAAACAGAACGCCGAAAGAGATGAAGAAAAATATGAGAACGAGAAAAACCAATCAACTAAAGAGATCCGAGAAGAGGAGTTCCGCCAGCCCGATCAAATATGCCACCTTCCATGGTGAACAAAGCAGCAACCCAGTGAGACACAGTGGCAATAGCTCCGCCAAAGGTTATAGCCGTCCAACCAAGAGCTCCCTTTAAGAAGAAGCTTTTAGCCGTCCGAAAGCAAAGTCTAGGCAAACCCGAGCATGCACGAGTAAGGCACAGAAGGAAGAGTGGTTTCAAAGAGGTCGAGAGAACTAACAATATTCACCGCACCAAATCCAACCAAACGCCACAAGTAGATCCAGCATATAGCCAGGAACAACGATGATGGATAACCGCCAACCAAACTTCAACCAAGGAAACGCCACAGCAAAGCAACAGAGCCAAACTACTGCAAGGATGTACCACCACCAGACAAATAGAAGAAACACTGTGGAGCAAGGTGGCAGTCCACAACCTTGTGCTGCCAGGGCCGACAGAAGATCATCACGCACCCATCCCAAATATCCCATCCCCTTTCTGTTTCTCCTTATCCGCTAGGCTACAGATTTTTTACCCATTCCCTAAGTCCCAAGAACATTTGGCTAGACAAGTAAAGTAAATCAAGAGGGCAATTATGTTGCTGTGACCCAGTATCCAAAGGAGAGTGTTCCTGAACCGATGGCGCAGCGGGGCTAGTTCTTCTTTGGTTACTATTCTACATGCTGCGAACTATTATTATAGTTCCAAGCTGGATTTAGAAAGGAGTCCCCAACAGTAGATATCATGTTTACACTGGTACACATTGAAAGGACAGATCTGGACTGGGGGGGCAAACGTTGTATGCATTCTTCCTCGACTTTAGGGCTGTTTTCTACAAATTAAGCCTAATCGTACCTAGGTGCGATTCCGAGTCAAAATATCGGTCATAAATTTTAAATGAGGACTACCTAATTAGTAAACATTTAAAAGAGCTTAAAGCTAAACAATGTTTTTGCTTATGTATCGCACGAATTCTTTCTTTTCTGACTGAGGGCAAAAATCTTTTATCTATCTAAATATATATCCATCTATAAATAAATCTAGTCATACGTAATTTAAAAGCACACGCTTCTGCATTCATCCGCAGTCCTCACTCCTAGTGTGCAGTTGCTAATCAGTGTTTAATAGGAGCGAAGACATTAATTAATTGCTTTGAGTTTCAGTATAGAATTACGTGTTATGGGTTCCTTTCTTGTGCACACATTTAGCGTTACAAGCATGTCATTCTTGACTTTTACAACGAAGGATGTGTACTGTGTAGTCTACAAACTGGGCATCAAGTTCATCTGCAAAATGTTTACTAGATGAAGCGTACTTAGCTTCACCGCCATACCAAAGGTGGTAGCGAACCCTATCTATCACCTGAAGTATGTGCTTACCCTATAAATCCCTACCAACAATTACGGCAGAGCGACATGACTGCCACTAAACATGATAAATTCACAAACAATCAACAAATTTAATCCCTTCATAGGAGCGCAAAGTGTTCATAAATTCTATCGCAGTGTGGGCAATATCCTTTCATCGGAATGATATCAAGTAGCAAGTAGCAGCTAAAAGCTACAGTGTAGTACTCGTATTACCTGTAGCACGTCATTGTTACATAGTTGTACATTATCCTCGTCATTATTCATAAAATGCACTCGTACATTTTTGCTATCCCCATCACAGAGATTCCGCACACAGAAGCTAAAAAATAACATCCTTCGTGGAGGTGTACAATATGATACAAAGGTATCCTGCAAAGGGATTAAATGATGTTAAGCGCTTGTAGGTTTGAGATATGTGAATAAAAATACCTAGTTCCTGATTTAACAAATCGTAAAGAAACATTTTTTTCTATTTTGTTTCCTTCGGTTGACAGTTTCCGCTCCTTAAAAACTTGTCTTTTGGCATCCTATCTCAACATCCATCTGCATGTAGTACCTTGAACTTCCCAGGTGGACTTGTAATCATCTTTAGCTGGAAATCCCCCCATGGCTTTGCATTCAAACTTCACTCAATAGAGTTAGACAGTAGTACGCGCGTAAAAAGGTTGATGCAGAGCACTGAGGTGTAAAAGATATCCTTGCAAGTGAAAGCGGGTCGCGCGTCGTTCTCCTTCCTTTGCTGGCAGCCGGTTTAGCACAGCCAAGCTGTGAGTTTCATTGAAAAATCTGTTACAAGGACAATCATGGAAGGAAATTGAATTTAATTGTACACAGAGGTTGTGCTCCATTCCATGGAATAAATTGCTCAAGGGATTTTTTTTTTTGACATCGACGTTGCTGCTAGTTTCATTCCAATGAACAAAAAAAAACAAAAACCAGAAACCTTTGTGCTAGCGATGAGCACTAATTGATGTTCCACGACGACCTCGCATGTGTGTGCCTGTTCACAGAATAAACATTGGTCCGTGTGTGCTAAATATATGGCACACAACCAAAAATGTCCTTTTTTTGGAGCAAAGTAACTGAGAGTTGGGCGGCAGGCACTCGAAAAAGGCTTCCGCAGAGTGTTAAACAATCCTTTTGGGGCAATGCAAACGCCGGCCGCCCTAGTGTACCCAGTGGTCAAGTTAATTTAAAACTGTACTTTGAATGAGCGGTTGGGTCAGCTTTTGTACAGTAGTGCCCTCGAGTTTATGACAAATATTACCCCCCGTTTCATTTCGCAACCTAAAATAGTTTTATGATGAGACAGTGTTACAAAATCCTGCTGGCTGGCTGGTTTGGTAAGGACTTTTTTTTTAGAGGATTGTGTGCATTCCTCAGCCTGAGTTTGAGTTTGAGAGCAATCAGAGTGCAGTACCAACATTTTAACTCGTTTATTATTTAATGCATGCTGTTTTTTGTAGGATACTTATGCGACAAACTAGCATTTATAAGATAAAATAAAAAAGTTTACGTTTATAACAGAGAACATGAATCCATTCATTTGCCGTTGTAAATCATTCGCTAAAAAGCGAGCCTCTCACAGTCTCACGCACACAGAAAACAAGCGAGTAGGAAACTAGAACGGAGTTCACTTTGCGAAACGAAATGAAAACGAATCATCATGGTGTTGGTATTCATGAATACATGACTTTGTTGTAGGCTCAAATTCGAGGTATTCATTGAATAAAAGTATTCACAAAGGCAGTGAAATGTACAACTGAGATTCACGAGCCTTTTGAATAGTCATGCAGCAAAATGTAAGGGGAGATAATCATTTTTCGGAATGAATGTGAATGGAAGCTCGTTTCAGATTCATTTTATGCGAGGCAATAAAATGTGAGCCCAGCGAATACTTCTTGTGAATGAATACGAATGGCTCACAAAACGAGCCCTGGTCCCCATATTTCTAGATTATTATAATTTTACGAATGTCTTGCCTTTCCTCGCCTCAAGTGACGGATCTATGGGGAACGCTGATACCATAAGCTCGTTATCACGGAAATGCCTACTCGGCTTACGATAAAGTTCCATTAGAATGGGCAATAGAGGATTTCCTTCTATGGCATTATAATAACCAACCACTTTTCGCAACAGCCTAAAAATGTGGTTTTCCTTTGCGTAGGATGAACATTTCAAAAACCTCATTCGTTACGCATCTTAAGGACTCTCGAAGGATGAAATAACAAAATGCTCACGTGAATCCCTTTCCAACTCATTTTTTCATAACTATTTCCGGCGAGTTATGTACCTAAGCAAAATAACCTACAAACAAACATTTCTTGGCTCAAAATGTCGCTTTTGTATAAACTCCACGGCTCATTGATTCCAGCCCACATATACACAGATTCTCTGCTCTAAAAACTCCCCCACCAACAACAACAACAACAACAGCAGCATACAGTGGATATAAGTTAAGTGAAGCGGAAGTTGAATTCGAAGGAAATTGAATGAAAACAAAAAGGAAAAACAAGAAAAAAAACACACACACACAAAATGTCAAACTAGATACTCTTACTTTTATCCCTCCACACACATGTGCATGGAACAGAGAAACAATTTATTTAACCTGGCAAGCATCTCCTACTACTTTCCCTTTTCTCGTTGCCCATTTATCCCAGTGTGAACAGTGGGTGAGCTAGTGGGTTGAAGAACTGTTGAAAGAACTAAATATACTCCAGCTACATTACGTCTCAGATACTTCAGTAAACCTTCCGGGCTGTCGACGTCGTCGTCGTCATCGTCATCGTCGCGTATGTTTCTTGTTCGGAAATTTTCCACTTGTACGGTTTCGTCAAAGCCAATCCACTTGGAATAAATGAAAAACCCCACCACTATATCCTACCCAGTAGAGGAGAGGACTCTCTCCGGGTATATGCATGTGCGACGATAAGAATATCCAAAAGCCTTCTATTCGTTCTTATAAATAAGGCTCACGTGAAAAAAGAAAAAAAAAAAACGAAATAACAGGGTTAGTAGTGGTAACAATATAAGAATGAAAGGCAAAGGAGAAAAGAGCAGCAAAGATGGAGACGTATTGGCAGGCCATTGAAGGAGTCATCCCCTAGAAAGTGATCTAGTAATGGCAGTTCTGGTGGGTGCCATGTATCCAAGACAGTGTCTGAAGGACTTGCACAGGAGGGTTTTGAATTGAGTCACGACACGGTGATGATTGCTTACATGAACAGGTAATAATTGCAATTACTCCTTCCACTGGCTTTCCTTTCCTTTTGCTTTCCTTTGCTTTTCTTTTCCTTGGTTAATGTAACAGAGACGCCTGCTGGATAAAATGGTGTGTAGCCGGGTGAACGTTCATAGCCAGGGAAAGTTGAGACGAGAACTTTTCTATTCACCGGTTGACGTTAAGAAATTTGAATAGGAAGACATTTAATATAAGCTTAATGGACTAAAAGGTGTACGCGAGGAGGCATTCGTGTTGGAAATTTTCGTGTGCCTTTAAAAGTTAACAGGTATTTTTCCGGTACTTTAAAATTATGTACAGATACCATATCAGGCTGGTGAGAAGGAACCATGTTTACCTTACAAGATATTCATAGGTTTTTTGTTACCTTCTGCACAAAGGGGGTTCTCTTTGCCAAGAGACTTAAGCAGAAGATTTAACTTTGAACACAATTTTTTCACAATATGCACAATATACGAGTAAAGTGTTAAGGAGGCTTACTGTTATCATAATAGGGGCTCAAACAGGTAGAAGGTCCACTAAACTTCAAGGAAATAGCGCAATTGGCATTTCTTGACATCGAGGGCGCTTTCGATGGCACAGGATACGACTCGATTGCAAGAGCGATTAGTAGCAGAGGTATCGAAGATCTGATCAACCAATGAATAATGGCTGTGCTGGTTAGTCGTTCAAACACTTCCTCTTCAGGGGGAGAGTCGGTGTCTCTGACTGCAGCCAGGGGCTACCCGCAAAGAGTTTTCTTAACTCTGTTATGAGTAATAGTCATCTTCACAGGTCAGGCTATATCACCATAGGTTATGCTGAGGACCTGGGGATTTTTATCAGCAGTTAGTATAGTACGACAGTCTTCAACGTCAATCAAAGTGCATTACTTCAAGACCTAGAATGGTCTAATAGAGAACGATTATCTATGGCCATGAGCACTTAATTTAAAACAGCCACTTAATTTAAGAAAGACGGCTGCTAGATACGCCATCAAACTGCAGTTAGAATATGAGTACAAGCAAGGTGACCAAGGGGGCCATTTGGAAATATTCAACTCAATTCCTTTAAGAGACAGATTACTTGAGGTTGAAATGTTGGGCCGGAAAAACTTGTCCAATGATGCTCCGACACTAGACACTAGGTTTGGTTCACCGACGGATCGAAAATGGATTCTGGAATAGGAGCTGGGGTTTTTAAACCCAACCGATGGGTACAATTGTGTTTTAGGCTGGACTCCATGCCATTGAGATCTGCGTCAGACATAATCTCCTTAAGGGACTAAAAGGCGTCAGAATACATTATCTTCTCAGAGCCAAGCGCCACTTAGGGCATTATGGTTCAATCTAATGGACTCTAGAGTGTTCCTCTGATGCTCTAAAATCCCTCTTCACCAAGGGATTGTGGGTAACGAATATGCAGATGATCTTGGAAGGACCGAAGGTCATGGCTTTATATGGTTCGTCTCTATAGATGATGTCATAGGCACTCTTGAATTCGGTAAAGAGATTATGAGTATCGATTGTGACTTCTTGGTTTTCTGCTGGATTTGATTACATGGAGGACTTACATACCTAGCCTTAAACCGCACTGAAATGGGCCAATCAGGCTGTTCTCAAAGGTTTAAGGCGTTTACGCAGTGTCGCTAAAAAGACCTTGTCTACAATGTTCAAGAGACCGATGTCTTTATAGTCTCCTTTCACTAAGAATATACTTCATTTAGCCAACACGTAGCAATTGTAAAAACCATTCTCTTACTATAGCATAAAGGATTTCAAAATAAAGAACGTTAAACATTCAACCGCGCTTTTTAATGTCCCGGCTTAACCGCAATTCGTTACATTTTATGGCAGCCCAATATTGTACATAATTTGCTGTGCAATTAAAAATCGCTTTAATTGCGTTCATTTTAATTTCTCATATAAAAAAGGACATAAAACTAAAATGCTACGGTATTAATAATTAGTCACATCGCATTGAAATTGGACTATGGAGCTTTTGCAAACAAAGTCATAAAGCCAACAGATAAACCAGTGCCAGGATAAAGGACACTGCTATCGTTGTGCTGCATATGTAAATTTCTTTTTTTGTTTTTTTGTTTTCAGAGTTCATTAATTCAGTGTCCTGTATAGTTTCGGTGTCATAATCATTACACGGTCATTGGCTAAAAGGTCATTTGGGTACAATCTATACAAATGTGTGTGGTTGGCTTCATTTATTCGGATACAGACAACCCTTTTAGAGCGAATGGAAATGGGAATACATTTGTCTGATTTAAAACAGGATAAACCAATCGTCGGCAAAAGATTCAGACCAGGGAAGGGTAACTAAAGACAAAAAGATTAAAAGTCACCACACCACTCTTCCACCAGCGTTTGTCATGAATCCTCATTTTACAGAATGAGTGGTGCTGCACTGTGTCAATAGCAACCAGCACATATCCTTTGGCATACATTTGGTAGCTACAAAAACTCTTCCTCAGGTGTCCTCCTTTTGCTGGTTGAAAATTAACACACGCTCTAAATACTGCTGGACTTGCCGGTGGTAGCATACTTAAAACATAGTCCACATTCACATACACACACATACGAGTACATGTGCAAGAAAGAGTCATCGTCGTCGTCCTGTAAATTTTGAATACAATACCCTTAGTCATGTTTCATTTGAATGAGCTATTGCTCACGCTTTAAAATGATGTAGCATAAATGGACATTGCCACAATGCCCAGCCCCGAAGCTGAATGGTTAAATCGCCACAATGGCAACCCTTTAGCACGACCAGAAGCCAGTAGTAGTGCTACGGATGGAATCTTCCTTTTTCATTAACACAAAAACTAGAACCGGAAGAGGAAAATTTCATTACAACTATAGTGTTGGGATAATACTGCGGGCGGCGGGCGGCGGCGGGCGGCGGCGGGCGTTACTAAATGAAAGTTTCTGTAACATTTTGCCTTTTGTTTTAGAGTAATTGGTGTGGGTGGTGGTAACTAGCTTACATACATACAGAGGCAGCTATGTACCTTTCGCACTAACACACACCGCGTACGTTGGCTATTTGAATTATTATTAAAGTTTAATTTAGAAGTTCTTCTGCCGGGAATGTAATTAAGGGATTTTCTAATGCCATTGAGGTAAGGTGTTAGTAAATTACCCAAAGCGCATTTGCAATGTGAACATTGTGGATTGTGCGAGAGAAGAGCAAAAACCCCTAACTTTGTTTCATTTTGGGATTTTAAAATCGAAAAGTTTTACTTCACAAAAGGAATATACATTGGAGTTATATACCTAATCTGGAGGTTGCACATAAAGAATGGTCACACCATTAGCGAAAGAACATGCACACTGGTGCGGACAGGAAATCTATAAATTTTGTACCTATACCTTCAAGCTAATAATATAGGATTGTAATAAATGGCCGGTTACGAGCCAGGTCCTTCCAATTGCGAACGCTAGATTGGTTGACGTCTCCCTTCACTTGTTTGTGCCACCTACCTCGAGGCCGTCCTCTACTGCGCCGTCCATTCGGGGTGGATTCGAAGACATTCTTCAAATAATCCAGCCATCTTAGTCCCTGTATGCGAACTCTTCTGTCCAAGTTGATGTCCTTATACAGGCCTTATAGCTTGGCTTTATATCTTCTTCGCCACTCACCGTCTTTGCAGACGGGACCAAATATCACGAGATGAACTTTTCTCTCAAAATAACCAAGGGGATCCTCATCCGAGATTGTCAAAGTCCTTGCCTCTGCGCCATATAGCAGGACTGGGATGATTTGTGTCTTATGAAGAGTTACCTTAGTAATTACTCAATTGCTTTCTTAGCTCATGGAAACACCAATTGACAAAGAGGAAAATCTTTGTTTGATGTCATTCACGGAGCTCACCATAGAGCCTAGGTAGATAAGGTCCTTTCCTATCTCAAAATTATATCTGTCTGTTGTGGCATTCCGTCCAAGTGGCCGATGTAATTTACCGCTAAACCTATCCTTGCTGCCTCGATATCAGTACTCCCAAAGACCGCAATAACTGCCCGCTGAGTGCTTCCGATTATTTCAATGACATCGACGTAGCGAGTAGTTGTACAGACTTGAAAAATATTGTGCCTTCGGTGTTGACTTGTGAGTTTCGTACAATTTTCTCAAGTACTATGTTAAAAAGATCGCAAGATAGCGCGTCACCCTGTCGAAGTCTTTTCCTGACATCAAAAGGTTCAGTGAAGTTCTTACCGACTTTGAGGATCGGGCAAACGACGATGAGGTTCCATTGGTCGGGCATATTTTCGTCCGATTTTGCAGTGAAACCCTTCAATCCCAGAAAGAACGTACCTGAAATGGGCGTCGAAAAAGAGGTAATTCTCGTCTTCCTTAAGGCCCCTTTGGACAACTGGGAGGTTATAGCTATAAAAAACAATGAATAAAAGAACAAAGGACATAGTCTTCATCAAAGATGATCCTCCTCAGAAAATTAAAGAGGAAAGGCAGATACGGCTCTTCCTTGGAGCTGGTGAATTCACTTTTAGACTCACGAGGAAGCCGCAGCTTAGTGAGACAGCTATTACGGGGAAGAATACTTTGACGACCAACGAAGGTAAAATAAGTAAATCTTCATCACAGTGAGGCCGCCTCGGTGAACCTTATGCTGCTCTCTCGCTGCAGCTCCACTTGAACCTCATCCAGTGTCATAAAACTAAATCGCAAGTATATACGAACAGTCGTAAGCGTCGGGACAGGGCACTGCATGAAAGGCAATCAAGCAGCACGGCTAGGTATACCCCATAACGACTGCTGAAGAGGAAGTAGGGTCCATTGATACACTAGAGAGTTCTTTCCTTCCAGAGCTTGATGATCTAGGAAATGAGCTCAACAAACTCCTGAAATTCATACACATATGTGGGTGGTGCAGCTGAGAGATCTAATGGGTTTAGGTTCCCTTCAATCTCTGGGGACAATGGGCTCATAGTGGGCTAAGCTACGTCAAACTATAGCAGCAGTGTGCATATATCAACAACTCACGCTGGTCTCTGAATATCCAAGTGATTGATATCTTTATTTTATGAATCCTTTAGATCAGTAAAAAGTAAATGGCATCTTGTATACCCTTCTTTCGAACTAAGGCCTAGTCCACTTCGGAGATTGAATCAGACAAAGTTTTCCAGTCACAAACCTTTTTTTGCAAAGTGCTTCTCAAAATCTTGTCCACCGGTTGACATGGATTGATAGTGACACGTGATGTGGTTACTGGTTACCCATACACTTCTCCGAGTCCTTTTTGCCTGAATGGATTCTATGACATCCCATACACTTCGACAAGGAATACCACCTAAGAAAAGACGCTCCAATGAAAAGGATACCCGTACCCGTCCTTTTCGCATTTAAATGGAAGCAATGTAAGCTATGGTTTACATTGCAGTTTGTTTGTCGGGAACGTTTGCAAGTCAAACTATAACTTCCTTAACGGCTGTGTTGTAACTGCTGCCTTTCAACATGAGTTTCAAATGCACAATCATAGGCGAAGGCTACCCCCTAGGAGGGGGTGCTGTGGAGGGCGAGACAATTGTGCAACCAAAAGAAGAAGAAGAAGAAGAAGACAAACATAACGAGAGAAAGAGAATTTCTCACGAATTGTGTAAATTGGCAAATGGCCAAAGAGATTTCCGTTTTCCGTTACTCTCATCCTTGTAATCCTCGCCAGGAAGGATTCACACGAACTTTTCCTCATCGTAGTTTTCATTTAGAAGACTATTTTCTATTGAAGTTGGGGTTTCTTTTCATCTCGTTCTTTTCTTTTTTTGTATAAGTGCTTAACGTGACATTCTTGCAAGAGATGAAGGTTTTGTGGCGGAGGATTGTACTCGTATATATTCAAATTCTTTTCTACTGTGTCAGTATCCGCCTCGCCCCCACAAGTGTAAAAGGATAGAGATTTTGTTTAGTGATGTCGTTTGCATACTTTTGTACATTGATTGAAATTGAATGTCATTTCCAGTGCATATCTGTTCATTTCAAAGTAACCTAACGACTGGGTCAAGTGTCCTAGTGTTAAACCACACCTTGGAAGGGATCCTAGTGAGCACACACAAGAGCAGGTAATAAAAGTAAAGTGATTCCGCTTTTTATCTCTCCAAATGCTCTATTTTTGTGCAATAAAACACAAAATCCAATGAAGAAAGGCAGAGGGTAGGGTCACTCAAATGCCATAAAGAAAATGAAACATGTTTTGATGGACAAAGGCAAAGGAATATCTTTTGCTGTCGGGGCAATTTTCATACACACAAAAGGATGTGTTCGGGGGGGGGGGGGGGGGGGGGGGGGGGGGGAGAGAGAATGGAATGGCATATTGATTCTTACAGAATATAGAGGGATATAGAGTTTCTTTTGATTATGATAATATATGAAAGGATCGTCAAATTGAAAATTGAAAGGGGAATACAAAGGAGAGAAAATATGCTTACTGGTAGTAGCAATGGCAAACAAAGAAGAGTTCTACACCAAGTGCCATGTAAATATCTCTTCGAAAGTCTTTTCATTTGTTATCTATGCAAATGCTGATAGTTGAAAACGATAGATTGGAGAATTCTCACACAAATATTGTCACGCTTTTTCTGTTCTATTTCTTTCTTCCTTGCTTTAGATTTGCTGATCAGAAGTGCGGCGATGAATTTTTAACGTCAAAGAATTGAATAGAAAGCAACCAAGGGTTAAATGTGAAACCCAATAACCTTAAATATAGAAAGAATGGGTTGTTTTCAAATATAGGAGTGAAGGAGTACTTTAACAAATCTACTTAAAAGATAGAGCTTATAAATAAGTGAATAAACTACTATTCAACATACCTTTGTCAAGAATCTTTAGAGGGATTCAATTTCAATCAGCCTGAAGAGGCACATGTAAGGTCTATAGACAGAAAGGAGATCTGTTCAATCTGTAAAAAGTGATAGGAGTCATCATCACGCTGGTTGTAAAAAACGCTTTTAACACCGCATATTGGAGCAACATTCTTCCAGCACTTACCGAGAAAAGAGTGCATGATTACCTACAGAAGACAATGACGGAATAATTTACAAATAGTATACTGCACTACGACGCCGAGGACGGAATAAGGCAAGACTAGCGAGGCAGTGTTCCCCATGGCTCTGTGGAATCTTATGTACGACGACGTCCACGTCTTCAAAAATAACTAGCTTCGCCGACGATATATAGTTGTCTTTGAAGATCTTGAAAACGGACTGCAATGAAGCTATCATACAGAACTGGCCAATGATCTTGAACCTACAACTAGCAGAGCAAAGGCGGAAGTGGTACTAATAAGTAGCAGTTGTAAGAGACAGATGCTCAGCACACAAGATGCTTGGGCAGCAGTAAGTGAAACTGTGCCTACCATCATGAAGGAGCAACGAAAACAGGAAGGACAACGACACGATGCGCAGGTAGCTACCAATACGAAGGAACTGAGTATATAAGGCCCTCCTCGCGTTGAAATGTCTGACGCAATTGCCGCGAGAATCAGGCGTAGACAGGGTGGAAAGCCCACATTGTAACAGAGTACGGGCTCGGCTTCGACTTTAGAGATACCCACCTTAAACAAAGAAGGAGCCGTCACAATATTTCGGTTAGATAGGTTCATCATTGAGCCTAAGAAATACTGTGACCTGAATAGATCTTTTGGGCTGTTCCTTATTAACACTATTAGAACTTGAATTGATACGTAAGAGCATCGTTTATAGCAAAATAGAAGACCTAAATGACTGCCCTGTGGACCACCACAGGTGGCCAAGAAATAGCGCCAGTAGGACGGATTTGAAGCCCAAACTGCAAAAAAGGTTTTATACTAGAAGATATCTAGAAGAAGACCAAAAATCCAAATCTGAGGAAATTCATCTTTTGAAAAGGATAAGCGAAAGAGAGAGGAAAGGGGGAGCGCAACGATCGTAGGAACATTGATGGATGATGATGTTTTATGGTGAGAAAAGGAGGGCATAAAGAGAAATTGAATTAAATATTTCTGTGTAAAAAATACTAACCGCGTCGCTTAAGGATTGATTTGCGAAATCGAAGGATACTCAGATTATTTTGCGGAAATCAACTTTATATAACTGGTATGTAGAGAGAACTGTGGAAGAACTATGGATAGATGATGAGAGTGGTAAGTTGTGCAAAAATGAAAGAAGAGGGGGATGTTAAGATTCGATTTAGATATGAGACAAAGCGAGACTGAGGAGTTTATGACAAAAGTTGTTAATATAAGATCTTATTGCCTTCCCTTGTAGCTTAAGACACCACTTACTCGGCATAGACTTGCATAACTAAGCTCATCTAAGAAGAAACATTCGTTAGAGGACTAAGCCGATGGAAAATGATTCATCATCAGATGCAGGTCACTGGTATAGACGAGACAATAATTTGGTCAGTCAAGAAAGTTAATAGCACTCGACAAGTTGAGTAGTTCGACTGTAATAACACATACCGATCAGAGATCTGCGGGGAAGAGCTAGTTTTGTTTTCGATTTACTCCTGGCCCTTTTCGTCGGAGATCAAATTGGTGACAGCCGCCTGGTAGATGTTGGAAGGTAAAGCGTAAGAAGAGCGCAAAACAGATTGGTTCTAGGAGCACAGTCCTTCTGCGTTCTGACAATAAAAAGTAAGATGAAGATTGCTAAGCAGAGGCATAGGGGAGTGTTGTTAAAGTGCTGGTAGATTATCGAAGAAACAATCTACAAAACTTACAAACAAACAATAACTAGAAATACAGAGAAGTGCCAGAGTCTACGTATATCATTTGATTTCACTTGCGCCAGCTAAGTTAAATACAAAATTTATTAAAAATTGTTAAAGCCATTTTCGAGAAAATCGTCTTTTTGTCAATTTCGCCTCTAGGTCCCTTGATGAGATGCAGACAGACAGACAGATGAAATTCCAAAGCTCATTTTATTCGACTCCTCTAGAGGGGGAATGTCAAAATTCGTCAAAACCTGGAGATCGTTAGATTTGCACGAATCCAAAGCTTGCCCTACATTATACGAGTACGTGCAAGTGAAAAACTTTTTTTCTATACAATGTGTTGACATCAAATGTTCATACATGTGTACGAGAAAAATTAACAAATCAAAAAGGCAAATAAATCAATACAAACTTAGGCATCGACCCTTCGTATCCTTCGTTCAAAAATTTCAATTTGATTTGCTAAACGAAACAAAAGTCGAGGTTAAAAATAGAATTTTTGGGATGAATATATGCAGACAACCTTAAGCCCTATAGGTTTGACCTACCCTTTATAATAATTGAAAAAAAAAATATCTTTATTTATATTAAATTTCTTTGATCAAATGTTTTATTTTACTTGTTTGCAAAGGAATTTCAATCTTATCCTTAAATGGAATTTCTTTAAATAAATTCTTCCTTCCCCACAATTACAACACATTTCAATGCAATTATTGCATCCGGTGAAGTAGACGTATGGCTTCCAGACACATGCAATATGAACCCATTGCCCGGTAGTTACATTGGATACCAGGAAACCATTTCCTATGCCAAGTGGTCCGAGGTGAACGTAATGGAAATACATTTCTAAAAAAAATTGGAATCATGATATAGAGATTGAATGTGGGAATGTTTTCGTATCAAGCATGTTCGTATCTCTATACACTGATTCATTTGTGAGCAATTAAACTTAACATCAAGGTTTTTCTTGTTAGTTTTTTCTTAAACTTTGTAGAGGTATATTCTTTTAAAACTATTTCACACAAAATATCACATTTAACGCGTCTTTCGTTCTTCTTATCCTTTTGCTTCTTCCTGTTTTGTAACAGAAAAGTGTAGATATGTATCAGCTAACCCTTTCATAACATTAAGCACGCTTCACTGTCATTTCCTCAAACTAATGTCTCCATTTCTGATGAGAGCCTATATTCTGTGATAGCATATTTAATCATCATTACGATTCAAGTCACGTTTCCTAATATCCCTACATACAATTTTGTCACGTGACTTTTATAACAAAAGGCAAAGGAAATATGCAAAAAAAAGAAAAAGTATAATTTTTCGAGATTATTTTCCATCTACGGTTACCGCAACAAAAAAAGTTTTCAAAAGGGCTACCCCCAGACCAAAAGGAGAATAGATGAAAGGAGAATTTCTTACACACAAGGTATTATGACCTAGGATCTGATTTGCCCTTTTTTTTGTAAGGAATTTTCTTTAATGCGTTGCATAATCACTTATTAAAATTTTGTAACGGAATTACCATTTTCAAATTGTTATACCCTGAGTGGATTGTTTTGCATAGTTTTCTCGTATAAGAATCGGTCTACACCTGCAGTAGACACTCGATAAAGTGAATGGTGAACAGAAGCTATAACCAAGCTTTTAGGATAGGAACCCACTGCTTCGACAATAAACAATTTTTCTCCAATTAGCAAGCGTGGATCTTATTTGTTCAATATATCTAATGTCTACTGTATTTTAAAATAAAAATATGTACAATGTAAAAGGAGAAGAAAAATAAGAAGAAAGAAAATATTCACTCACCGAATTCATCCATCCATGTTTACGACGAGAAGTTAGATTCAAAATTATGTTGCTGCAATATTTTAAGTTCTTTGCGCATAAACACGGAAACGCGAAACCGAACCGGATGAGGGTCAGGATAATTGGAAATGGAAAGCTAAAAGCTCTTGGTTGCACTATGAATAAGATAAAGAGGGGATGAAAACACTAAAAACTTCACTGACATTCCAAATCGCACTAGAAACAGACGTAAAGGGGATAAATGGAAATGGAACACTATAAGCTCGAAACACACTATACAAATGGCAAGGGACTTTATTCACACACGCACGCGTATATTATGCGCCGGCAGAGACATTTCCCCTTATTTATTTGAAATTACACTTTTTTAAAAGCAAAGCACTTCATACACTGATACAAACAATGAGAGAGGGAGGGGAACAGAGAAGCACTTCTTTACAAAAACAAACGAACCCGCACTTCGTTTTATTCGCTTCGCACACTTATTTAGCTTCAGGCTTTTAGAGATTGAAACACAACTATAGAAAGGCCAAGGAACTTTACTCACTAACACTTATCACTTTTTCGGCTATATTTGCCCAATAATGGCACAAGGGGGAGAGGGACAAGGTAGATAGAGCAGAGACACTCACTACGCACACTTCTTTAGCTGTAAGCTTATGAGAATGAAAAGGCACCTTACTCACTAACACTTATTTGCACTGATAACCTTTTTCATTGCACTTTGCCATTTGCCCACAATGGCACAGGGAGGGGAGGGAGACAGACTGACACTAAGCACACTTTTAAGCTGTAAGCTTAAATGAGAAGGCGCTTTACTCACTAACACTTATTTACACTGATCACCTTTTTCACTGCACTTTGTCAATAATGGCACAGGGAGGGGAGGGAGACAGAGGCACTCAGACTCACTATCACTGCACTGCACTGCACTAACGACCGAACGACCGAACCCGCACTCGATTTTATTCGCGCACTACTACTTACTAGAAGGTAAAGAAGAAGACTTACCTAGACCGCAGCCGACGACGCACTGTGCCAGCTGCTGGGTCGAGCAACAGCACAAAGCCAAGGTAGGTCAAGGTCTCCACAATAAAGAAAAGTCTACCACCTCAGTTGAGAGGTGAATGATCTGTTCCTTCCTTTCTTTCACTTGGGGTCATGTGCAGATCTCTGTCAAATCAAAGTGAAAAAGCAATTCTCATTCATAAATCATTTGGAGACAATACGAAATTACAATAAGCCCGCGAGGGAGGAAAGGGTAGAAGATATTCTATTCGAGGTGAAATTTAATTGACTTTCTTCGTCTGGGGGATTTTAGCCGCGACGGGAGCCTGCTGTCAATCCGATGGACATGGAATTTTTGGTGAGTTAAAAGGTGCAATTGTTTTTGTATCAATAGAAATGTTTTCTTGCAGATGCGGACGACTATTTGTATTTCAACGACGACGCACGGTGGAAAAGTCAAGCAAGGAAGCCACATGTGTTCTTACAAGCCGCAGGCTAGTCTTTCCTCCTTGTCAATGAGGAAAGAAGTTAAGGTACACGTGCGTCGAAGGAATCAAGAGCGCTCAATTTTGGTAAGAATCGTAAAAGGGATTTGAGTCCATTACATTCTTTCACGAGGATTGATCACATTGGTGTCTAACAGTGCTGTTAATGTTTCTTGACTCTTACATTCGAACTTAACCATCTCAGCTAAGCGGACGACTCGACGCAAGTGTGTATACTTACGCTTTTCATAACCAAATTAGAAACAATCAGAAAGCAATCGCACCCATTGGCTCAAATATGAATTGCTGGTCTACCAGTTGGGGGGGAAATACTGTGTTTTTTAATATTTCGGGAATATTTTGTTTAACCAATGGAGGAACTGAAATGAAAAGAGTTTTACTTTTGGGATGTGGTCCTAAAATTTAGCGAAGAAATGCCATAAGCTCAAAAAACGTAACAGTGCTCACTTTAAACTCAAACTTAGTTCTATGAGTGACAGAGACATGGACGAGAAGATTAAAAAGGGCTTGTTAATACAAACGTATAGAGTTGCCTACGCAATATCTGAAGGATTTTGTATCAAACGAACGTCTTTATTAGAGATCACAACCCAAGAAATAAAAGCCACAACACAAAGAGACGAAAGTGCCAGCTGATTGGTAACACTTTCGGAAAAAGTAATAAGTCCATCGTCAAACAGGCGGTAAAATGAGATTCGCGAACTTAAGATTGCAAAAGGTCTGAGAAGAACATGATGAAAAACACAAGAGACAATAGCTGAAGGCTCTAGTACTTACAAGAGAGTACAGAACATAAGTAAACATGTTTAAACTTAAACATCCCACCCAGTTTTCCCAGCTCAAGTTAATTCAACGCAGGTGCAAAAACTAAAGTGACGTTAGGACGTTGGGTCGTTGAAATAAGTAGGATTGCAATTAGGTACTATATTGCAGCTTATATTTTAGGGACCTTTGTGATTTGTTCAATTAAACTATTGCATCTGCCAATGTCAGTGGATACGCTAAGCTTTTGAAGAAACATAAACTGCAAACACTAAACATCGAGGTGAATCTTCAAATAAAACTCAAATGAACAGCGCATCTCTATCTTAACGAGGTTGTCTTCTTTATTAAGTTATCAGAGACAAAATTATCTATCTAATTATACAGAACGACCCCAACCGTTGCGTCGTATAGTTAGCTTCTTCACAAAGTAAACATGTCTATACTTCAGCCAAGACTTTAAGGGCACCGCAGGAGATCGCACTTTTAACACTGACATAACCAGCATCTGCACTATTTTCAGCCACTGACTCCACTGACATACAATCGGAAGTTGAATTGTTGACAGAAAGAAAACAATCCACCAGTCCAGTAGTGTCTCTAGGTAGAGAAATAAGAATGTAACAATATCTAAAAACACTATGATTTCAAAAGACAGATTCAAGAACTAAACGACTCAAGTCAAATAACCAACTTCGAATTTTCCTGCGGTGATATTGAAATCTCTAACGGGGCTGCTAGGCTTAGAAAAGTTCTGTCGAAGATGAAAACAGTCCCGGAATCCCTTAACATCCTATCGTCTCAAACACACATCAAATATATTGAGGATAATTCAAGAAAAACAGAATTTTATTTCTAATCGAATGGATATGGCCTTATGGCCTTAATCGCTTGCCATATTGACGTCTGAATGCTGTTCCTTGCTCGATTTTTCCACCGTGCGTCGTTGAAATACAAATAGTCGACCACATCTGCAAGAAAACATTTCTATTGAAACAAAAACAATTGCACCTTTTAACTCACCAAAAATTCCATGTCCATCGGATTGACAGCAGGCTCCCGTCGCGGCTAAAATCCCCCAGACGAAGAAAGTCAATTAAATTTCACCTCGAATAGAATATCTTCTACCCTTTCCTCCCTCGCGGGCTTATTGTAATTTCGTATTGTCTCCAAATGATTTATGAATGAGAATTGCTTTTTCACTTTGATTTGACAGAGATCTGCACATGACCCCAAGTGAAAGAAAGGAAGGAACAGATCGTTCACCTCTCAACTGAGGTGGTAGACTTTTCTTTATTGTGGAGACCTTGACCTACCTTGGCTTTGTGCTGTTGCTCGACCCAGCAGCTGGCACAGTGCGTCGTCGGCTGCGGTCTAGGTAAGTCTTCTTCTTTACCTTCTAGTAAGTAGTAGTGCGCGAATAAAATCGAGTGCGGGTTCGGTCGTTCGGTCGTTAGTGCAGTGCAGTGCAGTGATAGTGAGTCTGAGTGCCTCTGTCTCCCTCCCCTCCCTGTGCCATTATTGACAAAGTGCAGTGAAAAAGGTGATCAGTGTAAATAAGTGTTAGTGAGTAAAGCGCCTTCTCATTTAAGCTTACAGCTTAAAAGTGTGCTTAGTGTCAGTCTGTCTCCCTCCCCTCCCTGTGCCATTGTGGGCAAATGGCAAAGTGCAATGAAAAAGGTTATCAGTGCAAATAAGTGTTAGTGAGTAAGGTGCCTTTTCATTTTCATAAGCTTACAGCTAAAGAAGTGTGCGTAGTGTCTCTGCTCTATCTACCTTGTCCCTCTCCCCCTTGTGCCATTATTGGGCAAATATAGCCGAAAAAGTGATAAGTGTTAGTGAGTAAAGTTCCTTGGCCTTTCTATAGTTGTGTTTCAATCTCTAAAAGCCTAAAGCTAAATAAGTGTGCGAAGCGAATAAAACGAAGTGCGGGTTCGTTTGTTTTTGTAAAGAAGTGCTTCTCTGTTCCCCTCCCTCTCTCATTGTTTGTATCAGTGTATGAAGTGCTTTGCTTTTAAAAAAGTGTAATTTCAAATAAATAAGGGGAAATGTCTCTGCCGGCGCATGAAATACGCGCGCGTGTGTGAATAAAGTCCCTTGCCATTTGTATAGTGTGTTTCGAGCTTATAGTGTCCATTTCCATTTATCCCCTTTATGTCTGGTCTGGTGTTTCATTTTTATTTATCCCATCTTCATCTATTCATAATCATAGTGCAAGTGCAACCAAATCAAGCTTTTAGCTTTCCATTTCCAATTATCCCCTGTCCCCCATCCGGTTCGGTTTCGCGTTTCCGTGTTTATGCGCAAAGAACTTAAAATATTGCAGCAACATAATTTTGAATCTAACTTCTCGTCGTAAACATGAATGGATGAATTCGGTGAGTGAATATTTTCTTTTTGCTTATTATTCATTGTGTTTTGATTTTGAATACAGTCGACATTTCTATACATTGAACTAATAAGATCTATGCTTGCTAGTTGGAGCAAAGCTATTTATTGTTAAAACGGTGTGTTCCTAACTTTGAAAAAAAATTCACCTACCTAGTTGTAGATTCTGTACCGTCCATTATATCTTCTGTTTAACTATTTGTTTTAAAAAATATTTAAGAAGAAAGAATGATATCCTGGATATCCATTCTGGTGAAAGGCATTCTTTAAAAATCTTGACATATTGACAATGTGCTCCTCCGCATAAGAAATTTGCCTTCATCATTATTGTTAAAGGGCTAGTGGGTTTTACATTTGGCAGTACCTATAATTTTGTTTCAATATTAAATGTTGACAAGGCCTATTTCAAATACAATACCTTTAATAACACCCCCTTACGTATTTAAAAGTAAGGGAAAGAATTCGATTATTAGATATACAAAACGATTATACAGTAGGACAGCATAATTATACATAAGGACAGACTATGAACAATGCAATCAAAACTCTGAAATATCACTCACAGTAGAACAGTAAAAAAAATGTGCACGACTGGGTCGTACGTACTTGCACCTATGTGCTGTTAGTTAAAACTGAACAAGTTTTTTTATAAAAAAAAAAATATTAGATTTAAAAAAAATATTTTTAAAAATTTTGTATAAATTTAAATGCCACTTTTTATTAAATATTACATTTTGCCCAAATTTCGATTTTCATGGAAATCCATTCAGTTTTAGCCGAGAAATAGCCATATTTCTAAAATCAGTTAATAAGAAAAGTACCGTTATACGTATTTTTAGCCAAAAACGTGGTACGCCATCTTATAGCATTTGTCTAGACAAACTCGAATATGAAATTTAATCAAAATCGTTAGAGCCGTTTTCGAGAAAATCGTCTTTTTGTGAAATTGGCCCTAAGTAAAGTACCGTTAATAACGGGGCTAGAACAAAAATTCCGATTTCGCCTGGAATTGCGACCCTACAGAGCTCAGATATGAAGTTTGAAGCAAATCGGTCCAGCCGTTTAGGCTGCAGTCCAGCGTACATACACACAGACAGACAGACAGACAGACAGACAGACCGACAGACAGACAGACAGACAGACAGACAGAATTGGCAGACCCACTTTTTCGAGCTTCTCTATCATCGTAATGTCAGAATTCATTGTTATCTCGAGGTCGAATTTTTTCACGAATCCAAAACTTGCCCTATACTACGTATCGGTGCAAGTAAAAATTAAGTATTCGCCACCGCGTCACAAGATATTTTTCCCTTTTACTTTCTTACCATCAAATAAAAGGCCATCCCTCAATGTCTCTATTCGCAGTCGTGCGGCCAGTACGAGAGAAAAAAGCAACGGGAATCTCTAAGACCTAAAAGTCTTGAAATATTTCTAAGTGATAAATTTTGAATTTTATGAATGCTGCAGCAGTAGTTCAGCAGTATAGTATCTATATTCCTCTCCGCAGTGCTGTCCTGTCAGAAGGAGAGCTCTTCTGTCTGTTTTTTTCTTGCTTTGCTGTGCACTACTCGCTTCTAAAAGAATTCCATTTGAGAATTGCGCTGTTCTTACGGAAAATTATGTTAGACGTTCAACCGTGCCATGTACATACAATATTCCACAGAAATCCTTTTCCTTTGCGCAAAACCCTAAACAAAGTTTTTGTTTTTTTTCTGTGTCTTGCTTAGGTGTCTACCAGTTGGGTTCTGTTCCATGAACGATGGCTCATGCCAATGAATTTCTTCTCAAAACAAAAACAAAAAAAAGGTTGAAAGAAAAACAAATAAACCAACATAGCTCTCACCACGATGGAGACGAATTGTGGATTCTTTTTTTTTTCTTTTCTTTTTTTGTATTTACGGCTGACTACCTTAACGTGAAACCTACGGGAATCCTGCTATATCCTGAAGGCCTTGTAAAAACAAACAAATATACATACATATATGATAAAAAGAACAGAGCTGCTAGGGTATACAGATACAGACAGAGACGAAGAACTGCGGCAGATAGTCAACACCGACTGGAATGTATCTGAAAGTTTTCTTTTTACGACAAATGAAAAATTGTGTATCATGTTTTTCTATTTCCAAACGTGTCGTATCCGTATGTAGGAATGTGTCTTGAGTTTGGCAAAATGTGCAACAACAAGAATAATAATAACAGCAAGGCGCACAGTAGAAAGGACACGAACGAAGAAGAAGAAGAAAAAAAAAACTAAAAATGTTAAAGGAAATAAAGAAGAATATTGAATGAGAATTGAGTTATGATTGCTTCTGAGCGGTGGAAGTTTTTTCGTGCCTACACCTTTGGGAAAAGACGAAGCGCAGAACGATACACAAGGCACATATCTATTCACTTTATGAAGCATAAATTCTTGATGGTTTCTGTGAAAGATTTCGAAGGCAAATGTTTAGTAATTGATGTCTTATTTTGGGGAACAAGGTAGGGAAAATAAATCAAGAAGAACTCTGGACAGGTGATAAGTGATAAAAGCGATTAAGAGGAAGGTTGCAACCTCAGAGAATAGGCGTACATAGGCACCATAATGGGCCCATCGCGATCCCTTTAGGGAGTATAAAACGTCAGAAAAGCTGTTCTGGCCCACTCTAAATAAACCCAGGTCCATCGGACCTCAGAACCACAAGAGAGAAATCCTCTCCAAAACGTAAACACCCTCACCGGCCCTTTGCTGTAGAAGGCAGGCCCGAAGACATCCCCTACAATAACTTCTGCAAAAGCTGTAGAGATGAAGAAGAAGAGGAGACTATCAGTCACCTACAATGCCCGCACTCACCAACATTAGTAAGGCCACATTAGGTAAATACCTGTTCAACGATCTAAATGATCTCAACAATGCCTGTACGGCTATCAAAGGGTCCTTCTTACTAAGGAGTAAATGGTTCCGAGAGTAAGAGGGTGACCCAACCACCTAACACATCGGCAGCACAAATGGACCTATTCTTGGTCTAAGTGCACGGCTAGAGCTTCGATCTTGAAAACACTCCGTAGGTCCGTGAGTTTTAGAAATATTTCTAGATTCAAGTCTAAATAAATACCTGAGCCAGTTCCCGCATTGATTTTAGTCCCAATATTCCAGTCTTTCCTGCTGGGATACGCAACTTCGTATGGAGTGTTGAAGGCGAGAAAATTTAAAATGTCATCCTATTTGTCCTGAGTTTCGGGGAACGTGTTCTTAAGAATAGAGTTGTACCTTGCTAACAATAGATCTTTGTACCGCCACCAATTTACTTTCTATTTATCGTTTGGTAGTTGCCTTCCACCACACTAGAGGTCCTTACGTATGGGTCTAACTATCGTGTTGTAAAACCAGTGCATCATGACTGGCTTTAGTGACCACTTCTGTCCTGCTTTTTTATACATATGAAGAGGGCAGTGTAAGCCTTGCAAACCCCTTCTTCCTTAACATTTTTCCTAATGGAACTACAACCCAAGATAGAAGTAAGGATATTGAGAATCGCATGAATTACCACACTTGCTCCTAATATGGAGATACAAAAGTCTTTCTAAGACCTTAAGAAGGAAGCACGAAAGACTTATGGGTATGGCTAGCTTTGCTTGTCTTGGGTATGAAAACTACTCTAACTTCCCTGTACTGTAGAGATTTATAGCATAATCTTAGGCACCGCGTGAAAATAACCATTAGATGGTTAAATGTTCATCATAAACCCCTTTTTGACTAGAAGACTTAAGTATATTGCCCAAGCGATTTGCCGCTTTTGTTAATAGAAACAAATTTCTCTAAACAATTATCGGTTCCAATAAAGAACCCTGAGGAACACCAATCTTAAGGAACTTTACTTCACTTCCGGTGCCATAAATCTAAAATGTTTGGGATCCTTTTCTTAGGAAAGATGCAATCTATTCACAAATATAGCCAGGTCTTAGCAAAATGTCATGGTTTTATTTTCCCCCTCTTTTATGTAGTGGAACCCATTAATTCCACTGAAGTTAGTATTTCGAAAATACGTTTTCTTATCCAATGTAGTGCTGGACATTCACATAAAATGTGGTCGGATGGTTCATCCTCCTCTAGACAGAACCGACATTCCTTTGTTTGACCCAGGTTCATCTTGTTAAGGTGGTATCTCAGGCCACAGTGGCTAGTTAGGAAACTCGCTTCCTAAAGTGAAGTATTTCCTTATGGAAATAGGGCTTGATTAATCTTTTGGTTTGTCTAAGACCTAGTTCACTAGTTTGCTTTCCCATTCGTTAATCAGGCTGATGTCGAATTAACGCCACAATAAGGTTCAAGGCCAATGAACGCTGATTCAGAGCTGGCCCTTGCAAGCTCATCCGCGGATTCGTTACCCACAATCCTTGGGTGTGCAGAGATCTCCTCTCAATCTTGTAGAAGTTGTCTTAACTTAAAGTGCACCAATTATTACTTTGTGTGCAGAAACGTATATACAAATACATTTGAAATTTTGCTTTGGATTTGGACGTGTAGAACCAATTTATTGTTGCTCTTGCAGATATGTCATTTAACAGATTTTCCCAGGTAAAATAATGTATCCCACATTTATAACTTCAATATGAAGTTTTTGTTTCCATGTTTTCATAAGTATCCTTTGGCAAAACATCGTATAGCATGTAGCCAATATTTTTCCGAAATTCTTTGAAGATTTACGTCTCAGTGCTTCCACACCCACTTGTTTCAATCTTGTTAGCATTCTCTATTCACAACAGTAATTGGTTAATTGCTCACTGAAGGACGAACCCTCGTATTTCTTAACTTGTGTTATATTTAAGTAATATTTTCTGTTGACCAATTAACTTCAAAGAAATCCTTAAAAGTCTTTTATAACTCGTTGTGTAATTTATTCCTGTGCACCTCGTTTCCGCATTCGTAAGGGTAATGATGACCGGCGGACATCAGAATAATTACTAATTTAGAAGATTGCCTCGAAAAAGGAAATTTAAAATGGAAACAACTGTCCATTTTGCCGGGATTAGGGTCATTTCTTAGCCAAAAGGCTAAGAGGAATATACATACATAAACTTCTTTAAGAAGAACACTTACTCTATTTGTTGAGAAAATAATTAACTCAAATAAGGATAAGGCACTTAGTTGGCTTAGTGGAAGTCTTAAAATAGATTTATTTTAATTGATTTAATGGATCCATTGACGGCGTGCAGCAATAATTGATTTTTCCATAATTAAAATGGGATAAAATTTTGCAAATCCGAATGAAATGATCTGAGACTTAAAAAAAGAGTACCACTCAGACATTGGATGGTTGTAAATTAGCCTGAGTATAGAGTAAGAGACTTTTTTTCTTGATATCCTATGAAGTGTGGTAAAAAATCATAGAAGTTTTGGCATCTATATGAATTAATACGAAATATATTGAACTCCTCTTCCACTGCTCTTTCGCAATATACCCTAATTCTGCTCATTATTTGTGAGGTATTAAAAAAACTTAATTCCCCTTAACTGGCGCCCAAGCAGGGACTGTCACTTTAAAAGTAAAAGCATGCAGTAACCAAATGTGTATCACAGTAACCAGGTCTGCACCATACCAGACATAATGGTCAGACAATATTGTTTGGAAGGTTATTTGGGGTTGAAATATTGGACCGTGAAAACTGGTGCAATGGTTTTTCGACCCTACACCCTAGAAGTCTGGTTTGGTTCACTGACAGATCGAAAATGGATTCTAGAGTAGGAGCTGGGGTTCTTGGACCCAACATAAAAATGTCGATACCGATGGGACGACCCCCTCTGTGTTTAAGGCTGAACTCCATGCCACTGAGATCAGAGCTACACATAATCTCCATACAAGACTAAAAGGCGCCAAAATACATATCTTCTTAGGCACTTAGGGCACTATCGTTCAATTTAATGGGCTTCAAATCTGTTTAGTGCTGCTACGATGCTCTACAATCCTTTGCGAAGCACAACACGGTAAAACTTGGCTGAGTAAACCTGTCAAGGTTACCCGAGAAGTAGGAGATTCCTTTGGACGATAAAAAAGGGCAGTTGAAGATGAAGGACAGTTTCCTCTTTTTCCTCATCCGTACAGCTCCTTCCGAAATTATTTCAAGAGAGGCCGGCCCCGACGTCTACCGATCAGACAATATATTGTAAGGACACCGATGATGATGCTCTGGGCTCGCTGACTTATACCATGAGCCCGCGGATAGAAGTTCGATCCAGTTGTTAGTAGGGTCTTTGTTTTTAATTTATTCAATTTTGGTCAGAGAGCAACTACAGTCTTCTCTGGATAACCAGGAGGCACAGTGGTTTTTTATTTTCCTTTTTCGACTACATGTCTTCTTGGGTATAGGACAGATATGTCTATCATTGAATAGGATAGTATAATCCATAATCCATAATCGTGTCCATAGTCGGCTTGTTTTCACATGTTGGAATTCTTCAATCTGAGAGCTAATTTTTGCTGCTCTACCCGTGATGAACAAGTTCAAGGGAAAGAGAATCATAACCAACCCGGCTTAAGAGCTTCTCATTACTCCTGTGGTGCAGAGTGTTGTCAGTCTTTACACGTTGTAGAGTTCATTTAGAAGGCTCTTCTGTGTATTACTGTGTACATCCAGTGGATGATGCGCGGTTGCAATCCCCATCTTCTGTCAAAGGACAAGCAAAAGTTAACAAAAACTATCCTAGGACTAGGATAGTGACCTCAATACTTTGTATTCATAACAATTTAGGTGCATAAGATCAAGGACCTTAAGCTTTTAATGACTATTTAAATGAAGCTGTAGCATTATAGTCATGAGAAAATTATTAATTACCTACCACAAAAGCGAAGCTAACAACTGGGGAATACAAATCATAACACAATGGTATTTGTAGCCACACTGCCTGCGTCTAGGATTACGCAGATGCTTGAAATGCCAGCGATAGAAGTACATACAAACATAATAGATACACAAATACGGTGTTCACCGCATGGGTAATACTTGAAATTCATCCTTAAGTTTATCAAGCGGTTAGAAATTGCTAATGGATGGATTAGAACGCATGACATGTACTTAATTGCTACTATTTACTCTACGGTTTGTCTCTTTCTTGTATATCTGTATGCCATTATCCTTTGGAATTCCCCTATAATCTTCCCCCCATCCAACAATGTCCAAAGTGACATTGGGAAGTTAATTAAATTTCAATATAATTGGATTTCAGGAAGGAGACCAAGCAAACTTGGACTTCGTATAGATTTTCACCAAAATCCATCTCACAATTAGGCCAAAGCTGTAAAGTGCAAATAGTTGTTTTGTCATCAAGTTTGGTATTCATTAGTCACCGAGTTGTATTCTTTCTCTTTCTGGAATTCTAATTAAATCCAACACGTCGTATACAAATTCAATTTGTAAGCATCGTCCATCCATCACGACCGCGATACTTCAAACCATAGACCACATCGTCATTACTCATCAGGACTGCGCATACTTTTCGTTACCAACATTATTTACGACAAGTAGTATCTCTCTCGTTCCTGATCCAAATCGAACAATCAAGGTGATTGCCAACTTGAAACGTAATAACTCATCGATATCGAGATATATCGATGCCTGGGGGCGACTACACTAGTAGTTGTTGATGGATAGGACACAACAGAGACCACAACCTCTTTCTGGTGTCCGAAACGACACACGGACGATGAGGACGGTGTATCTACAATAACAATTGCTTTGCGCTATAATATATTCCTAATACCTTGTGCATTAGGAAGTGATACGACTAGAGTACTCATATGTATCTAGAACCATAAAAAAAAAGAAGAAAACCCCAAGCAATTCGAATTCTGAAATTCATTAGTTCAGGTTGTCTGGTACTATATTCGTACACTGTGGATTGATATATCCTGGCTGAGGAATAGATATTTATGAGCGAGAGAATAGAAACCATCATTTGATATTTCGCTTTCGATTGTAATCTATCTATTGTGTCTGCTAATACTCGAAGGTGTTGGATTATTCTCAATTTAATATCTCTCTGAAATATGTACATACGTTTATCTCTGTTGGCAGAAACCACAATTCACGCGGCAATCTATGGCAGATATAGTAGATACGACTGGCATTAGGGCTTCACAACAAACGAATAGAATTTCCCCAGAGGTGATATGAGAAATCGATTCGTTGTTTTGAAAATATGCAAGTAATTGAGAATAGCTTATAGAGCTTCCCCTAGACGTAAATACAAATGGAGGTATCTAAAACTAGAATCGAAGCTTGTACGGGAATGCCATTATGAACTAGGCATGAACAACAAGGTCACACCTTACTGGATTCCTGGACATGTCGAAATCAAAGGTAACGAAGAAGCGAACGTCTTGGCAAGGCAAGGAGCTGACTGCTTTTCTTACATGATTAACAGCGGTCAGTATCACCACGCAACTTGTCACTGATATGATTAACATACTTTAAGATGACTACTCCCCCGGTCCTGGCGGGTTGCACGTATCGTGTTAAAGAAATACGTAGAGAGACTTACCCCCTTCTGTGGAAGAAATCATTTGTCAGACCCTGTCATAGAAACTTCATTGTCGCCTTGCTGAGATTCATTTCTTGGCCTGCTACGAACTCGAGGATAATCTACTAAGAAGGAATCTTTCTGTTTTTCAGGCCTTAAGTTTCAATGCACGGATGTATTCGTCTCATTATTTCGTTCAGCTTCCACTAGACATCTTGGTGTGATTACTTAGATATAGTATAAGGCAGTGCTTTGGTTTCCTTGCATGACACCTATCATATGAGCTTATGCAATTCCGCCAGGACTCCAACTTCTTTCCAAATATAAGGTCGATTTCTATAAGGTGGTTTCAACTAGAGTCTAAGTCGGGGATAAAGTATAGTTCTATCTTCACAGAAGGCTCCAAAAGCGACCAAGGTCTAAGGACTAATGTTTTTGAGGAATAGTTCTCAATCCTTTAGGAGTTTGCAAGCCTAATGGCTACGGACTACATTGTAAGGAATAGGTTGAAGGCCTATCTAGAGCAGTATTCAACATGTGCTCAACAGTTTAATAGATAGATATGTGTAAGATAGGTGGGTTACTCTCTTTCTCTGGGAACCATTTACTCCTTAGTATGAAGGAGACAATTTTAGCCGTACAGACGTTGTTGAGATTGTTTAGATCATTGAACAGTGCGGGGCACGTGTATAGAAGGTGACTAATGGTCTTCTCTTCTTCTACAAAAGTCATTGTATGAAATGCTCAGTCTTTGGGCTTGTCTTCCTATAGCGCAGTATCCGGTGAGAGCTTTTACTATTTTGGAGAGGGTTCCTCCTTGTGTTTCCTTGGTTTTATTTAGCATGGGCCACAGCAGCCTTGCCGTGTTACAATGGTCGAGTCGTTACCATCGATGGTTGGCTTCACTCACTTGGATAAGGTTTAGGCTGGAGGAGCCTCGTGCAGCCAACTCGTCAGCTTCATGCATTGTTCCTTACTCTTAATGACTCTCTTGTGGGTCCCAGATTATATGCGAGAAGAAATTTCTAATGAATAACGCTGAATATCTCTGTTGTGATGCTTTTGGAGCAAGCTATGAATACCGTGAAATACTTCCTGCCATGGCTCCTATGATGCTAGAGACTTAGAGATTTTCAGTGCTAATGCTGTGAATGTAAGTTGCCGTTAAAAGTTCATTAAAATGGCAGTACAATACATGGACTAGCTGCCGCCTAAGAGCTTCAGTGAAGTGTTTCCTATCCAAAAGGTTTTCGACTCTCGGCTACGTTTCTTAAACTTGTTTTCTGCCATTAAAAAAAAAAACTTTTCAATAAAATTATCTTGATGATGTTTTAAGTAGCAACCTTTGTCTACGACGACAGCTTCCCATTAAAATATCACGCCTTCTCCTCACAGCTCACTGAGTCACATTCACTTCAACATTGCCAGCAACAGTTGACTACAATGCAATGCTGCACAATAGAAGTCCAGTCTCGTAGACTAAACGAAACTTATTCAATAATCCATCATCAAACTGCGCTAGATTGTAATTTAGTTTCAAATTGAAGCAGCCGTTACATCCTTTATCACGAAAAAAATTCATAGGTTTATACGATTTAACCTCTCACGGGATGCATTTCAAAATATGGATCTTTCAACTGGCCACTTTTGCTTTTCGCATTTTTTAGTTCATCAGTCATCAATCAGTAATCTTGAACTTTAACACTTTCTGTGCAATGAACCTATTCCTTCAGTCTCATCGTTACGCGAATTAGTTGTCATCTAATTCTGCACTCGGGTTTGTGACATTTTCCAATCTCTACATCACCAAATCCCCTTATATCAACTTCGTCAGACCCATCCCCGAATATGCCAGCCAAGCATGGTTCTCTAACTATGCTCTCCACGTCAGATGTATTGAAGTTGACTAAGGCAGGTTTTGACGTTGTCCTCTACGCGGTCTTCCTTGGGTTGATAGTTTCAATTTGCCTCCCTACTTCCAATGTCTAATTCTGATCAATCTTTGTTTCTTGAAAATCGTCGGGAAAATGTCGATCTCCTCTTCCTACCTTAATAACTGGTCACGTTGACTCACATTGACGGTCTCATTTAATACCAATCCACGTAGCCTTCGGTTCAGTCTACTTTTATGCCTCAGACCTTACCGCACCAATTATGGTTATAATGCACTCTTAACTAGAATACTTCGTCTAGCTAACAGTATGGATAAGTCATTTTGACTTTCACTGTAGTAGAGCCACCCTTTGAAATATCCTTCAGCTTCGATTCAAATCCGCCTAGCCACTGTCCCTTATTCTCTCTTTCCCCTCTCTCATTAGACTTATGTTTTTTTTAAGCACAGCTTGTATAAATAAGCAGATAATTACTGAAATACAAATTCACTACTTACTTTTTTGTTGTCCAAATACCCTTGTGGATTCCCATGATATAGAAAACAAAAAACCACCTCAAAAGAAGAAAACTTGAATTTTAATTTTATCATTATCTCCGCCCACACATATCAAGTCAACTGACAAGTTGATTACACTTTCATAGGAATTTCTTCTTCAAAGGATAGACAGCAACAAAAAAAAAATCCTTTCTCTTAGGAACTGCCCGGCAAACTGAACTGACATTTTCGGTTCGGGATGTAGACAGTAAAAGTTGAAATACGAAAAAATCGCCTACATTTAACCTCAGCCACACTACACCAAAAAAAATAGAAAAAGAGAACCTTAAACTCGAACTAGCACCAGGTAGGTAGGTGCTTCCAGAATCACAGGACTTAAAAGAGGATTCGAAAAAGAAACAATCTTTTGTTCGTTATCCTCTCTCGCTGGGATATCAAGGAAATGGAAAGATTTCTCTGGCCTTGTGCCAATTGTCCCGCAATCTGTGAAGACTTTTCCACTTCTGTTCATTCATTTATTTCCTTGGTAACTATTTTCCTTATCCGGCTTCGGGTTTCCTTTTTTGGAGTTTTCTCTCTCCTCGCCCCAGTGGAGTGTGCTGTTGTTTTTTTTTTTTCTACTTTCTGCTAGTAATCAGTTGAGAGAACTATTTTCATGTTTTTTCATTCGAAATTTTGGATTTTCCAGTAAATGGTAAAGTTTCGCTAGTGATATCTTTTACTTGGGTTGGCATCGAAATCATTTTCTTTTCCTGTTTTTTTCGGGAAGCGAAAGGACTCTATGAAAGTGGTTGAGATCAAAAGGAATTCGGAAAAGGAATCATTATTGTTATTTTGAAGGGATTATCCTCATATTTTCTGTTCCTTTGAGGAGCAGGAAGTAAAATTATGTATTTTATTATAAATGCTGATTTCAAAAAGGTTAATACATTTTCAAGGATAAAGGAATCAATCCTTAATTTGATTGACATTCTCACAATTCCCTCAAAAGCATGGCCATACACAAAGCCATCATTTAAAGCAGATAAATATATAATAGCCTTATTGAGATGGAAAGTCATTTATATTATTTCATTTTCGTGAAAATAATAATTATAAACAATCAAAAGAATCGAACACGATTTTGTTTTCTTTTGAAAAGCAAAGCTGCGAATATGAATGTAATGCGAGCTCTCTTTATTCCGGCGCGCGGCGGCGGGTCTTTAATTTATTACGTGTTGCTGACACCATGCTGCACAAAGGTCCTTTTGTCTGAAGTCTCCTTTTAGTGCATGCGCCGATAATTGCAGTCGCTCTTGTTTGTTATTGAGAAGAGCTTACAGATTTTCCAGCAAAATACACATGCATTTAAATTAAAATAAATAATGAAACTTAATACTGATTATGGTAGGTACACGTTGCCATTGTAAAGTCCTTGCTTTACTGCTGTTCTTTAAGACTTTAATGAGCTCTGGATTAAATTTAATAATATTGAAGGAGAATTTAGAATTTCATCTATGAAAATAGTTAAGTCTTCTGTGAAACAGTATACAGAAAGCTATAAGAACATTTTGGTTTCATATAAATAGTGGACCTGGGACGATCGATAACATTATTTATTTGGATAAAGGGAAATCAAAAACATGTAGTGCATATCGGGCTGTGGCCTACAAAGGAATGACTTTCAGTTAAATGCATACCTGATATAGACCATTGAACGGACTGGTCCCCCTACAGACGCTGTGTCCTTAATTAATAGCACACCCGTCTCCCTTACAAACACTCCGGAATTGGATGAAATTGTTTTAGATTTGGCAAAAGTCCTCAACCATTCAGTGTTTGCTGCCTTAAGTACCCTGGTGAAATCAGGAGATTATATCTCTTCGCTAAAAGTGTAATCACGCCAAGCGTTCTTACCAAGCTAATGACTAGATCTTCTATAAGGAGGCCCTCAATACATTCAAACGGAGTTCATGGAGACTCTTCTGTAGCAATATAGAACAGATCTCTGAAGCCTCCAGGCTCAAAAAGGTTCTCGAAGCCACGTCTAGAACACCCAGCTACCTCAAAACAGCAGATGGCTCGTGGAACACATCGAGTAAGGAATTTCTCGATCTACTGATGCATATTCACTTCCCTACCAGCTGCAACACCAACTAGGGTTCAATTGGAATCTCAACAAGGTCGGCATCAAGCAGCCCCTCCTATGTTATTCCTAAGAGCATTATTCTTTGGGCTATCAGTAGCTTCAAACACTTTAAGTCTGCAGGACCTGAGAGCATTTCTTCCTGTAGAACTCCAACAGAATGCTGACTTTAGACTTCTAATCCATCTTTAGAAGTTGCCATTCCCATTCCCATTCCCACATTCCCAAGTCGTAGGAATGAGGCATCGATTGGCTAACAAGCTCATCAACTCTAAGCTGGGTGATGCCTCGGTTCAGAGGCTTGTCAGCAGAGGCACGCCTTAAGAAGGTGTTATCTCTCGTCTTCTTTGGAATCTAGTAGGGCTTGTTTGAATCCTACAAGTTGAGGGCATTAGTGCTAAAGTGTAATGTTATAATACCACAAACTCGCGCTAACCTGTTTAAGAAGGATGTTATTTATTGGTTGTAATTGTATGCAGCTAAACCCAACCCGTGGAGTTTAAATAAAGAAAGAGGTCTCCAATCTTTGTTTCAGCTATCGTGCTGAGATTGTGGAGGAAGGGTTTGCCAAGCGTAGTCAGCCTGATCCTTGTCAGGACCGGAGACCCACAAAGGCAGTGGAACAGAGATTCTCTTTCATTAGTTTAGAAAGTTTCCGCTGGAGAACCATCGAGGGCAGATCAGCTTCTGTAGGCAGTTCAGTGCGTCTCTCGTTGCACTCATAATGGTTTTGTCCATGATACTTAGTTGGTTAATTTGAAAACGGCATTGCTCTAGCAGTTTTGACGAAGTGGAAACCGCATTAATGGCCTTACATTTGGAACCCTATCCAGAAACTACTATGGCCATATGGCTTAGTGGTCCAGCACCCAGATTCTCTGAGTCGAACTGCGTTACATATAACTTTGAGTTAAGCTAGTCTGAAACTGTCTCCAATCTCTCTTGCAGCTTGCTGCACACAATATAGTCTCACACACTGGACACAGAAGAATCCCTAGCAACGAAGCTGCTGATGAGCTTACCAGACAGGGTGCTCAGGCTCCATTCATTGGTAGTGAACCGTTTTGTAGCTTACAAACTAACCAGTTATGGATAGAGCTCAATAGATGGGAACGTCAAGATATGATCTCTCACTGGAACTCTCAAACTGGCTTAAAGCATACCAAACAACACATCAACTTCGCAAAAAAGAGAATAAAATACGTGAGCAAATACAAAGTCAAGCAACTCTCTGACTTCCTAACTGGCCATTGGCCTCTCAAGAAACACTGAAACATCCCTCCACATATTGTGCGAGTGTCCAGCTATAGCTCGGCTGAGGCTTAAGTACACACACCCTCTCATGTCCCTTCTGCTTCAGCTCAAATTGTCCTAAGAATCATAAATGAACTAGACTTTAGCTAGACAGCACGACAACTAATCATATAAAATCTATTTGGGGAACAGCGCCTAGGTCATAGTGCTTCTTAGGATTACCACCTCCTCTTAAAAAGGGCCTAAAGCTCTCTCGTTTTCAATCCGAAACAAGTTTCACATGGCTTGAAACAGCTCCATGCATAGAACAAGCTCTCACTAGTGAGATCTGCTCCCAGTTCAATCTTAAAAGTCTCCGCACGTGAGTCTCAATCACCCTTTCCATACTTTCCCTTTGCTTTTATCTGAAAAGATTCCAGTCGTCCTCTAAATCCGTCTTAAATGACCGGTTCAGTAGTTTTCTAGTTTCATTTCTAAGTCTTTGCAAATCTGAGTTCCAGCAAGGGACTGGAGACCTGCAAGGGTATTTTACTTGTTGATTCGTTAAATTATGAATTTAACTTTAAATAATTGTCAAACTAAAGAGTATTTCTAAATTCTCCTGCTGCTGAAGATTGTGTAATTGACTGTTGACGTAAATAAAGAACTAAACTCCGCCAATTGCCAACAGCAAATCACGCACTGTTCAATAATTTACAACAAGAAACAACGGAATAACATCTTCAATTCGCCATAATCGAAGAATACACTCAACATTACCTGACTAGACTCCGTCCTAACCACTCCGACTGCCAAAAGGATCTGAATTATTCACAAGACATTCTTGATAGAATATGAATGAAACTGAAATCACTAGCCACCCACTCGAATTCACGTTCCCATTTATCCCCTCGACGAGCTTTGTTTCCAGCAATGGGTGTCCAAAAGGATGGAAAAAAAATAAAACCCAAGCTCATGTTCCGTGTTCATGTCAATAGCACATTACGAATGATTATCCTCCGTAAAGGAAAGCACCAATTCTGTTCGGAATCTAACATGCATATGTACCTTGCAGCGCAGTCCAAAGCGTGTAATACCGTAACATAATCGTATGCACTTATGGGGATGGTTTTGCATTTTTAATACGTATCCTCAATGTCTAATAGAAACAGGACTTTTTTTTTAAGCAGCGAGATGTTCCAACTTGAATCTATAGTTCTCTTGTAACCTTTAAAGGATTCTATAACTTTTTCGCAATCTATGCTTGAGTAACTTAATCTCCATGTCAATATATAAGTATTTTCCAGTAAAATCCTTTCTCAAAATCAACAGACAACTACACAAACATTGTCCTCAACTTACACACAAGCTCAGTGCTGAGAGTAAATTTGCCCCATATGTTTGGCAGAGCCTTTAGTGGTGTTCACTTAAATGCAATTTTATATAACTCAAATATGGTTAGATGATCCCCAGCACTCTCGTCGAAACACACAAGTATTCTCTGTAATTTTCATCATGAAAAGAGGTCCTTGAATCACGCATATAACCGACGTATAGTTTGTGCAATTAACTCCCTCGGTTATACGGTTTTTTTCTTTTTGTGTTCCAAATGTCTCTTCATATGAGTGGGTGTACCAAAAATGGCTTGGGAAAACTAGTGAATAATTGCAGTAAAAATTCCACCACCACCGCCATCCACATCGTAAATTTTGTGACGTAGAAGAGGAAAAACTCCTTGCGAAGTTGTCTGCTGTAAATCTGGCACTTTTGGATCAATTTTCCCTTCCCGCTGGAACAGAACCCACGCACAAACATACTTGCAGATAGATTAAGAGTTAATGTTGAAGAAGGATGACTTCCCCTGCTACTGGCAATGCATCTTGTAAGGATCGTAAATTTTGTTTGTTTTTTTGTCCCTCGACAAAGTTTTGTTTTTTGGTCTTAGATTGTGAATGTTGATTTTAACGGCAGATGTTCATTATGTATATTAAGATGCTCATATCAACCTTTCAATGTTGACTTAAAGTTCCAATTAAGAAGGTTGAAAAGGTGAATAAAAAAATGCCAAGTCCCCATACCAGTTCACTGTACTTTACTTGGAAGGAACGGGCTTCCTAAGAGATCTTTAAGGATACCAGTATAGGGCACAGTGACATTCTTAGAAACACATTCTTCGAGTCTGAGGACTCAATGGAAATCGGATGATATGTCGACTTCAACACACAGTTCGAAGTAGCTTAGCAGGCCGATTAGCTAATTGGAGAGTTTTGCCCGAGGAGTCCATGTCGGATCGTAGATACATACTCGTACATATTATAACGTCTTCCAAAGTAAATGTGAGGTCATTACTTTGCAAAAGAAGAAAGAATCCGCAGGAAACAGACTGGATTCTTTTTAGGAAACAGTTGGTCAATTGTGTTAAGACTGTTTCCAGGCTTGGTACAAGGTAGAAGGTAGAGGAGGCTTTTCAAGCCCTGAACGACAACGTTATCCGATGATTTGACTAGAACCTCTTGCAGGTCTCCAGTTCCTTGGTGGAACTCAGATTTGCAAAGACATAGAAGGGAAACCAGAAAACTTCTGAACCGGTCATTAAAGACAGATTTAGAGGAGGACTGGAATCTTTTCAGATCAAAACAAATGGTATATAAGAAGTAAATTCGCTCGTCGAAAGTGTTTCCTATGGAGACTTGTGTAAAAAGATCGAGACTCTTGGTGGTAATAGTAGATTGGTTAAAGTTCTTAGAAAGGACAGGCAAATCAAACTGGAATCACTTTGGAAGTCTGATGGTACCTTTACTGAAAACGGACAACGACAAGGTCTGAAATTGGTCCGCTCACGAGCGCTAATTTAGAGTCTAGTAGGAATACCGGCAGAAGCTAGTATGTTGCATCTGGTGTGGTTAGGTTACGGATGTTAATGATGATCAGATATGCTTTTACATCTTTTGATGGTTTCAAAACGCCTGAAACCGATGGAATATACTCGGCCTTGCTGATACAGGAAATAGAACAGCTGCTTCTAACTTGCCTTCAGTATTTTCACTACGGGGCTTGCACTGGGATATGTCCCTACTTCTTGGCATACAGTTAAAGTGGCTTTTATACTAACAATTGTAAGGATGACTACTCGCTCGCTAGAAAACTACTAAAAAGTGTGAAAAGGCTTGTTGAGACTCACGGGCGGAGAGTTGCTCTTCGAATACATCCTCTATCGGAAATGAGACACATCTATCACTAGCGAGGACAATCCTGTGAGACGGCGGTGCAAAATCTTGTCTCCAGAATTGACGGCGCCGTTCACAGGAAAGAATTTTTTATGGGCATTTTCAATGACATACATAGAGGAAACTTTTGATAATCCAACTTATGATTGCATGTATGATTTGGCCAGACACCATAGTGTGGATAGAACATTGGGATTGTCATTAAAGGCAATGCTGATGAATATACATTGGTGGTGGACGTGGAGTGGTAGCAATATATATTGTCTGGGGTAAATAAGGGCTGTCCACAGGGTGGTGTCTTGTCTCACCTATTGTGATGCATGATGCTGGACTCTCTGCTGATAACTCTCAATAAACCTGACATCTACGAGCAAGCATATGCAAATGACGTGCCTGTACTCTCTGTTGGTACATGCCTAAGAACTGTCTGTGCTAATGTGCAGATAGCATTGACATGATCGATGAGTAGTGTACTAGGAATGGGCTTTCCTCTAAAGACAAAAGTTCTCTTTACGAGAAGGAGAATCAAGGTCGGTCTGCCTCAGCCAGCACTAAAAGGCATCACCATCTCGCTCTCAGATGATCTTAAATATCTAGGAGTAATTCTGGATAAAAAGCTTCTCTGGTCGAAACATGTAGAATGAAAAACATTCGTCATAGACCTGAACATTCACAACAACATCGATTAAATCTGTAGGACAGAAGAAAAATGCAACAAACATTGAAACAGCCAAAATGGGTTAAACGAGGGCAAAACCGAGTACATGGACACTCAACACCGACAAAGTGGACAGAACGTAACAGTGCGCAGCTACAACTTTGAGGCAGTTTTATCAGGCTAATAAGGCAATTCAAAAACAAAGTTCTATTTCCTAAGGAGACTCTGTATAAGAGCCAGGTCATTACAGTCCTGCTTTAGATCTCGAACGTCTGAGATTGCAATGTTTTCGAATCAAACCGAGAGGGAATATGCAGTAGACGGCCTCCTTGTTGCAGGTGGCACGTAAAAGCTCAAGGGGACCTCAACCAACTTGGAGTACACAACTGGAGGCAATTTTTGTTAGAAACCGAACTTAGTTTAGAGGCTTGTTGTTTGAGGCCCAGGTTTCCCCCGAAATATAGCGCCATTCCAAAATGATTGCATTCTCTTGCAACCCAGTCTTACTCACTACTGGTATATTAAAATATATTTCAATTGCCTTGCTACTACTCTAATTACCTCTTTTAAAAGAAATATCATCCTTCAAGTCCCCCTTTTTTGTGATTCCATCAAAATTTACAATTTTATCTCGTCTCCCTTAAATTGTTTGTGAATTTATTGCCACCCATCTGATGCTGCAGTATTTTTTTATCACTAGCAACTCTCCTTAATGTAACTCATTTCATACGCGTCCGCAGCCGTTCGTTTTTTTGTTCGTCCTTCTACCGTCATCATGTAATGCCTCGCGCAATATCCTGCCTTTTTTGTCAGTTATTTTATGATTTTTTATTGTATAGTACACCATCCTGGCCTAGCTTCACCATTTTTTGGTGAATTGCTCAGCTCATTCATCATGGTCAAAAGGACGACAACGAGAGGCAAAAAAGTGCGCCTTCTGCAAAATTTTTCCTTTCCATGTGATTGCAAAAAAAAAAAACACACACACACACAGACACAAGTGAACAAAAGGAGATGTTCCGCCAGCAGTTCTTTGAATTCATCTCAATCGCCTTGCTTTTGTGCGAAAATTATTTTGCATAATGGCATCATTTCATGGGTGGATCCTTCATTCTACTCGGACATGGTGCGAATCCTTAGATGATTTTGGTTTAAGCAAAATAAGGATTTTTATATCCACGGATTGACACGAAATTCAATGAACATTGTTGAGTTACAAAAGAATATTTCAGGATGCGAGCAATTTTTGTTCGACTACATATATTATGAGGTGTCAGGATAAGATTCAAGATGGAGTGCCTTCCTTCCGACAGAGTTGACTAGCACTTTAACTTATTGAATTGTAAATTCAAAACGCCTTCTCCGTTTGACAATGAAAAGGAAATCTACGACAAATTTAATAAAATCCAACAGGAAGTAGCTACTTAATGCAAACATCCTTTGGTAACTCAGTTTGGGAAATGGCATTGAGAAACTATTAGTTGGCTCCATGGCCAAATCCAAAAGTTAAGTTTTAGGTTCACCCCTAATGATGATGAGGTCTTCCTTAATGTCCTCTAAGCGAACACGAACAGAGTGCGGTTAAGTCGGTTAGTTGTTTAGTTTCCCTAAACAACTACGACTACAACATTGCATACTATCGAAGGTTTATGCTCCATTTAACCACATTTTGGCGATACTTAGCGAAAATTGGAACAATTTTGCCTCGAAGAAATTTAGTTCAAGGAGTTAATTAAGGTCTGCAGGAAGGATTATACCCAAATTCGTGAAAGCATTATGTGAATACACAGTTTAATTTAACTGTAGCCATTATCTAATCGATTTTGACTAGACTTTCCTTGAATTATTCTATGGGGGACTTTAATTAACAAAAAAAGCAAACCGGGAGTGTTTACTAATGGGCTAAGGAAATTATACTCTCTGGTGATATATTAGAGTATAATAATAACTTACACAGACAGATAAATTAAAAAATAGGTGACTACAAATATTAATTACCTACACATGCGTATATGGAAGTGTGGTGTGGTGGCAGGCAGTCGAAAAACCCACTATCTTTAAGGCCCTAACAAAGGTACAAAGATTAGCGTGCCATACCAACTGCTGGTCCTAAGGCTATTCTCAACCTGCTTCCACTAGACATCTTAGACTACAGAAGTGTCCTTCAGGCAGAGGTCTTAGCAGTAACAAGTTGAAATAAAATCCAAGCTTGCGAAGGGCTACCGGGAAACGAGAAGGCTGACGAACTGGCAAGAGGTGGGTCAACATCGACTACGGAAACAACTCACCTTGTGCCCTCAAGCTTGTAGCAAGAAAAAAACTCTCGAGAAGGGCAGATCAGAGATGGAAATCCATAGAGACCTGTGCGATATAATATGAGAAAACTACAAAGGACTTAATGCTCTTCAGTGACGAGCAGCTTATATAAACAGCATTCATCACATCCGCATCTAGAATCTAGAGCCTGATGCGAGCAAAGGCAGGACAATCACATAGGAAATGTTCCGCAGTGTCGTCGACCTCTCCACAAGCGTCGCAGACAGATGTTTCACTTAAGCTAATATTAAGATGCTTAGCAAAAGCGAAGTACCCCATAAGGACACCAATTTGTCTGTAGTCCTTTCTGCTGAGAGACAGCGAGAATACCGCGGGTTTCTCACAACTGTCTGGGAACATCCGTTTAGTTAGCCTACATCCAGAAGAGACATGCAGCGCACAATTGTGTTCATGAGAAACCCAATCATCACTAGAAGCCCTGCCCGTAGATGCAGGAAGACCTAACGCAGGTTCGGGTTCGGAGAAATTCTCCTCTGAGACTTGTCTAGCAATCTCATCGGATATCTCATTTCCCGCGATACCAATGTGACCTGGCACCCAAATGAGAGTCAATACATTGAATCTTGTGACAGAGTTTAAAGCTCTCTTGCATTCGCCAACTAGTTTGGATGAGGATAAAGGGTTAAGCAAGGCCTTAAGCGCAGTTTGACCGTCACTACAGACAGAGATACTATGAACCTTCCATCTATTCCCATGGAATATGATTTTTTATGATTGAAAATATCTCCGCCTGAAAGCCTGGGGCATGCTTACCCAATCAGTATTACAGTCTTGTGTTATCGTCCTTTATAAATACTAGAGACCCTAATCCTTGATCTGTTTTGGAAAATACGCTCCATTCCTGGCTCAGAAACCGGCGGTAGCCAATCCTGAATACCAAAGAAGTTGAACTCACACTTGCATCGCAGCTGAAACCTTGGAGTCAGACGGTATATCCATAAAACCAGAGTCATAGGATAGGTTTCATGGAAGATCATCGAAATTCCAGTGCGGCTCATACCAAAGACCACCTCGTCTGCGTCTGTCTATGGCTTTTAACGAATACCCCATGATATAAGTATCAAGAAGTGGAAGATTCATCAGTGGAGTACTCAGAAAGCCACTTGAGATACACTGTTATTTGTAGTTTAGTGCAAGAGGCAACCACCTTCCACCAAACAACCAACGCGTAAGCCAGAAATCGTTTCATCATGGCCGTAGAGATCCAGAGGACCTTTTTCGGTGACAAGCCCCATGTCTTTCCAAAAGCATCCTTACAGTGCCTGAGAGTGACTTGTTTGTTGGATTTGACCTGAGAAGCTTCTTATCCCAAATTACTCCAGGATATTTGACTTCAACTGAGATGGTGACGTCTACATATGTATACATTGGAAATCACCACTGTTTCCATGTTATAAATATTTACTCAAAAACTTTACTCAAAAACTGCACAAACATGAAATTACACTGACCTCATTTGAAAAAAATCGTAGGTACAGTGGGGGCTTCTTTTATAAGCCCTACTTAAAAGCAACACAGCAAAGCAGTAATCACAGTTTTCTTCTTTCAAATAATTTGAGCAATCAGCAGGTTACGACTCAAATCAACCCTTTTATGACACGCTACACAGCAGTCGACTTGGCAACAGCTTATTATTTATGAATAGACTTCAATTTCGACTCCACTTTATATACAAATGTGAGAAAGCAAAAAAGGACTTTTCTTTTAGACTTGCTAACTTTTTCGTTTGCCTCGCGGTGTTATTTTCAACGCTATTATTAGATCAAAAGATTACAGGGATTTTTTTGTGCCAAGTTTCGAATTTCTTTCGCGCCCCTTTCCCCTTCCTTTTTGTGTGCTGTTTATGTTATTACTTTCTGTATCTGCAATTACACCAACGCTCATGTGGGGTTTTGGTTTTCTTTTTTTTCTTGAATCTTCAATTAACTCTTTGAATAAGCCAACACACACATACGTATACAGCTTATACATAAATGAATTTAGAAACCCAAGAGGAATCCTTTACAGTTGAGGAGGACGACGACGACAACTACCACAAACCCTTTGTCCTAGTCAATTGATGGCCAACCAACAACGGGTGGAGGATACAGTGTATAACTGAAAAGTTGAAAACCCCTTCTTTCGAAAACTTCTCAAAACTTTATTTCAATTATTCATAAATAATTCATGAGATCATTTCTCTATCTGGCTTGAGAGAGTGTGTCTCCTTTTAGGAGGGAGGGGGCGGGAAGAAAAATAAAAATATTTGCCTACTTTTGGGCATGAATGGAATAGAAAAGCATGAAGGATACTGCACACGAGCCCAGTTTTAGAGGAGGATTGCATTTTCCAAGAGCGAGAGAGCAAAGTCAGCAAATAGAGAACCATAATTGGGTTTTTCAGGACTTGGATACTATGTCGAAAGACACACACACTCATACGCCGTGGGAGCATAAATCAGCTGCCTCTGACCCAACCATAAAGTGGATAAATAAGGTTTTTAGGGGGTTTTTGTGTGTGTGTGTGTGTGTGTGTTTGGAGGAGATGTCATGCTTCATTGGTGTGTGAACGTTGTGATGTCAAGGCTAAGAGTTTTCCCAACTATCTGTAATTTGCTTTCAAGGTTCGGGCAAGAGCAAGGGACATTTTTGGGATGAGTGTGCTATTTTAGCTTTGGAAAGGGCGGAGGACATTTTCTATACGAGCAGCTGAAGCATGAAATCTAGGGTAATTTGCTTCTACGATAGATAAAGCCAGTTCAATGTAAGTGTCATATGAGGGTAGTCTTTACTGTAAGTAGACTTTTTTTTTTTTGATTTTTTTACTTTTATTATTGTTGAGGGGAAAAAAAAAACTTATGACATTTTATAGTTCATGATACCCTCATTGAGATCATCAATGGAAATATTCTGAACAGTAATGAGCTCGTAATAAACAGATTGATGTACTTAATGGATGGAAGTAGGTCAGTAGGAACGTATGCTTGGCAGTTTACTCCCACAAAAAAGGTTGTTGCTATTTTATAGTTGAAATTTCTGTATGTAGGTCAAAAGAAGTTCTTTAAATTTGTGGTGTCTGTCGGTGATCTGGTTTTTAGTATTTTATGGCATAATTGTGCACAAGAAGTTCGAAGAAAGTTTAGGAAGATAGTGTACCGCCCTGTTGAACCGCGTTTAAAATGAAATATGAAACAACATTGCCGCAGCAAGAACATAGTAGGTACTTGCGACAGTTAGCAACTCAGTCCACCTGTTTGCAGCCCTCATATGAGAACCGGCTACAGCCATAAACATGAGGGCGATAAATTCGGTGCATAGAAGAGCATTACTCAGAATGTGCTCCGCATACAGGACAGTATCGTCGGATGCAATATACTTAATAGCAGCGCGAATGCCTATCGACCTAGAGGTCAGGATAGCAGCATCCATGCACAATAGTGTCAACGAAAAAAGAAGCACCATCAGAGCGACTGCAAAAGTTGAATGGCAACGACGATGGAGCACGTCAGAAAACGGTCGGTGGAGCTACAAACTGCTGCCAAACATGGAAGAGGGGACCACGAGAAAACACGGTGAGGCAAACTTCTACCTAACCCAATTCTTAATGGGACATGGAAGCTTTTAGAAATACCTTCACAAATACAATATCGCTGATGACCCTATCTGTCGTTACTGTGAAGGGAAGCAAGGAGCTCATGCTATCAAGAAGAGTAGCTTGGCTTGGGAAACCACCAACAGCATGGATGCTTTATGCAGGTGCTACGGCGGGAAAGGCGAACACCGAGAGCCGATAAAGAAGAAGAAGAGACCCCTGCAACACAACGAAGAAAATATGACGTCAAAATGCCTTGATTGGCGGTACCCTAGGGAGATAGCAGGACAGGGTTCGGGGGCGGGGGTTAAGCAAGTAAACAGGCTAGTGCATGTAGTACTAGCTGCATGTCCATAAAGAGTCCATCTCTTCCAGTGCATCAACAAAAAATAGGATCTCCTTGCCATCTTTCTTGCATCCTCCACAGCCGGCAGTTCATTTGGACACTCCGCAGTAGCCTATCGGCAGGTAAATTTGTATACCCCTCAGTTGGTACATGTCAACGAAGTCGTTAGCCTTCAAATAAATATAAAATAGTAGGCCAGTGGTTAGTGCGTTGGACTACTGCGCAAGGGGTTCCAAGTTCGAATCCAGGAAACTACCATCAAAAGTTTTTGTCACAGCTCCTCCTCTACTTATTGTACAAGATAACTTATAACCGGGTCGTCACTACGAACACTGCCTACTGCGATGCCAATAAGCAACATATTGTCGAATTTCTACCCAGCAGCTCTCCTGTGGAGAACGTGGGTTCTTGTTATTGTTTTACGAGTAAATTTTGTCTTACTGCCTGAGGAGGTGTCAAAAAAACGTGGCTATCGGTAGTCGTTTTATCTGCAAGTATCAAAGATGTACAAGATATTAAGTGGTATTATAAAGGACCTCCGTGGTCTAAGCGTATCTGTAAATTGTAGGACGACTGACCCAAATATTCAAGTCTCAGACGACAATAAGTTTAGAAGAGAGAAGCAACGTTTGCATCCTTTGAACAAACCGAGGCGTGGTAGCATCAGCTTGAGCACTGTCTGAAATATGAGTTCGTTTTTGACCATGACATTAGTGTTCATGACATAAGTGTTCAGGTTCGAAGGCTTTTGCTCACAATTTTCTGATAGGTATATGTATTTTATTGCTCATTATTTCTATTTTTAAGTTGAGCTCATTTGATGAAGACGTCTAAGCGATATAGTTGCGGTTTATAGAGGTCAACCTCTTGTTCGTTGAATCTTTATCCAAACTTCAAGCTGCGGTCTTGAGTTCCCAAGGCCAAATGTTCAGCGAACCACCGGTTTTTGAATGTCACCATTGACTCTTTGTAACCCTATTACAGATCGTTCATAGTTTTGACATAGTCCAAGCGAATTTCCTTCCATTGTCTGCATGTACACCTTAGTAATCAATTTCGGTCTTATTGTCTCTAAGCCAAATATGATTAATAACAGTTCATCCATATATATTTAATCCCAATGATGAGCCACAAAAGCAATTTGCCATTTTCCCCTCACATATCCATATAACTACATATTGCCGTAGGGTCATCATCCCTCCCAGACGTACACGCTATACACGCTCAACATTCGGCATACTCATTCTATTGATTTCACACAAATGAGATTTCGCACGAGTTTGCCATTCCACTTGGATTCACAGTACAATAACCGAACTGCCATCGATGTGTCATATCATCTTGCCAATTGAATAGCAGGTCTCTTCAGTAACAAATACCCAATGACACGTGGCAATCAAGTGGACTTTCTCAAGTGAAATTGGAAAGCATGCGAGACAGTATGTTTGGGTATACCTACTCCAAGCATACGTGTTCAAATCGTTCTGGAATCATATTCCAATGTCAAGTTCATAGTAAGCCAGTTGTTGTATGCGGCTTTGTGTCACATTGATGGGGCGACGAGTGGAAGGATTCGAAAGTTCCAAATATGTTTGACATATTTTCGCGTTCAAATTTTGACTTTATGGGAATTTTCGTAGTCCTTTTGTAGAAGGATAAATTGAGTTTATGGCAAAGTGGATCCTTTTGTTGGTATGATTGGAGTTTAAGGATAGTTGCGATGAGATGTTTTTTGTTCTAAATTCAAGGTAAACAAAACAATTTAAAGTGATTTTTGACTGATCCCAGGAGCCAATACTTCTTAACTCTTAGTGGCTTATTTTGAGTTAGAAGTTTGCAAATGAAATATGGATTGTCGACAGTGAAAGTGAAGCAAAAATTCAAATTTGTAAAGTGACAAGACAAAGGCGTGTTCTGTCTGGTAGAGCTCGAGAAGATGAATGCTTTCGTAAGCGACTTTGAAGTCTATCTATAGTAGGTGGTGGCTTGATATTTGACTAGAAGTCTTTTTCAGGATTTACCTCAGTGGTCTATTGTCGATTTGTCAGGTAGGCACCACACTTAGGTAGGCTGGTTAGCAAATCAAGCTATTCGTGCTGTGACACCTCCTTCTAAGTTCCTGCATTTTTTGAGGCTTCTATTGCTGCTTTTCGTAGTCTTTCTATTCACTAGCAATGGACTGGGCAGAGTAGCTCGCCATGGCACAAAGCGTGGGTAGTAAAATACTGCATTCTCCGTATATTCATCTTCACTTGGACATTCGGGACAAGATGGTGCGCTGTCATATCCAAATCGGTAAGGATACTGCCGGTAACCCCCGCAACTAGACAGGAACTGCGTAAGGTTGTAGTTGCAGTCCCCATGGCTGCGGCTTATCCAGTCTTGAATTGTTGGAATAAGTTTATGTGTCCATCTGCCTTTCGTTGTATTATTCCAACGAGCTTGCCACATAGCAGCTGAAGCTGCCTTTTCCTCCATTGGGTTCTTATTGAATCAAGGATCTTCTGTTGTATGTACTCGTATATCGTAAGCATTTCTTCTGCAAGAATGTCAATGTGAACCATTCCCCATCTGATTATTTGGTTACCAACCTGGAAGTTGGCAAATTCTACAGTTTTCCGGCTGGTTATAAGAACAGCTTCGTCGTCAACGAATCCAATTACCATTATTCCTCCAGGCAACGCTTATAATATGACTCTGCCATACCTACATGATGTTCAACAACAGGCCTAGGACGGATCCCTGTGGAACTCCCGCAGTAACGTTGTAGTACTTTGCCCCTTCATCTGTGTCATATCTGCGATTCCTGTTATTGAAGTAGCTCGACAGTATATGAAGCAAGTAGTATGGTGCATCCAAGTGATCTTCTGATGAATGATCAATTTGCCGAGCTAAACGCGTATTTGACATCCAGCATTACTACCGCAAAGTATTCCTTTATGCCATGATAGCGTTCTTTGCGATGTCAACTACTGCTCTTATGGCATTAACAGAAGATCGCATTTTTCTGAAGCCAAATTGGTGTTCTGAAAGGGCTCCTTTCTCGTCCTTCTTTCTCCTTTCTGGCACCGCGAGTAATCTATGGTAGATTATCTTTTCGAGGATCTTTCCCATGGTGTTCAGTAAACATAGGGACCATGGTTCTCCTGGGGGTTTCTTTCCTTTTGGACCAGGACCAAATGTTCTTGTATCCACTGGCCTGGGAATGTTCCTTCATCAAAGCACTTCTGCATCGTCGTTATGAAGTGGTCTGGTGTCCGTCTTATAGCCGCCTTAACTGCCTTATTCGGTATGCCGTCGGGTACAGGCGCTTTGGTGTTGCCTATCGTATTCCATGCTTTAAGCTGCCCCTCCATGATTACTATTGGGATGTCCACTGTACTAACCTCTCTTACAATATTGCACATAGTACCTGGCATTTGGGGAAAAGGGTGCTCTACTATGGATCTTAGCATTATTGGACATGTTTTTGTGCCATTCTATGTACCGGCTCCATTGCGGGTTGATGTCGGCTTCTCAACATAGGCGTTTAAAACATCTAATTTTGCTCTCCTTGATAACTCTATTTAAGTTACGTGTTGCCAGTTTCAAATTCTCCAGGCCTAGTTGGAAGTCTGGTCTCCTTTTTGATCGCTGAACTTTTCGCTGGGTCGGTAAACATCTTCGACGAAGTGTCTTTATATCCTCGCCTCGTTACACCAGTAGCACGATGGTGTCCTTCTACCATTGACTCTTCTTGGCATTGACGCATCACACACGTTAGTGATGGAGGAGCCACTCTGGTACATTCCGATTAATGTGTTGCTGAAGGGTTTTAGACGCTCATACAACAGGTACGTTGGATATGATCTTTCGTGTGACATTTAGCAGCAGGTTTTAAATGGGGCCTATAGAGCTTATACTCCAATTGTTGGGCATGCCACCCATACCTACATGACAATTGTTGTTTGCATTCTACCAAGACTCTTCTATTATCTTGTGCTACTCTTGTCTGCATATTCCCTTCCGTTGAACGTACTCATCATCATATCAAGAGCTCCTTTTTCTTGTTGGTTGATAGCCAACGGTAACCCCGGCTACCTCGTTGTTTATGTTGTGGAATGATCCACTGTTTGTTGACATTTGGGGTGGGCTTTGTCTCCTCCTGACATGCTAAGGCCGCTAATGTGCTTATCTTGTGGGCAGCTCGCTAGTTGTTATCGTTTGACAGTCGAGCTTGGAATTAACCTGCAACCTAAAGTGTTTATTTCCTTTTGGTGTTTACGTAATTAGATGGATGCAGTGAATCTAGTGATCTGGAGCAGAATTCTAAGTACCGACACTCTTTTAGAGGCAATCCTCCCAAGATGGTCAATGCACGTCGCAAGTTCATCAAATAAACAATCAAGCGCATCTCTATAAATCAGCGACAGTGTATCTGAATGCCCAAAGCAACCACTATCGCCATGGAAATGTATTGTAATGAGTTAATGATCAACTAATATCCTGAGAGGCTTAGTTATTTAAGCCTTTTGCTACAATTAGCAATATGACAAAAGCATGCAAGCAATTCCGCTTGATATTTGATTAGGCTTCATTCGAATTGAAAATTAATTTTGAAAATGTTTCCCATAATTAGCATAAAATCAATGTTCATTGTATGGAGAGCCTATAAACAATGGACAACATTACTTCCAATTTGGCTAATGAATCGCTTAAATTTCCAATTCAACTGAGAGTTATTTAATGGAAAGTCCAATTAGCAAGGCACTGTTTAGCGAACAATGGTCAAACCTGCCCCGATTCATATCTACTAATGCATGTAACGAGAATAATGACGAGAGTAGGTATCTGCCACAAAAAAAAAACAATAGCAAATACAGCTATCAACGCAACGTTCGAATTAATTTCAATTGAAAACCTTCAATACTTTTGTAATAGACTTTTTCCCCCTATCGGGCTTCATTCTTTTATGCAAATTCCTTGCCAGAGGCTTTTAAATCTCCTTAAAAGCTGTAATCATATGTGTGCACAGGATAGAGACAGAAGGGCCGATCCAATTGAATCTTTATCGTGCATCCAGATCCAGGAAAGCATGTAGGCATGCACAGGAGAATAACATAATGCAATCCGTATCACTGGTTATTGTTTCCCAATCAGGATTGCTGCATGCATAAGTTATTTCCTGTGCGGTTACTACACATTGGAATCTCAAGTGCAAGTTTGTTTGTAAAAAGATAACGTCGGGAGGAAAGGATAAAGTTCTCCGTATCTGCATGTTAGCCCGGAGTGAATGTAATGTTTTACAATCTGCATGTAGGTAGATGGTCATTCGTGTAAGTCTACTGCTTGAGGATCAGGAAAAGTTATATCCTAGATCAATTTCAATAGCTGACTGGGAAACAATGTAACGTCGAGATAATCCGGTGCAACATGATGTGAATGGGTGGTTTTTGGCCTGATTTTCAAAGAGGACTAAAAGGCAGAAGATAACAAGTGTCTTTCCTCTTGAGGGAAAGAAAAGGTGTTCGATCGACCAGCCATTCAATAGAGAGTTGGGTTCGGAACTTACACCTCTTTCATGAGTCCAAGTAAAGGCGTTTACTAAAGAAATGAAATGACTGCATCGGCTTCCTTCTTAAAGAAAATCAACTTAAAATTTATTACATTAAGGTGGGCTTCCTTATAAAGGGGTGATCGGCTATTTGAGATAAGTTTTCGAGGACCAAGCACCAGCACATTTGTAGAGTTTGGTTGAATGCAAATAAGCCTGATGAAGGGAACTTTAGTGTCGTTTGCCTGGTCTTAAGAGACGCTCTAAATTAGGTCAACTTTAAAAGTCTTCCCAGCATCCCATATAGGATTCTGTCTACCGTGTTATGTAAACGTATAAAACCAACTCTACGTTGATTTAAAAGCTACCCTTTATCATGCAGAGCTCATCTGCTGGTCCAGCAAAACGATAGGAAATGCCACTGTTCCAAAACAATCCTTAGGAACACCTCTGATCAATGTTAAGGAAAATCTTGGACAAGATGATTTGCTATCAAGCGATCTCTTCAACTGAATAAAATTTTCAAACATATGTACGAAACTCACACAACAACACAAGGGGATACAATCTTTTACATGCTTACTGCTCGTTTAAGCCAATGGCCTCGCAGGAGACAGAACAACTAAGCGCTTTCAACGAAGGTAAATATATGTTTTAAACAAGACAGGATCCAACATCGTCCACTTGGACAGAGCTCCACAATAGATAGATGAGTATAATTCTGAGTGAAAACCTTGTACGTAGGCTAGGTTATGAACACCTCTACCAGCGAACCGGTTAGAAACCTATAGACACAATCAGCCAACGACGAAAGTAGCAATGGATTGGTCATACGTTCCGTCAGTTGTAAAGGAACCCATTAACCCAGGATGGCAGAATACCCGGCCGTCCGAGGAGAATATGGCACAGACCGGTAGAGATGGAGGAACAGCAATTGAGAAAATTTGTAAGGAGAACTGAGGCACATTGCTAGAAACCGTGCAGGATGGCGCGTAGGCGTAATAGAGGTCCCACAAGGGAATACCAGATGTACATAATTAAGTAAGTACTTAGTCTCGTTGGTGAATTCTACGAAAGAGATCATCAAACGAAGAATTACTCTTATCAATCGCTTTTTCTATGGTTAAGAAGGCAATTGACTACCAAAGCCCTATCTCGTGTTAACAACGTAGCCCATAATTGCAGGAAGAGCTTTATTAGAACTGGATGAGGATGCCCTTAAATACTTTGAGCGAAAAAGACTTCGAGAGATATCTTTTACCGTCTGCATAAACAGAGAGAGAATGGATGACCTTCTCGTCGGACAATACCGAACTAGTATATGGCCTGTGTGACGACCTAATAAAGCGACCTAGTAAAGAACAAAAATATTTAGAGCCTTTCAAAAAGCCTATTTCTTCTATCTTGAAAATGAATACAGTTTAAGCAGCAATGAGCACTTGAGATGGGCTTTACTATATATCTATGAGCCGCGATACAAAGCTCCTGTATTGGACCATGTATGCTTCGAGAAGGATCATATTGAAAAAACAAAGCATTTAATAGACAGCGTTTGGGCAACGAGGAGATCCTACATGCATTGGATCATGGAAATGTATAACAAGAGTAAGATACCCTGCAGGACTCACCGAAGAGTTTCCAATCAAAGTCGGTGTAAACTAAAGATGCGTCCTCAGACCTTTGCTATTTATTGCACTCCTTACCGACCCTCAAAGTGCATCAGTTATGCTCTACCGACTATAGAGCCAGAATGGAAATCAAGCATGCCCGCAAAATGCAATTGGTGTCCGTTGGCTATAAAAAATTACAGAAATTCCAAAAAAGCCTGTTGGTTAAAAAAAGTTTATGTATAGCGTAGATAAAGTGGCTTTTCTTTGTGACCAAAAAATGCTCCTAAGTTGGCGCCTAACAAGTCCCAAAACTTTGAGCCAAGATTAATGGCAGCTGATATGAAGCTACTTCGCATGACAGCACAAGAACTAAAGCTTGCTAGAATCGAGAAATGCTCCAAGTAACACATCACAAGCAAAAGAGAGCATTTGATTAGGCTCAGGGATGTCACGGAAGTCTGTGGGTACGTCCTAAGTTCAAGGCGGATAACCTATTAAGTGGTCTTCTTTTCCTCTTTCTTTTCCAATAAACCAACTGCTAAATCAGTATAGAGTTATACGAACGGGCACATACTACCGATACTTCAGTCGGCCGATAGTGCCTTTTGCTCCGAGATTTGACGCTGAATGGTCGTATCCCTATCCTAAGGGTATATCAAGTTTGACACATAGTTTGCAACATAGAGAAATATTAAGGATATACCCCATAAAGTATATATATGAATGATCAGCATCAGTAGCCGAGTCGATTGAGCTATGTCCGTCCGTCCGTCTGTCACCAGTTTTTGGGCCTTAAATTTTGAGTTAGTTCGCTGAAACTTTGTATACGAAATCCTTGGAAAAAGAATCACGCCCACTTTTCGAAAAATGCTCTTTTTTCAAGAATTTTACATGAAACTCGATACAACTTACTTAAGCGAATATGTAGATATTCGTTTATTCAACATATCTTCCATACATAATGTATGGCCACGCCCACATTTTAGGGGCGTTTTTATCCAAACACTGATTTTCGGCAGTTTCATCAAAATAATAGCACCTTTTAGGAACAAGATACAGTACATGATCCAAAATTTTTGAAATCTACCCACGACCACGCCCACTTATTGGGAAAATTCGTGTTTTGGAGTCATCCTATAAGATATTTGAAAAAAGTAGCTTAAACAAGAAGGTATATTGCTGAAAGAAGAAGCTAAGTGTATAAGAAAGGGATAGGGTAGCAAACGATCCGCTCCAGATGGATTGTTGTAGTTCTGCTCCATCGCGGATCGTTAAAACAAATATCGTTAATTTTATAGACGAATTGTCAAAAAAGACCCGCGTTATAAAAAAAAAAAAATCTTTAAAAGAGTACTCGGATGTAAATGGGATAAACGGGCCGATAGAAAGCCTTCAGTGTGCGACTACTCTTGGTAGAACAATTTCAGTTGCATCCCTCCCATATTACTATATTCATAAGTACCTTTTTCATATGTTCCTTTTCATCAAGAAAAATTTTGAAAAATCTTCAAATATGTATAATGGTCTGACTATAGTTTGTCGTTCTGAAAGTAATTACAATTTCCAAGCCTTTTTATACGTTTATCATCCTACCCGACCTAGAAGTAGTCGGTATAGGAACACACTTAGGTACCTCCTTTAGCTTCAAGGCCAAATGGGGGTCTTTAAAATAATTAAATTTCTTCCCGCCCGCATTCTGATTACAAGAACCTCCTTCACAACAAAACTCACTTTCATTACAAAATTGAAAACAGTGAAAAGTCATGAAATTCTAAAACCCGAAGATCTTAACAAGATTTCGTCGCCTTGTGCAAGGCCACACAGCCCTCTAGCGCTCGCAAAAGGTACCGTACCAAAATGCACAACTAATGCGAATTACAAAAACAAATGCACACCAAATTGAAAGCATTATTCTGTAATTTTCACGAAATTACAAGACCCAAGATGTTTTCATTTGTTCAAAAATTTTCGTTTTTTCCCCCTAGGACGAGATTCTACGAGTATGTATGTATCTATAGTATACAACGCCTCGTTTTCAACTATTTGCATTTTAATATTTTATCGTTTGCCTTAAGAAGACGATGAAAGACACAAGTTGCAAGCAGCACTCGTGCAAAGAAAATTACAACGAAGGACGCGGACAAGGACGACGACGACGATGACAATAATGATGACGTTGTCGTCGCTGTTCTCCAACTCGTCTTCGACTCGACAATGAGAACCATGAAGAAGACGCTGTTCGAAATTTGTTAGCAAATTTTGTGAGGATTTACTCATTAGCGATGTCTGTCGTTGTAATTTCACGCTTTCAATTAAAAATGAAATAAATTATAAATTTTTACTGAAAGACTCGAAATAGAAGTGGAAATGTCTGCACAGGACGGGACGTTACTACTACTACTTGTGTTGCTGGGAAATATTTGTTCTATGCGCGAGCGAGTACTCGTACTCGTATATCCTTGCACCAGGATGAAATTTAAAATCGGTCTGTTGTGCCGACGAGTCCTTCTCCGGCGAGAGTTACAGCTGATTAAATTATATTCCAATTGAAATAGTTTTGTTTGCCTCACGCGGATTAAGAGGATTCTTTTGTGAGATTTTCAAAATGAATAAATTAAACAATGTTGAGTGGCGAAATTTGCACATATTAAGGAATAGATGAGGAATATCTAGGCGGTTGAGGCTTATATTTTAGTGGTATATACATTTTTCATTTAGTGGCTTAAGAGTTTCTTATAGTGTTCCAAGGATTACTCACAAGGTCTGAATAACATCAGCCTACAACTGCTTCTGTAGACAGGTCTACTCCTTGATCGTTAGTGATGCAATTCCACATTTGAAGGAGATCAAAATCAGTGTTGGCCATGCTCAAGAAACCCAAAATTCATTGCAGAAAATCATGGCAAATCTATAAATCAAAAACATTGCACTCACGTGTACCTACATATGTACATAGAGTTGCGAGCAAAAAGTATCAGTGCCCTTTAAAAGCAGCGTTAACTGCAACAACATTTTGGTGATCACCTAGCTCCGTGTTTTGAAGGATGATTTGGATTTGTTTAGGTATAAAGTGCGACATCGACTTTAAGAGTATTGCCGACAGAACATTGACGTCGCAACAAATAGTACTTCGAATGGTTGACACTGAAAATTAATTTTGGAAGGAAATATCGATGACCGAAGAGGCGCATTTAAAACTCTCACGCATTACCAAAAGGGAATATTTGGGCCGGTTTTCACGCCAAAATCATAACAAGTCAAGTCTCCCAAAAAATTTGTGGCTGCAGACCAATCAACGCGCACAGACTAACAGAATGCCCACACAAAGGGTTGTGTCTAAAGAAAGGCGTATTTCCCCAGCAGTGGAAGAAACAAAGACATGTTCTTTTACCGAAAGGTGATAAGCCACCGCAGAATCCCTCATCGCCTTCCTGCATGCTGAATACAATGGGTAAAATGCTGGAACGCAGAATAAGTCGACAGACTACAGAGTGCAATCGACGAAGCAGGAAGCTTCGCAGACCGCCAGTATGGTTTCCATATGGCACGTTCCCCGATGAAAGTAAACAGTACTATGCGCTATCAAATAGGAGCAACATTCTCCGAGCCAAAAGAGTACCTGACTACCTACAGAAGGCAATGACGAACTATTATATACTATACTGCAGTACACCACCAAAGACTGGATAAGGTAGTATAAAGCAGGCGATGTCCCCCAGGGCTCCATACTAGTTCCACTACTGTTGGAACTTATGTATGAGGACGTCCTCAAACTTCGAATCCCGAGGTCCTTGAGAATAATTAGCTTTGCTAACTTCTAAACTTCTTGAAGAGTTAGAATATGACTGCAATGAAACCATCGGGATGTTACAGGACTGACTACAGACTATGGACTTACGACTAGCAGAGGGAAATACAGAGGTAGTGATAATGAGTAGCAGATGGGTTATAAAGACTGTAAGAGTGACCGTGGGCGATCAAGTTATAGTGTTTTAAGCAGAACTGTTTGGTTAACTTTTAAACAACGTCTACAACATGCAGTGAGATCAACGGCTGCCCTGGCAAGTATCATGCCAAATATTGGAGGATCTAAAGAAAAGAAAAGACTACTCTTGGCTTTAATAGCGATGTCGATGCTGCTCTATGGCTCCCAAATATGGGCCGAGGTAATGAGCACCATATCATACAAAATTAAGAGATTAAGATTAAGAATCAATGCATTGAGAGTATGCAGCGCCTTCCGAACAACTTCATACGACCTCCTCAATAGACCTTCTTGTATAAGAAGGCTCATAGAAATATTATGCCCACAGCAAGGTGTCAAAGTGATGATGATTGATTAAACCATCTCGCGTCTAAGCCCCAGCCAACAATTCCTCACCAACAACATTGCAAAATGAATAAAAGTGAAAAAGGACAAATTACAACACATTTGGTCGACTTGAGGATACGAAACGGATACAACGCGACTTTGCAGACCGAACCACTCAACACAAAAGTTTCCACAAGAAACTTTTCCCATTTTAAAAGAAGTTGCTTGTTTCCTTTACACTTGATTTTGTGTCTGTGTGTTTGCTTATGTCACTCTTTCATCTGGCGATAGCGATGGCGAATGCAAATTCTTTGCGCACAGAGATAAAAATAAAAACCGATTGGCGGAAGTTTTATTGTGTACTGCCATGGTGATTGCAGGAAATCATTCCCCTACAGCCGCAATCCTTCTTAATAGTTTAGCAATAAATTTCATTTTCAATTTTATCCCATCATCTTGACCGCACTACTCGCCCCAGTCCCCTGCAAAGGATCAATTTCCATTTTTCTCTGCTCTGCTTCTACTGCTGCTGCTATTATTGTTGTTGTTTGCATGCATACAGAGTGCTGGGGGTATAATGTGCTAAAAGTCAATTTTAACTTTTAATGAGATTTATTGCATTTCTTTGCCGTTGCCTCTCAAGTAGAGGAATATTAACTTTTTCAAAAGACTATCGATAGCTATACCGTGGAACGATTGGGATGGGGTGGGGATGCATATCCTACTTTGTTTATAATATTTTGCAAGAAAAAAGTTGACAGTTACTAGGGCAGTCTATGTGTAATCTTTGAACATCTTGGATATAATAAATACAATATCTGTTATCTGAAAACCACAGAAAACACACAGTACGTGGCTTCGATAACAATTCCCGGTGATTATCCACAAATCTAATTTGTATCCTATGTCATCAGTCATCCACATGACCATTCACATAACCGCAGCCTCATTACTCATCACCTGGTTCACTCACTCACTCACGCCCGAAAATAATGAAATTATTTACGAGTCCTTGCCATCTCTTTCCCTCTGTGGACTAACCAACCGAACCAGGTAAACCAACAACATACGAGTATATACCTCAGTGTGTCACATCATCCTGAAGTGTAATAACTCATCCGTAACATTCATAAAGTTGATGACACACGTACCATGGCGTATGAATTGACTTCTTGAATTCAATTGTTACTCTTCAGTTACAATATGGGTGTAGATACAAATAATCTCCTAGTGTCAATACAAATTGAAATTGTATCTAGTTTAAGGTTCAAATAATATTCATATTCACCTAATTTAGTTATGTTAGATATTCATTATACTATAAGTTGACATTTAGGGGAGTTCTTTTGTTGTTTTGTTATGTTTGACACAATAGTGCAGTTTACAGTTATTATTCTTAAGTTGTTCTACATGCATATGTACCTAGATACATAATTTGCAGAATAAACGCCCAACTATAGAGGCATTCCCGAGCAAGATGGGTAGATTCGATGATGTCGAAAAGTTCAACTCTGAAGACGAGCTCCTTGTTCCCATTGTGAACGAGCGGGAGCCGCCTTGTGGGCGCCTGAGCTTGGTCCAGTGGATAGCCGTAGAAAATAAGTTTCAAGTCAGCTCTGTGAAAGGTTTCAACTACCAAGGAGGAGAGTGAGCTTCAATTCGACGGCGCGGATGCAAGGTTTTTTTTAGTGGATACTTGACTTCTGTCGACTTCCTCAGACTGTTTGGTAGTTCGGTAGGCGAAGTATAGAGTGGGATCTGCGTACCGCTTCTGTACATGTATATGGAGAAACTGCTGGACTTCTTTCATACTCAGAATAGGTAGATAATTGTTAATACCTGGAGGGCCTTGAAGGCAGCAATTGAACAGCAACTGGCCCTGAGAGGTGAACACTCTGTGGAAGTTAATAAAGAAGAGACATAAAAAGCTTTGCTCACTCAATATAAAGCCCCAACAACCTTGCCTGTGTTGGGAGTGAAAAGGAAACAGGTTAGAACTGGTAAGAATAGGTGATGGCACTACCTAGGACGAATGTATGTAGAGTAAGAGAACGCTGTTCTCAATTTTACAAAAAAATCAGGCGGCTTCTAACCGAATGTATTCTAGAGGTTTTAGGAACACTTCCCAGGCTGCAAAGCACCAGATCGTTCTACTGCAAATGGGAACATCTGGTCAAGTGGTAAACAATCTGCTTTACAGAATAATGGACCCTTACCAAATGACAGCAAACATGAAGAGGGAAGAAGAAGTCGTTGGGCTGAAAATTAACTCGGCAGAAACAAAAATGATCAGACTAGGACCAAGCTAATCGACTCATATATGCATCGCTGGACAAATGGTTGAGAGAATTGAGAGTCTCCAATACCTTGGGAGTATTGTCTCAACCGATCAATATAGCCAGCCGAATAGGTAAAGCAAAATCTGCGTTTGGTATGCCGTTGGCGAAGTAATGCAATTAGCTTAACCACCAAGCTACGACTGTTGCGTTCCAACGTTGAGTCCGTGCTGCTATATGGATGTGGTACCCGGAGAGTGACTGTAAACGTTTGTCAATAGGTGCCTGCTATACATCTTAAGGATATTCAGGTCAAAACCGTATCTCTAACGAACCGCTTTATCAGGGAAGGGGCTATGGACCTATAGACACCACCATACAACGACGAAAGTGGCAGTGGATTGGTCATACTCTACGAAAGGGTGAAAGGTCCACAGCTAACCTAGCGATGCAATGGAACCCGCTTACTCATGATGGGAGGATACGCGGCGGTCCTAGGAGTATGTGGCGCATAATAGTTGAAAAGGAAGCATGGCCACTGGAAAAGAGTTGGGGAGAGCTGAGACACATTAAAAGAAATCGCACACGATGGCGCGTAACCGTTGTAGAGGCCCTAGGATCCACAAAGGAATACAGGACATATGTAAGTAAGTAATTAGTGTACAATATTGATCATTGGCCAAGGACAGAGACGCGCGCGTATTTAAATTTAACTAGGCATCTGCCCAAATTACTCCATATGCACTTCTTGCTGAGAACCATTTTAATTAATATTAAATCTCCCACTACTTATAATTTATTAGACTGCGAAACTCTAAAGGTGACTCCACCTGTGCAATTGGTAACTCTTGACTTTTGGTATTGTGTGTTCGCCACAAAATTAAATTAAAAGTTTATGTTTCTCCAATAAAATTCACATTCAAAATACGAAACGAATTTCGATTCCATTGGAAGAAAAAATTTGATTACGACACAGCTGACACATTAATTTTTCAGTGGTTTATAAAATAATTAATTACAAACCACTTTTTTCATTACAAAACTTGTCATTTGCTATACCAAAAAAAAAAAAAATAATAAAAATTATTCAATAAAACAAATTAACATGAGCATACAAAGTTTTTAATGCGAAATTCAATTTGTACAACAGAAAGGCGACAAGTAACATAAACAACATATTTTTCCAATATTTTTTCGCTTTTTATTTTTTATTAGTTTTTAACCGCAGGACGAAAATGGTGTATTTGCAAAGCTCTTTTACTGCATATGTTACATATACATAATGAGAATTGTTTTAAAATCAACCCGTCCGAAGGCTAGTCACATTAATAGACAGTCATCAAGTGGATAAATCATTAAGCGACTGATTTAATTAATTAATTTATTTATTTTTATTTTTTTTCGGAGTAATTTTTTGATTTATTTTCTCGCGACAGTTAAAATTGAATTTTTATTTTTTTATTTTTAAGCAAGGGTACTTTACAGAAATTAATTTATGCTGGCGTACTTTATGTACTCATGGGATTCATGACTTATTTATTGGCAGAATTGTATGTCTTCTTTTTTTGGGTTTTACATGATGAATATTTGGACTCGTATTGCAATATTTTACTGCTGGAGGAGATAATATAAACTAAATAAATTAGATTAGGTTTGTTAACAAAGCTAATGCCGGATTATTGTGCTAATTTCTGTGGAACAGCGAATTCGGATTCAAATTAGGTATACTTTGCTGAATAATTCATTGTTTCGGACTTAATTAGTAAACACAAATTTGCCACAAATAAATCACTTTCGATTAAAATCTACCTAATGGTGCGATAAGTTTTTATCGTGTCCACACTTTTCCCATGTGTTTTTGGCAAATGTTTATTCATTTGCTGATAGCTGTTTGTTATCATTGTTTTTGAAATCATTCTAATGAACAGAATAAATGTAATTGATATGGATAGTAATGTAAATAAACGAGGATACAAATTTATTTTATTGTTGTTATTGGAATGATCTAATTTTGAACATAGTGTGATTTGTTAGAACTTGTTATTTCTGGGAATTTACGGTAGACTGTTGGGCGGATTACTACAAATTTAACTGACCATCGTGTGCGATTTCTGTTAATGTGCCTCAACTCTCCCCAACTCTTTCCCAGCTGCCGGGCTTCCTTTTCCACTATTCTGCGCCACATACTCCTAGGACCGCCGCGTATCCGGCCATCCTAGGTAAGCGGGTTTCATTGTATCGCTTGGTTAGCTATGGACCTGTAACCCCTTCGGAGAGTGTGACCAATCCATGGTTCTGCCTATAGGTTGGGACAGAACAGTTGTTACTCGTGTTTAAGCTAATTGCATTACTTCGCCAAACTGTGGATAGTATCCCAAACGCAGATTTTGCTTTACCTATTCAGCTGGCTATATTAAGTCCGGTTCCGCCATCGGTTAAGACAATACTCACAAGGTATTGGAAACTCTCTACTCTCTCAACCGTTTGTCCAACAATGCACATATGAGTTCATGAGTTCGGTGCTAGGCTCATAATTTTTGTTTTTGCCGAGTTGATTTTCAACCCAACGACGCCTGCTTCCCTCTCCACATTTGCTGTCATTTGGTGAAGGTCCATTATTCTGTGAGACAGAAGCCATACATTATCTGCGTCGTCAAGATGTTTAAGTTCAGATATTAGAGTCCATCGAATTCCTCCATTTCCTGTTGATAAGGTCGCATTCAGCACATCGGTAATCAGAAATTGAAAAAGTATTGGTGAAAGTATGCAGCCTTGGCGAGCCCCACTTTGGACTTGGAATCCCTTAGACAGCCTTCTTCTGTGCAAGACGTGACATGTGAACTCATCATACGTATCCTGCTATTAATTTATCCAAAATGCCTCTCCTGCGCAAGCACGCCGAATAAATTCCCGATTGACACTATCAAACTCCTTTTCAAAATCGATGAACAGCAGTTGAAGTGGTAATCGATACTCAACACACTTCTCCATGTGGTCGACACAGGAGGATCCAGAGCGGAAACCTGCTTGTTCCGCATCCAGTGTATCTTCTAGGTATTGTTTGATTTGCTCAAGGATTATTTTAGCTACAGCAGGGAGCACGCAGATATCTTTCCAGTTTTCGCACTGCATTAGGTTGCCTTTTTTTGGGTGCTTGACGATCATTCCCTTCTTCTACTCATCCGGAAAAATCTCGGCTTCCCATGTTCTCCCGACAAGTGGGAACAGTAGCTCTGCCAGTGCTGTTGGCGCAGCTTGATAAAGCTCCGCGGTTATGCCGTCAAGTCCTACCCCCTTATTGGTTTTCAGTGCTTTGATCGCGGTTATAATCCCATGCTTACAGGGGGCTGTGGTGCGAATTCGGTAATTTCTGTCTACGGACACTTCAGTTTGACTTGGGTGCATATTGCTTGCGAATACTCGGTTCAGAACCCAAGAAAAATGCTCTTTCCATCTTCTTGAGTTGATCCTCAAGCCTTGTACAGGGTGTTGAGTAGAGCTTTATTTGTTCTACAAACAGTTCTGCTGTCGCGTCTCGCTGCTGCTTCTTTAGCTTACGTGGCCAGCACTTTGATGTAATTGAGCTTGTCACGTCGAACACTACGCTGCACCTCTCTCATTTACATGCGATATAGGGACTCTAGCTCGATCCTCCCTGCTGCTGGAGCTACTTCAATTCGAGCTCTTAGCTGTTTGTGTTCGTTGATCCTTCTCTAAGTATCCTCAGAAAGCCACGCCCTATGGCTTCCAATAGGTCGACGGACAATCCCTTCAGCACCGGATGTGAAAACAGATATCACAGCATACCAATGATCCTGTACGGTAGCGGGCAGTGAGTCGCTGTTTGTTTTCACTCCACGTGAGAGATGGTCCCTTAGTTCCTGACGCACTATGGGAACTCTCTTTCGGTCTACGTTAAACCTAGGTATTCTTGTGTTGTTAGATCTTCGAACAGCAGCAGTGCGTAAGTGGAGAGTAGCTATTATAAGAAGGTGATCTCTTACCAGCCCCATATCGGCTCCTCGTCTGTTTCAGACGTCTTGTAAGCTACTCCTAAAACCGCGACTGATATCAAAATGGTCAATTTGGTTGGAGGTTGTCAGTTAGTTGACACCCAACAGATTTTATGCCAAGCTGTACTACGTACGTCTTGGTTATCATTTTTGGTATATGTCGCCATAGTAATCAAGTAAGTAAGTCAAAACTCTATGTCTCACTTTTAAAACATCATTCGTTACTAAGAACCATACAAACAAATTTTAGACACACTCATCATGCACTCTATTGTACTTCGGGGTAAGCGACCCTCCATCAGCCTAAAACACCTTTGTCTGGCAGATTCAATTCCAAAATGAATTTAAACTTAATCTCTGTGAGACTTAAATCGCAATGTACTTAAGCAAAGCGAAAATGTACCACCATTTTCAGATGACATAAAAAAAAAACGTCTAAGCTGTTCAATAGGATAAGAGTTATTCGTATTTACCTTTTAAAATACATGCATGGTCGTATAAGATTTAGGACATCCTTTTCATGGTAGGGTCCTGATAAATAATACTATTTCGAAATGGTACTCATAAAAACGGTCTGAGAATGTTGAAGTCTTAACAAAGGATTTTATAATCCTAAGAAGGATAAATATCATCCGCCAGACAGGTGTATCAGTTTTGCTATAAAATTGCCATAAATACGACAGTACCAATGGCAAAGGGATAACAGGTGTTAATCACTCTAAGATAAGTTTTCCCAAAGGGTTTTAAGTGTTTCGCTTGGTAGTTTATGGTTCTATTCGGTTTTGAGAAGTTTAAAAGTTTATCAAAAGAAGTTTAAAGCTAAAAAGGAAGGATAGGGTACCTCAACAGTTTATAGATAAGTGCCAACACAGGAGCCTTTGTACTTTGTTCAATAATTATTCTTTGGTGACTTTCGTATGACATTCATGTAATTTGAGTGAACTTAATGGTCATGCATGTCACCAGTGACATCTAATGTAAACAGCAGCACTCCATTTAAATAAAGATTCACATCGTAACATGCTTCCTCTTTTCGTGACAGATACACAAGTTTTATGCTAATTTACATACAGTAACATGAACTTATAAGTTTACAAATTTAATAGGTCCAAGTCACGGAACTAAATAAATATCAGATTCAACAATAAATACACTATCCACTATGTACATTGAGTAGTTTATCTAAATTTACCTCCGCAAAAACGGCAAACAAACTGAAGGTACATAAAGATTGTAACCAATGGAACATGCCTAGAAACCAGACCGATAAAGTACTTAAGTATTGCAAGACTTCAGTCCTGTCAAGGACAAGTACTAGGTACTGGTACTCAATACTTCAGTTCCCTGGTAGTGGTGCTTCAGCAGTACTTCTAAATACTTGAGTATTACTTCCAAATACTTGAGCAGTACTTCCAAGTATTTGAGCAGTACTTCCAAGTACTTAAGCAGTACTTCCAAGTACTTGAGCAGTACTTCCATGTACTTGAGGAGTTCTTTCTAACCAATGATTCAAGGAAATCAAAGAGCTGATTAAATAGATACTTGAAAGTACTGCTCAAGTACTGTACTTAAGTACGCGATGCTTGGTACTTGCATCGAAATACTTGAAAAATACTGACTCCTGGCCTTTTCAAGTACTAGTATCAGAGTACTACAGTACAAGACCCGCGACTAGTGCTTGTACTTGAAATTTTACCCCTCTGCTGAAACCTATGCCTTAATATTCTTCAGCCCCCTGCTACCTATCATTGTACAGGACTTTCGCCTCCTAACCTACAAATTTCAAACTTACTCCGTTGTACAAGTACATACACATATTTTAAATTAAAGATTAGCTACAAAAAATCCTTAAAATCGATAACATGCGGTGGAAATCTTGAAGGATCCTTTTCCGGTACTATACCGCCATAAGAACTCAACGATCCTAATGAATTGGGAAATCGGATTAACTACAGGACGACTTCCGTTTTGTTTCTTCTTATTTTTATACAAATACATTTTCTACTACTTTTACACGCCACCACTTCTGTACAGTATTGTATGCCGCCGTCGAAGGATATCTCCTTCGATTGACGTGTTCTAAAGCTGCGGGTTTTTCACTTCAAAGCACACGATTTCAGGATAAAAAAAAAAGTAAAAAATGACCCGACGGTTGTAAGGAAGAAAGGAAAATGTAGGAGAAATAAAGGACGAAAGCTGGTGCAAAACTAACCAGGTATGCATGTTGTAGGCGCCCCTATAAATTTGTTGATTTCCCTTTTTTCTTTTCTTTCCATTTTGCTTTCTTCTATTTTTTTTTTTAAAGAAGAAAAGTTAAACAGGTCACAGGATAAAACAAATAAACTTGTGAAGCGTATCCTTTTTCTTTTTTACTGCGCCATTCAAAGGGCAGTTTTTTTTTTTTGTATTGAGTTGTTCATAGTTAACTTGAAAATGTAAAACAAAAAAAAAACAACGAGTTTTAAGACGCTGAAGGGGGTCAATGTCGTCGAAAGATATTTTTCTTGCACAGGGTGATTAGTGCTCTTTTGTACTGGAAGTGGTTAATCAATAATTTTCAAAATGTTGACTTTCTGAGTTTTAAACTTATTTGGCTTACAAAGTACAGACAACTATTAGCTACTTTGTATCGCCGACACCCACTCCCATCTGAACGTATACCTACGTAAACAAACAATATTTGTGCTTCTCGGGCACAGGGAATCCAGGCGATTGATTTCCATAAATGAATTGGGACTGGAAAAAATATGATTCACAACAAGGCAGAGCAACTGTATGCACAGCTCGTGCTACAATGGACATTTTTAAAGATATATTTCCCAGTCGATTAAAGTCTAATTTGGCAATTTGCATTAGTTGGCAACATCTCCCGATTTAACCACTCCAGACTTTTTTCTTTTGGGTTTTTGAAGTCACAGACCTATGAAAACGAGCCACAGACACTGAGACCGATTTTCACGTAGTTGTAAAGGAATGCAATTATTTTTGAATGAATTCTTTTAAAAGCAAAAAATTATATTCAAGTTAAAAAACGAAAGGATAAAATGTGTCCAAGGTTGTTGAATTTGTCATTTTTCAGCAGTTGCCAAAGTTACCAATGACATTCAGCTGTCAAAATATTCAGAAGGATGTGCATCGTTTCACGCTTGCACTTCTGTGTACAGACAATTCGTTGCATCGTGAAAAAGTTTGGGCATGAGTAAAATCTTTTGGACCTTAAGTCTTCAACTAAATTGGAAATGAAAAAAAAATATTCGACGTACCGGTCGGTATCAAAGGAGACCCAGAAATGTCGATTCAGCGCCGATCAGCTCAATTGGGCCAGAGAGGCAACTCAGCTTAATTTTCAGATGGATTTGGGTCTATGTATTAAGCAGTATCAGCGGAGCCGAGGCGGCCATTTGATAATTCACAATGAAGCCAGAATCAGTTTTATATCTTATCCCATGGTTTTTTCTTTATTTTTTTCCTATCTTTTTTATTTGGACACTATAATGGGACGTACAGTTTTCAAAGACATCATTGTTGCTGCTGCGGTTAATGCTTTTCTGAGGCTTTCCAAAATTCTGTAAAGAGTCTTGCAGGCCATGCTCTCCAATTCTGATGACATATAGTAATCCAGTGGATTCAAGTCTGGACTTCACCAAGGCCAATCTTCTGCTGCAATAAAACCAAAACCGGCTTTTGACTCTGTGACCCTTCACAACATCCTCTAAGGCAGGGGTATCAAACTCAAACTTCTTTAGTGCCACTTTTTTGTTTGAAGTATGACTGCGGGCCACACTAATTTTTTCGAACTTTGACAAGTGATTGCGATTATATTGTTTAGGCTACATCTACCAAATTGGCTGTTTTTTATTTAAAATGTCTTTCCAAATCGACATGAAGAGTTATAGCGTTAAGCAAAGGGAAATGATTAAATTCTTTTGAGAAAGTGATTTGACTTTCATTTCTGAATGAATAGGTTCGTCAACAAGCAGCGTTGTTGTGATCCGAAGCAAAGAGTCTCACCTCTACTTCTTTAAGGCCGCAATTTATTTTAAAATTGTGTGTCTTGGGTAGAGGGGGAGACTTCACGGTTAGCGAAAACTTATACCAAATGAAAACGTGTTAATATTTTTAAATAAAATTTACCCATTTAATTTGTCAATCCCTAGCTACAAGTCATGGAAGACTTCATTCGAAATGGCCGACATTTACCTCAAAGAACGCACCCACTCTTGAGTGTTTTTCGCCTTTTAACTGGAGCAGAGTAATGTTGGAACGTCCAGTGCTTAATTGTGTACATTGTTCGTCTTAGAGGCCTAACTAAAAGAAAAATAAATATTTGGTCATAAGCAGCCCATAGAGGGCCAAGACGTAGCTTCTCACAACTGTACATGATGTGCGTGGTATACATTTCTGTACAGAAGGGACCTGCAGTTTTATGCCGTATCCCAAGGGCAGGGGGCTTCTGAGAAGCTCTCTCATGACAATTATACTCTTGAATGTTTGTCAGACACTCGGCAGAGTTTTGATGGTATTTTTCTGGATTCGAACTTTGAACCCCTTGCGCAGTAGTCGAATGCACTAACCCCTGAGCTACGGCACCCAGACGTAGACGCCTAACTACGGCTTCCAAAACAGTGGTAAACTTTCGCCTAAGTCTTAATTGCTTCTTCACAAAAATGGAGGTTGGTTATACATTCGTAGCTCACTCCCCACCACAGCATTACATTTGCGGGATTTGGATTTGCACCGGCTTCGTGTCCAGTGAACAGAATTTGTCTGGTGCGAGAGCGAGAGCTTTGGATTTATGCTTTCTTTTTCGCTTTAATGGGACTATTCGCTTCTTTGATAATGCAAGACAGGAAGGTTTCCGTGTTTTTCGAGCCTGCATTGCTTTAATGGCTCTCGGAGTGCTCACAGTGCGTGAACAGCCCGATCCGAAAGATATCACCTTGTGTCATATTACACTTATAAGCCAGCCAGATTATCGATGTCACTCCATTCTCTTCTCTTTATTGCGACAAGGATAAGGAAGGCATATAAGCAATGTGTTAAATAACGATTAGTATAAAAAGGTAGACACATATTTTGTTCCATTTTCCTTTCAAGGGACACTGTGGCGTATGTGTACTACATATTTTCGAATTGTAATTACGAATTCTTTTAACCATTTTTCTTTTAATTTAAGTAAACAACCCAAATGTTTTTTACCTCTTATTTCTCCTTTATAAATAATTTAAAGGCCCTTTACAATGACTTTTCAAGTGTACACATTTATTTCGTTAAAAATTCTAAAACCACTTTATGATTAATAACATCCTAGAGCAACTGGAAAGGGGTTCTAATCATCATTTGACAAATTCCATTCAAAATACAATCCCCTCTCTACGTCGTCGACACCCTGTGTGCAAGCTCTCCACTTCATTAATTTAAAGAGGATTGGAAATTTCGGTTGCCTTTTGACACGTTTTTTTTTGTTGTTGCTTACTTTCCCTTCATCTACCTGGGTTTCTTAACATTATCGCCCTGCCAAATATATATTTGCTGGACTATATCTACCTTGAATCATTTAGGGATGATTTTAGGGTTTAAATAGGATCAACATGGATTGCAATTATTTATCTTTTTTTCCTCTCATTCTCATGGATTATTTTTTTACAGAGTATCTTTTTTCACTTCAATGGAAGTGTGTCTAAATAGTAGATAAATAAACATTATTTGCTGATTACAAGGTAGGTAAACAGCTGCCTTGATGATCTTCCCCTAGTTTGTTAGTCTTGGTGTAGGGTATCCTTCTTATGCTTTTTGTTATTTTTGTATATCTTCAAAGGCCAATGGTGCTGCCTGGGCCGATATCCATGCGGATTAATCGAAAAGGAACTAATTTTGTGGGTGGCTGAAGTAATTTGATTTTATTATGAGCCCCAAAGTCTTATAGATTGCTTACCTCTGATTTGGCAGAACCTTTTGTTTGCGATAACAATGAAATTACCCAGGCTAGACATAGTTTTTTCTTTTGAGTAAAGTAGGCTGTGAAGTGAAATTCAAATAAAATAAATCGTGGAAAGCATGTCACAGAAAAGGGATCCTACAGCTAGGATGTCTGCTAACGCAGCACCATCTAAATCCGACAAGTAAATGTCAGTATACACTTCCTCGTCAATTATCAAATCGATTTTGGTTCACCAACACCGATAAAAGAATCAATACTCTCATCCATTTATCACATCTCTGAGTAAAGACTCCCAACTGAGCAATTAAGGTCGCTTGCGAGGCCTTTATGTTGCTAAAACCCAAAACGATAAATTGCAATAAAGTCAAAACTCTCCTCAAACGTGAGTGTTTACTTTAATTAACTGCAAAAACCTCTGCCAGCAGCACAAGAAGCAGCACCACGTTACTCAGGTTTTCCCCGTATCAGAAGCCAGAGAAAACTTTGATACTAAAGGATTCATGGTTTTTTTTTTTTCTTTCGTACAGCTCTATGCCTTTGAAGGTGTGCATGCACTTAAAAGCCCAGGGAAAATGGCAAAGGATTAATCAAAGGATTCACGTTATTTATGATGAAGGATATATCGTTCATTGAACCAAAGAAAGCAAAAAAACACGAGCACTTTGTTTAAAAACAAGAGACTGGGTGCTCTGTGGTATGAGTGTGAGCCTTTTTGTGGTTGCATGAGTAAGTACGTCAAAGGATACCCAATGAGTTTAAATTTAATTGAGTGGGTGCAGATGTGTATAATGTTCCTCAAAAAGTGGTGCCTGCAGAGCTAAAGTTTGTTTGTTTCTTTTGTTTGAATTCTCGAAAGGAATTTAAGCCAGGCAAGGAGCATATTATGAAAGTTGATTTTGAATTTTAAATTTTGGTTCCCTCAGGTCAGGGTCAGGTAAAGAATCAAAAAATGGAAAGATCGAAACGCTGATATTATTTCAAAATTTAGAGGACAAGGACGAATACTTATTTAGCCTTGGGAATGGCACTAGATATAGGAACTCTGGTTTCTACAATCAAACTCGGCAAAGCTAACGATTTTATTGGTTTTGAAAGTATCGTATGAACGAAATATTAGAAATAAGAAACAAAAACTGAAGAGTGTGCTTTGAAAACTGCTGCCGCATTAGGTGACTGTAAAAAGGATTGTCGATCGATAGCAGGAAAGGCAGAAGGCATAGCTTTTCAGAGATTTCTCGAAAAAGATCAACGAACAAAATAAGCTCAGAACTCGAGTTGTAGTTACTCCAGTAGCAGGGATCGAGATCAGAGAAGTGCAACCGTTTATACTAACACCAAAAGCTGATAGGTGACCGAAGCTCATAAGATGGGCGAACCATTTTACTAAGGTTTTAGACTGAGTATTCGCTAGTCATGTCCACCCAAGCCAGACTGAGGTGTCCGTGGAAAGACATCGCATCTCCCTATGAAGATGAGACATTTACATCGACTAAGACTATCGATGCATCACCGTCTTCCAAAGGTCACCGACCACCTGCCCACTGAACACATCTTCAACATGGACGAATGCTTAGTACCCAATAGAACTGAATGGACACAACGAGATGTCCTTCACCATGAATCCAAAACCGAGGAAGAAGACGGTGCTGGAATCTTTTCATAAGACCTGGACATCTAACTCTCCTTCAGCCTCACTAACTACTGCAACGTTTTCAAAGTTTCAAGCAGCTGACTAACTGGCGGTTAATGCAGTATCAGTATCGGATATTGTCATATACATCAACAGCCAGGCGGTCATCAAATCCCTCGGTTCCAGCACAACGACATCCAAGACAGTGAAAAACTGACACGTATCTCTGAACAAGATAGTTGGACAGTCCAACCTCACTCTCTGTTGGGTGCCGGGTCACTGTAATACACCAGGGAATTGTGAAGCTGACGAATTGACTCTACGAGGTTCCATAGGTCTAAACAGCATAAGCCTCACCGACATCGAGACGACAACGCCTTATGTCTCTTCCATGCCGACCATTGAAACACTGCTAGATTGTTCTGGCCCATGCTAAGTAAAACCATGTCCTTCTGAAACGCAAGAAAGGAACCCTCTCTAGAATCGTAAACACCCCTACAATAACTTCTGCAGAAACTGTAGAGAAAAATAAGAAGAGGAGACTTAACTGATAGTCGCCAACATTAGAAAGGCCACATTAACTGAATGCTCTCAACAACGCCTGTACGGCTTAAATTGGCTCCTTTATACGTACAGAGTTAGAGAGCCATTCTTGGCCTTAGTGCATCCTCACCGATGGCCGGATTCAACCAACTAACGAAACAAGTCAATAAGGCAGTATGACTAGATGGCGTAAAGGTGAAAAGTCTTATGCCTCCATTTGTAGATAGACCCTGGTAGGACAAGGGTATGTGTGTTCTGCAGTAGCCAAAAAACGGAGCAGCATTTAGATTCAACAGGCAGCCTTGCGTGCTGGATCTTCCTACATCAACCACATTAACACCCTACGGATCATAATCGAACAATACGTTGAATAAATGTTTCTGCTACATCTGCTGTTCATCGACTTCGAGAAGGCCTTCAACAGCTTGTCAATATCATTAAGGCTACATATGAGAACATCCGAAGGGGACTACGTCAAGAATACATTCTGTCACCGCTGTTATTTTTGGTGGTTATCAGTGAAGGTCTCTGTGCAGCATTGACGGAAGGGAACTATGGAATTCCCTGGACTATGACATCTTACCTTAAACACCTAGACTCACATCGGACAATTGACCTCCACCTTATGGTCCAGAATCTAGAAGCTGAGGCAAACAAAGTGGGGCTCAAAATTAGCAGCCAAAACAGAGGCCTTAAGCACTTCTAATACCAGCGCTCATCTTAACATTACCAGAACAGGAAGTCGAGAGAGTTGACAACGTTCTATATCTAGGAAGTGTGGTCTCGGCAAACCGTTTTGACACCAAACTGGATGTGTGCAGCAGAAACGGGAATACCAAAGCTGCGTTCGAAATGCTTTGCACCATCTGGAAAATCAATGTTATCAGCTTAAGAACCAAGCTGCGACTTTTCCTCTCAAACGTAGAATTAGTGTTACCTTGTGCGTGCAGCACCTGGAAGGTGGACACCATAAGGACACGTAGGCTGCAAGTGTTTGTACATAAATGTTAAGGAATCATCTTCAGGATTTTTTTGCCTAACCGTTTCTCCAACAAACAGATTTATACAAGAACGGACCAGGAACCTATAAACAACATTACTATATGAAGGAGAAAGAGGGAGTGAATTGGACACACCGTACTCCCCGAAGACAACTCCATTGCGAAATACCCCAGGCAGTGGAATCCGCTCACCCAAGGAGGCAGAAAAGCTGGACGTCCTAGTCAAGGAATCGAACTCTTTAGGAATGAGTTGGAGAGAGTGCAAACATGTTGCATAAGTACGAACAAGATGGCTGAACCCTCCCACTTAACTGCAGCACACCTACGTCCTAGTAGATTAATCACAATGTCCATCCGCCAACATCCCTTAACATTCACTAATTCTCTTTTCATCTTTAGTTTTCATTCGCTCAACTACTTACGCTACTTATACTGAAACATTCACCAAATTACATCCTCATTAAGGAAATTTTCACTGATAAAGATATCCTCTAAGCTAATTATGGATAACGATAGTAGATACTAGACAAACCATAAATCTTTCGATCGGAAACAGCTAGCTACTACTTCTTCTCTATGCAACATTCCATAGCTGCATCCTTCCTACATCCCACCTGAGCTAAAATACCTATCCCTTTTTTTTTTCTATTTCATATGATAAATTATACCTTCCTTAGTCATTATTTAGGCATTCACTGGTCATGATGCTCCACAGCTATCTGATTAATACTTTCCGCACTATTATCTGACTACAATGAAACTTGAAGGGAATGATGTTACACACAAGGTTATGTTGGTGTACGTACATGGAAGCCAAGGTGGTATGAAAGGATTCCAGGAAAAAGGGAGAAAATTCACTGAATTCCTGTTCCACCTACTGGACTTGGTAGAGTGTGTATACAGTCAGAGGCCAGGTACTGTTGTAGGTGGGTTACTCCGAAGGAGAAACTGGATTGGTTAAGGAATGCTTTGTACACTTGAAAGCCACTTGAGAGCCAAATCTTGTTAGAACGATGAACTCTATTAGCGTTTTGTATCTCAGAGTATGCAGGATATTCAATTCTAATTTAAGAAACCTAAAACATCCATCCTACATACAGGATCCTTTTATCAAATTACCGTCTTTCTTTTTCGACAAAATACTCTGCCACACATACTCGTAATCCCATGTTATTATTTGGCCCGGAGAGTAATCATAAAATTTGATCGCTTACAAGTCAATAAAACCGCAGTACTACATCAGGAAATTAGATACTTCCGTCGGCATATTACATTCAACGAGGCACAACACACATTCCAGCCGAGATGTTATTATTCACAAATATCCTCCTCGGCAGATCAGGATAAGAAGTACAAAAAAACATTCGATAGGTTTCATTTTCTAATTGGGATATCGTATCGCACAAGGATAACCTCCTTTGGCAATAAGTTCTTGCGTTTGTTCGGCTCCCCAAAGTACAGCAAAACGTAAATCGAGCAAAACACACAGGATATGACTCTAATATCCGGTTTTATTGGAAGGACTTCATTTCCCAATAGAGTGACACAATACGGGCTCGTTAAATAAAGTAGCAATTATATCGCCCGACGACGACTGTCAGGAACCTGGGCTACAACTTAATAAAATCTTACGATAGTTGCTTCTTGTTATTCCACCTGTTGTGATGGGTATAGAATACCAATTGATATTGAACACCGCGTCGAATGGTAATAATAAAAGAATGAAGTTTTTGCACAAGGCTATCCGTGAGATAATAAAAAGGTGAGCCAATCGTGGGAGTGTAATGCTGCATTGGGGTGTCGTTCCTCTTGGAATGACCTTCAACTTAGTTGCAGGGGATGAGGCTTCCCAATTCTCAGTACAGCATCATTGCTTGGATTTTTTTTTCCTTTTTTGCCAAGTGCAAAGAAATTCTCCAAAGAATTGAGAGTTTTAGTGAAAAGATACGATTGGTATGATGATTGAATGATTTTGCGACCACTGTACAAAATGCACCTACAAATGTGTTGCCCCAAAGTTATAGAAATATTTTATTGGTAAGAAATGTATTTTAAATATGTATCTTAACATTTCCAAAAATTCCTAAGCTATGTGCGACCTTTGATCATTCTATACTGATATTTTACTAACCAAATATTAGCACTGAAGTATAGTCTTTAGTTGCACCTATTATAGGGCAAGTATTGGACGCATGTGAAAATTCGACTCAAGATATGAATCAATTCTGACATTATGATGATAGGTCTGCCAATTCTGTCCATCTGTCTGTTTGTGCACGAAGCTAGAGCCTAAACGGGTATACGTATTTTGATCAAACTTCATATCTAGGGTCTTTAAGATAATCCCTAGAGGCGAAATTGAAATGTTCGTTTTATCCCTTATATTAACGGCACCTTACCTAAGGCAATTTATAAAAATAGGATTATCTCGAAAACACCTCTGACGATTAAAAAATTCTAACGGATGACATATAAAATTTCTTACCAAAAGTGTTAACCAAAAAAGTACTTTACTTTTTTTTTGCAAAAAATCGATTTGCCCAAAAACCGCTACAACGATTTTCTTTCAATTATACACTAAGGCTGGTACCACATTTTGTTGCCAAAATTATTAGTAACGGTACTTTTCTTATAGCCAACTTAACAAAATGTAATTTTTCTCGTAAATGGCTAGGACAATGTTGGTTAAATTTCACATTTAAGCTAATTTTGTGAAGTCCTATAAAATAGCATACGTTTTTTGGCCTCAATTGGTAATAATGATATTTTATTACCAACTTAACAAATTTTTACATATTGCGACAGTTTTTTTTGGATCTCTGCAAACAAAACGTTAAGATATAAGTGCAAGTTTGTACGACCCAGTCGTGCACTTTATTTTATTTTTATTGTGCAGTATTAGTTTGTGCATAAGCTAATATTTCATCGGTCCACCCTTGTTAGTTGGTAAAGTTATTGAACTCAGGTGGGTGCGGTATCTGTTAATGGTTTAGATATAGACGGATTTGTACTGTCGCATAGTACATACATATATGGATGGTCTGTTTTAACCAGTGTTGCCACAATGATACCAAAATATCAGAAATGATACTTTTTAATCTTTATTTCGACGTGATACTTCGTGTTCTTTAAAATACCTATGTTGATACTTTTTAATTCCGACAACAAAACACTATAAAAGCCCAGCCAATTCCCTTATCCACTGAATTGTAAGTCATTGTTCTGTCATTTTTTAATGTTTAAAGCTGGGTATCCACGATTACTCATGAATGACATTCTTCGTGCTTGCGCACTCATGTATGCCTGTGGATGGGGCTGCGTGTCAGAGTGCGCATTCATGCGCGAAGGAATTAAAACATTTTTGAATTCCGCACTCTTGATTGATAGTGGATGTCATTCTTTTCTCACTTTGCATTTGACCGTGGAACTGTGCACATGGAAATAGCAGTGAACGAGGACAGAGAGTTTTGGCCAGAAATTAATGACCTGGTGCAAGAAATCGTAATGTTGCTAAAAGGCGTTGTGTGGGAGATATATGTAGAATCTCTCATTACTTTAATGGCGCGACCATATCCAGTAATTATGTGAATGTTTGAGGACCCATTCTAAGATAATTTTAATAATCTATTGGACAGGCTACCTCTGGTTCCTTTAAAAGGTTTTCATGAGTAAACATTTGCCTTTTAAGCAACCAATCCCTCGGCCAATATTTATGTTTACATTGGTTTTTGTTCGCGTTTTTTTTTTCTGTCTCTTAAAATCCTGCAAAATGACAATCAGTGCCAAGGCTTCACTCATTTTATTAAACACGATTAAACGTAATCTAAGAGTGACTGACATTCATGAATGATAGTGGATGGCGGAACAAAAAAAAAAGGAAAAAAATATCAATACTCCGGGAGTATCATTCATGAGTGATCGTGGATGCCCAGCTTAATGTTGATACTTTATTTTTCTCTCTGCGGAGATATTATTTTTCAAACTCTTGCGGCAACACTGGTTGATTTGTGGCGGTTGATGTTTTTCTTTAGATGAGCCCACAGATGTTCAATTGGATTAAGGTCAGTGCTTTGAGGTCGCCAATTAAAGGCTTTAAACCCATTTTGCTGGATACAAGTCTTCTTTTGCTCGCAGTGTAATACAGAGCACTATCTTGTTAGAAAATTACTTCTTTTTTGCTTTCCAAATAATTTTGCAACTGATCGCTTCAGAGTCTCCTTCAGGGAATTTATACAGGTCTCTGAGTTAATCCGTCTTCGACGAAAAAACGATGTTGCCACTCCGCTGGACGTCTTGAAACCCCAAACTCATTAGTACACTGACTGAGGAACTAGACATTTGTAATTTCTAATTCTGCGACCTTCGTGCTACATTAGAAGATTCGGAAAGCTGAAGAGATGCAGGCAAAAACTTTGTTTAGTTTGAGAGTATACATATCTTATATTCCTTCATATGTTTCCAACAAAGATTGTGCGTTATTATTTATTAATATTGTCCCCAGACCATAAAACCTTATCTCAGTGTCAAGCGGTCCTATTCTTATCCTTTTTTGCCCAAGCACGTCGCTTCTTCTTCTTGTCTGAAAGCAAGGTCTTGTGCCTCGCCTTTCTAGGTTTGAGGCGAAATTCGTTAGGTTATCTGCAAACAGTTTTAGAAAAAATACCGGCTCCATGGTAACTTCTCAGTCTAGCAGTTAAGTCAGATGCTGTCTGCCGATAAGGCGGTCTTGCCTACTCGTGGTTTTATGTTTTCTTCTTCTGACTTAGTCCTTACTCCTGGGGTCTTTGCACCTCTTTTGATTGTGGTTTGCCAAGCATACAGCGAACAATTCACCTGTTGTGCAATACTGCACACAAACTGTTTGTAAGAATCACTAGTTTTTGGATTAATGCTTTGCTTATTGTACTTATCTGCGCCTTAGATCCTTTTGCTAGTGATGCCCTAATTTGAGGCAAATTTACAATCCACGTAGGAGGATTAAATACCATCCTCATCATATCTTAACAGAAGAACAAAATACTGCTGCAACGTCTGAAGGGAATCCACCAAAAATGATCTTTGTGGGGCCCATGGAGTTTTAATTGGCTTATGTCAAGCATTCTTCGGTTGTTGCTATGCGTAATCAAATCAAAAACGAGTCACTCAGAAGGCATCTCATTAGTTTTGTCTTTGCGTACTAACAAACCTTGCTACATGAATATGTCACTTGTTATGTGATGCATGAGAGACTCAAAGTCAAGGTCTACATATCGGTTAGTTACAACAAATACAAAGTGAACCATTTTGCAATGGCAGCATGCATCAATGAGTACTTCCCTTTCGTTTTGTTTGAATCTCATAAATTCATATCTCACGCCTTTTTCAATTAAAAAAGTGTTCAAGGATTCGCCCTGCTCAAAAAGTTTCTACTCTACAATGTACTCAATCAAATTTCTCTTTTCATTATAAAAATTCATCTTCACACATGATTCCTTTTTGCCAGGACGAACAAAAAAAAAATTCACATTCATACTGAATCCACTGGTAAAGGAGCAAATTCATATTCCAGATGCGTTGCTTGTTGCACTGGTGTGTGCCAGCTAAGGGAGCGAAATCATCCTTTTACAACTATCTTCAACCGAGCATAGAAGAAAATTTAGAACATATATGCACATATGTGTGTGAGTGGGAAAAAAAGAATTGAATACAGCAGAAGCACAGGGAGAAAAACACAATTCATTGCTCTGTGTATGCAGTGGATGCTGCATCGAGATACATGTACAAGCTTCATACATCATCTGTGTTGGCCCGAAGTTAAAGTTCATCTCCGGGGCCGCCGCTGGAGCAGTAATAGAAAAACGTGCCGAAATCAATCTTTTTGGCGAGAAGGGGCACTAGGACGACGACGACGACGACTTGTGCTGCACTTCAATTCGAGGTTTTTTCTTCTCCTTTTTTTGGGCTATCCTGTCTCTGTTTCTTGTTCTCCCTCTCTGACATGGCATTCGTATTACATTATTTGCTGGCGTTGCTCACCGCTTTATTCGTGATATCCCATTTTTAATTTAATCTCTTGCCAGTTTATTTCCTCTTCTTTTTTTTTTTTGCTATCTTTTTAACTAGTTCCCATATGTGTAGTGGAGGAATTTAATTTCGTTTGCTCGGAACTGGATGGTGTGCAATCCTCGAGAGATTGATTAGAGGAAGGGGAGTGATTTCATTTCGAAATAACGCTTTGTTTTATGAAATTTTTTTCCATTATTGTTTTGTTGGTTCTTATAGTACATATATACTGTAAGTAACTGAAGAGAATGTTTTGCAAATGGGTCAAGAGGATACATGACACTTTTGTGCCTGGATGGTGAAAAAAACACTGACACTGTATAGTACGCTGACTTAGTGGCGACGAGAGTCGAGGAGGTTGACCACTTTTAGGAGACTGTCTCTTGCAGAAGCTCAAAAATGTTTCATCTCTGCCATCTGGTCGAATAAAAAATTCATCTAACAATTAATTTGTTGACATTTCTCGTTTGCATTTGGAAATTTGTGTCCCTGTGAGTCCTTTGTGCTCTGTTTGTTTGTATGTAGAAGGTTATTGTGGTTTACTCATATAAATTGTCAGTAAAACATTTTGGCTAAGGTCCTTTTCAAGTTTAACCAGTACTCTGTACTTGTGCCTCGTTGTTAACTGGATACCGAATTTTCCCTCGAAAAGGAGAGATCTGACAGTTAGTTGTGGGATGAAAGGATGAAAATCTTTACCTTGTGGAAATATATTTCCTTAACTACACAGAGAAGTCACAATTTAGTGCACACAATTTGACTGTTTGAAAAGTACGAAAACAAAACTAGTGGTTGTGAAGGCATAGGGTAATGTCATGTAAAGTCAGCCCCGAATAGTAGTCAGTTACCTACTGCGTTTTAAACTACAGCGTAATAGGAAATGCTTTCGCTTAACATCTACCTAGGCGTGAAATATTTTCCAAAAGCCTAAATGTTTTTCTGTTTGTGTGCAAAATTTTACCCTATTAGAGCTGCTGGTTTTCTTTTTAAAATTCTGGTTTGTGTGAAGGTTTCGTATATAAAGTTTGACACATTTGTAGTTTCTAACATACTAGCCGAGTCGATTAAGGACTGAGTTTACTCACAAATACAGCCTAGGCCATGTCTGTTCGTCTGTCTGTCACCAGGTCTCGGGGATTTAAGTTTTGACCTAGTTTAACGAAATTTTTTATGCGAGGTGCTTGGAAAAGGAATTTTTCAAATCCGCCCACTGACACGCTCACTTTAAAAAAAAATCAGTTTTTTGCAGTATTTTAACATGAATTTTTATAAGACTTACTTATAAAATATGTATAGATATTCTCTTGGTCTACAAATTTTCCATATCTTATGTGTGCCCACGCCCACTTTTTAGGGGCGTTTTTTTTTTCACAAAACTGTTTTTCGAATAATATCGCTTCTTAAGTACGAAATACAGTATATGTTAAGCCAATTTCCAAAAACCGCTCACTACCACGCCCACTTTTTAACAAAATTCACGTTTCGGAGTAATTTTATAAGAAATAAAAAAAAAAACTGTTTTTCGGCCTACTTTTTGACAAACTTTAAAAGGAGCTATGCACATATGTATATATAGAAAGGGATAGGGTATCATACGATCTGCTACAGACAGATTGTAGTATTTTCATATGTTTTGTCTTTTGCGTTAATTAGTGACTGGCTAACTACTGCAGACTGAACTTTTTATTCTGAATTTTTTTTCTTACTGCGCTGCACTATCTGGAGCGTTGAATATTATGGCCAATAAGAAAGGCAAGTCCAGAGAGCTGACGCAGTGATTTTGATGCTGAAGGGATCAATAGTAATCCTTTTGGTAAACGACAGAGAGTACTTCTCTTTGACGAGTATTATTATGATGAATTATTAGTTCAACTTTCCGGCAAGGGTCTTATATTTTGGTTGATTTATTTTTTGATAATTTTGCTACTAATGACTCTTGTTATTGAGGTTTAGGTTCAATGCCCTCAAGATTTAGGAACACACATCGATCTATTCCCTTGGAGTCGAGTGATCGTTCTTTCTTCTTCTCGAGATAAGGAAGGGCACATATTTTAGCTTTACCTATTTATGAGGAGTAGACACATCGCCTTTAATATGTACATACATCAGTGAGTCTATCCATTGTCTTAAAGACATTACACTTCTTGGTCTACTGGCACCTCATTAGGCCTATTACCCGCTTTGGGAATGAGTATCAAATTTTTCTGCCTAAGGTAGCTGGTATGTACATATGCCTGATTGTAGCTGGCTCTAAATAAAGCTCTCCCTAATTTGATGGGAGAGGTCAGGGCAGAAACCCAGAGTGATAAACCAACAGCAGCAGTAACAAGAATCGAAATCATAACAATTCCTTTTCTTTTCCCCTTTCTGAACTAAACATGAATAGACTCTTGTCATTATTCTATTTAGTCATTATCCTGTTTCTTAAAAAAAGACGTATATGATATTTGTGGGTCAAATTTGCCCAATACCTACAGTTTTTATGTAATAAATTGAAAACATTTTGAGGATTTTGCTGAATATTTTGTGCTTTTGGAACGAATCGGACACATGTAACAGCGAGATTGCTTTAAGGCCTACACTGAAGGTTTTTCTTGTTGCTTGTTTTGGTAACGTTGAATTACTGATCTTCCCAAAACACTGTGTGGAAGAGAAGTTCGACGGGAGATTTCCCCTTGAACCAGAGCTTCTACTTATTCTTAAAAAAAAAAATCTATCGTCTGAAATGTTTTTCTTTGTTCCTATTTTGAAAGGTATAGAGGTACATCGTGGGTGCCTTGGCGCGGAGGTTAGTGCGTCTACTGCGCAAGGAGTTTCAAGTTCGAATCGAGAAAAATACCACCAAAAGCTAGTTTTTGGACCTCTATGGGCAGAGAGGCACCTCACTAAGGCGTCTGTGGTCATCAGGCCTACATGTGTATATACGGATAATTTAGTCAAGTGTTATTATCTCTAATTTTGTAGAGTTGTAATATTTTATTTTTGTTTTTGGCATCATCAATCATTTCCTTGTCGTGCCCGGTTTTTTCGATAAGTCCGTAGACTTGTATTGAAAGTAATTTATTTTTATTGTAAGGTATGAACACAACCTGTAAAACATCTATTGGATGAAAATCAACAGCGAGGAATATAAATATTTTATCTATTTCCAACAGTGCAACAAGAGCACTTGCCGCCATGATCTGACTCCGAAGTTTCTCTCACAATTGAAGTCTATCAAGCACGTTGCAGGTGCTAGTCAATATTTGGTGGTCAAGCAAATCGATAAGATAAATGGTGTAATGTCAACTTAGCTTTTATACATATGTATTTTCAAAAAAGATACGACCACCAATTGCTCTATTTCTTTTCAACTCAACCCGACCATATTGATCACATAGAACAGAAACTAGAACGACACTTATATTGCACAAATAAAGCAATCAGTTTTCCCTCTTTTCCAAATGGATAATAAATCTATTAATATTCAAAAATATTATCACAAGTATAAATAACAAAGCATACGTAGGCCATTATTGAATTGAACCCCACCCATTTCTTTCTGAAAGAGAAAACTCCTTCAAAAATATGAGAAAAAATAAAAACCAAACCCATTACATAACGCAGTATCTCATTCCATATGAATGCCCATGCTCTATCTGCACATAAGTAAAATGAAACCACATGCCAAGATGCAAATGAAAGGCTCTTTTTTGCGAAGCTCGGTTATGCCATCCTACGATATTGATGGGTTAAAGCAACCAAAAGACATCCTGCTGATTCACTGTGTGTTTTGAAAATATGAGATGTGAAATCAGTTAAAGAAACGAAACAACCTTGCGGTTGCGGATGCCCCAACAACGAAAGGGTGGAATAGTTTATTGATTCCTTCCTTCCTGGCGTCGTCCTCGTTGCCTGAAGGAGAGAACTCCAAACCAGAAGTCCAACTGAGCTTTTGTGTTGAGATGATACAAAGAAGCACGAATTTTTGCTGGCTGTCATCAAGTAGATATCCTTTTTTTTTTGTTGAAAGTGAGTTAGCATTTTGCAGCCCTTTCAGTACTTGGATATGAAGTGGATATGATTTCAATATTCAGCGACGAAACTAGGAAGGAAGACTGCCTCAAGCACACAAGCGAATAAAGTCCTGGCAAGAACAATATAAAACGTAATTTTTCCGATTTTTTAGAGACACCACAGACGCAGAAAAGGTGTCCAAAAAAAGTAATGAAATTAAACATAAGACATGTCCGCTAAATAATTACCTTCTGGGACTGTTTTTCTCCAAAAAGACTCTTGAATCTAGTCCCAGTAATATATTTCAAATGGCAGGTTCCTATCTTCAACACAATTCCATCGTAAAATATCTCAACGAGTTACATTCGAAATTTTATGAATTCACTTTTACGAATAAAAAGGATATCCCCGTTGCAGTAGTGACCTTTAAAAAAGTGACTAAAATTCGTTTTTATTAGAGAATTCCCTTTTTTACGGGCACAGTTCCTTTGGGATTCGCCTGGCCTTTTTGAATACCCAAACAAACACGTAGTATCTCTAAGTGGGAGAAAAAGAAAGAAAGAAAACAAAAAAAACAACGCAGAACGACAAACTGTCCTTCTCTATGAGCAAGCATCCTTGAACTTTTTTGTGTTCACCATTTGACTTCCGGTAGACGTGGTCTATAGTCCAACCACCACCACCACCAGCAGTACAACGACGACGGCCAACTAACCACCAAACCAACGAGTTGAAGGAGAGAGAGAGACACACCCGAACGAACTGTTTGTTTTATTATGCTGACTTACGAACGCCCAACATAGATGAATCCTATTTTTCCTGCAGAAATATTTACAAAGGGAAGTTAGTAGCTATCCATCGTTATCGCGAACTAGCGTTAGAGCTGTAGGACATGTTGCTGCTGTGCACTGGCAAAGTTTTATGTCTACAGTCAGTAACAAAAAAACAAAAGAAAATGATGATGCGGCAGTAGAAACAATAACAAAAGGAGTAAGTACTCACCAGAGAGAGCTTTAGATGTAGGCAATAAGCATAGACTTAAAGGAAAAAAGGGGATAAAAGGATTTAGAGAGTGCAATTCAATTAGAATTCGTAAAACAAACGGTTCGTTGGAATTAGGCATTTTGAAAAATCAGCGTCATTAAATCGTCCGACGGAAGGTAGATACAGATGACCACTAGCTCACTTAGACACCAAAACAGATCAGACTACCACTACGAGGGGACTAAGGGGCAGAGACACTTAATAGGGGTTCAAGCTGATAGCTCAGGGGAACCAGCCGGAGCTTTTGATAAAGCGCAGAAGGTGCCTGATGGGCAGATCCGTCAGGTCACAAAGATCGTCGAAGAAATAGGACCCCAAGAGGAAGTTCCTTCTTGAGGCTAGAGTAGGACAGTTACAGAGCAGATGAGCGATCGTTTCCTCGTCCTCCTCGTCCCTTAAACTCCTGCAGAAATCATTTGAAGGGAGGCCTAAACGTCTGGCATGTGAGCAGATCAGGCAGTGTCGAGTAAGGACACCGATGATGATGCTCAGGTCAGAACATTTCAGAAGCCGAAGCTCGTTAGCACTATAGGAATTCTGTAAGAATATTCTTCCAAATTTGACAATTTCATCCGAATCACAGTTCCCTGGAATATTGAGCCGAGATCTCCATCAGAGATGAACGGCAATCTAGTACGACCTTTGATGTGGTTGTGGACGATTCCAAGGATCTGGTTGCTGCCTTACTGTCATGCTAATATCCTTAACAGATAGTACACTTTACTTTAGCCAGGACATTGCTTCTTTTATTCCCAACATTTCCGCCTGAAATACACTACAGTGATCAGGGAAGCGGAAGAAGATCCTTGAGCTAAGCACAGAGGAGTAAACACTACCCCCCAACTCCGCCTGAGGTCTTAGATCCACCAGAGTAGATGTGGATCGCTCCGATATCCACCTGCTCAGGATTTGACTAAAGGTCACGAACTGGATGTACGAAAGTTTCGGCCAAAGCTGAATTTAGTAGGGATGTAATCAGTGGCCGTAGTTGAGACTAAGCCACTGTGAAGAGGCAGACAGACGGATAGCCGTTGAGGCAGCCATTTGTCATGTCTAGAGGCAGTAGGTGAAGAATGGTACCTGAAGCTGCGAAGGGGGCTGTTCTGAGGGATCCACATGCAGCTCTTTCCTTAAGAGTCTTTAAAAGAGCTGTCCAACAGACGGACACGCCATAAAGAAGGATAGGTCTGACAACAGACGAATGTTTATAGCCAGAGGGTGACATGAGGTTTTAATCTCGATCTTCTTCCAATCGCCCTTTTACAAGAGTGTAGGGCAGTGCTGGCCTTGGCTCTATAATATTGGCTTTCCAGTCGAGTTTCCTTTCCAAGATAAGACCCAAAATTTGGCTTCGTCGGAGAACACAAGCCTTGTAGTGTGGGAGAGTCTATGTTGGAAAAGCTGTATTTCCATGTGAAGAGGACTAGTTCGGTCTTCTTAGGATTGACCGCTAGTCCACAGTGAGCGGCCCAACTAGCAAATATTTTGAGAGCATTTTCTGTAAAATACCTAAGAGTGTCTGTGGATTTTCCGGACAAGACAACCCTACAGTCGATGGCCTGAAGGTCAGTCAGCAATTGCGTCAATTAATTGTGAAATTCAATAGAAGGGGTGATAAAACCCCACCCTGGGGCACCACGACTGACAACTCTGCGAGCCCTGCTATGTGTTGATGATTCTGCTAGTTAACATTTGATTTAACAGCACCCTAAGCCCAGCATCGACCTCCAGTTTGTCAAGTGCATAGGTTGAAGGCTCCCTCGATATCTAAGAAGGTTACTAGGGAAAATTCTTTAACATTTAGGGATCGTTCAATGTCATTTACTAAAACGTGCAGAACAGTCTCCACCGATTTCCCTTTACAAGGATCAACCAAAAGTTAACTACCACAGACAGTTGGAATACATATTCAAAATTGGAGAACTATTATACTCTGAAACGCTCCTTTAAGACCATCTTGACACACCTTCTCTCCTCCATCAAATGCATTAATCATCACATCGCACAAATTGCAGCTTCCAATTTTCAAGATCCAAGTCACTAGCATACATATCTCCTTCTTACAATCTCAACACAACGATAAAACTTGAATGGCTTGCAATTTAAACCCAATGTGCAACTTTTCTGCGAAAAAAAAAACTTTTAGCTTCTTGCAATCTACAACAATTAAATACGCTAAACGGAAACATTACCGTGAAATTTCTGTACGAGACAAAAAAACAAAAAAACATAACCTCCGACATGGCAAGGATAAGAGGAATTCCTGCCAAGCGTCAGCGTTTTTAATATTTTATTTCACTAGCACACTAAAAGGACGAAAAGCACCACCTAGTGTGCTTTACAAAAAAGATGAAAAAGAAAATATAAAGAGCACGGGAAAACTTTAAAAGTGTGGATAAAGGATGACGTTCCGAAAAATTTGTTTGCGTCCTTATAGGGACTTACTCATTAGCAAGCGTCAGAGTGTTGGTATCGTATTTTCCACTTTCAATTATGAAACTTACGTACAAGAAATAAAACCGCTCCAAATTAAGTGCCTGTTCGGGACGTGGAGTGAAAACATATCCTGCCTGATGCTTTTCCTAGACTTGGTGTCATGAAAAAGAAAGAAAACATTGCAGCAGATCGCTTAAAATGGGTACGTAATGCTGTTGATATTTTGCATCCAATTTGGCTCATAAAGATACTTTGTGAGCTCTTTTCAACGTACACATAAAATGCATTCCATATTTTACAAACTCGATAAATAAGTACAAAGATTAACGTATTTTGGTATCACTATAACCACATTAACTGCCGGTCTTGAGGCATTTCTCCACCTGCATTCACTAGACATCTTCATTTAAATACAGGCAGGCATTGGAGCATTGGAGGTTCGTGAGAAGCAGATTACAGGTGGAAATCTATAGGGAGCTGTGTCGTTACAAGGAAACTATGGCCCATTCGTGACAAATAAGGTGCAGAGAAGCTTCTTAGGAAAGAGCCACCCTTCGTCACAGGGCAAAACACTTAGCGATACCATGATAGAAAACTACGAAGGACGAAAGAGGAACAATGCAGAGGCTGCGGTGATGAAGAAGCTATTGAGGACACTACCAGTTCCTGTGGAAATACTTCTTCAATGATCCATATGAGCTCTCCATCACATCAAACGACTGCATATGGAAATTCAATGTCCTGCGTACTTTTGTGGCTTCTACAAAGTCCTTGGCCATCTTTCTGCAGAACTAACGAAAATGATTTAAAAGTATAACCAAAAATTCCGGTACAGTGTAAATTTGAAACGTGAATTGCGTCAAGAGGTCGTCGTCATCATGCAGGTGCAGGCTATGGAAAAGTTTGAGCCTGCGTACACTCTCTTGGACCTTAAGCCAAGAGTATGATGAAGAAAATATAGCCGTAGAGGCCAGTATCAAAGAGGACATGTCAATTGGGCGCGGATAAGCTGAATTGGTCATCAATTTTGGCCTACATCCGTATCAGATAGTGCTAACTCAAGAAGTGAAACCGGACGAGTCTGGCAGGCAAAACTGCTGATTGAGAGAATTACTCAAGATTAAGATTACTGTCACGCCTCCATTCTATCTCCATGCTAGCATTCGAAAGGTGATTCAATACAAGAATTCTTGACAGAATCTACTTGAAGAACTGCAGAACCAACAAGAAAAAGGAGTCGGCATTCTATACCGACAGTTCTAAGATTGACAGGAACTGGAGTTAACTGTGAAGCCCTAGGAATAAGCCCCTCCTTTAGAATAAATGACGACTGCAGCGTCTTTCAAGCAGAAGTCAAGGCCACTACACAGGCTGCTGAAATTATAAATATTGGAAAAACTACAACTGTCTATATAGATAGCCAGGTAGTTGGGTACCAGGGATATGGATGTCGAAGGAAACGAAAAGGTGAATGAGCTTGTTAAGGAAGGGTCGACGCTTTTTAACAACGCGGGCTCTTCCTTTTGTAGCAGCTCCAATCAGTTCCTTACGGAAAAACTTAGAAGATGAAGCCATCGGTCATGCAGACAGACAGTGGGTTCATGGCTAGAGCTCTATGGCCGTCCTTTAACAAGAAGAGATTATCAACTCTGGTTAAACTCAGTTGTTATAACGCACGGATGGTTTCTGCCGTAATAACCGGCCATTTGGCCTTTGGCCTTCACGTAGAGCGACTCGGTGTGCTGGATAATCTTGGAATCGAATCTATTCGTCACTTGCTGTGTTACTGTCCTGCCCTATCCGTCAGAATAAAGAGAACTCTTGGGAGTCATTTCGTCTCGGAACTGGAGGACATAGGCAAGGTTGAACTGATGGACCTCCTGAGATTCATATCACTACCTGGGTAATTCTAACAGCGAACTTTCTTTGCAGGGTTTCCAGGGTTAAATGATTGTGCACACTGGACCCGAATCATTGGTCTTAGTGAGCAGCGACTGTCATGTCACTAGGCACTCATCTAACTTACCCAAACTGGACACTGTTTTTCAAACACTCCCAAGAGGTTTAGCAGTGAAAAAACGTTTTGATATTTTCTGGGATTCGAACATTGCACCTCAAGTTCAGCAGTCAAGTACAACGCTCTGATCACCGAGCCCCACCACCCTCTAAAGTGTTCCCATGACCCACATGAATACTAAAAATTAACACATCTAAAGTAAAACTTTTACGACAAACCCTACACACATCAATCTAGCTGTCTTTCAACAGTCTTACATATTTACATAGCTATGTTGGTGAAAAGTTCTCCTCCCTTTAGTGCGGCAAAAAAAAAAAAAGCAATGAAAAGAAAACCTCCAGTTTACTTTTTAACTTTCTAAACATTTCCCTCTTGTGCATTAAATTTTCATCGAACTAAATAAAGTTCTCAATCAAACGTGAGCCCAAAATCGATAAAAGAATAATATCATACCATGGCAACTGGCAACAGGTATATCCTTGTTTGTGTGTTACTTTTTTTCTTCACCATACTGAGTGTATTGTTGGTGAACTGAACTCACGTAAATATTTAAAAAAAAAAAAAAAAAATCAACACGATAAAGTTTTCATTCGGTTTCTCTGTTGGTAACAAGTTTACACTAAAAAAAAAAAAAAAAAAAGATGATGAAAACTTTTCACTTGAACACACAAAAAAAAAAAGTTCCAAACTCGTCTACGAAATATTTGTAACAAAAGTTTATTTTCCTCATTTTGTATTTTTCATGTTGAAGCAAATTTTCGTTACAACCTATTTCACAAAAGTTAAGTGCATAATATGGGGCAGCAAAATTTTTTTTTTTTTGGGTTTTTATTCGAACCTTTCACTTTGGAAAGTCTTTGGTTTGTAAAAGTTTGCCTCAGGTCGAAGGTAGTGGACATTTTCTTGTTTTTTCGAAAGTTGTTAATTGTAAAAACACGTTGGTGGGTAGGTGGATAACAACCTCAAGTGGCTAAAACTATTTGTGGCTTGCATTGAACCGGCGTCACATTAGAGTCTGTTGACTTCGCTCCACATTTCAATTAGCACTCAGTTAAACGTAGTGAAGTTGGCCCCAGAATTTCCTTTAAAGAGGCCCAAGCTTACCAGCATCCACTGAGTGTACTATGATGTCCGGTCAGGTGAACTGCTGTGCGTAAGGTACACAAAAAGCCAACATCTAGTGAGTCTAAAATGGGAGAAAGTAGCCTAAAGCCGAAATCATTTTACCCAAGCACTTGATTGGCCTGCAAAAATTGAGTAGGTCCTTTGGTTGGCTACATGAACCTTCTTCTTCCAGACCACTAGAGAAGTACCTGCTTAAATGTAAAAATCTATTTACAGAAGTGCCCTTACATTCGCCAGTAGATCTGATAATCCTAACCTACTTGCGTGCCTCAATGGCCACAGAGGATCCCAATAATAGTCCTAACTTGTGGTCTCCTTAGCTTAATGATTTCCACTGATCTTTTGTGGTTGATCTCTGGACAGGGCTTTGGATACCCTATACCCATTTATATTAGTCCATCTGCGGTTGGCAGATGTTGTATATGCAGTTGGTGATATCTCTCTTGGCAACTCATAGCAGTGGCCTGATGCTGCTGGTGACGTTCTCCGATGGGAGTTTTGAAGCTTTTTTTCCAATCTATCGGCACATTCGTTACCCTCAGTATCACAGGTTCCCAGCATAACCCTACGCGGTTCTACGTGCATAATGCCTTGAAACTAGTTCAGATTTGATGGCAAAAGACTTAAGCGCTTTGAGTGCAGCCTGACTGTCAATGAAGGCGGCAATATCTTATTGAATATTAATCCCATCTCAAGTAGTTCTGCAACTTTGAGCACGGCTAGAACCTCGGCCTGGAGAATACAACTTGGGTCCGGGAGTTTTAGAAATATTTCTAGGTTCAAGTTCAAGTCAGTAAATACCTGACTCAGTTCCATCATTCGTTTTATACGAATCTGTAGAGTGGCAATCTTATTCTGAAGGTAAACTTCATCATTATGCCAGTCTTCCCTGCTAGAATACACTCCTTCGTACGGAATATCGAAGTCGAGAAAACCCAAAATATCATCAGATTTCTCCTGAGTCTTAGGGAACGTGTTCCTAAAAATGGAGCTGTACTCTATGTCCTATAAAGAGGTTAAAAGAGTTTTTAAAACCCAGCGTGATGATTGCTCAGTACTTTTTTCGCCACCCTTCCATCGTCTTCCTGCGATGGCTTATTGAATCTTTCTGTCATACAGTACAGGCCGGTGAGTAGAGCTTGACTTTGTCAAATTTCCTATTCGAGTTCTAAAGGCTCTAAAAGTTTGAGGCCAAATCATTGCCCAAAAATCTCAACCGGAAGTCATTAATGACGGTTTTGGAAACAACTTTTATTTCAGATAAAAGAACTCTCACATTTCTGTTTTTACTTACGACGATGGTGAACAATTCATAAAGCGAATGAGAAGTCTAAACATCTGTTGTCAATATTTTATCCTGATTTCAATTTAATGTCCTGCGTGATTTATCTCTTCCATTTTTGCCACCTACTTTCAGAATTTCTAATCGGACACGAATTTCCTCACTCAGCGTATAGCCTTGTTGTCCTCCCTCATAACCATTATCTTGTTTAATTTTAAACAGTCTAAAAGTGACCTTCTCCAGTCAGTCTATATCCTTTCTTACAAAATGTCCAAATTCAACAGTTTTCCATCCATAAAACCCGAAAGTCAACATTGCGTATTTTAATTTCCGGCCGTAAAGCTTTATGTTCACTCCATACGTATGTATCTGTCGTCATCGCGTTGTCCTTGTTGCCGTCGAAAAGAAAATGACACCCACTCGTCCACAGTTTTTGGTCGAGGACTCGAACATCTTTTTGGAATTCTGCTTTTTTTTTTGGGAGTTTTTATTGCGACACGAATGACCATGAAAGTTGGCTTTACAGCTTCCTTTCGTGTCCTTGTGATCTTCCTTCCGTTTTGTGTTCATTATCGATTGACCTTGATAATCTGCCGCCTCCTTAGAGCTCAGAAATGTATATGTATAAAGGCGCGATCATAAGGTTTTATTTTGTTCAATTATCAGAACTTCCAGCAGGATATGCCAGGACATGGCTACATAATAATTGCTTCTTTGTTTGACGAGCATAACACTAATCTACGTGAATTGGGTGGATGGGGAGGAAAAAGGATATTACAAGCACATCCTGTATTTTTCAATTTCCGTTCCGTTGTTGAGGAGACGCGCAGGATAACAATAATAAGGACGACAGCGATAAGGTTCTGTTATGATGGACTGTACAAACTCCATATCTCACATCAATTAGGACAATGTTTTTTGATGGGTGAATGTTTAGTAGTTTGCTCATTGAAGCGCGATTCGTAGCAAGGATGTAAGTGTATCTCAAGTTTCCGGTTTTATTGGCGTAATTCCAGGAATGCCATCAATTTTTACGGCCAGCATTGGATGTGAAATGTAGAAGTAAGTGCCTCTAAAAAAGGTACACCGATAATATATTTGCACGTGTGCGTGGTTTAGTGCGGCTTGATTACTTGTATGTTGTGTCCTACTGCTGGTTAAAGATACTTTCAAGGTTTCCTCTAGTAGAAGTGCCTGATTTCGTTCGTAGTTTTGTTATTGATTTATTTATGTATATCTTGTGAAATCCTTGAAAGTTTAAGGACAATTCGCAAATAAGACAATACCTGCCTTCCGCTGTCAAGGATACGACGACATGAAATCAATCCGTCTCTTGTTTTTTCTTTTTCCGTCGGAAATTTATCCGTGGGCGCTTGATGGATGCCAGGCTTTTGGTTGTCTTGTTTTTTTTCCGTTGGAAACCAAAGTCTTCTATTTGTCTTAGATTCGTTTTGTGTTATTGATGGATAGGTGTCTGTGGAAGTATTTGTCTTATTTTAGGGCTTATGCATTCATAAAGGGAAATTTCTCGAGGGTGGGGCGGCGAACAATGTCTTTATTAGTAGTACCTGCTGTTATCGATTTTCTATTGATTTAAAATTCAAATTAGATACAGGATGTGGACAGGAATCGCAGGTGGGATGTATTTATTGCTGGCATTTTTAATTTGATTGGATAGGGGAAGATGGCGGGATGAAAAACTGAAGCCAATAAGTGGGTGGATATTTGCGTTATCATAGGGAATGTCAATGGGCACATACATAGGAGAGATGTTGTATTTTTACTCTGCCAACCAATATAAAAAAAAAGTGCAAATTTTCTTCACAAAGAGAGAAAGGTGTTTGTGCAGAGATATTTTCACTGAAAAACTGATCAAATCCAACACTTTTTTGTTGCTGATTTATCTTACTGACTGAATACAAGATGGATTGGACCAGTACCGCAGCAGTTAAGTGTGTAATGTAGCACTTGCAGGCATTTGTCCTTATACTTGTAAGCTCATGATATATGTAAGGTCCAGACATACAAAAACTGATACAACACTAAGGTAGAACAATACGTTGCCGTCTTCTGGTTACCGTACTCTGATTAACATAAGCTCATTCTTGGCTAGCAGAGTGAATCACAGAATACCAGATTCTTACTGCTTTAGCAAAAGTTCATGCGGTACAGGCTCTAGACTGTGGAGTAAGCGTGTAAAACTCAGAAGCCCACAGGGTATGGCCTAAATCACAGGTTAGGTAGATGAGTCACGAGAAGAAAGTCACTGGTCACATTGTGTCCAATAATTTAACCCTGGATACCCTACAAAGAAAGTCCGCTGTAAGAACCACCTCAACGCTGCCTAAGTCCTCCAGCTCCGAGAAGAAATGACTGCCAAGAGTTATCTTTCTTAAAGATAGGGCAAGACAGTCAGACAGCAAGTGTTAGCAAGACAGTCAGACCAGCCAAATGGTCGGTTATTATGCCAGGCACGACCCGTGCGCTATAACGACTGAATTTAACCAGAGTTGGTAATCTCTTCTTGCTGAAAGCCGGCCATAGCGGAGCTGGAGCTACTACAAAGGAAGAGCCCGTGTTATGTGCAGCTTCGACCTACTCCTAGCAAACTCGTCAGCCTTATTGTTTCCTTCGCTATGTGCGATGTTGAGACTTTCTGACTTTCTGTTGTTGAGGACTGAGGAAAGTTTTCCACAAAATCAAGAAGACCACATTATCGGCATAGGCCGAAGGCATTTACTTACTTTTTTTTCAATATTACAAGAATCTCATTCACTACAACGAGTCATATCCACGGGGAAATAACTCTGCCTTGGGGTGTTGCTCTATAGACCCTTCTCCGGAAAGTAATATTCCCTTGCGATGAGAAGATTATCCTTGACTGAAACATCTGTGCAGTCCAATTGCCAAAACTGGCGTTAAGGTGAGCTCTGTGCAGGCTGCTCAGGATCGCGTCGGAACTCACGTTGCTGATCGGCCAGAAACACCCCAAGTGTGTATTCCTTGAATCAATCAATGCACGATATAATTCCAATGTTTTCAGCATAAAGGACGATAGATAGGTCTCAGGTATTTTGCTTTTTTGTGGCTCAAATAAAACACGTACTTCCTGCGATGCTTTAGGAGCATATCGCAGCTTAAGACATCCTGTAAAGATACACTTGATGCTTGGAATAGCATTATCCACTGACTCTTGCAGCACCACAGGTCGAATGTTATCCATTCTTGGTGCCTCGTATGTAGCAAATTATTTAATTGACCAATATATCTTGTTATCGTCTAATATTTCACCCCCTTGTTCCATGCTTATTCCCGCCGTGTCTTCTCCGGAATGCGTATATCACCTACGGAGATTGATTGAACGAATATTCAGAAGTGTGACTCGGCCCAGCTATCATCGCTTTTCCTAATGTTCGATTCTGGCACTGGAGTCCTGGCCATGATCTTTCTTAGTCGGGACGCCTCGTCGGGACATATGGATCTCGTCGCTAAATATGACTTTTCAAAAGAAATTGAGGTAAGCTTCCAACCGCTCGTGAGCCCGTGCAGCGAACAAATGACGTTGTCTATGGTCATCAACTTTAAGGTCCTGGGTCAGTTGAATCTTGAATGGATGTAGGCTCAAGTCATGACGCAAAATTCGAAAGTTGTAGTCTGCGAAAGGCCGAGCTCTTGTGTGCGGCGTGGAATTGATAGTCCCGGAGTCACACTCTTACGGACAACGAATATATTTTCGGCAGGATCTTGCATTTAAACATTTTTCTTCAACAGTATAACTCTCTATGCCGATTTGGCAAAACAGACTTAATAAACTGACAGCCAATTTGACAGATGTAGCTCCAAAAATATGGCCGAAAACACCTGTCAAAGTTTGGCAATCCCTATTGAAAAACCCTTTATTTTTACTTTCTGCCTGACAGCCTATGTTTACATGTCGCTTAGTCATTGTCCTTGTCCATTCAACTCACTTAAACTCGTCTCAATAGGAATAACAAATCAATCAATAAATGCCTTGAAAATATAGCCCACTTTTTTCCCCGAACTGAAAGATAGTTCTAACCTTCCAGCTCCGTCGATTGCAAGTTGGATGGCTTCAAGCTACTCGTGATATCAATTTTCTCTACCGATAGCAACATCAACGATTCCAATTCATCAAGCAATTGGTACACAGCCTACCCGGTTGTTGTTGCTGCTGTGTGGATGGATCTATGCGGATATAAATTCGTTTCCTCCGGTTTTGACGTCAAGCTGCGATATTTTCAATTCAACGTCCAGGTTTTCCTCTTTTTTTTTGTTATCTAAATGGTCCAAGGATAACGTAACGATAACGTCGACGGCCGGCGGTGGACATGAACAAAAGGATACAACAGCAGTAGCACACAAAATGTTGCGGAAGGGATTGTTCTGATTGAATGAATGCACGGTGTGCGGGTAGGTACTCGTACACCATCGAGAAGAAGATAGTTGCACAGATACGATGCGCATTCATGACATGACTAATTGATATGATCATTGCGAATTCACTGTCAGAAGAATTGTACGCGCGACGAATAACGTACAAAAGGAAATTGAATGCAATCGGCATACACTACACATACATCAACTTGTGAAGGATAAAGTTAGTCCATTGAATCTGGAACTTGTACCCCTAGATGTGGCATTGAATTTGAATGGTGTACATATATTTCAAGATGTAACTCCTAATCAATGAAATTATTAAATTGAACAAAGCAAATGTTATCCTTGGTCTCGACATCAATTACTTACACAGAAGGACAACAACGTAACAAGGATAAAAACCGAAAAGTAATCTTTCATTTTTAAACCTGAATAGAAAGCGTACCTACCAAGGAGCAAATCTTGAAAGAAATCCCGATTACATTCAGTCATTGCAGCCAGCCAGCCAGCGAGTAGTGCTCTCAACATGAAAATGCAATTCATCGCATCCAAAGCAGAAGAAGATGCCATAGAAACTGGCTCATTCATTACTTAGCTTTACATACAGGCCCTTGTAAGACGATGGATGGATTTTTCTTGCAATTTTATTTTCAGCTTTCGTTGACTTATGATTGAGGTTAATGGTATAACATGGTATAGATGAAACCTCAAGGGACATGGAGGAAAATTTCATTCATTTCATTTGCGAGTAATCTTTGTGGTGAATCCGTTTTGATCGCAGTAATTTAGTTTTAATGACAATCTGTGTATGGCTCAAGGAACTAGCTCGTAAAATTGTTAGTAGCAGTAGTTCAGAGATATGAGTATTTAATTTGTCTGCATGGCAGTTAAGATACTCTTTTATAAGTGGACTTACGCACACAAAGCTTCTTTGTGACAATCAGGAAGGAACATTCGCTTTTTTCTACTAATGTCGGGCGATCTGAAATTAGTATCTTTTCCCCGTTTATGGGTTTTTGGGAATTCTTAGCGTTTGCGGTTTGACTCATAAATGTGCACGCGTATTCATTTAAATTCCCCGTCTATGGTAGTCTTATGAGTTAATGGCTACAAATGAAGGACTGTGCCGTAAAACCTTGTAGTGGTCAATGTTTATGGTACATCTGTATCCATAACCGATGTAGAGAAGCTAATAAACTTATATCATAAAGAACCACGTCCCTGCGCTAGTAAGAATGATAATAAAAAAAGAAGAAAAAAAAAAAAAAACAATTAGCTTAACACGAATTAAAAAAATTGTTGTAAGAAATGCAATCGATATTTTCTAAAACTTTCCAATTATACACTTATGAAATACATATGTATTCTGTAAAACTGACTGCCACGACAGACTGGGATAAAGACCACCTTGAAAGAATCCGGGAGATTGCATCTTATTGGCATATACTTGCGACTTCAGAAAAAGTCTAATCGTACGATCCTGGTGGCAAATTTACGTCACCACTAGGTAGGGTTACCGACCTCAAATCATTCATACAGAATGTCTATTGTGGCGTTCGCTGAGTGGTACGTAGCGCTGACGTGCTGGAGCCACGTATCGGTCACGTCCATATCTTCATTGATCTGTACCCCTCCCTCGTCTTTGACGGTCACTAATGGCATTTTAGACAGAAGTACGAACCAATGACGAAGCCAGGCTAAAATCCGGACCAAATAGTAACGTTTTGTGGATATATTGCCACCTAGTGAAGCTGAGCTCAATCTTTTCCACAGTGGGACGAATTTCCTGCAGACTTAAGCAATGTCTACAGAACTACCGAAGTCCTTTCAGAAAACAATGGAAAAGACTGTGGATGGGTGCTTCCTTGACATCGAAGGGGCTTTCGATAACACCGAATACGCCCAAATAAACTGATGTATCCGATACACAGTAGTAGATAATACTACATCTAATTGATCTAAATGCATTCTAGAAGACAGAAAAATTAACATCTCACTAAGCAGCAACAAACTTAGGGCGACGGCTGCGAAAGGTTGCCTCACTTTCCCCACTTTTATGGCCTATCGTACTCAATGAGCTTCTGAAAATACTTAGTGATGAAGGTTTCTATGTCCTAGGTTACGCAGACGACATTGCGATACTTATTAGAGGCAAATGCAAGGAGACTCGAAACTCCTCCTTGGGCATTAAACTTTGATGCTGCATGATGCCTTTAAGTTAGTCTTAATATCAAGAAGATTGGAATTTTTATTTTAAAAAAGCCATAGACAAAACCAGGATCGCATTATAGATATACGGAGCACCAGTATAGTGGCAAGAGACGCTACAAAGGACTACATAGGACAGACTCAGTAAACTGCAAAGACTATGTTGTGTATGTGTGACATGTGCAATGAAACATACTTCTACTGCCGCGCTGGAGGTTATTCTCCACGTACCCACGCTTCACCTTCACATAAAGAGAGAAGCTAAATAAAATCTTTCAGACAGTAAGGCAGCTCTATTAGCAATTAGGGCTTACAAAATAACATTCAAAATTCTACTAAAACACAAACTCTGTTACTTGGTCATAGCTGTTATGATGGAAACGAAATTGCTGATCAACGAGCCAGAACAGATTCGGCATTTACTTTTATGATGCCTAGACTATTCTGCGAATTGCCTATCAGCACAGCTAAAAGCTATACTAAGAATTGGCCCAAAGAAAAAGTTTAGCATTACTGGATGGAATCTCATCGTTACTTGGGTAAATTCTACCTTGAAGCAGAGGATATTACTACTAGCTCACTCAAAGACGTAGTTGACATCATAGTCAATACAGGGATACTAAATGAGCTCTAGAATGAGGAAGTCACAATAGGCCCATAGAGGCCGCAGTGACTAGGTGACTAGTTCCCACCTCAACTTACAATCTACCACCCACACGTCGAAATTCAAGCTACGTGTTTACAACTGAGCCGGAGTTTCGAAAGAATTTTTTAATGAATACCACCACACGTACTGAAACCGTAAACCGATGCATGATGAATTGACAAACACTTCTGAACCAGCTCTCGTAAAAATAGCATCACTTTTGACAAAAATTGAGTCACCACTTTTATTATACGAGCCTCATATGATCAATTGTTTATATAGCGGCAGCGCTTTGAAGTACGAACTATGTATCCATGTCCCTATCGAAGGCGCTAAAGACCCTGCCAAGGAGAAACTTAATAACCTCTTCGACGGAACTGCCGGAACCCTGAACCTGTATGTAAAAGTTATACTCGATGACTTTAATAGGAAAATGTGTAAGGGAAACATATTTCGTGGAATAGTCGGTAAACATACCCTCCGCGATACAACAGGTAAGAGTTTCCGATTAATCGAGTTTCCATCAGCTGAGGGAACTGTTGATGTACTTCAGCAGCACAGCAGTTGAATATTTACCCAAAGGTTATCGCTGATAGTTCTTAATACTAAGAATTCTTCGCACACTCTAAGCCTAAGATACTACGAACTCGAATAGACTACGATAGACTGTTACCCCTATCCGATACTTGGGAGGCATCACTGAGAAAATCAAATGGAGTCTCATTTATATTCAAGCAGCCATAGGGTCTGTCTCGAGTTGGCGTCACACTCCAGATACAGATTGGTCTTGGTTATTGATGTTTTCCTTGACTAGCGTACCTCCTTAGACAGTGCAGGCGTGCCTGGTTTAAAAAAAAAAAAAATACTTTTCTCTACAAACTCCAACTTTACTACCATTTAATTCTGAACTTATTACTAACCTGCTGTGTAGTTTTAAAACACCAAGTTGTTTGATTCACACTTCAAGTTCAGATTAATCTGAATCATCTTCAGCACTGATAGACCCTTTGTCATGACTTATTCAGAACTGGGTTTTGTATAAAAATTTATTTGCCTACTAAAGTCATGTAAGCCTGCAGATTATGTATGTACATACAAAAGTATATGATTATGTTGCGAATGGAAAAATAAGTTAAGTAGGCTTAACCTAAAAACTCTTAGGTTAGGGTAGGTTTGCGGGTTGACAGAAGAATAAAATATTTCCGTTGCACTCATGTCAGAGACCCATAGTAATGCCAAAAAAAACTACTTTAATTAACTACCAGGAATTAGTTCCTGGAATGTTGGAGTTCAGGGCACTGGCAGGGGAAGTGGTGGGTGTGCAGTACATCCTCTTCATCGCCACATCTTCTGCAGAGCTTTTTTTTCAGTTCGACGCAGTATCTTCGAATGGTAACACAGAGTGTAAAGACTCATAAAGACCTCCACAAGCATGGACAGGGATCATCTGTTCTTGCGCATAAGTCTCTCGATCCTTGTTTTATCTAATGATGACCATAGTTCTCTTGCAATGTTGCAAGTTTGTATGTAATTCCATCTGAGATTCTCCTCACCCTACTTTGAGCCTGAGAACGCAGGGCAGGTTACTTATGGAGAGATCAATTTCTTCTAGTGAATCTGATGAAGCTTTCCTTGCTAATTAATTTGCTTTTTCATTTGCCGAGACGCCCTTGTGTCCAGAGACCCAGCAGAGTGGAACCTTGTGCTGTGTTCCGAGAACACGATTATTGACTTCTGTGGCAGTAATTTCTTTGAAAGCTGGCTTGCTTTCGATAACGAAGGTAATACCTTTTTGTGGTAATGCTCTTACGACAGACTCATGGCCTATTGCTGTCACTGCTAGATTCCAGACCCTACACCGGTGTCCATTTTTGATCTCTGTATATGTTGCTATGGATTCGACATTCGGTATGAGCCTGTTTTTCCACTCTTCTCTGCTAGGGCACGCTAAGCTAAATGGCATTTTTAAGTCTAAGTATAGCGTGATGTAGTCTGTAGTGGGTACATGGCCAAAAAATCTATTAAGGATGCTCGAATGTCTCGTCGCTCTTGACTTTCAGTTTGTTGTTTGACTGATTCCTAAGGCACTTAGGATGCTGCCTTTGATCTCGTAAAGATATCTAGTTGAGGCAGGTTAGACTATGGCATCAAGTCCTGGAGTTGGAATTGTTCTCATTGCACTGATAGTATCGATGCACGCCAGTCTTTGTATTTTGGTGGGGCCTTTAAATAAGTCTTGACCACTATACGAGGCTGCCATAGATCAGAATGGGTCTTGTAATTGCCGTGTGCATCGAAGGTCCCCGGGTTCTCCTGAAAATTCAGCTCTACGTATAGTTTTTTTTTTGACTCTCTCGCTAATATTCAAATTTCATGTGAGTTTTCTATCGAGTATAATTCCCTGGTACCTTACGTTGTCAGAGAGTCTAAGGGGAGTATCGAACTGAGGAATCTTCCTCTTACTCGTAAATAAAACCAATTCAGTATTCATTATCCCGTATTTCCTAGATCATCTAACAAGGGTCTCAAAGGCTCCATCGATTTGCTCGCTAAGAGTGGGAAGGAACTTGCCTGTACCCATTAGCACCACATCTTCTGCCTAGGCTATGATTTTAACACCAGATGTTTCAAACAGCTAAAGGGCTTTATTCAAAACTATGACCAGGAGCAGTAGATGACCCCGACTTAAGGGGCCTCTAGAGGCATATATGTATATGCATCTAGTTTTGTGCCTCCAAGTTCAGTGATTATGTGTCTTTCCTCAAGCATGCTAACTAAGTCATTTTTTTTTACACACACTTTTTTTATCCTTCCCGAATAAAGAAATTTGAAGTTAACATTCTATACTTATGTATGTAAATGCATCTCAATTTTGCACCTTGAACTTAATGCCTGCTAGAATGCACTCGTGTTGTGTTTTTTTTTTTCAAATTTTCTGCTCATACATTCAACAATTCTAAAAAACATTAAAAAGACATCTATGCACATCGAGAAATTAAAGCAAGCCCGTTAAAAGGTTTTTTTTTATTTCGCCCTTTTCCCTTCTCTGTTTTTATGATTACAAGCAACCCTTCTCACTTTTTATGCGCATACATTCCATTTGTAATGAGAGTAAAATCACACAATAATTTATGTCTCGCTATATCGGATGAGCTTCTGACAATTATTCATTGTTTCAAGGATGCACACGGAACAAGACATTCACTACTGCATATGAGTGAGCTGTGCACGCCGCCCTTTCAGTCCTTTTGAACGATACGACGACACTCTTCGTTCGATAATCCTTCACACAATAACAAAACAAGTAAAAAAAAAAGGATTTAAATTATTAATTTTTTGAAATGCACTTCGTAGATATGTACACACATACGAACGAGCACTCGAACTATATACACATTGAAATGCAAGCCAGTCCAGAAGACCAGTCGGCATTAAGTGATTCTGTAATTAATTGTACGTACACTTACAAGCAGATACATAAGGATACAGATTGGAATGGTTGCACTTAAAGATAACAATGGGCTTACATTTGCATTGCTTTTAATTACATCAGCAGCTGAGAGAAAAGTTTTACACACTTGAGGAAATTCATTACATTTTCAAAAAAAAAAGAAAAAATAAAAGGAGTTTTCCAAAGTGGGGATATAACTGAAAAACGTCGATGCTCTATACACTTGAGAGGATAAATGGATGATAACTCGCCTCGAAGGGTTTGGAGTACCCAATATCGAATGTATCACTTTTGACGACAGCTATTTACCTTAGTGAAGGCACATCTCTTTCTGAGTGTGAATGGGCTCTACAAGCTAAGTTCACAACCATAAGAAAGGGTTCAACAATGCAATGCCATCTTGTGGAAACCAATTGCTGGGCAGCAGTCAAACTTATCCAGAACACACCTAAAACATCAAGAATCGCAACCAAACGCCTTGAAAGTAGTTAGCGACTTCTAAGCAAAACGACGAGTTGAATTGTTAGTAGCATACCACCAAGGACAAGTTTCGAAGATACCAAGAGAGATGGTACGTCTCTGACAAAGGCAGATGTACGCAGAGATGGATCCCCAACATAAACCTTTTGAGCAATAGGATGCGTTGTGGAGCTAAACTTCTATTCATCTCAGATGTCATTGATGCTTCGGAGCCTACTCCTGCTGGAGTATTTGCCCAGTTGACGATACAGGAGCAAGAACTATCAACATGTTAAGCTAAGGAGTGTTCTTGATGAGGATACAATTATCGTGATGACATATGTAGGTTATTTACAGTCCTAAACGGCATTCGAAAAGCAGTTAGGATTTATGACAGAAATACTTTATAATGTTTGTCAACAATTTTAGGTTTTTAAAAAACATAGAAACAGCCTCGATAACCAATGTTTTCGCAGAAAGAAAATAGGGTACTGTACGCTTAATTTGACGAAAAATTATATCGTTCCTATTTTTTTTTTTTTGTCAAGTAATCACCCTAGCTACTTCACTTCGATTAGATTGTCCAAGTTCTTGATTGTCGTGGGTGGGATGTTTTGTTTAAGTCGCGTGGACACTGATCTTATCAACTTATTGCCACTCCAACTTATGACTTTCCAAAGATTCGATTGGATTGGACATAGTTTTTTACGTTTTGGAGGGATTTTATTGGATCATGTTGAGCATGAGATTTAAAATAGGGTAATCATGTAAGAAAGGTATGAAAAGATGTCATCCGGGTGCTCTTAGGCTGTAATCTCTTTTCTGTGACTAGGAATAGACAGGAGTTTCTGGATATACCTCATGCCTTCTGCACTGACCATCGATCAGTAGAGAAGTAAAGGTCGTAGAGAAGGCATATAGGTGCATAAAATTTCACTTGAGCTCCAAACCAAGATTAATAACACCGAAAGAATAGGTACCTAGTCTAGCCAACTGAAGAAAAGCGCAGTACAATCTTCGTTGGGCAATGAATAAGGTCTGCTCCATCAAGTGACAAGCTTCCAACAAGTCACAATCTCTATGGTGAAACAAACTAAACTGGAAAAGATTACTCCACGAGGGTCTTATTCGCTCCAACGGCAACGTGGAAATTATAACCTAAGCCTCAATCTTGCTTTTGGGTAACCATTAAGCCAGCGCAATAGATCTTAAAGGTCACATTATGGATAATTACAGATTGTCAATTCTTGAAGAGCAAAGCATGTGCAGGACCTTTTGGCTGGAGCCAAGTCACAAGAAATTCACGGAGATCACAAATTAGAACAGTTTTAGGGACACTGTTTCTTAAGGGAGCACGTTAATAGACTAGGAGTATCGGACAAGGTGTATGTATATTGCTGATCGAGGCAAAACTGGAAAACTTTGAGAGTGTAGGACAATTAAACCCTTGGACAACATGTTTAAGTTTTTTCAGGATCACGATAGGCCCAGTGTGTTGTTAAACTGCAATCACACTCAAATCTTCTTGATTATTCCTATTTAACCTGACCATCAGAGTATTTTTATCTAAGACAAGAACCATTGCATACCTTTAGGAAACAGTCTCAGAGATTTAGCCTTGATTTTTTTTTTATAAGATGACCAAATGTCATTGATCCCACCTCCACTACTAAAGTACTCACTGCATGTTGCCCAGTTATTGAGATTAAAATAATTTTTTTGTTCGACGATCGTCTGATAAGATACATATGGAGAAAGTTTTCATACAGAAGTTCGTTATCTTGATTAGATTGTTATAGGGTATGTTTGCTTGAATTGGTTTGGTTTGTTTTGTTCACTAAAAGCACCCTCAAAACTTATTGACTTAACGAACTAGTTTGGTTCCGGAATATTTCTAAGGTCATTGAGATTACTGTGGGGCATTCCCGGGGAGAGAATGATTCATGTCCAGCACAAGTACTCGACCGATACTCGGCTGGAGTATTTTCTGTTTGACTTAAGAGTGGAACGTTTTAGTTATGCAGTTCATAAGGTTAAAGCCAAAACTAAACAAAACAAATACCCATAAGTGAAGAGGTTTTATGCCTAAGTCTTGCTGGTGCCCAATGAGTTCTGCTAGCCTTTTCCTACTTTTAGCACTGCCTTGGAGCTTCCATTTCCATCTTCCACTCAACCGGCAACTACTCGGTCTCGCGAGCAAGGAATCATCTCACCCTTTTAATGTATGCTCTGCCGAGCCGCGGTCATTGCACTAGATGTTGGGCATTAATCCTTGCGATCGACCGGCAATCCTTTCACCACTTGATGTAAACGCAGGTCTCCCTGCATACATATCACAATTTTGTGTACTGGTGGACAATGAGCTGCTGATTGTTCCCAGATCCACCTGAGAGATCGTTCCTTAGTTCTTGGAGCGTCTGTCAGTCGATATTGAACTTGGGCATTCTTCAAATGGTAGAAAGCACGTAATATGACAATCACTATCCTAAGGTGATCTCATGTTAATCCTTTGTCCATATAACTGTTTGGGACATCTAGAAGACTTTTCCTAAGACAGCGACTGAAGGAGTAACTTGTTGATTCAATGGTAGGAGTTGTGCTAACAAATGCTATCACATATGACAAGGCGATTTGCCTTTGTGCCTCCTCCTTGTAGTCTTACTCTAGAGCCATTCTTTACCAAATTCAGAAGTCTGTTAGTTTTTTTTCTTCCATTGTGCCGGCAACTGCTGATCTTTTTCTAAAGATTGTCGGAGCTTCATCGTTCCCTTAATTCGTGATAATCCTTTGTACCTCCTTTCCCGTCTACTCTTCTTGCGATGCTGACTCGTTTAAATTCTTCTTGTTAGAGCCTCCCCTGCTTGAAATTTTTCTTCTACTAGGCCATGTCTTGTCCTGATAAAGTTGAACGTGAATTGAATGGAAATTGGAAGTATTGATATCCCATTCGTGCAGTGGTATCAGATTCCTAACAGGCAGAGGCCAGAGCTAACATGGTCAATGCTCCATGGAATGTTCTACTCCCGCTGCATTCAAAAAAAACACTCCACTTTAATTCATTGCATTTAAACTTTTTTGTTTAAGATAGTCTTTGTCCTTGGTTCAATACATTCCCTATGATTATGCACTTAAACCAGAAACCTCTTTAATCCAGTCCGAGAAGTATGAAAGACGACTAAAGCCAACTGGGTATCCTCGTGAACAGTTTCCGATAGTACCAAAAGTGACAAGACCAACCAAAGTATTAGTATTCTCAAGAACCAATGGACCGCCGGAATCGCCGGGGCACGTACTACCAACTCCCTTTGTATTTGTACAAATGACCGAAGGACGATCTGCCAGCCGTCCATATACTCGGGCACATGATGCTCTATCCAACACTGTCATAGTGGCATACTTCAGATAATTAGTACCATCTCCCTCCGTATCAAAGACAACAACCATTAATCCCCATAAAAAAAAAAGTTCATGTCACAGATAACTTACGATCATTGATGTTACCCCAACCAGAGGCAACAACCCTTGTGTTATTTTTATATAGCAAAGAGTCAGCGCCTTGAGGTGGCAATTTAGCTGGAGCCACGAAAATATAATCGAGATTTACCCTCATCATTTTCAGCAATGCAATATCAAGACCATCGCTATTCCAGCCCGGATGAACGTGGTTCTGATAGGCCCATCTAATGATACGGGGTGAGTTCTTGAGTGTGCTTCCCAAACGAATTTGGATGCCTATAGCTCTGTTGAATGAAAGAAATATAAAATATAAACCAAAGAAAGATGTATCTAATATTTATAGCCTACCCTGAGGTACAATGGGCAGCGGTTAAAATCCATTGGTTACTAAGAATGGTGCCACCGCACCAGGCGAATGTCCTATGTTTGCCAAAATTGATCAATAGTCCAGCTTGAAATGGGAACTGTCCTTCAGAAGCATATGAGCCTTTAAATATGCGGCTTTGAGGAGCACCAGGCTTGGGGATAACTTCTTCCAAAGATCCTCTCCGTAGAAACGGAAAAGGTTTACCTACGGGCTTCAGCTCAACTTTGCCGTCGGCATTTGATGTGGCCGCCAACACACTGACCACACAGATAAATGAGAATAGATTCATTGTGAAGAGAACACTATGCTTACTGCGGACAAGCTCAAGGCTTTTATAGATAAAACAGCAAATCGATATTTAATTGGCGTGATGACTGATAACTGAACACTCGAAGCTTTTACAGGGTCTCTTGAGGACTTATGTAATGTGTATACTGTCTTATCTTATCTGATCTTAACAACCTTGAACTTGAAATCTTCAAAGGCACATTCAAGGACTTCAATTAAGGAAATTACAACTAGCAGTACAAGAGCGAGGCTCAATGAATGACTGGAATAACTATTGTAAATTGTTAAATGATATAGCTGCGGTATAAGCTAGACCTATCCTGCGGAGAATCAAAGAACACCTCGAGGAGCTTGCAAACATGTCTAGCTGTCCCAAGGACGAGATTTTCTACCTTCCCTTTGTGGTGTGAAAGTTTTGCCTAGAAATTTAGTTTCTTCGTTGGTTAAGTAAATTAATATTTGGGTGTAGTAAGACTATGACATGGAGTCTCTGGCATAACGAAAATATTTCACTCTTAAGTCAAACAGTGACAGAAAATTTACATTTGTAAGCATTTATTCTAACAGCGATTCGGTCGAGTACTTGTGCTGGACATGAATCATTATCTCCCCGGGAATCCCCCACAGTAATCTCAATGACCCTAGAAATATTCCGCAACTAAATTAGTTCATGAAGTCAATAAGTTTTGAGGGTGCTTATAGTGAACAAGAAAAACCAATTTCAAATTAACAATGCGCCCTAATCAAACAAAACTGCCGAACTGAGTGTATATGCATTTTATATTCAATTAAACATCTACTGCTTAACGTTGCAATGGACAATTCAAGCAAACATACCCTATAACAATCTAATCAAGATAACGAACTTCTGTATGAAAACTTTCTCCATATGTATCTTATCAGACGATCGTCGAACAAAAAAATTATTTTAATCTCAATAACTGGGCAACATGCAGTGAGTACTTTAGTAGTGGAGGTGGGATCAATGACATTTGGTCAACTTATAAAAAAAAATAAATTTAGACTAAATCTTAGAGATTGCTTCCTAAAATCGAACGTTCTTGTCGGAGATAAAAATACTCTGGGTCAGGTTACAAGGAAATAATCAAGAAGATTTGAGTGTGATTGCAGTTTAATAAGACACTGGGCCTATCGTTTTCCTGCAAGAAATTGAAAAATTTAAACATGTTGTCCAAATGTTTAACTGTCCTACACTCTCAAAGTTTTCCAGTTTTGTCTCGATCAGCAGTAGGTATACATACACTTTGTCCGATACTCCTAGTCTATTAACGTACTCCCTTAAGAAACAGTGCTCCCTAAGCCTATTTTTGTGATCTCCACGAACTTTCTTTCTTGGAACTTGGCTGCAGCTATAAGGTCCTGCACATCCTTTCCTCTTCAAGAATTGACAATCTTTGATTATTCATAATGTGACCTTTAAGGCCTATTGCGTTGGCTTAATCGTTACTTGGAAGCAAGATTAAGGCTTTTGATAAGTCCTAATAGTGGCCTAGGCTAGAATTTCCACGTTGCCGTTGGAGTGAATAAGACCTTCTTCTATTCCATTCTACTAGTTTGGTTGACAATAGAGATTTTGACTTGTTGGAAGCCCGTTTGATGGACAGGCCTTTTCATAAGCCTTATTCATTGCCCAACGGCGATTGTCCTGCTCTTTTCTTTAGTTGGTTAGACTAGGGATATTTTCGATGTTATCAACCTATGATGCCTTCTCTACGACCCTTCACTTCTCTACTGATAGATAGTCGCTGCAGAAGGCATGAGTTATATCTGGAAACTCCTGCCTATTCTGAGTCACAGAAAGGGGTTACAGCCTAATAGTACTATTCCAAATCTCATGCTCAACTTGATCCGATAAAATTCCCCCAAAGTGCCAATTAAAAACGTAGAAAACTAAATTCTATCCAATCGAATCTTTGAAAAGTCATAAATTGGACTGCGATAAGTGGATAAGACCAGTGTCCACGCGATGTAAACAAAACATCCCACCCACTACAATCAAGAACTTGGATAATTTAATCGAACTGAAGTAGCTAAAAAGTACAATTTATTCAGGCCATATCTTCACGAAAAAAAAAAAAACATAGGAACAATATATTTTTGCGTCAAATTAAGCAAACAGTACCCTATTTTCTTTTTGCGAAAACATTGGTCTTCGAGGCTGTTTCTATGAATTGCAATTTTTATTGAAAATCCTGGGACTGACATTATAGAGTATTTCTGTCATAAATTCCTAGACGAACCATCTGTCTTTATATTCTTCAAGACTTGTCCTTGGTGGTATCGCACCAACAATTCCACTCGTCGTTTTGTAAAGGATTGCTTGGAACTCGTTAAATACTTTTGAGGCTTTTGTTTTGTAAGCTGCATTTGTCTTCCTTCTTGCTAAAGGCAATCCATTTTGCTGCCTTGGTCCTTCGATATTTGGTAAGACAGCCGTGGCTCTGACTGTTTTAAGAGAACCAATGATCTATATCACTGGTGAAATGCTCGCTGCTACCAGGCTCATGAGTTCAACTTTATATCTCAAGCAATTACGTACTGTATTTACAGAAACCTTTACAGATAAGGTTAATGCAGTGAAAACAACTTTGATTGCAGTTCTTTGCACTCAGTATCGAATGAGTATTATCTGCTCTGTCCATCGGACGATACCGTATCAGACCTTAGTACTCTGCAACAAGAGTAACTTGGAGTTGTTGCAAACTTGCCCTTGGAACAGTATCTAAGCCAAATCTTTTGCAATAAAAACGCAAGCCATAAATATACATATATCTATTTCGGATAATCTAATCACTTTTGGTCAAGATCCAGTGGAAATTTTCGCCAAATCACCTTCTGATAACTTTTGGCCCACGAATGGTATAAAAGGTGCACCCCCTTGCACATTCGACATCAATTGTTCAATTATAACAATGAAAGTTGTGGTTTTATTTGTTTTCGCAATTTCTGCGGCATGTGCCGCAGAGTTGAAACTCTCGGACATCGTCCTTCCTGGTTCGAAGCCAGAACTGAAGAATGTCCAAAAAAGTATCGTTCGCTATCTGAAACCCGGCCCAGAAGTAGATCCAACACCAATTGCCGAACGCAAGTACAGAAACATGGATCCCCGTGCACCACAAGGCAGTGAGTCAAGGATCACAGGAGGACAATACGCTTGGAACACACTCTTGCCGTATCAAGCTGCCGTCACCATGGGCTATGGTGGTGGCTGGTATGGCATCTGTGGTGGAACTCTGATCGGTAACGAATGGGTTCTGACTGCTGCTCACTGTGTTGATTCGTAAGAAACTATAACATTAGCTGTCCTGCCAAATCCTCACAGAGCTCTGTCTGTTTATATTTGTTTAGGAATCCAGAATATATTGAAATCGGTTTGGGAAGCGTTGAAAGGAACAATCCATTGGTGAGAACATGGGCCTACCAGGTGCACATCAACTGGCAATGGAATCCCAATAACTTGGATGGTGATATTGCTTTGGTGAAGTTCCCATGGTTTGACTATAACGAGAGGATGGCACCAGCTGCTCTTCCTGCCAGAAATGGTCAATATGCTTCTTATGTCAACAACAGGGTTACTGCCTCAGGATGGGGTGGAATCAATGACAGTAGGTTGAACATGAATGGTTTGAGTCTGGGCTAAGCCAATGTTTGTTTTATGACAGATGGAGAATTGCCAAATACCTTGAAATTTGTCGGCTTGACAGTTTCTGAAAATTACGTTTGCTCAAGCGCTTATGGACCGGATGCGGGAAGACCGTCCGTCATTTGTGTTGCCACACATAACGGTGAATCGACTTGCGGCGGTGACTCTGGTGGTCCCTTGGTTCTTGAAAATACACGCACTGTCATTGGTGTCACTTCATATGGTGCTTCTGCCGGATGCACCAGGAACTTACCAATTGGATTTACTCGTGTCACCAGCTACTTGGACTGGATCAATGATGTCTCGGGGATATCCTGGTAAATTTCGTGTTGTGAAATAAATAAAAAGCAAGCTTAATTAAGATGAAAGTGTTTTTTCTTATTTCTTGCAATAAAAATAAAAAATGTGTTGTGGGTCCGTGCTTTCAGAGCATGGGAAAGGATCCAATGACCATGACTTTATACTCGGACTGACAGATACAAAGTCACTATCAGAAACCTCTTCCTCTTCCTCTTCTTGTCCTGAGTTCAGAAATGCAAAAATCTTGACCTTAACATCTTTTTTCAAATGGAAAACGTGAAACACTTCATAAATGTTTCACAAGCGTCTACACCAAGTGAAACATTTCAGAAACAAATAAATGTCTCAGAAATGTTTCACTTGGTCTGAGCGCACCTTAAGATTTTAAACGTCTGGAAACGCTGAATTGGAATGTTCGTTTGCCAAGTGTTTCTGTTGAATAAATTAACTTCCGACGAATAGTCTATTTCCTAGCAGTTTTTAGTACAAATAGGATAAAAAAACTTTTTTAATTTTTTCTCTTGAATTCAGTTAAAAGTTCTTAACATAGCGATAGCCCCCCTCCTTCAATATTTGTCTAAGTGAGAAATTTTTTACGACTTACTCCTTCTGCCAATTAGGAAACTTTTTCGGTGAATTCCATCAACATTGTCAACACATGCATCGTTATAAGGAAAACTTGAAAGTTTCATTAAAAATGACTTCTAAGGAATATACTGGATGCATGCTAAGTTCCCGATAAGAAGCGCATACACAGATATATCATGCACTTCTTAGCGAACTACATACGACAACAATGTGTGAACAAACACCACACCATCAAAGAGGAAAAGTTACGCGGTCTTGCCGATGACAACATTCGAAACGGTTTACATGTGTATGTACAAGGATGTTGAGTTTAATATTGTGTTGGCTGTCAGGCATAAGATATTAAGTAACAATTTACCTGAAAGGAAGTCAAGTGTAGCTGTTAACATGCAAGTTTTTTTGTTTCACAAACGGAGCAGGTAAAGTTTAGAGGGCGTTATAAAAGCAGCTAAGGGCGTAGTTTTTCAAAGCATCCTTCGTGTCAGGTACAGTAAGTTTTGTTAGTTTTAAATACTGTCAAAACTCTTATTTTGGTCCTAAGAAGTCTTTATTGAGACAACCCTAAATAAGCGAAGAAAGTACAATACAAAGAAATCGAAGAGAAAATAAATATCTTTTAGATTTTCAGAATCTTGACGCAGGGAGCCCCTATAATTGGGAAATTTCGCAATGAACTGCTGAAACAACACAGCAAAGTCGCATGGTTTAGCAAAACGAAATGCTAACAGTTGTCAAACTTCACTTCTTTAACAAGTACTTGTAGTTAATATGCTATTAGTTCGATCAAATTCAGACTCTTAGAGTATACTTCTAGTACGCTCTCTATGAGTCACTGTTACAAGGAGAGTCACTACCACCGTCGGACTGTCGTCAGGAAACGAATGCTGCTGCTATGATATTATAATCCGAAAAAAAGAGGATCACAACGATTTTACTTTACTGCATCCCTACTGACTCACCTGTGGGGTTTGGACTGTCTATGCATCAGTGGCCCCCTTAGAAGTACTCCACTCACGGCATTAGGTACTATTCTTCACCTGCTGCCTTCAGATATTGTCAGAAAACAAATGGCCACCTCAACAGCGATCTGTCTGACTGCGTTTTCACATATAGTCAGACAACCATCAGATCCGTGGAATCACCCAAAAACACATGAAAGGTCGTACTAATATTTATAACATTCCGCTTTGTTGGGTGTCAGACCAAAGTGATACTCCAGGGAACTGTAGTGTGGATAAAATTGAAAAACTTTGCACAAACCTCTCAATCGAGCCTAAGAATGTGAGGCTTGGTATACCAGTTGCTACTCGCAAAGTAAAGCTCAAACTATTGCTATTAGATGCTATAAAAGATCAATCTGGGAGAATAGTAATTTCTTCAAATATCTAGAGAACTTTGACCTAACCTCATCCAGAAGAGGAAACTATCCTCATCTTCTTTGCAACTGCCCTGCCCTATCGTCAAAGATACAAATCATTGCCAGAGGATTCCTCATTAGGTATCCTTTCCTCGATTGTATCGTCTGGGAGATAGCTATTATTGAATTACATGAAGCAAAGATTGAATAGTCAAAACGATTATCATTTGGACGATAGACGGTTATTGAAGTAACATGAAGTAACATGAACCCTATCGTTTGACAATAATCGACATACAAATTGAGTACAAATTTCGGATCACTTCGTCACTGAGGCGTTTTTGCCTTTATGTGATCCAGTTGTCTTTTCGTCTGCCTTTTATCCTCTATTATATATGAACGTAGATATGCCAAATATTGCCTTTGAAATGGAGTTCCAAGGACTCTCCTTTCAACGTGACAAGACCAACGGAGCCGGCCGTGATCTCTCTTGCTTATGATGAGTTCTTTTGTCATTCGATCTTATTTTTCTATCAAGCTTGTCCATCATTGTGGATGGTATGACAGCTCCAGACATACAACTGCTGTGTAGAGCCTTCCTTTTAGCTTAGGGGGCATTTTTTGGTCAATGAAGATAACGACGTTTTCCCGCCACTTCTTCGTCACCCTACGCTATTGATCATAGATCCCAGAATGTTTGCACTTCCATTCAAGTTAATGTCTGAATAGGCCAATGTGAGTCAGAGAACAGGCAGCACAGATAGCCTGTCCTTTTTTTCTTAACTTCGATGCTCAATTACATATATCCAAAACATCTACCCATGAAGTGGTCGTTGCAAGGACGGTGTATACGTTTCCTTTGAGCAGATAATAAAGGACTGAAATGACATCAGGAAACGAACGCTATTTGTCCACGCCATCCTTTGATTTTCCCAGAATACTTGAGAGAAGAATAAGAAATATTGTTTCGGGCTCGATGTATTTATTCAATGCCAGGACTGTTTTATCAACTGCATTATGAGGTATATGGCAATAGTGTTATTAGTTCTGTTCTCTAAACAACTGCGTGTAAACGAAAGTTTCCCTAGTGCTGGTGCAATGACTAGTTAGCCACAACTAGGAAGCGAGTCAGCAAACTTTTCAACCTCACTAAATGTTCTCACAGAATAAAATTTAGGATTAGGACGATCTAAGCGAGTAAAGTGGAGGAAATTCTATGAAACCATTCCTAAAATGCCAGTTGCAGCAATAGTTCATCGGGTGTTTAAAAAAGAAACATTAAAATTACAGTAGGGTCACTCAAAAAGGCACACCGGACCGCATGGACACACTTCAGGTTCACTGTCCCAATTTGTCTTCTCGCACTCATACTCTAATGGAACTGACCACTGATACACTGGCCCTGTCAGTATATTAAGTTAAATAGTTTATATAGCAAAATCTTTAGTTCACATAAGCCATTAAGACTTTAGGTGGTAGGCCCTTTCAAGCCATTCAAGGAGGCTCTTATAAGTACAACATCACTTGTCCTTAAAACTATGAAGAAGCTCATTGACGTTCGTATGAAAGGTAGGCTTCATTTACCTAACCCTATGCACTCGAAGTGGTTTGGGTACAGAACGAATAAGACGACGGAAGAAGATCTTGTAAGAGATGACTTACTGAGACTAGGTTATATAGTCGTAGGTTATGTTGACGCTCCAGAGAGCCTTATTAGTGGTAAGGACCTTTTCGCGATTCTAGAATACTGCCACAAAGGATCAATCAGTCCAGGTCCCCTTACGAAAAGTTTCAGTGAAGTTGCAAAACTCTGCTCCTAAGGACATACTTAGCCTCAAAAGGACGATGGTGTGTCTATTAGGCTTACTCCAACTAATACACCATTTAGGTCGCAGGCCTACTTCAATGTTTCCTTAAAAAGTTCTAGACCTAAGACTTCCTCTACATCGGTTGAAAATTCAAAACTCTAAACTAAAATTTGCATCTCCTCAATTTCCGTCAACCTACTCGTAATTCCCTCTTTGGACACTTATTGTGCAGACTTAACGCTAACTCTTCCATTGTTGTCTTTCCGAGACATGAAACTCTCTTGTCCTATTAATCTTCTTCTGGAGCAAATGTCCCACGAATTCATTCATTCACTTAAATGACATTAAATTCGTCACCCGACTTGCGGAACTAAATCTCGGCGAAAACTTACTCGTTTCTTGTCCTTCAGAATATCGTTATAGTATCCTTAATGCTGTGTAGCGTTGCCTGCAGCACACTGTATGCCACTGGAAAGGAAATCAAAATCCAAAGATGCAACTTGAAACTTTTCTACACTGTTTGTACGTTGAGTGAGTGTCCCTTGCGAAGGATAAGAGCAAAACTTTTGACCGTAATTCCATGGTTTGGTGATGGCGTATCATTTGACATGCCACCAGAGAGAAGAGTGCACGCGAAAAACCCCCATCACATTTGTTTTGTTGTTCTTACACACGAATGGAATGCTTTAGTATTTTTTTTGAAATTCTTGGACAAGGATAAAATCTAATCATCTAGCTGAAAACTTTTAGATTAGTAGAAATTAAGATAGTACACAGAATTCATGCTCCTTGTACTTAAAAGTCCTGAAATGATTTAAGTAAAACTTTGTCGCTCATTGAATTTCAGATTTAACTCTTTAAATGCCATCACCAAGGACCAAGGACTTACATTAAACACCACCAGAGCATAACGGAGTGGAAACAGCTAAAATATGTACGTAACCCTCCTTTATATTCAACTCTCGGCATAAAGGCAGGCAACTCTCAAGACATACAAAACAATTTATTTTAATGAGCATAAATCTTCGCAAGGATATGAATTTGATTTTTTGCCAAGAGAACAAAAAAAAACAACAAAAACTGCTACCATTACGAGTGAAAGAAGATGTAACAGAAAAGAGAATAAATGAGTTTCAAAGTAAAAACACAGAAATCTAAAGTGCTGGCGACAAAATAAATTTTATTTATTACTTCGAATGCGACACGAGCAGGAGTGACTTCGCATCTAGCGGTATTCGTATCGTAAGTTGGGCAACTTGATATGTAGGCTTTATGGCGGCCGGCGACTACACCTTTGAAGGGTAATTGTGGAACAGTTCAAAGAATACAATTTAAATGAATGAAATTTGTCAACAAAAAAATTGGTTATGTCCCGAAATCATAATAAAGTGGAGTTTAAGGTCATATTTTAAGGTAATCGCCTTTGGTAAAATCTTATTGTACCAGAATGGGCATTAGGTCTGCCGAATACCAAAAGGGAAATGTGCCTTGTAACGATTTTGAAAATTTACTTTTCAACTACTTGGTGAGCTTGATTACGCGTAGGCTTTAGTAGAAAGTAAAAGGCTGATAAACTGGTTTAGTTTATGATGGGGGATGGATGTGCAAGAAAAACTGGGTTAATGGCACATGTTCCCATAAACAGAAAACATGTCATCGACTATTTCCTTGAAAATGAATGAAAAATACATTGAAAATGGCCAGAACAAGCTACTTTCTGCTTTAATTTATTGGCGAGCTGATTAATATTTTAGTTTTTAGTGCTCCGGACCTTGAAAGGAAAGACGGGATACTTTTGGGTCTAATGAGGTGTCTGTCTGTGTCCATCTGTTCGTCTGTCTTACTTTTACTTTTCAACCTTTAAAAATACCGAGATGAAACTTTTTGTATAGTGTGCATTATGTGGAAGCCCAAACAAGATGGCGGTAATGAATTACGTTTTGAAGGCAGTTTTTTTGAAGGCATACCTATCTTATATGGAGAGGAAATAAAATTATTTTTCTTCCCATCATATGGCATATCAAAATAAAGAGAATTCTAAGAAGACTCCATATTTCTAGGAAATATTTTTTTCTAATAAAATTCGTCGTCAACCCAAGCAAAACGGAACTGATACTCCTTATCACGAAAACCAAAATACTGACCTTCACGTCTCCACGGCTCAACAATCAGCTACTGCCCTTATCGTCCAGCGCAAAGTACCTAGGTGTGAGACTTGACTCAAAGCTAAGCTGGAAGTTTAACATTGGACTACGAATTAAGAAGGCCTGTGTGGCTTTTTATACCTACAGCTAAACGTTCGGCAAGAAGTGGGCACTTCATCTAAAGATAGTCATAAGGATGTACACCGCTCTGGTGCGTCCTACACTTTCCTATGGATCAATGGCCTGCGTTAGTAAAAAACTACAACATAAGACTTATTAATAAAGTGTATAGAACGGCAGCTCTACACGCAACGAGGACCATAAAAACATGTCCAACTCAAGCCTTGGACGTAATACTTCATCTGCTACCAATCGAACATCATATCAAATGTTTATCCTCTTGTAGTTCAGTTAGACTAAGAGGATGCTGGGTAAGGAATCTGATTTAAAAATGGACTATGGTGTGGGGGCGCTGGTATTCTCCAAAGCCCTCAAAATCTCTCTTACCTTCCGACTTCCGGATTCGTTTCACGCCCATCCCCATCACTTTAGGCCACTTGAGTGCGTGGCAATAAAATGGCGCTTTTTATGCTAATTATATGTCGGCTATACCTAGATTAACACCCGGTTTTTTTGTATTACCCTTGGCGTTCAAATTATTGGCTATCAATAACTGAATTTTCACCACTCAAAGCACAGGACAACCGCGAGAAAACGATACCAATTTTCGTACGTAAGCCTTCATTATGTCTACGTTCTCCACTACCTTTCACTCTGATCGCTTACGTTATAAAATTTTATTTCGTCCTTTTTCACTCACTTTTTGTATGTCGCCCCCAGTCATACCAAATTTCTGTCTAGATTTTTTTTTTTAAATTCGAAATATTGTTGAATAGCCGTATGTGTAGCCCATCGAGAATATAGTCTGCCTTTTGAAATTGCAATTTAACAGGATGATTTTCAGCAGGAATAATTTTTGAACAAAAGCATGGCAAAAGACGACATCTATAGGACGAGTAGGAGGACCTCTCGTAGGTGGGTGTGTGTGTGTGTGTAGCGACAATGACCATGACTCCTATGGTTACACCCAGCCAGTTTAAATTTTCTGCTCAATCGCCATCGGGATATTGTATTGAAATTGTATGTTCTATCTCTCTGTCTGTCCATGACACGTTGATAATTTCGTTTCGTCAGATAAAGAACTGTTGTGTGCGTAGGATGGATGAAGAGTTTGGCCAAAAACCTTTGTGCTGCCACAAAATTTACATACGCTTTTTAAACGATAGCAAATGAGTTTTGCCCATAAAATAAGGTTCGAGTGTTAAGTTTTGGTCTTTGAAGGCATTATGCCACGTGTATTCTTGGTATAAAATTTGAAAACCTCCAGGCTTTAGCCTCTCTCAAGAGTAATCACTTTATGTTGTGTCAGTATTCCTGTGAAAGGAAGAGAGTGATGGAGCTAAAACACCGAAGCAGAATTAGATGTGCAGCATCAAATGTCAAATGAGACTCGAGTTGACTTCAATAACAAAAATTCTATAACCTATCGGTGTACCACCATCCAATTGTTTAATTATTCTAAAGGAACTTTATTGCCAACAAGCATACACAATATTCAAACAACTGACACGACAGAAGGATTACAAGAAGCCAACGTTAAAAATCGGTCCTAATTTGTGACAAATTCACACGAATCACACCGCAACACATGTGTCGGTAAATGTTCTCAATCAGGACGACTGAAAGAGGTGACTGTACCCCACCAAACAAGAAAGCAATACAGTACTTTTGTTGCAATTAATTGAGGTGAATGTAAATCAATCAAACAGGCCCTACTTTAGGCTAAAATTTTGTCCTGAAAGTTCCATTTGTTGTTTGATTTATCGAAACGGAGTAAAGGATCTGAACCTCAAAAGTCACGTCAAAGCTGCCACACATAACCGACTTTGGCTGGCCGATTAATTTCCATAAAAATCCCCAGAAATGTGACCACAACGTGTCCGATGGCTTGCAATTAATTTTAACGGAAAAAAACTTAATCCCGTGAAAAGACATGGCAGTTTTTCGTGCCGCCATACACAATAAACTCTTTACGTCCTTAAAAGTCACACAGAAAGACATATGAAGAACTAACTTTTTATCCGGAACAGGTTGTGGGATACCCTATACTTGGATGTAACACAGTTGTCGACAGCCAGGCGGCCATCAAATCCCTCGGATCCAACACACAGCAGTGTAAGACTGCTGCGTATTTCTGAACGAGGTAAAGAAGGCATGCCCTAAGGGTGGGCGTCCCCTTCAATGTCTTCTGCACAAGCTGTAGATATAAAGAAAAAGAGGAGACCGCACGTGTCCCGCACTCGGCAACATTGGAAAGGCCAGGTTCAACGATCTAAATGATCTTAGCAAGACCTGCATGGCTAAGGTTGGTTCCTTCAGACAGATGTTTCGCTGAAGCCAATCGTGTTAAGATACTAAGCAAAAGCGAAGTGTTCATAAGTTGCCTGCAGTGAGTGACAGAAAGAATGCCTACATCCAGTAGACGCATGCCACGCACAATTGTGTTAATAAGAAACCCAATCATCAATGGAAGCCCTGACCGTTGATGCAGGAAGACCTAACGCAGGTTTGGGTCCTCAGAAACTCTTCTCTGAGCCTTGTCTAGCAATCTCATTTCCCGTGATACCAGTGTGTGAGTGTCAATAAATTGAATCCTGCGACACAGTTCAAGGCTCTCTTGCATGCACCAACTAATTTGGATGAATTTAAAGGGTTAAGCAAGGCTTTAAGACTGTCACTATAGACTCTGATAGTACGACCCTTCCGCCTACTCATAGCGATGTGACTCACAGCTATCAGCACTGTGAATATCTCCTACTGGAAGACAGAGGCATGCTTACCCAATGAGTACTGCAATCTTATGTTATCGTTCTTAAAATACATCGTACCTAAAGCTGTGGACTCATAGCATCAGACGGCATATTCAAAAGACGAGAGTTATAGGATAGGTGTCGTGTAAGATCATCGAAGCTTCAGTGCAGCTCAAACCAAAAGCCACGTCGTGTCTGTCAATGGCTTTTAACAAACAGCCCATGATATGAGTGTCAAGAGGGGGAGATTCTGCAGTGCACTTAGGGCAGAGCCTAGGGTACTCGAAAAGGCTCCAATGCACAGTTTGGCGCGAGAGGCAACCAAGACCCCTTCACCAAATAACCGACGCATAAGCCAGAAATGGTCTTATCATAGTCGTGTGGATCTATACCAAGAACCTCTTTCTGTAACAACCCGGTCTTTCCAAAATCACCCTCTCACTGCCAGAAAACTGAGAGCGTCTTGGATGTTTTTGATTCTACATGTTTTGACCAGAGAAGCTCCATATCTTATCCAGATATCGTCAATATTTCTCGACGCTACAAGCCACTTCGCAAAGGTTATATACCCTATTGGAGGGTTAAACACAAAGAAAAAAAGACAAGGCTACATGCGTAGCTTCTGAATAAATGCCCATAAACAAAGCAACAGCTACAGAGATACATAATTCTGCAATAACTGCAATTCGTGCAGAAACATTAATTGAAATTTCCTGTTGCGACAATTTAAACGCCATACAGTGCCAGTGGTGCGAAAAAGTGGCTGGGATGTGTGCATTGTGTTAAGGATAAAAACCTCACCCGTTCCACTGTCTACTAGCGGGCACATGAAATCCACTTACCCAACAGAGTGTAGTGGGACACTTGAAGCTTTACAAGGCGCGAGCGGCGTTGGTTCAAGTTGCTATGCTGCTTCCAATACGTTGGTGTAACAATGTTTTGGGAGTAGTAGGACGTTGGGGTTGACAGGTTATTGCGGTCGACAGAATTAACCCATGCATTTATGTCTACGGCACTTGGTGGTTAAAGGACGAAACGACAACTCTCAGGCCGTCGTTAACACTGGAGGATTGCTCTTGAAAAGCGGTTACCGAGACTGTAGGTTCATTGTGGTTTTGTTATAAACATTTCAGTGCATAAAGTATGGCAAATTTAGTTAAGTTCCGCTTGAGAGGAACCCTACAAGGAGCACAGAAGTGGAGGCAAAATATGTTTTTTTTTTCCTTTTTTGTCAAAGGAGTATACTCCTCGGTCGTCTGTGCATTATAAAGAGGTTGAGTCGGCGGGAATTGCTTTCATATTCGGCGCAGAACCAACCAAGAGATTATTTCATGCGTAACGCTTAAATGTTAGAAGCAGTACTTTGCTTAACTTGGAATAAAGTTAGTTGTATACTGTTCTGAGAAAGACCTTGATGACGAACTATCCTAAGGCGATGTTGCATTCTTCTGTGAAAGGATGCTTGTTAGTACATTGCTATGATTAGGTTCATTAGTTCGCCGGCTACTTATGTCCTGATTGTTTGAACACAGAAATGTAAAGAATCGGGATCTCAGACATTAGTGTTTAAAATCATGCAACTGTATCATGCCCACAATGGAAGTTTTTGAAGAAAAGGGACAGCTTCAAAACGAGGTGTTCAGTATCCAACGAGTGCTCTTACCTGCTGTTTATTTCCCCGCATTACAAAGATAGTTAATGATCTGGTTACACACTCATCAAGTTCAATGGTTTTCATTGCTTTTTCCTTCACAGATTTGGGCACGATAGCTCGCTCTTTAGCCACTGGAAGATCATGAAACTCAGCTATGAAGAGATAAATGCAATCCCCGCAGGATTAGAAGCAAAAATTTCCTACTCAAAGACCACTTCAGCTTCGATACGCAGTGCCCTTCAACTTAGCCTGGTTCTACAATACGACGTTATGGTCTATTATGCCTCCTACTAGCCTCGATACCTTCGCTTATAATTCCTTTGGAATTGTTTTTGACGGTTATGTACTCTTACTTAGCCTAGGTGAGAATAATGCTCTTTAAAGCTCTTTCTCCAGACAAGTTTTTTTTAAGAATTTGAGAATGAGAAGTGGGTCCATGGTTGGCATATCCTCTGCAGATATTTGGTTTATGTCCAAATATTTTAATCTTTTGTAGGTCAATGCCCCACGCGACTCTAGGAGGTGCTCCGCAGTCTCACTGGACTCATTGCAGAATCTACAAAGGCCTTTATTTGTTATAACTAGTTTCCGTATAGCCTCCCTCAGTTTGCAGTGTCCTATTAGGAAGCCAGTTAGGATACGTAGGTTATTATTGCTAAGGCAGATTTCCAGTTTAAGCTTCTCAGTAGAATCTTAGCTTGCCTAGGCCTGGAGTATTGTTCCAGGTTTCAGAGCTTCTTTTTTCCATTTTCCTGAATATTTCGCGTATAGTGTGATTCCCTTTTTCGCAGAATGGTGAAGGTTCATTAAAGAATTCTGCGGCTCCTTGCGTTGCCAAGACATTCGCTTCTTCTTTTGACATTTGTATAGAAAATATGTATTTTTTGTGGTAGACATGAGTCTTTTTTTTCTTAAGTCAGGTGCAGTTCCCCTTGGAGTCGTTCTATCCACAAATGCAACTATACTCGTAATTTAAAGCTTTCCGCAATATATGCACACGAGTTTGTTGTTTTTGCTTACTTACCTTTTTTTGTTTACTTACCTCTATGTTTATCCCCATCTTGGTGTGTTTCAGTTTGACCAATATGTAAAGAGAGAGAAGACAAAATAAACCATTCAACCAAAGGATTACCTGTTGTGATAGAATCCAGCATAAGGAAATGTTTACCGAAGGTGCAATCGTGCGAGGAAATGAAAAAGTTTGCTCAAGTAAATTATGCAGAAATTATTTTCTTAAAAAAAAGGTTGCACATAAATATAAATGCATCTAAACTTTGGAATTTTTTTAAGAGCGAGGGGACAAGATTGCGAGGAGGGGTTATACCCTTGATGACGTCCAACTGACTGCTCTTAGTTGAATAGTCTTTACGCACTATCAAGCGAGAGCTGATACTGGGTGGCTGCTGTTGTGGGGCTGTGTCATACTAAATACAAGATCTCTTAGAGATCTTCTTTTATGTCATGACATTGGCGTGCTTCGATCGATTTTGGGTGTTGGTTCTTCATTGACTGGAGATGGGTTCTCCCCTTGCTCTATCAGTCTCTCTTTTTGCTGCAAGGACTGAAAGTGAATCTTAAACCCATCTCCGGTGACTTCTTAGAACAGTCTGCTTCCATTTTTGCTTGCCAGCTGCTTTGCTTTCCGAAGATCGCCGAAGATCTGCGCTCGCAAGACTCCTCGATATCCTTTTCTCTTTTTTCTCAGAATTCTTTTCTCTTCCCTTCTTCTGGTCCAGTAGTCCTCTCTCGGTGCTCTTATCTTATGTCGCTGCAGCGCTTTCTTGTCTGCATCTTCTCTCACCCTCTTCCGCTGAACGCACTCATCATCATACCAAGGACTCCTTATTGGTGGTGGTTGATAGCCAAAAGTGTTCACGAATTACGTCTACCTCTTGTATTCGGTCCATTGGCGTTTGTGGTGGGTGAATTCACTGAAGAGAGTTTTTCAGTCAGATGCTCTTTTAAGGATTTGTATCCTCCTTCTTCTAAGCGGCTCGTAGCTTCTTCTCGTTGGACAGTCAACTCTGAATTGGGCACATGGTCGACACATCATCGTATTACGAGCTGCTGCAAAGTCCATCAGTCGGAAACCATTGTCTGTTGTTGTGCCGTGGAGACTATGTTTACGAATTAAGCCCCAAAAGATGTGCTCCTTAATGATTTTCGCCTATAAGTTCTCGACTAGGATTTCTACCTCGGCTCCGTAGCTTTCGTGCAATTCTTGCAGAAGTTCATAGAATTCTTCATTGACAAGGTCTTCAGCGTTAAAGTAAGGCGTCGTATCTCCTAGATCACAGTAATATCTACCTTGTACTGCGTGAGGACAGATTCAAGTTTAAATATACAACTCCTATTATAAAGAATTACTGCTATGCAGTACTAAGACAAGACTATTTGGCAATCATTTCATAAAAATCTCACGACAACACCATACTATAAAGAGCCTCCCAAAAGACACCTTCAAAAGGTGTCTTAAATCCCTGACTTTGTATCGCATTAGTTTCCTAAAGTATGCCAAAAGAATCGATTTCACCATATGTACTTTCAATTATGCCACCACTGTGCAACAGTAATGTCCGTAAGCAACAAACTCGTCAGGCAATGTTCTCCAACTTTTCAAGCCATTCTGCCATTAGAATACGAAATTGTTTCCTTCCATGTCAGTTGCCGAGGGAATTTTATCATCCTATTGCAGTTTGAGAACTAGAAAACTTAACTTTCAAGGAACACTCACCTACTCCTTTTTTCCTTGCACTTACTCCTAACCTATTCTTAATAAAGGACAAGTATTGCTGTCGTAAGAAAATTCAAATACATTGCTAAAAGATTACGGACTATGTTTTAAATAAAAAATTTCAGGTTTTGTAAAGTTTTAGCACACATTAGAGACCTGTAGCAAGTAGCTCGATTTGTGAGCCATTCGAAATATTCACTTATTGCCTCTCATAAAATGAATCGGACGCAAGCTCTCATGCACATTCATTCCAAGAAATAATAATTTACTCGTACACTTCGTTGTCTGGTACTGAATTTGGAAAAAGGCAATGAATATTTCGAGTGACTCATGCGATCTTCTACGTGTTTATATATGTGTTTGTAGTGCTCTTTGTTTTTACTTCCATCCTGATGCCTTTGTTGTTTGTACTTTCTGTGTTCTGGGTTTTCTACCCGCTTTTTATGAAACCATTCGAAGGCTCGTGAATACTCTGATTGAATGAATACTTTGAATGTGAGGCTACTACGCACCCAAGCATTCATGAATAACCACGCCATGATGATTCGTTTTCATTCCGTTTCGCAAAGTGAACTTCGTCATCGTTTCGTTCATGATTCATACTCGCTTGTTTTCTGTGTGCATGAGACCGTGAAAGACTCGTTTTTTAGCGAATGATTCACAATGGCTGATGAATGGATTTACGCAGTTTTGCAGTGCAAAAGAATATTATTTACAAATTTTTATGCTGCAAATAAGTGCGACCCATTCGTGGCATTTATTTTATGTCGACGCATCCAACTGCTTCCTGTTGTTATTTTGCACCTCCTAGGGGATGTAAACGCTCCGCATACAAACCCATACAATGCATATGAAACCATGTACATAGGTAGTTTCTCTATTGTAGCCAAGGAGAAAGACTTTGAATTCAGAAAAGAGGAGCGCAGAGATCCTCTGAACAAAGCTCAGGTGTGTTACCTACGTCTGTACTATACGCCCAGATGCCACAATGTTTACAAAAAAACCCCTCCAGAGGGAGTGAGGAAGAGCACTGCAAAAAGCAATTTCAATCCTTATCACTACTTATTGTTTTCCAATCAGGACTGCATGCATAAGTTATTTTCCATTTGGTTAACTTGCTACACCGTATCCGACCGGAGTACACGACGACGACGATGACGATGACGACGTTTGTTTATGGACTTATCAACCCACCACCACCAGTGTGCCAAAGAAAAGGATACACATACTTTTCGTTGGGATACCGCGCCGCAAGGCAATGGGGGCAATTGAATGAGTTAACATGGTTTCTGCTTGCTAAGGCGTTGAAGTGCGTTCCTGATATCCTGGACTGTGAGTTACCTTACATACGACGATATCACTTTATGCAATCGGGTTGTGTGTGGGTTTTTTGTGCTTCCCCGTGAAGGAAATGCGTAACACCGATAGAGATCATGCGAATAAATCGTGTTTGTGACACGCTCATTCAGAGAGGTGGTGCTGCGTTTTTATTTGTTAGTGAGAATGTGATTGCTAGAGGGCTGATTTGAAAAGGAAGACTTTATCGGAAGTTGGGTTTGTCATCTTGATGTATCACTTGCAGTGGCTGTGTTTTGTTTTGAATGCTGTGTAGGGTTACGGGTGTCGTTCGACAAATATGGGAAATATATTGAAACATTTTCAACAGAGATTGTAACTGACCTACTTTATCATTGTCACTAACGTCATGGACTTTAGTTTTGGGTCAAGTAATGTCGAGGGGAGTTGGAGAGTTCTATTAGCAACACCCCTTAAAAAAGGGCTGTAGGGCTACGGATTTATGTTAACATGTATTGAAGTGTGAAGAGCACAAAAGAAGAGATTTCGATCAATGATAGGAATAGAGTACAACGGACACCTTTTCGAATTTCTATAAGATTTGCGATACAATTGCCAGCCATTCTTAAAGAGTTTTAAACCGCCACGTTTTCGTAGGACTATATGATGCAATTCGAGAAAGGAGATCCTCTGAACACTTCTGCTGAGGAGGATAAACCTGAATGTTGTTAACTTCGTCTTTGGGCGGCTGTGATGCAGAAAACAACCTTACCTTTTGAATGGTTAAGTGCAAAATTGACGCTGCATTCGCCTTTTTGTTATGTGGAAGTCCTGGAGACTGCTGCTTAACATTTTAGCTGTTTAGTGAATGAAAAGTTATGTCACTTACCTAAAATATTTTAACACATATGGTTGCGAGAAGATAGGCCCTACTGCTTACAGAAATCTTGTAACGAGAGCGCTTAGAAAGCACATTTGGTTGACGTTGTGGATATGATTTAAAAGATGGTTGAATCTGTTTATCAGCGAAATCCTTAACAAAGGACACAATAAAGACGAAGAGGTTCATAAAATGAATAAAGTTAAGTTACCTAAAAACTGTTATTTCTGTAGGCCGGTACGAAGTTGGTGTAGGCTGAGAATTGCTGTAGGGCGATATGGTGGGGTAAGATATGAGTGAAGTCGATCCATCCATTTTGCCGGGCGTTGACGTCGCAGTGTCAATGCTTACTCCGGCCGATTTGTAATCATATGGTGACACTGTTGACGGCTAGTAGGGGGTGGGTGGTCGGACAAGTGGTGTCTATAACCCACGACTGATTTCAGAAAAATATATGATTGCACTTGGTGTCGTAGTATTAAGAGGGCTACAGAAACTAGTACAGTATCAGTGAATGTTAAACGTCTGCCCTGTGTACACTTCTTCAAAGAAATTGGCAAACCATTGGCTCAAACTACATTTGATTCTACTTGTACCAGGCACAAGAAAAAAAAGTTTTCCCAACTTTGTTGAAGTTTTGTACAGAGTACAGACTCAATTGATTAACCTCCCATTCTATTTACGATGGAAAAATATAACTCGAATTTTTCAAAAATCCCCTTAACTCGAAGTAATTGTGAGCTCCCGCCGTGAAAATTCGCCTTATAGGGAGTCGACTGTATAATAAAACACAAAGTAAAGTGATTGTTCCTCGTATCATAGTTTGTCATCCTTTCTGCTTTAATAGTCCTCCTAATGAACCCCATTATGTTCACCTGACCGCCCCAGGTTGCAGTAGAAAAAAAAAAAAACATAAAAACAAAATAATTCGATCGTGATGAAAAAAATATTTAAAAAAAATTATCCAACAAAAAAAAAAAATTTCACACAAGAACACACACACAAACAGGTTTGTGCTTACATGGGGACCTCATCGGTTGATAAGGTTCAGTCGGTGGTGCACCCTCGTGGGGTGCAGATCGGTCGTGGGGTCGACTGATCGGGATCAGTCGTGAGTGTAGTTTCGTGGAGTGCGGTCCAGATCGGTTTAGTGGCCGGCTACTCGGGCTCAGTCGTGAGTGTTGTTTCGTGGAGTGCGGTCGTACATGGACCTTCGGATGGTCCAGATCGGTTTAGTGGCCGGCTACTCGGGCTCAGTCGTGAGTGTTGTTTCGTGGAGTGCGGTCGTACATGGACCTTCGGATGGTCCAGAACGGTTTAGTGGCCCGCTAATCGGGTTCAGTCGTGAGTGTAGTTTAGCGGAGTGCCGTTGTCTAGATCGGTTTAGTGGCCGGCTACTCGGGCTCAGTCGTGAGTGTTGTTTCGTGGAGTGCGGTCGTACATGGACCTTCGGGTGTCCAGATCGGTTTAGTGGCCGGCTACTCGGGCTCAGTCGTGAGTGTTGTTTCGTGGAGTGCGGTCGTACATGGACCTTCGGATGGTCCAGAACGGTTTAGTGGCCCGCTAATCGGGTTCAGTCGTGAGTGTAGTTTAGCGGAGTGCCGTTGTCTAGATCGGTTTAGTGGCCGGCTACTCGGGCTCAGTCTTGAGTGTAGTTTCGCGGAGTGCGGTCGTCCAGATCGGTTTAGTGGCCGGCTACTCGGGATTAATCTTGAGTGTAGTTTCGCGGAGTGCGGTCGTACATGGACCTTTGGGTGGTCCAGATCGGTTTAGTGAGTGAATTTTTTTTTTTCGTGAGTGTTCTTGTACATACATACAAATGTACAACAGTGAATTTTATGCGTAAAATAAAAATATTTTTTTTTTTGAAAGAATTTCTTAGTTTATGTTTTAATCTTCGACTACGACCTCGCGGCGGTCGAATAATTTAGTGCGTGTGTGTGAGTGTGTGTTTAGAATGAAGCTGCAACTGGATATGGATGTGGACTTCAAAAGGAAGCCTTTTAAGAACAACAAACAACTCATAAGGATGACGAAGGACAGCTGTTCAACAGGAGTTGTAGCAGTGTAAGCAGTAAGCAAGCAGCATAAAAAATCTATGTGAGTCTTGTGTTTTTATATTTTATTATATTTTTGGATCCTCACTTCACGTCGCCGGTAAGTTTTTACGTTATGAAGAGCATTAATTTTTTTTCGGTTAGACATATGCATAGAAGTGAGGTTCCATTTGGTGGTGGGATTTTTTTTCTTTGTCTTTTCAGGAGATCACCCTCCCTACGAACTGTAGTGGAGTTGTTATATATATATTTATTTATTAAGGGGCATTGGGAAGTATCGATCGGCGTCTAAAGAACAAAAGTGTGTGTGTGTTTTTTTTTTAATTAAATGGCCGTCCTTAAGACGGGCCAGATTAATTTAATTGTACTCGGTATTCGGTTTCGGGAGTGTGCGGGGTTTAGGACTTTTGGTGGTGGGATTTGTTTTCTTTGTCTTTTCAGGAGTTCACCCTCCCTACGAACTGTAGTGGAGTTGTTATATATATATTTTTATTATATATATATTCATGAGGATAGGATAGAATCGCTCGACAGACATTTATACAAAAGCCAGGCTCCGTAGTACAGAAGAGAGTGATTTTGTTCTTTCTTTTAATTTAATCGGCTGTCTTTAAAGGCTTTCACACAACGCTGCGATAGCGATTGCTAGATACTCATTATTATCCAAATCATATAAAACTGAATAGTTTATCGCACAAGAAATTATCTTTTCCATATTCACCATTGCGGGATAAGATGATCGACTGCTGAATACAAGTCTAATCGCAACAATCGCAATATATACGGCCGATATTGTTTTGTTTCGAATTCGGTGTGCATGCACAAATTTCAATACACGCGTAACGTGTTGCTATAGATCATGGCGGTGTGTGGAAGCCTTAAGACGGTCGAGGTTTATCCAAGTACTTCTCATCCAGGTTCAGTGTCGGTAGTGCCGGGAGTGTCGGGGGGATTAGGGCTTTAGTTCAGGCATTTTATTTGGTGCTGGGATTTTTCTTCTTTTTCTTTTCAGGAGATCACCCTCCCTGCGAACTGTAGTGGAGTTGTTGTATAAATTTTTTATTTTTTATACATTCATGAGAATAGGGTGGAATCGCTCGACAAACATTTATAAAAGTGCAAGCAAGAACCAAGTGCTTTTAAATTTAAAGCTTGCCTTTCGGTTTCGGTAGTGTGGGGGGAGATTAGGGCTTTAGTTTAGGCAATTGGTGGTGGGATTTTTTCTGTTTTTTTCCTTTTCAGGAGATCACCCTCCCTACGAACTGTAGTGGAGTTGTTTTATATATTTTTTTATTATATTTATTTATATATATATATATATATATATATATATATATTATATGTATAAGCAGCAAATAGTCGTAAGATTCTAGATTAAGATCGCTTAAATTAAATCAAAGAGTTTTGCGATCAAAATTTTTAGTGCGCATAAGATTTAAAACGGGGGTTTCTAAGACCACAAAAGTACGTCCTTTAAAACACTCTGGTGAAGAACATTAAGGAATATAGAATAAAGCTATTTATAAAGTCCAGGCACTTAGAGTTTAGTTGTTGTAGTTTTGTAAAAAAAAAATTCTGTGTAGTAATTTCTATAATTTATAAAAAAGATTTTCAAATATGATGTCAGCCTGAACGGAACTCTAATCTCATGATGAATTTGTTCTGAGTTCTGAGGCTTAATACTCGTGACGAAATTTGAAATTTTTACTTAAACCATAATATTAACTGAACTATACACAATTATAGAATGTTAGTATTTGTGTGCCTGCGGTCTCTAAGCCCGCCTGTATGGCCGTGGAAACCGTGTCATTCGCTTTTGTTAATTTTTACTCGCACCGTTACGTGCATATTTATGTATAGGGCAAGTTTTGGATTCGTAAAAAATTTCGATGTCGAGGTTTTCTGACATTGCCTTTTAAAAGAAGTCGAAAAACGTGAGTCTGGAAATTCTGTCTGTCTGTCCGCGGGGCTACAGCCTAAGCGCGTGAACGGATTTTGATCAAACCTGATATCTAGGGTCTGTTGGGTAATCCCTAGAGGAGAAGTTGAGATTTTTCTTTTAGCCGTAATATTTACGGTACTTTTGGTAAATAAAAGAACGATTTGCTAGAAAACGGTTCCCACAATTTTGTTTAAATCTCATATCCGATCTAGTCTAGCAAATCCCAATCAGATGACGTGTAAAATTACTTACCAAAATTGTTAACAACAGTACTTTACTTATGAAAATGTTTGCAAAAAGCCAATTTACGCTAAAATGGCTTCAATGATTTCGTTCTAATTCTACACTGACACGAGTACAGACCATGGCCAACTTTGACAAAATCGGATAAGGATGCCCTTGGTTATTTCGAGAGAAAAGTGCTTCGAATGATCTTTGATCCCGTCAGGTGAGTGGCGAAGAAGATATAAAGCCAAATTATACGGCCTGTACAAGCACATCGATTTGCGCAGAAAAATTCGCATACAGCGACTAAGATGCTCCAGCTAAGAATGTCTTGGAATCCACCCCAGATAGAGGTGCAGTAGAAGACGGCCTCGCAGTAGGTGGCGCAAACAAGTGCGGGGGGCACAGTTTGTATCGCTTCCTGGAACAATGACGATGACAGAAAACACTTCTTAATACACCCAAGAGTATGAATACTCTTTTCAAGATGCACAGTGCACCGGAGTTGGTTATATTGAAAAAGAGAAAAGTCGAAAGGAAAGAGTTGGTGTGGCGGTATTCAAAACTCATGTCGTATGGGGTTTTCAACATTACTTCTCCAATGGTGGTGTCCAAAGAGAGTTACATGCTATATTTGCATTCGTTCATAATTCACTGTACTTTTTTTTCGCCAGACAAAACCCGCGGGTAACTCTCCGTAAGTACACATACCATTACTTTGTCTCAAGCAATAAGGCTCTTTGTGAAAATAGATAGATAGTACTTAAGTAGGGACATACTGTAAGCCCTTGTCATCTAAAATCGACAATATTCTCCAAGCATAAGTTAAAATTAGCATTGAAATCAGTTACAAAGAAAAAGATCGGATAGTTAAAAAAAAACTCATCTAATCGAGTACAAAAATTAGTTATCATCATCCTTTTACACACATTCAACCACATAAAGTAGATTCAAAAAAAAGTAAAAAATACTCTGTCATTCTTACATGAATTGGGCTACATTTGATTTTTTTTTTTATTCTATACCTCTACTCGTCCCTGACACCATAGAACCCACGTTCAAACCTCATTTCACTTGGCTGAACTGTTTTTTGAGCCTTAAACCAAATTAGAAAGTCACCCTCTCCATGCATACATTCATATGTTATGCATGTAGGTACAAATATTTAGGAATTTTTTATTTAGTAGAGGCAGCTTTTCGCCGAAGATTGAAAGTAATCCACATCCGTATGTAGAAACAAAACACACAAAAATCCCAGTAAAGGCGAAAGGAATACAGAAAATCGGTTTTTCTTTTTGGATTTTCCACGAGCGTGTGTGTATGAAAAAGGAATTTAAATGAGGTTACCCGAATTGAGGAAACACAGTGTCATACGAAGCATGACTTTCAAATTCTATGTTTTAGGGTACACAGTAGGCACCTACTGTGGATGTGAGAAAATCCGGACAACAACACGTGCAGGGGTATATCTGTGGGGTCAGTTATGCACTACATAATAGTTTTATTTTAAAAATGGAAAGGAATAGGATCCTACTACCGTTACGCTGTAGGATAACGAATTCAGAAAAATGGGTATGGCTGAGGATTTAGTTCCCATTCATATCAATTAATAATAATTAATCGGTCGAGCAGAATCCAATAAGAACACCTTAAAAATTCTGTAGAAAATTTTAAATCACATAGCTGAATTTTCTTCCCAATAATTTGCTTTGCTAGTGGAACCTAAGACCCTCACGCCAATTCTCTCCCATTTCTTCTTCTTGCTTTCAATTTCGCTGACATCCTTACCTACATATATGTATGTATATCTATTAAAGGTATCTGACTTAAGGCTCATCCATAATGGACTTAAAGAGGATTAACCGTATGTCAAAAGCCCCCTCAATTTCTTTCAACCGCTCTAGTAGCCCATAATGAACTTAAACAAACTTCATAACCTATCAAAAGAAGAGAAAATAGAAATGAAAATAAACTAAACAAAGTACGATTATTTCATCTTGCAAAGGATGAAATAAATAGCCATTTATTTGCTTGTATCATTGGAATTAAAATATTTATAAAACTGCATTCACAATTTAATTCTATTGTCGAAGTTTGTTTTTCTTTTTTGTTTGCGTGAGCTGTCAAATTTCCTTGCTGAATGTTTCATTTAAACCTTCCTTAAGCCCACAGGTGCTTACGAAACACGACAAAACTGAGCGTATTCCTATAATGGCTACGCACTACTATTTCTGTGTAATGGGACATTCCATTCTGTTCTGCCTTTAGTTTGGCGTTCGCTGATTACAAAAAAGGAACAATGGCAACCCAGCCCGACTTAACATATCTCATTAGCAAACTTCTTAAAAGATATACAGTATATTACGATTGATGAAAGACATATAACTCGTCGACGTGGTTTGGTCGAACATTGGATTTGACGTACTGCAGGATAAAACAGTCCCATGTAATCTGTCCATTAATCAGCTGAATGTCAAAGGCAATGACAGTTACCCTACATTCTCTCTCTGCTTCCACCAATGGAAATTGCCTACCTACTCTTAATTTTCTATTTTGTAAACTTCAATATGTAAATGTTTGAAAATATCCAGCTGTCAGTTAATAACGATCGATTCTATGGCTTGGGGCTTTGATCCGTTAGCACAGAGCGTAAATGCATTCATTGGTGTAAGCATTGAGAGAATACGTAAGTTATACAGTCATCTTCGATCTATTTGACGTTCGGGCTCGCCAACTATTAACTACCATCGATTTTATATGTGTTTTGACGTCTCGGGGAAAATAAAATGGAAGCTCACTCACCAATTTTTAATTGAAAAACTGCGTTTACATTTCTTCACATGTAAGCCAATTTAAACCCCTGTTTTAGGAAATGTGCGGGTAGGGAAATGTAGAGATGTCTGTCTGTCATCGCCATTGCTAATTTTCACAAATTTGTGTTTCTGCAGATACGGAACGGAGTTTATGGAATTTTTGTTTACGACGATACGTGAACGTCAACCTTCAACGAAACAGCATCGACGGATTCTAGCAGTGGGAGGCTCAAATCCTGCACCCTACAATGCGAATAGATACAAATAGATTGCTTTTCAAAGAAGATTTTTATAAGTCAGATAGGAGCAATATTTCTCAAACAAATAAGATCTTACGCAAAAATTTAAATGCAGAAAACATTTAATTAATTCTGCTCAAAAGGTATACATATTTGTCTTAAAGTTAAAATGGGAATTTCAGCTTACGAATTTTACCTAACTTTTGCAAATACGAAGACCATTGCCGTTCCTCTTCTACAGCCGAAACGTGTGTTGGGAATCATCAGTGAAAGAAAAGATTGGATTTGAAGTTGCTGACAAGAAATCACTTATAATATTAAGAAAGAGAGTCGGAGACATGATAGAGCCCTGGGCAAACTCAGCATTTTTGTAGTGAATATCAAACTTTAAGGTATCCAAGACAACTTGTATTCAACGCCCCGCCTAGAAAGGTAATTTCTTAACAACTGAAGTAGAAACTCATCGATGTCATATGCTAAACTCGGTCAAATGCACTTGAAATATCGAGTACGATCACTTTTTCGCCAAAGATTTGCCTTTTTTCTACTTCGAATGAACCCTGAAGAATAGAATAGACAAATATTAGACACTCTCAAGCACATTGTTAGCAAAACACTTTCATAAATTGTGGATTTGACTGCAAATTGAAAAGCAATCAGATTGGCCATGCTTAAGGAGCTGAAAGCTTAAATGTCATCGTGACTGTCAACTGAGCATTGAGATAGCAGATGAGGCAGAGTTTTAAATGTTTTTCGACGAATGGTATAACATTTTTACTACTTTTGAAGCACTGTAGAGTTACTTAACTCAATTTTTAGTCTTATAATAATTTTATACGTTGAATATATGTAGGCATTGCAGCCATCTCTGGCTTCTCCAAACATCTTTCTGGTTTCCTCAGATTTATCGGTTTCATGAGCCCGAAAACTTACTAATTTGTACCTGACAGCTGCTTTAAAACTCTGATCAAACCATAAGTTATTGCTAGGTTTAATGCTCGTTAAACTGTAAGGAACAGTGTCGGTGATCTCTTAAAGAAGCTATTAAGGCCACCCTTTTTGTCTTTCTCTTTTTTCTCAACTCATTTTAGTCAATTTCATAGAGTAAACATCTAAACTCCAGCAAAACTTTCTCTTACTCATTCAGATATAATTCATTCTTTTACCATTTAAGAGTTTTTTTTTTTTTTAAATCATTCTTTCAATTATAAAGATGAAAAAATAAATCTAAAAAACGATCTGGTGTTACCGCCAAAAAGGGTTTTATCCTCTTAACCCAATAAATATCGTACAAAGTGCGAAATAGCTCATGAAAATTACCCCGGCATAATTCACTTAAACAAATTCCATTATCATACACTTTTGCTTCACTTTCGGTAAATATGGTCGTCCTTATGCTTTGGCTTAGCCATGGGACATGAATGATGCGCTTTTATACATTTTTCGCTTTGCTTCACAGAAAATGCAAGACGAACCCCGCAAGGAGCAATGTAAACACAAACAAACGATGGATCTTCTCTCTCGAAAAAGGTAGTAGGTAGGTACCCAGTAAACTTTTATGCATACATTTTATGCTGCATTATATTATGGTACGGTATACGGGAATGTCCTTTAAAATTGCGTAACTTGCTGTTCTAGGTTCAATATTATAACAACAAATTAGATACCTTACATAGTTGTTGCTTTACGATTTCGCCTCCACTCTTCAGAGGTACATATGACAGAAGTGTATATCTGTCACATAAACGAACCTTAAGAATCGTTAGAGTAGATTTCACTGTCATTAACTACAAATACTGAGCCGGAAGTCTCTGACAAATGTTCCTTTCTGGGATGTGGGAGTGGAGTGATGCGACCTCACTCCACTTTGCGCAGCAAATCTATTATTTTCATCGAAAATGTGTCTTCAGAAGATTCCTTCAAATTTACCTCCCCACTTAGATGAAATTCAGGAAAATCTCTTCTCCTTGTATGTACTCACTAACAAATCGATTGCTGGCAGCTGTCAGAGTTTTACTTTTCCTGGCAGAAAAGCAACTCGACTCATCCCCGCCACGCCACCACCAAAGCCATGACCTATCTGATGATTCGAAATCATCAAATGGATACGAATCCAAAATTATTACAATAACAAGGACGAATATTGTACGTTGTGTCTGTCAGAATCATAAATCAATTTGTTTGTTGATTCCGATCCTTGAGGGCTTTCATCGCATATGCCGTCCTAGTCGTCGTCGTCGTCGTTGTCGTTGTCGTCGACATTGGTGTGTCCTTCATTTCACGATGAAGGCAAATATACAGAAAATTGCAAGGCCATACATTCGATTGAATATGTTAATGGCAAAATGAAATGGGCCTCTTTTTTTCTGCTGCTGGCGATGGATTTAAAAATATCTGTATAATTGTGTGTGAAATGAATTGTAATTAAAATGATTTCATAATAAAAGTCAGTAGGCCTTGATGGCGCAAAGAATATAAATTTAAATTTAACCTATGAACGATTTACAAATTAATTCATCGTTTCCTATTTACAGGATACAGGATCCAGGATACCAAAACCAACTTTGCAATTCAAGTAAAAATTTAATTTATAAATGAATTAAAGCAATAATTGGTAAATGTATTCTGACGTTCAAGCTAAATCGAATGGCAGCTCACAAAGCTCACATATGCAAAAGTAAAGAGCTCGGGGGCTGATTTGACAGTTCTGGGTGCAGCCATTTTGAAAACGCTGTGCATACAATTTGTATGAAAATATGAAAGAGATAACTCAACAAGGTTATAGTCAGATTTTGGTCACACGCTTCTTGACTTTTATTCTCAGGGGAAGTTCGAATTAACTGTTAAGTTTAGTTCGTCTATGAGTTAGGCTGAATTTGACCAATGACATTCATTATGTGAACTTCCAGGGCAGAGGTGGCTTGTTTGTGGTTTATTGGCATAGACTTGTGACAACAAGGTTTCTGGAAATGTGCCTCAGCTCCTCCAACTCTTTTCTTAGTTGCCGTGGACCACCGCGTATCCTGTCAACCTGAGTAAGCGAGATCCATTGCATCGATTGGTTAGCTATCGACCTGTCACCCTTTCCTAGAGTACAAATCCATGGTTGTGCCTATAGGTTGCGATGGAACGGTCGCAGCTTGATGTTTAAGCTTATTGTATTACTTCACTAAACTGTGGATAGCATCCCAAACGTAGATTTTGCTTTCCCATTCTGCTGGCTATATCCAGTTCGGTTCCGCCATCGGTTGAGACAATACTCCCAAGGTATTGGAAACTCTCTACTCTCTCAACTATTTGTCCAGCAATGCATACATGAGTTGATCAGTTCGGTCCTAGGCTGATCATTTTTATTATTTCCAAGTTAATTTTCAGCCCAACGACGTCTGCTTCCCTCTCCACATTTGTTGTTATTTGGTGAGACAGTTAGCATACATCGTCGGCGTAGTCGAGGTGCTTAAGTTTAGATGAAAGAACCCATCGAATTCCTCCATTTTCTGTTAATAAGGCCGAATTCAGCACATCGCTAATAACCAATAAAAATAGTATTGTTGAAAGCCTTGCCAAACCCCACTTTGGACTTGAAATTCCTCAGACAGTCTTCTTCTGTGCAAGACGTGACATGTGGACTCATTATACGTATCCTGCTATTAATTTATCCAAAATGCCTCTCCTGCGCAAATAAACTTCCTGTTGACACTATCAAACTCCTTTTCAAAATCGATGAACAGCAGTTGAAGTGGTGATCGATACTCAACACACTGCTCCATGTGGTCGACACAGGAGGATCCAGAGCGGAAACCTGCTTGTTCCGCATCCAGTGTATCTTCTAGGTATTGTTTGATTTGCTCAAGGATTATTTTAGCTACAGCAGGGAGCACGCAGATATCTTTCCAGTTTTCGCACTGCATTAGGTTGCCTTTTTTTGGGAGCTTGACGATCATACCCTTCTTCCACTCATCCGGAAAAATCTCGGCTTCCAATGTTCTCCCGACAAGTGGGAACAGTAGCTCTGCCGGTGCTGTTGGCGCAGCTTGATAAAGCTCCGCGGTTATGCCGTCAAGTCCTACCCCCTTATTGGTTTTCAGTGCTTTGATCGCGGTTATAATCTCATCCTTACTGGGGGTTATGGTGCGAATTCGAGAATGTCTTTCTACGGACACTTCAGTTGGACTTGGGTGCATATTGCTGGCGAATACTCGGTTCAGAACCGAAGCAAAATGCTTCTTCCATCTCTTCAGTTGATCATCATCCGATATTAGCCGCCTAAGCCTTTCACTGGGTGTTGAGTAGAGCTTCGGCCACCTATGAGCTCTTTGGTGATTCTGTAAACGGTTCTGCTGTCGCACCTCGCTGCTTGTGTGGCCAACGCATTGATGTAACTGTGCTTATCACGTCTCATGCTACGCTGCACTTCTCTCATCTTCATGCGATATATGGACTCTAGCTCCCTGCTGCTGGAGCTGCTGCAATTCGAGCTCTTAGCTGTTTTTGTTCGTTGATTCTTCTCCAGGTATACTCGTAAAGCCACGCTCTATGGCTTCCCTGCAATCGACCGACAATCAGCACCTGATGTGAAAACAGTTTTCACAGTCTTGGATGTTGGCGGGCAATGAGCTGCTGATTGTTTCCACTCCCAGTGAGAGATGGTCCCTTAGTACTTGGCACACTGTGGGAACTCTCAGTCTCTCTACGTTGAACCTAGGCATTCTTGTGTCGTTAGATCTTCCAACGACAGCAGTGCGTAATTGTAATTGTAACTACGCAAAAGATAAACCATGAAAATAAATGAGAGTACTCCCAAAAAGGTATGTAAACACCCTTATAACGACAATATGGTTTCGAGACAGTCAAAGTCCTTTCCTAATGCAGCATTGCATCACAAAAGCATTTGCATCCACCCATGTCGCAGTTTAACAGCGACCAATCCCCCAACCCATGTCCATACTCACCAAACCACTAGATTAAAAGACGAGCAGACAAGCGTTCAACAGACTTGCTCTCGGTTGTTTGACAAATGTCAAAAATCAATATCTTAGAAGAATAGAACTCACAATAAATTCGATACATTTACCGAGAGGACATGCAAAGATTCCTTCTATATCTATACACATATCTAGAACATACAAATGCAAAGGAAAATGTAAAACCAAATTAACCACAGAGAGAGAACTGAAGAACACAGAATTGTTGCGATAACCTTTTCGGAAACTGACTGAGTGTAGCAGCAATATTTTTCGAGCACCATCTGACATAACATAACACAATAACCTGAGTTGGTACCTATATTTACATGTTCATAAGTAAGTACATACTCTCGTATCCTTTGCGTACATTAAAATGTTGTGGTTAGAAGATAGAACCTGAAGATTCACTCAACTATGAATAACTTTTCGACACACAGTGAAAGAGGTGGAAGCACATATACTTGACTACTTGAGTTACTGTGTTAACAGTTGATCAACTGTGGTGGTGCTTGTACCGATTCTAAGATACTTAATAGTTGCTTGATAAGATGCACTTCGGAACAACATACCTACAAGTTATAAATTTAAGGTATCCTGTTGTAGTAGTTGCACAAAACATTAAGGCAAATAGGTAGAGCACACACTAACACACACACGCTTGGTCGTAAAGTATTGACAGGTGTGTGTTGCTTTAGCAAAAGTAAGGATACCACATATCAATAATTGTTATAAAATATTATGGACGACTTGAAGTCGCTTCCACTTGAAGAAATTCGTTCGAAATAATAATTCAGATATTGGATTTCCAGTTTATTGGGTTGATGTGGTTAAAATTTTGGCATTTACATTTGAGGGAAGAACAGCTTACGCAGTGGTTTCGGAAAATTATTTCAATTTTGTTATTTCCAAATTGAGTGGTATGCTGCATATTGAAGTAATCATTTGCATTTCGATTTCATTTAGACGTACATTCTTAGGATAGAATATGAAACCATAGAAACAATGCGAAATGTTGCCACAGGCGTTTCGAACACTTTAGATCGTATGTATAACTCGGTTTTAGAGCCTTGATGGAATACTGCATACGGATCTATTAATGAACGCTGTCAGGTTCTATCTACAAGGATCAAAACCTCATGGCAGTACGGGCAAAGCGTTGGAACGGAAATGTCCTAACTTGTAGCTAAACGCTTCCCCCATTTGGTCAGACCATAGTTCTAAATTATTTGAAACCCTCTATTCTTTCGACTGTTTTCCGCTCGAAATCTTGACAGAAAGTCAGTATCATACCTCCGCGAAACGAAATGAGTCACTTTACGTTTGAACAACGTTGACAAATATTGGAAACTTATTTCTAAAGTGAGTGCTGTGAAGCCCAAACTGTGGGTTTTTTGAAAAGAAGTTTTGACCGAAATGAAGCACCCACTTCGCCTGCTGTAAGCAAGCTTGTGCAAAAAGTTCAAGAGACTGGGACCTATGCTAGTGGACAACACTCATCGTCCCCGTGCGCACAGAGGAGAATGTGGCTGCTGTGGCTCTTCGAAAATGAGGCTAGGAAAAACGTTTCGGTCAACGGTAGGCGTTACAGAGTCATGTTAACTGACCTCTTTTTTTACTGAAATTAAAGACATGGATGTGGACATCCTCTGGTTCATGCAGGATAGCGCGCCATGCCACACAGCCCACGGCACAATCGATCTTTTGCGCATCAAATTCACAAATCGTGTTATCAGCCGTCTTGGTGATTTGACCCCTTTGGACTTTTTTTTGTGGGGAACCGTGAAGGACCGCTGTTATGCCAACAATCCGAAAACGATTTACGTACTTAAGGCCAATACCATCCAAGCAATCAGTGGATGGCCCGAAGTAGTTAATAGGCTGATGAATTCGATCGATCCCTACATGATTATTTTTGTTTTTGCGGAATTATATTTCAACTCCACGACGACAGCTTTACTCTTATTTGGAGAATGTCCATTATTTTATGATTGAGTAGGCATCAGTCAAGGGCTGTTGAATTCTACTATTTCTATCGATAAAGCAATGTCTAGCACATCGCTAGATGATGAAAGAATAAACAGCAGTGGAAGCGGTAGCTTGACCGATGCAGTTGGTGTTCCTCAGAAAATAGTTGCGAATATGCATGCCTCTATTTTCTAATCTCATTGGACTCTGCAAGTTTTTGCGCGGCCAATTCATACTTCAGACACCTCGGCCTGCTTGAGGTACATATTGTTAGCAAACACTTGTTTCAAAACCGTGACTAAGTGTTCATTATGTAATGTAAAGCACCACCTAATCCTTTCAATAGCTGTTGGGTAGCTTTTTGTTTGTTGGTGTTTTGTACGGGCGTTTAAGAAAAGCAGGAAGAGGAACAGAGGAGATACCTATGCGAGTTGGCTTAAAATATTTGAAGGCTTTAATGATGAGAGAACACAGAGCCTGGAAGTTCATTCCACAAACGTGTCGTTCGGCCAATGAACAAATCTCTGTACTTGAGTGTTAACTGATGTGCATTCAAAGCGTGACGCGTATTCCGGGTGAAATTTTGAAGAGGGGAATGCAGTTGGCTATTTCGTTGGAGCATTTTTGATGAAAAAAGCGACAAAACAGGGAAAGACATGTGACATTTCTTCGATGTTCTAGTGAAGTTATGGAGCTCACAATGACTCTATAACATATAAGTTGTAATGCACGCTTCTAGATCCTATCCAGTAAGTGGTAAAGGGACAGGTGCACCTGACCAGATACGAGCGTTGTACACCAGCTTTGGGCGGATGTATTAATTGAGGCCAGATCAGTCGGAGTAAAGTATTGCACCGCTTAAAGAATCCTAGATATTTTGCTGCGTTTTTGACGACCTCGAAAATGTGATCGTTCCATCGAGCCACATTCCAACTGGAGCTTTATTATATAGAAAGAAAGCCACGCAAAATAACCATTTGCCAACTTAATGTGCATATTGCGTGGCCAACCGTGACAACACTATTCGTCGTTTGGTGTCGAATTTTATTGAACACGGGACAGTAGGACAAGCCATTCATCAACGCCCAAAACTTTCCAATGAACTGGTTCAAGCGGTAAGAGATATTGATGCCGAGAACCCACATGTATAGTATCGTCACCGCGCTGAGGAGTTTGGAATCAGTGGAACCACTATACGGCTGATTTTTAAGGATGATTTGCATTTGTTTCGTAAAAAAGGGCAATAGAATCAAAGAATATTGCCGAAAGTAACGACAGTACTACCAAACAGTCGCTGGTATGGTTAACACCGAAACTGATCCTTAGAAGCAAATTTTGATCATCGACGAGGCCCATTTCCCACTCTCTGGTACCGTTAAAAAGCTCCGTAGGCGTGACAAAGACTCCATTGAAAAATTAAATTTGCATTGAACAACCCTCGTACAGTCAAGCAAATCACCGCGCTCCCCAGTCAAACGTAACACACTACAATTGAAGAGTTATCAAGCTCTTTCGGAATGCGTCGAAAGCAGCTCAATTGGGCTTCGGGACACCGAATAACGAATTTTTGACGGATTGTGACCCTTAAGAAGTGAACAGATTTAACTTAGTAATTAGTTATATGTACATACATTTGTGCCTACATACTCAGCGCCCAGTTCATCAGTATCAATTCACACGGACTTTCCTTATCATGTTTTTTTTTTAATTTAGAAATAAAACCCAATTTATCATCGAACCCCTATGATCGATTAACGAAAAAGAGAACAGAACTGAAAATGCATTTTCAAAAAAACACTCATTCATCTTAATACAATCCAATCCACCATCTACATACTTGTCAATCATTCTGTTGAAATCCATCCAGAACTGATATATCAAAGTTCATCAAAACCTGTGAGATAAATCTCCACACTATATCGTAATTAATCTAATTGATCCATAGGCTAATTCACTCAACTACCCAAAAGGAGAGAGAGAGAGACGAGATGGATGAAAACAACATCAACCCAAGAGATTGCAAGATGCAACTTCTAGTATTAATTATTCAGGTGCGTCTCATCTCACTGAGACAAGCTGTGTTAGCATATCGACAAGAGTAAAATTCAAGAAATGCCTCCCTTAGGATTTATTACAAACATTTCCTGTGGATTCCAGACTCTCCGCACCGAGAATGGCTTCTTCATGCGGAAATACACATCCTGAGTGTGTTTTGCTTTTGCATCATGGTCATTTCGTTAGTACGACTACTACCACTGCTACTCTGGCTCAACTCATTCTTGGGTAATTTATCATTTTGCAAAGCCCTTGGGTTTGGTGTATGTCCTTGTTGTGAGTTATAGGTTAGGAGCTATGTGAGTGGATGTTTTTTTTTTCTGTTTTCTAATTTTGTTTTCCCAAATTTACTTCACCTGTCTGTAGAAGAAGGCTTATATAATCTTCAAGAAGAAAAAAAACACTTGTATGCATTCACGAAGTTGAAGTGGATGTTAATTTGTATTCAGATCCTTGGAATGGAGAGGCGAAACTCTTATGGAATCATTCCGAAATCTTATTGACTGACGTCTTTTATAACTATCCGTAAGCATAAGTAATGCCGCCAACCATGCCTGCCTGCCATCTTTTTCAGTGTTTTGGAAGGAGTTTGAGCTCTTTGAGCACCAACTTACATATCCACGTTTGCCTAGTGTGTGTGCGTCCCACTTTTCGTCTGGCTGAGTGAGCGAATTCCACTGTATAGTGTATTTGAAAATGGAGTTGGCTTCGTGCCGTAAGTTGTGTCCAATCAGCCCCTGGATGCCCCTGGAGTTGAATATTATATTCTTCAGATAGGTACGTGGTTTTTTATACATACACATCACTTTCTTTATCGACAGCCAGGCAGCTATCAAAGCAATAACCGCCATAGAAATAAAATCCAAGCTTGTGAAGTGCTGTCGCGAAGAGCTTAAGGGTCTTGGAACACAGCACAAGGTTCCACTCTGCTGGGTCCCTGGGCACAAGGGCATCAATGAAATGAAAGTGCAGATAAATAAGCAAGGAAAGCTTCATCGGACCCACTTGAACTGACTGACCTCTCCATAAGCACCCCGCCCTGCGCTCTCAGGCTTGAAGCAGAGAAACTGACTATGCGAGAGGCGAACTTGAAATGGAAGTTAATAGGCACTTGCAACTATGGCCAACTTTTGACAAAGCAAGGACCGGGAGAATTATCCGCAAGGACAGACGTTCACTGTCCTTAGTCGTGGGAATACTCACGGGCCACAACACTCTGCGGTACCACCTAAAGAAACTACGTCGGACGGAAGAAGAACTCTGTAGAGGATGCGGCGATGAGGAGGTTATAGAGGACACTACCCACTTCCTCTGCCAATGCCCTGGACTCCAACATTCCAGGTAAAATTCCTCGGTAACAAATTCCTCTTTCAGAATCTAGGAGAACTCTCCAATGACATGTTACTGAACTTAATCAGAACATCAGGATGGTTTGTATACACGGATAACGAGTAAGTACAACCATGGGAGGTTTGTTGCAGATATTTATGGGTTAAATGGACAAGGGGTACTTTTCCTCTATGGGTAACACAATGGGTCAGTGCTGACCTGAGTGCGGCGGAGGTATTTCGTTTCCTCCGCCAACCCACATACATAACCTAACCTATACATACACTTAAAAGCGGGTCTTCTTCTTTTTCCATTCCTACTGGTGCGCCTGTGGGATTCTCTAGTTTGACTTCAGGAAATACCGTCAGGCTTCCCGGTTTTGGACCACTTCGTCATTGAGGAATTTGCTCGTCACTTCATTGACACTACACTTACTTGATGATTAATGTGATCATCACAAATTGATTCGCTATTGATCATAGATCAACTAAACTTTTAACAAACCCTATTTAACTAAATGTCTGGAAGAGACCCATATGGATCAAATAATGGGCAGCACAGTTACTCGATCTCTTTTGACTAATACGATACCCATTTCTCTCCGAAACATCCACAAATACATTAAGTGCTCGTTGCAAGTTTGTTTGATCTTCACTTATGAGATCTTCACTATCAACAACGAATAATTGATGCCCTTTGAAGCTCGTTACTTTTCCTTCAAGTAGGTACCTAATCTAAGACCTTGCACTGAGGTGTAAACAGACTTTGATTGGGAACTCTTCAATGACTCCTGCGGGGCATCTTACCCTTGAATCACCGCTCAAAAGTTTAGAGGTGAGAATCATGAGCCATCATGGACCTGATGTGACCCATCTTTTTGCAGAACTCCTAGAATATCTCGTCTGGCGCAATCACTTTTCGTTTTTTGGAGTATTTGACCGTGTCCCTACCCTAGCTTCTTCGACAGCTATACATTGGATATTTTATTATGTTTATGAGCAGCTCTTGGAAAATATCTCGAAGGGAACTGATCGTTCAAAAGTTCTTTTGTCTCCCTCTGTGCAGAATTTTCTCGTCTTACACAAAAATCTGGCCTTGAGCATACTTAATGAACTTTGGTGACCAATCTCCTGAACATTTCTTATTCCTTCCATGGCTATATTAAAAATCGTTGCTTCCTTATCCAATTTTTATTTTGTCGAAGCTACTGGATAGCTAGGTTCCCATCAAACGCCAAAGATGATATTTCTTCCAACTCACTCTTTTCACTTGAAATTGCTCCTTCTTCCCGGGACATCTTTATACATATGTACATTGCTTCCAAGCGAGGTAAATTTGATGACAGAATCACAGTGTAAAAGTCTTTAGAAGATACAATTTTTTGTAACTTGCGCTACTTTAGAAAAGGAATATTTTTTGACAGACGATAAAGGCGGTTTAAAAACGGCCATAAGTAGAAATCAATACCCCAGTCTGTACCAATGCATTCAATTTTAAGAACGAAAGCATTTTTAGCCCGCGTCTCTCAAAATATATGTATGTAACTTTGTGGCGAGCAGTGATTCCAGATTGCCTCATATTTTTCTCCATTAATAGTAGAACACAAGAATAGCAACTTTCCAATAGTGGGAAAATTTGTAGAGCCAATGCTCTTCAAAGGAACAGAACACATTGACCACGGCAACAGCAACTTCAACGTTAGACCTAGTATGTAAGTCCTAAATCTGCTGTTGAAGTTGTTGTTGATGTTGTCATGTTCAGTCTGTTGCGTTGCGGAAACAACGTTGAATGCTGTTATCGTTGCTGCTGGCTGTTGCTGTGCCAATGTGTTTCTACTATAAATTTATGTAAAAAATATGAAAATTTCTGACTGACACATTTGTCAGCATTTAAATGCCAGTTTTGTATTGTAATTGTATGTCATAATTTACTCGCCACTGTGCGATGTCAGAATAGTTTTCCCGTCAAGGGATGACTAGAAAAATGTAAAGATCGCAAACCCGAAAAATCGCTCTAAAACAAATGAAAGAGTAGACTCGGTTATGTATTCGTCCGAATCCGAAATGATTATTTTCCTAGGACATCCAATGATGAATTCCCGAAAATGGGGAGAATTTCCCACATGCATACATAGATGGCGAGAAGTCATATTGATATGCGTTATTTAATTTTATTAACAAACAGGGGGCGTTCGAGAACGAGAAAAAAACTGGAACTGGAATTGAACTGATAAATGTATTTACCCTAGAAGAATACAGATACTTGGCGTAAGTTGGTACTTCAAAAACTATAACAAAGTAACGAGCAAAGAAACAAAAAATTAATTGCTTAAGCTCGTTCAAGGTGTTTACTAGAAGTCAGCTTACCCTTGTTAAAAGGAAGAGTACATCATTCTACCTAAAATGTAAATTAAAGTCCATGTGTGCTGTGATACCTACATATCAACGAATAAATTTTATGTCCTAAGAGCTCTTTGACCCGTTAGACAGCTCATGAAATATGATGCACGTTAACTTCATTCTCTTTCTGAACGGAAGGCGTTTACATAGGTATGTCCACATATACATATCTATGTTTAAATCCTACGCATTGTTTACATAAGCTTTATTTTAATTGACATGGCTCTTCATTTTGTAACTCGTGTAAACTAAGTTTGCAGAAACAAAAAAAAGGACGACACAGAGAATAGATTAGCCTGCACACTTAACGCATAAAACGCACACACACACACGCCCACGCCTCCTGGAAACAACAAACATTTGTCTCTCTTCTTGACACTTCTTCCGTTCGTACATCCTTTTCTTGGGAATCCTTTCTGTAACTTGTGAAACTTTTCCTCATAAAAATGTCATAACAGCACCTCAAGCATAATACATGTCTCCTTTGCAAGTTAATTGTTGTCTAACTTGTTATATATGAAATGTAACATACCCATAACGCATGCTACTGTCAACATGTGCGAACATCCATTCACCCATAGCAGGACATAATGTAGAGTATGTTACCATTGTCAACTGGCACACAAAAAAAAAACTTTCCTCCTGGAGCGTAACTCTTCGCATACTCGAGCTGAGTTGGGCCTGGCCTACATTATTGGAAAATGCGTATACGTAACATATGTAAGCATTTCTGGGTGTTTTTGAAAGTTGCAGGTGCAGCATACCAATGCTTGTGTGTTTGTAGGTATGTATGCATGATATTTTGACACGATGATGGAAATTGGTAGGAAACTTCTTAATTGCCTCGAACGAAGAAGGAACGTAAATAGGTTGCGTAATATGAATACCAGTGTGTAGCAGAGTGTTTCAGGGCAAAATATGATGAAACTTTTCCTTATAGTTTTCGTCACCTCGTGTCGATGGGAAAGTTTAACCTTACGTAAGTTAAGACAAGACCGTATTTACTTCATTGTGAGCATAAAGGAAGTTTTTACTTTCGCCAACAATTCGCAGCACTACACAATCAATATACAGTTTGCAAGTTAAACTTTAGTTGAAACTCCTTGAGCTACATTTCAAAATTGCTTATGTATGTACCTACATAGTACGTATGATCTAGATATACATAGATCATCATCTTTGCAAATCAAGAGAGAAAGGAAATTTACACAATTTATAAGTTGAAATTAGGAATCTATGAGATTGACAATTTGATTGCAAGTAGTGAAAGGAGCATAGAAACCGCCTTACACCAAATATATTAATGGAACTTATGTTTTCAAGTAGGAAAAAGTTTCTGTTGTACTGTAGCAGCTTTGTTCCTACTCATTTCCACTTGCAAACCAAGGTTTTTTTTACCACTGTTTATGAGTGGCAGATACGAAATTACGTGATATGAACTTCCGCGGTTAATACCTAAGCGATAAGTTCCAGAAATGTAACCCTATTCCGCTTAGGTTGAGACTCTGAGTTAAGACTAAACTAGAAGAACGGTTTCGTACTTCCCCTTATCGCACAGTGCGAATACAACATACAGTGAAATATCCCATTGCGAACACCTCACTTAACATCTCCCTTAACCGGACATTTTTGTATGTACGGAAATGTCGCCATACATATAAATAAACTTTGCCCCCTTACACGAACAACTCATTTAAGGGAACAAAACCTTGTGCACCGTCGTGCACCATAGCCGTGTTTTTTTCAAAAGTGTATACTCACTTTTCCACACAAAGCAAAAACAAAACGAAAAGTGAACATAAATTACTCGGTAACCAAAAGTGAACAGTGAAGTGAAGTCAAAGTCGAATCATAGATGGCGTAGACTAAAAAAACTAAGATTATAGACAACAACCCTTAATTGTTTTACGCTGACAGTACGATTTATTCATTAACAGTTGTTATCTACAATAAAGTCTATGGTATCTATGATTTGAATGTCATTTTGAAGATAAAAGTGAGAAGTGAGTATAAAAGTGATTATGGACGTTTTATTCAGAGATGGATATACACTTTCGAAAAAAACACGGCTCATATTACCTTTTGGCATCGATTCGTTCAGTTCGGTCACTTTTGCTTACTTTCGAAAGTGCGAATCCATTCTCTGTTTCTCGCTTCAAATTTAAATTTCAAAGCTGTTTTGAGTGGTATTATTAACGAGCTGGCCTGGCAGACGTAATTCTGTTCTTTCTTTAATCGAAAATCCATAGGACTTATTGATAAAAAAAAACCTTCCGAATTAAAATATTGATCAGGAAAGGGCTAAATATTGAATAAAAACCCTAACACAACTAAAAAGGAGGGTGTGCACATCGCAAAAGAAAGACCGTGCCAATTGATCAATTGTCAAACGACGTCGTCCTGGTACAACTGTTGTGCACCTGACGCCACCTTTTGGTATTTTTCCAGATTTTTCCGCAAAACCATTATTCGAATCGTGGGTTATTGTACTGAAAATCAAAAAACCCAATATTTTAATTTTCCAGGATATGCACCCCTATTTCTGTGTAATGGGACAGTTTATTACGCTGGCGTAAGCTCATATAAGCCCATTATGATTCTGCCTTTACCCTCTCAGTTTGAATAGAACTTCTTACTTACTAACAGTGTTTTACTAGAAAGTCATTTTTACATTTATAATTAAATATAAAAAAAAAAATTGGCAAGTGTGTAAAAAAAATGTTGGCAAGTGTGGGTACGCAGGGTCATTTCGCGTACTTTATTTTTTTTAAAAATAGAAATAGAAAAATGGAATCAAATAGCAGCAAGAGACGAGAATTGAAGAGTTCTGTGCAATTTTCTAAAATCTGTAACTTGAGAACTACTTGGTGGATTTGGATGAAATTTAATGACCTGGTATAATTTTTTTGGGTTTAAATGAAAACAAGCAAAGGTACAGTGTGGTGACTAAATACCCCATATTTTTAAAAAAAATTTCAGAAACTATATAGGATTTAAGAATTTTCATATTTATTTCATAATCTGCACAAAATTCTACGTATCTCCAATTTTTTTCATACTTTGAGCACTTATGGTCTGGCTGCTAGAGGGGGGTACGACATTATTCAAATGCTTATCAAGCTTTTTTGTTCAACAAATTTGTCCAGAAAAAAAATATTTCTTGCGAAAATCTCTTTAATTTGATAGGCAACATGATGGGAAGCAAGATCATTTTTTGTTTGCCCTGCATACAAGGTACCCCCAAAATTGAATTCTTTGCCGCCATCTTGCGCGAGCTTCCACATAAGGTATACTTACATAGCGAAAGTTTCAGCACTCTGTATCTAACGGTTCAAAAGTCAAAGGGCTATGACAGACTGAGAGACAGACAAACAGGCGGACAGGCACCTTTGTACTTCTGATTTTAAAGTTTCAATAAACGTCGCTTGCTGCACAGAGACTGCGTGGCCCCACCAATACAGTTCAATATTTTTTAACTTTTTGTTGTCGCTCAGCTTTTTACCGCTCTGCCGCTTGCCGCTCATTGCCTGGCATTAGCAATCGAGCCTTCATGAATAGACAGACAACATTTCGACTTCAATATTAAAGTCAAAATTCATTATCATCTCGAGATAGCAACATTTGCTCTGTAAACAGTTCCCCGTTCAAGGCCAAATTGCTTAAATTCTTTTTTAAAATGCTTTGCTTATTCTACCTAAGATTCTTGCAAAAAAAAATTATTGATTACATTCAATGTGAATCACTTGTGTCATTAACAACCATGTTTTTATTCAAAGCAAACAACTGTTCACAAAAAAGATCACGAAAAATGCTCTACAAAACATTCCAATTATGACGAATTCCAAATGGAAAGCAAATTTAGTTCATTAGATGTAGATGTGCCAGTTATTATCTGCTTTAAGTTTATATTATCTTATCTATTCATGACAAAATCTACAAATCGAATTTGTATATTTTGCGCTCTTATATCAGTATCACCCATACTGGCCTTCGCACCGGCATACCCTGAAATGCGTTACAGAGACAAAAATTCACTGCTTAAAATCACTTTTGCATTTATTGTGTGTGTTTTATTTTATTCATTGTGGCATATTTCTAACAATAGTAAAAAATCCTATCTAAATGAGCCTATAAATTATCAAGAACTTAGTAGATTTTACGAACGTCTTCGATCGCCGAGGTTACAAATACGACAGAATGGAGAATTCTGGATTCTAGAGAACTACATTATCGGCAGTAAGCAATTTGATTATCTCGAGTCGATAACATACACGACTCATGCTGATTACACTTTCTTGGATAATTTAGAAGTGCTCGTTAAAAGGTTTGTAAGAGCTTGCTGAACTTACTTTGTTTACTTGCATCTACATATAACATATGGTAATTATTGGATTTGTGGAAAAATAGAAGTCGAGTACACGAACAGCTTTTCGTAAATATTCGTAAAAATTCGCTGTTTTAGAAGGGTACGCGAACGAACCTAATAATTAAGTTTATAAAGTTTGCAGACAATTTCTTTCAATCTGTTTCTTTTCTCCAGATGGCGGGCACCGATAAGCGTCGCAATCTTCTCACCAGGCTTGGATTTCTACAAAACGATGTATAGTATAGAATACATTCGCAGTTGCAGTAGCGAGCACAATTTCATTCGAGAACTTGTAACGTTTCACATCTACTTTCCTGCTGCTCACATGCCATCCTTTATCCCTAAGACTGAGATTGAATTCAATCAATTTTCATCCGACTGTTCGAGTTTGCCTGCACACAAGACCAAAGTGAGTGAGTCGTACCGCCGAAATAACTCGATATTCTATCCAATCAATGTAGGCCGCAATATAGCTCGTCGATTAGCTAGAACACACTTTATCTTTCCTTCCGACATCGAAATGTATCCAAGTTTGAACTTTGTCGAAGATTTTCTCAGTCTTATCAATAGACGACCGGAATTGTTGTTTGCTGAACGTCAGTAGGTAAGACAATATTCAGATTCCGATTATGGTCTAGATTTTATTTTTTCTTGTAGGGTTTATCCTCTGGCGGTTTTTGAAGTCGAAGATGATCAAGAAATCCCCAACACCAAAGGCGACCTTAAAGATATGATACAGACAGGCAAAGCAATACCGTTCCACAAGGATATATGCATGGATTGCCATGCAATTGCTAATCTCAGTCAATGGTTGTCAAGAAGAGAAACGGATTTCTTGGACATATTTCTCGTAACAAAGCATCGTCCTGGTTGGGAGCCCTTTTACGTGACTACAAATTTGGAGCCATTTTACGATGAGCGCTATACATGGGAAGGACGTTACGATAAGCAAATACAGGTCAGTGGCTTTAAAATTACACACATATGTAAATTTATATGGATTTTCGTTTAAGGCGGATATACTTGGCATAATGGACTACGAGTTCTATATTCTGGATAATGCATTCCTAATTCACCGTCCAGGAATTAAAGTTACAAGTCAAAGCAAAACACCAGAATCGGAGAAAATGTTTGCACGAACGATACTCGAAATAATACCACAGTTGAAAGCTTTGTACGGGAACTCTTCGCCAAAAGTGAATTTAAGCATCTTTTAAAAATTATAGCGAATGGTCAAGTGCAGAAAAAAACTACTATCTTAGAAAGTATTTGAAATGTGGACTTATTAGATGTAACCAATGTCTATCATAAACTATTGAAATTGTTAATTTTAAGTGTAATAGGCTATATAACTTTTGTCCAATACACTCTCGCAATAAGGCCCTTTATTTTTAAATATGCCAATTTAATATGTTATTTACCTTGCGACACCTTTTTGGATACTTTTTTTGCGCAAATGTATAGAAATCTTTTATGACACAAATGTAGAGTATAATGCACGCCGAGACCAACATTTGGTGGCTTGCTATCAAGGGGTCGAAACCAAGTTTTTGAAAACTCGTATTCCACACAAAAGTACTTATCCAGAATTAAAAGTGTTCACGTCATCTTTTACAGAACGATATACTGAAGAAACACAAGGTATCGCCACTAAAGGGCATATGTTTTAGAATATTTTTAGGGCTGTTTTCCGTACTACTACGAAAATCTATGAAACTTTAAGAAAAATAGTGAATTTCTGTACCCGCACAGAAGAGAGAGCTCATGAAATTTGACAAGCTGTGAATTTGTGGGCAGAAAGTGCGGTAACAGACGTAATGTTCGATGAAAATGTTTTCCTTGCTCAAAAGGGGAAACGTCAGCTTTGATGGACTAGTCAGAAAAGACGTGCCAATGGAGGCCTACCTAGGGACTTGATTTCTCTTATCTACATATTTTCTTGTCATAATGAACTACGATTTCTGTGTTCTATAGGAATGGAATAGGGTACCTACCATACGATCTGCTCTAAACGTATTGTAACATTTTCAATATCTGTTTTATAAAATAGGCATAAGATATAGATTTTCTTCACGCGAAGACTTACATTGCAATCATCATCGCCTTAAAAGGCGAAATAGAGAAAAAACTCAAAAACTGCAAAAGTTGCAATGGAACTGCAAAAGAAACAATGGAAAAATTCAAATACCAATATAACGAATGATCATTCATTGAGATCATCCACTAAAACGAAAGTGTTCATTATATCGATCGATTTTTTTTCATATCTCTTACAATATTCATTCAAAAATGAGTGCATAATTTTCGTCTGTATACCATGGTCCTTTTATGTAAAATTTAGCTCTGAGTGTAACAATTTTACATTACTCAGAAAGCACTTTGTGTATTTCAACATGAACGCGAAAAAAATACTGTGAATCACGAACGAATGCAAAAATCACACACAGCTCACTCCCCAGTCAAAATACCACTACACCAACTCTTTCCTATCCCTTCTTCTCTCTTCCAAATTAACTAACGCCCGTGCCCTAATAATCAGTAAAAGGTTATTCATATCCCCTTGGTGATGGGTTGATTATAAAAAAAATATTAATAGTTTTGTTTAAAGCAATTTAATATGGTTTCATCTTCTCAAATGTACATGAGTCAGTGCTGCTTGTGAACTTTCAAACTTAAATTTCTTCTTAAATTCTATGTCTTTTAAAACAATAAGAAAACGAACGCAGGTTTTGACGAAGGGTTCTTTTTATTTAAATTTTTTTTCCATTTATCTTTTTTATGTTTTTTATTACATTTTATATTGTTTTATTTTATTTTTTTTAAATACTTTTTTTGGATGGGTTTTTTTTTTGTTTTAAACTTTTACATAAAATAAATAAGTTATTTTTGTTTAACTCTTAGCTAATACTAGAAAAAATAAAATAATTATATTTTACAAAAATATACACAAAAAATCTCTGTCAGAAAATAAATTCTTAAGTGCTCATTAAATATTTAATTTGGTTTTTTTCTCCTTTTCTTTTTCTATACCAAACTACGAGAATTATATTTTTTTGAATACACTCTATAAATGTATATGTACACACATATGAATGTATATTTAATTTATTTTCAATTTATTAACTTTTTTTTAATAATTTAAGGATGCACTTCTTGTAAAATTGACTGTGTGAAAGTTAACAGTGGGCTCGGAATGATTAGTAGATTAAAGGAGTCTTGTTGTAAATTATTTTCAAAATTAGATACAGATAATGTAAATCAAAGAAGAATTGGATTCAAAGATTTGCAAGAATATATGTGTAAGTTAAAGGATTGTACAGCACATGTTTATAGGGGAGGCTACCTTCGATCACATTTTTATTAACTGATCCGTTCGAAGATCATATATCTAGATCATCTTGACAAAAGGATTAAAGAGAACTTTGATGCAAACTACCATAAATAGCTGCTTAAGAACAGAAGTGATCCAACTAACATTTTGTGGATCAGGTAAGTTTAATCACATCAGAACTAAATTAGACTTTGTTTGTCAAAAGTATTCAATAGCATTAGGGATTAATCGTGTACTAGCTAACTAATTCAATTCATTCCAAAGTATAATAAGAAAGAGTGACTGCAAATGCAGATTAAATTTAAATATAATTTACAACAAGCCACCGCTATGTGTAGGAGATATAGTTAGATGCTTACTAATGTCTTATCGGATATTACAGTGTTTCTTTTACGTATGGCCACTTACAATTTCATTGGCAGAGTTTATTTATTTTTTGTGTCGTGGTTAATAATATTGATTGGGATATGTACTTTTTTTTGTATGTGTATTTAATTCAACCCATCGTCTGGTTGTCATAATTTATGTATTTTTTTATAGTTTTTTTTTCAGGTACTGTGATAGATAAATGCCTGAATATTAATATACTTAAAAACATTAATGAACAGAAAAAAATATAATAATAATAATAACTCCAAACAAAAAATAGTTATATGTAATCAAAAACAATCCTTTTTTTATTTTAAGTTTTAAATAGAGAGCCCCTTATGTGCTAGTTCCTTTTTGTGTTGGAATGAGGAAAGGTATGGTATCATTTTTATAAATTTAATATTGTCATCATAAGAATGTTAAATTTTATAAGTATATATTTAGTTTTTTTTCAAAATAAAGGTCTTGAGAATTTGGAGCAGATAAAACTTATCAACTAATGGAAATTTAACTAAACTATAAACTAAGTTTATGGTATTAGCACCCATTTGGATTTCTTTTGTCAATCCTTTACTGGTGCTACTGGTGGAAATTGCATTTCATCGTAAATTTTGGCTGGTGAATCAATAGCGTCACATAGGCTGCGATATTTGGCCGATTCTGCTGGAATAAAAAAGAGATTGTGTAGTTTTTAAGATTATAAGATTGTGATGAGGTGAAAAAATGAGATATTAATCTTGTTTTCTTTAGAATAGATTTGTCTTGGGATTTCTTTCTGTTTTAATCTCCGCGACTAGAACTAGGAAACATATTTTTATTATCTTAAGCAAGATGTATAGGCACCATGTCCTTTTGCAGTTGTAATGCAAACAGATTTTAGTCCGCATATTGGGGCATACTTAGGACAACACATTGACGACTTTTGTCTGTCTTACCAGGACTAAGATCTGTTTCTGGAACATAAAGACGCTCCTTGACTCTCAAAGTGGACGCCAGATCTTCGAAAGACCATCGAACGCCCCCGTGGATATGGAATTGGACTGCTTTTAAAACCTACAACACGCAGAGGCTTAATTTCCTGGCAACCGCACAGATATAGGATTTTAATCGTCACATTCCGGACGAGAGTATGTCGTGTCACCACGGAGCAGCACCAAAGAGCTTATAGGTGATTCTACTCAACACCTAGTAAAAGGTTTAGATGATTCGTTTCTCATATATGATGAAGATCAACTCAAGAGACGAAAGGAGCATTTTGCTTGGGTTTTGAACTAAGTATTCACTTGCAATATACACCCAAGTCGGAATGAAGTATCCGTAGAAAGAAATTTCCGAATTCGCACCACAACCCCCAGTAAGTATAAGATTATTACCGAGATCAGAGCACTGAAAACCAATAAGGCGGTAGGACTTGGCGGCATACCCGCAGAGCTTTTCGAGCTGCGCCAACTGCATCGACTGAGCCACTGTTTTCAATTGACAGGAGAACACGGAAAGCCGAGAGTTTTCCAAATGAGTGGAAGAAAGGAATGATCGCCAAGCTCCCAAAAAAACACAATCTAATGCAGTGCAAGAACTGGAAAAGAATCTGGGTGCTGCCCGCTTTGACCAAGATAATAGCTAGAATCATCCTGGAGCGAATCAAAGAACACCCTGAATACACATTCGACGCCGAATAACAGACGGAACCGAACTGGATAGCCAACCGAATAGGCAAAGCAAAATCTGCGTTTGGGAAGCTATCCACAGTTTGGCGAAGTAATTCAATAAGTTTAACCACCAATTGCATTCCACAGATTAATCCATGCTGCTATATGGATGTGGTGCCTGAAAAGTGACCGCCACTATCACGAGGAACCTGCATACGTTCGTCAACAAATGCCTACGCTTTTCTGGCCAAACCGTCGGTCATGAACCTAGAGACACAACCATACGACAACGAATGTGGCAGTGGATTGGTTACACTTTGCGAAAGGAGGACAGGTCCATAGCTGTCGAGAAAAAAGCACGGCAACTGGGAAAGAGTTTAACAGAACTGAGGCACATTTTTGCTATTTTTTAGGTTTGTATTCTAGACGATGTTCTAGCTACTATGGAGTCCGATGTTAGAGATGAAGACAACTAAATTGAGAATTTTTTGCTATAAAATAAAGTTCTGAATTTGTTCAATCTGTTTGAGACTATGAAGATCGACTACACCTCTTAAGAGCCCGACAACGGGAGTTATTCAGCGTTTGGAGAGAACGCCTTTCTCTTCACGTCAAAAATGCTGTAGAAGAGACTGCATAGGACAATCTTTTTGGGGATTTGCATTGCGATTGATCGGAAAACAACTGATGGCTCAAAGCATGGATTGGGCCAGTAGAGGAACAATATGTTAGTTATGATGTAGTGCTTGTCAATTATGCGGAAAAAATCCAGGACTATATTTTCTTCAACTTTGGCCTTATCAATTTAAAAACAAACTTAAAAGTGTACAGATGCCATGATGGTGATATCATAAATGAATACCTGTGAGTTCATTGGCCTGCTCTCCTTTCAAAATGCCAGCGTATGAGTTATCCTTTTTCTTTTCAGGATTTTCTATCACTACAGCTGGAGTCGTGGATAGCTTATTCATGCTCTCACTGAGATTCAGTTCTGCAAAAGAAAAAAACATAAAATCAATAAAAAATTTAAGAATACATAACTCCAAAACTCGTGTCATACCAATAACACCCTCAAGGGTACTCCTCAAGTCATGAACTCGTACCAATTTACAACTTCCTCCCTTCGTATCACTAAAATCGTATATATACATAAAACCGTCTTCACATGCCACCATCAGCTTCAACTCCTTTTGTACTTTCGCCAAGCCACACACATGCTTTAGCCCTGGCTGCGATAATACAGCCGTCGCAAATGCTCGATCCTGATTTAGAACATCACAGACCTGACTAGGAAAATACGTAGAAACAGCTTTCGTCAAATATCCCGACCATCCCCCCGTCGACTCAGTTGTCTGTGCCGCATTGATGTCCTCCAACGATGATGCTCCAATTATCTCAGAACCATCCAGAACAGCCTTGCGTTCGGTCAGCTCAACAGCTTTCGAATCGATTTTAAATATATGTACAGTTTCAGTATTTGAACTGGCGCAGAGAAAATCTGCATTGGCGCTGAACACAAGGGAGGCAATACGTACACATCGTTTCACTCCACGTCGGAACTCCTGCACTCGTTGACCATTCTTTACACAAAACACTCGGATCACAGTGCCACGCTCTGAGGCGGTGGCAATGAGCACTCCGTTGGGGGAAAAACTTATCGCTGATAACGCGGTCTCATGAGCTTTAATCGTAAGACCAGGTTTCAGTTTATTGGCATTAAAAATTCGTAGTTCACCCGATGTCGCCGACACCGGATAGGCTAGGTGTGAATTCAACGACAATGTACACAGACCCAATTCGTTGGGCGAGATATTCTCGATGGAATGCAGGATCTTCATGTCACGAATGTCGTGTATGTGAATACTTTCAGCCAAACATACTACCAATCGGTATCGATTCATGCGAACGCATAGGATTGTCGATGGATAAACGCAATTGCAAATGTCTAACTTTTTCTTGAAGTGCAACATTTTTAGGCAATTCGGTTTGTTTTCGGTGACCAACACCACTAGACTGCTATTGAACAGTCGTTCCACAATTCGAATGTTCTCGTTCTCTTTGGAATAGATTTCGTCGACCTTGTCGACAGATGAGATCGAATAGAGGCGATAGCCAGTTTTGCTCAACACGGAAACGGATCTGTAAAGAGAGAAAACAGGTGGTCAAATTCAATATTTAAGAATTAATATGGCTTTAAATAGAAAAGAAAAAAGCATAAATCAAATCCAACAAGTTCCTGTTAGAACAATTGTCAGTAAATTTAGAGTCCTTAAGAAATAAAAGCATACTTTCCGGCGGAATTTCCGCACTTCCATAAGTGCCCTGCGCTGCATTCAAACTCCAGTTAAGGCAGGACTTCATTAACAATAGACTACCTAAATTAAAATTGGGGAGCAAACGACCCAAACTTGACTGTCAAAGTGTTTATTCCCCTACCCACTCATTCTCTAAAATAGGCGGAGCCTTAATTGTATCATATGTGAACATATATAAGCTGGCGTGTGACCAAGAGCTGACTATAAATGCTTTATTTTCTCCTCTTGACCAAATTACTTTTTGCAGGTCATGATTCCTTTAACATTAACGAAAATTGTTCACACGCCATTTTCAAAATGGCCGCACACTTGTACCGTCAAGCGAGTCACCCAAAACTGTCAACAGAGTCACCCAAAACTGCACTTAAATTTGTGAGCTCCCATTTAATTTTGCTGAGACACAAATAGGTTTTTGGGTGATTTTTAGCTTGAGGAAGCGAAATTATCAAACAACCCGAAGTTGACCGTCCAATTTAGTTCGTCTTCTATGTCATTAACAAATTAGACTACCTTTGGGAAAATAGCACGATTTGCACCATCTCCAGGCAGCTACTTTAGCCCAAACTAGACCAAGGAGCCAATAGTAGAAATACCAAACTCTCTAACTACAATTTGTCAACACCGTTAGCTACTAACCCCAGACACATTAGCAAAACGGCTAGAAAGTGGAGTGAAGAAAATCAAGTGCTATGATGGAATATTAGTTAATGCCTCCAGAGTAAGTTCCATTTGGAAATTTATAACTTGAAATAAAGAATGGTGTCACTATACCTCTCAACAACTCTCATTTCAAGGTCTCTTGATGAGCTTACTTACATTGTATTAATAATAAATTGCAGATAATAAACACTACGGATATCTTTTTTCCCCAATTTTACTTATAATATCAAAGAACGCACTAGGATGAATGAAAATTAAAACCCAAATGTGAAAAAGAAAAACCAAACATGAAGTGTTTCTCATAATTATTAATAACACACTCGTGGTGCTATTTTTTTGAACGCAACTGTATGCACGTACCTACATACATACATATACATGATACATCATCATCAGAGATTAAAACACACGCAAATCGCTCTCCTCTTCCTAGTCTTCATAGCACATTTCACTCGATTCCAACTTAATTACAAAGAATACCTTGACCTTGAACTCTAAATCATTTCCAGTTACTCTTGTCCTTCAATCAACCCTTTTTGGTTGCTATACACTAAAAAATATGAAGAAGAATAAACGTTTAAGAATTACACCAAGCAGCCCAGACAAAACTGCCACTAACGTTGAACAGTTTTCGCCCTAATTCACAATCTCTTGCAACGTGACCTTGGCCTTGAATATATTCAACTTGTTTGATTCCAGTCCAATCTCCCTAACGAACAAAAGTTCGGACCAAATTCCCTCTAACAAATCAAGAAAACCCACGTTTAACTGTAGATTTCAATAACTACTAATATGAATATTGTTTCTAAGCCCTCTCGGGCTTCCAAAAATTGCCGTAGCGGACGGTATTTCACGTCCTCATGGCGGGGTATTGGTTAAAGTTTTCAACTAGCAATAATCGCACCTCGGTAGGACCTCATTGGTTACGATATCGCCTCTGCGCAAAGCTGATGAGCAATCATCAAACAATTTCTTTAGTCATTTTTTCACCAAGAAGTGAATGTGAATTGTAAAAAATGAATAAACATATCCAAAATATTTGTTTGTGTATTCTGTTAGAAATCATGTAAATACTATGTTCTATTGCATACCTTATGTACTATGTATGTAATCGAATATATAAACTGATTGCATTGCAGCAATAAATAATATTCAGTGGGACATACATAGTAGATTTGCATTGCGTTGAAGAGGGTTGAAATGTGACACACTGGTCACTTTGCTTCTCTTCTTTACGTTTTATTTTCTATTTTATGTTTGGGTCACTGTTTCCTGTGACGTAGGCTATCGGTGATTATTCAATAGATTTTTTTTTTTATTGAAATGGATGAAAATGTATGCTAATTGTGGAGTGGAAGAGTAGTAGGATTAATATCGTGTGAGGGCGGAGAATCAATCAAATGTAGACTTTCAGATTCTTATTCTGTGAGTAAGAATTTTACAGTGTGAACATAAAATCGAATGGAGACTGCATGATTCAAACCGCATTGAGAAAGGCAAAGCAAGGTAATTTATGTTAGAAAAAAAATCTAAACAATCATGGTGAATGAAGGGGAGGTTTTTTCCATTGCAATTGAGAAGAATATAACACTTACTTGTAGCTACTGTTGCAATTATTTGTACACACATAAGTACCTATTGCAGATCGCAAAGATTCGTATGCTTCTGTTAAGACAATTGGACATGGAACGATGTAGAGGTGAATAATGCGTAAAAATTATCGCAAATTTCTGCAAAAAGTGCATTGCGTGATTTTTTGGGTCAAAATTAATTTGTATTAAAAGTAAATAAAACAAGTAATCCAAATTGTCACATAGCACAGCATACCAGTTCGGAGCAAATACAAGACCCAATGACTAACCTTGTTGCTTGAAATCGAACAGGTCACATTGTGGGTTGTTACAGCTGATAGCCAGTAGCTGTCAAATCACGCGAGAGTAGCTCTACTCAGACGTTGAGGTCGAGTTTACGATATACATACATATACGATCAAAAGCATTGGAAACGCCTAAGATAACATTTCGGATTGCTCCATAAGAGCCCATTGTTTTACTCAATATGTCAAAGCGCGACCGCGACATTGTTAAGAGATTTTCCAACATCTTAGGAGTATTTTCCCAAACATTGGGGGAATCTAAACTCGAATTGGTAAAGCAATCTGCGATTGAAGTCCTATCTGGAATTTGTCGAAATAATACGACTGAAATGCCATAGAACGACAGTGGATTGGACACACCTTCCGAATGCATAGAACACAATCACACCGATTCTTGAACTCGAACAGCCGGATCCGACCCCAGTCGTATTTAGTTATTACAAAGTCCTATAATTGCTCGCCAGATACAACAGTGGTCGGATGAAAAACGACAGTCGTATTCCAGTTCAAGAAGTGGGATGAATAACTCTGGCTGGCAGGATAAGCGGCGGTCAAAGCACATGGCGCAGAACAATCGAGAAGGAATCATGGGAGTTGAGAGAGACTTGAGGTGAACTGTGGCACATTATCAAAAATCGCATGCAATGGGGTGTAGGTAGTGTAGTGACCCTAGGACCCAAAAGAGGATGATAGACATGCAGACTATTTGCAACACCATATATTCAGCTATTTCATTTTGTTTAAAAAACAAAAAAAAAAAACACACTCATTTCCAATATGTTAACGACCAAAAGCGCTGTTCGGATAGTGAAAATCCACCCACAAAGTCATTGTTTGATGCGGCTTTTGGTTTAGCGGCTTTTTCGGACAAACACGCAAGTTTTTTCTAAATTGGATAGTATTTGCACAACATGTAGTTTTAATGTAGGTATAGCTAGTTTGATCAACAGTGACATTTCTTTTCGTTCCATTTATTTCTGTTTAAAACCAAATTCTCTACGAGTTCATTGACTTCTAAATTTCTAATGAACAATACGAGTTTACTGGTACATTATATTTACTCTAAGCGTCCCACCTTTCAACGCTTTCAATTTAATCAAGTAAGTTTACAGTCTGTTCAATAAAAAAACTACTTCCACATAAAGGTGAAAACCTCCTTTTCACTTATATGTAGATATATACAGAGTATATACGGGGAATCACAAAATGACAAAATAAGATTATCTTCGAAACGCTTTAGCAGAATCTTACACTGAAACTGATGGAAGTCAGAAAAAACTAACAGAGCTACATCTCAAAGTATCTATTACTAAACATGATAAGTCAGTGGGTAGACAAGAATAAAAGCTACTAGCGGTATAGCTAAGAAGGCTTTTTTTGTTTGCGGAAGACACTCTCAAAAACCTCTGCAGTGAGCTGAGACAAAGGGAGCCGTGACAATGTTCCAAGCGGCATTGTACCAAATTCAAAAAATTAGCATAATGACGATTTTAAAAGTGTCACTAGGCCTAATATTAACTTTTGGCATAATGTCACTAAGAGTGAAGGCACATTGTCACGACTCACGTCACCAAAAAGAGTAATGTTTACAGAAGAATCTTCTCACTTTTTTTTAGTCCTTTTTTAGGATGTTGGGCCAGAAAACTGAATAAAATTTGTTCAGCAGAAGTTATGAGCAAAAATAGATGCTTCTCCGTCCAAAAACGTAGATCTGCTTTATCAGAATGCACAACGAATTCTAAAACTTTACAATCGGGATTGAAAATCAAAAACATGTGTACAAATAATTGGCAACCGCAGTTCAACCTCCACCAGTAGCATTTTGAAAGAAAATGGATACTTCGTCCAGACTATGTCAAGAAGTTAAAGTTGCCAAAAATGTCTATTAGAAATTAATGGAACATCAGTTCTAGTTTGTATAAGATACTCGTAGATAACAACGTTTTTTAATAAAACCCTTTTTTCCGATTTGCAACCGATCACCTTTTTATTTAACAGACTGTACCTAAGCCAAAATCTTTTGTTTACAGTACGATAGTGTTTACATTTTCATTAACCAAAACAGACAAAATGTATAATCGCAATCATACGAGAGGAATGAACTAGCAACGGATACAAATATCAACTTTCTACGATCAGACACTATCGTATGACTTAATTAATGTGAAATAAATGTCTAGGTCTAGTGAAAAGTTTATTTTTGGTGGTTTTTTTCTGTTTTGTTTTATTTTTTCTTTGCGCGTGGTGTACGATCGAATTGAAAAAAAAAGCTTTCATATATTATATTGTGTTTGGGCAAAGTTTGCCAGACAGTTGAATTAATTTATTTATAACGCAGTAAAATGACGCAGTCAAAAAAACAGATGCATATTTCAATTATTTATTATGGGGAAATTTTCTAACGATGAAGATATCGACAAAGATATCAGTTTATAGGATCACAAAAATATTCGAGTAATATTCAATATACCATTTCTTAATAAAAGGAGTCCAATGTCGACAGCGAGCAATTGTAACTGCTTTTGCACATAACTAACGTTTATAACGTACATAGTCTAGGTGAAATCTGATCGTCATTTGGTTGACATAAGACAATATCCAGACACATCAAGACATTGAAATTTCGTAACCTTACTAAATGTCTGTACGAGACATATTTCAGACTTACTGTCAGACTTCATGTCAGAAATTGGAAATTGGATATATGAAAGGATTTTTTTCAAGAAGTGTGGTGTTTGCACTTGAAAATTCAATTGCATGACGCATTTCTTGGAATGGCTTATAGTCACGACCTAGGGACGAGGTAGTCAAACTTTTCTGATTGGTCGAAAGATTCAGTTTTGACTGCAAAGTAAGGGATTTCTTTATGAGGTAATGGACTGGATTTGAAGGTACGAACATTCTCCCCATTTTTTAAGTCAATGTTCAAATTGTCAAAAATTTGTTTGCCGTTCCACATTTTAGGCCTTACTTCATAAAGTATGCCTGCAGTTCAGAACGTGCCCACAGCTACTATTATGCTTAGGGAAGTACATAGGTACTCTTTTGAAATTGAATTCCTCCTCCAACACTGATGTAACTTCCGCCTTGAAATCATTTTTCTTCTGCGTTTCACACCAAAAAATATATAAATGTCTTTACCTACAAATTTACATCAGTAAAAAAAACAAAGGCTAAACGCCCGCAACTGTCTAAAGAGAAATCATGCGATAAATGCCATTTCACGCTCACGTGCGACGCCTTAGGCATAATGTCAATACATAAACAAAATTATGTATTCAAAAATGAATCGCATAACAAAAACTGCCTTGGGAATATTTCTCATAGCATCATCTTTCAGCAAAGAGCGTAAATACATTTACACAGATACACATGTACGTACTATTACTATGAGAAGATAATTTATATTAATTTTTAAGTCGTCATAGCTTCAAATATGTAGCTTTGTTCTATTCATTTGTTTATCGTGTATTCCAGTTTTCATAGATTAATGAATAGAAGTGCATAAATGTATGTATGGTCTTCTTTCCCGACAGATGACATTCGCTGTACGAATATGTATCAGTTACAATGACATATGATATTGTGTAAAAGATTACATAACATAATGACGTTTTATAGTATCAACATCCATTGACATAATTGACATTCAATCGTAAAGGTCTACTCGTTTTGTTAGATCAGATATTTTTTTTTTTAGCTGAATGCCGTTCAGTGTGTTTCGCATTTTACACATCGTAGTGTGTGAAAAGTATGATAAAATCAGTAAAACTTCAAAATATTTACGTTCATATAATGACGTCAGATTTTCTATAAACAAATAAACTTTGGAAGTTGATAAACAAATAGTGAAAGTTCGTAGTTTTATTAAATTGCGCGTGAAGTTGTAAGAAACCATAAACAATATTTACAAATAAACATTTCCAAGAAAATAGCAAAACAAAAACAAGTAACTATGGCGACAATAGCTCATACCTATCTTCAATTGCCAGGTAATGCGAAATTATATTGTACCCATGAGTAATTTGATTGAGGACAGAGTGCAAGAGTCCAGAGTTACATCGAGGGGTTTTAGTTATTGTTTAAATTTCTAAAGATAAGCCCAAAACATGCAAGCACATACGCACAAATCCATCAAGGCAAAGTTATAGTCCAATAGAGTACTTTACAATCATAGAACTGTGTATGTCACAAAGCCCACAATAAACATCCATTTTATAATTATCAGCTTACGCTAGCTTAAACCACCGGAAGTGCATTTTGTAATCTAGAGTGTGTTTTAAACCCCAAAACATTTCCTTAGGATCCTAATATTTTTTGAGATAAAATAAAATTGTGGTGGATAAAATGAGAGGCTAATTTTTCACCGAAAACCTTGATATATAATCAGGAGTCTGTATAAAATCATGGGTTTCCTGGCCATATATCGTTACATGTTTCTCTTAAGCATTGTGTATACTTCAGAGAAGAAACAGTTTCGTTGCAGAATGATCTCGCTCGAGTAGTGTAAGTGCTATGCAGAACGAGAGTCAAGATCGCTACAGCAAGTCCAAGGTAGAGTTCTTAGGCGAGTGTATATGCTTTTCGGTGGACATAGATTTCCTAGATAAGATGGTCAACTCGAACATCCCCTGCCCCCTAATTGCCGAAAAAAGACGGAGCCTAAATTGCCCTGTTTGTAAATTAAGTGTGATATAGCGTGTGACCAAGACCCAACTATAAATTGGTCGAGTTATCTCTTTCTTTCATTTGAACAAAATATTTGCACATACAGCATCTACAAAATGGCTGCTAGAGCTATCGAATATTATGCCCAAAATTGCAATGAGGTCCCATTTAATTTTGCTGAAACGTCACAACACAAATACATACGTGTTTGGGTGGAGTTTAGCTAGGGAGGAGCGAATGTGCCAAAGGACCCGAAGTTGACTGTTTAATTTAGTTCATCTATGTCAGTGGATGGTGGGTGCCGTGGCGCAGTGGTTAGTGCGTTGGACTACTACGCAAGGGGTTCCAAGTTCGAATCCAGAAAAATACCATCAAAAGTTTTTTCTCGGCCCCACCTCTTCCGAGTGTCTGACAAGCATTCAAGAGTATAACTGTCATGAGAAAGTTTCTCAGAAACCCCTCTGCCCTTCGGATACGGCATAAAACTGTAGGTCACTTCTGTACATGCAGAAATGTATACCACGCACAACATGTACAGTTGTGAGAAGCTAGGTCTTGGCCCTCTATGGGCTGCTTACGGCCTGATATTTATTTATTTATTTTATTTTATGTCAGTGGATGACTGTTCGACTCTGTTCAACTTAAAGAATAGAAGAGTATAGAACTCTACATGCTTTTGCTGCGATTAACATACATAAGTAGTATGTTGATGAGATGAGATGTAGTCTATGGATTTTATGTACGTCACTCACCTACTGAGGTCATTTTCGTTATAATATTTCACTCAATTTAATTCAGTTTGTTTCACTGTATTTCTAGCCTATATTCACTGCCAATCTTTAACCTTTAGGAATTCATTTTTGCAAGTGACATTTTTAATCCAATTGCGTTTTTTATACTTTATCCCAAGAGTATATTAAGTTTGACACATATTTCCTTCTTTGGTTGGTTGGAAGTGACTACCAGTTGATAAACACCACGGAGTTTGGATCATAAATTCACCAATAAACGTTAGAACCATTTCGAGCTTCTTGTGAAGCGAAAGAGACTTTTTATATCTACCTTTTCTACATCACCTAACTCGTTATAGTATGAAGCCCCTTCTACGGGAGATATCTTTACATACACAAAGGAATATTCTTCTCCTCTTCTTCAGCTTCTACAGAAGTCGTTTGCGAAAGGGCCTAGTCTTGTTGTATGCTTGGCTATTAGACAGTGTCTGGTGATGCCGATATGCAACCTGTTGAAAAAAACCTAAGTTTTAGAGCGTTTTAAGTCCAGCTTAGGCCAAATTGTTTAGTCGCTAGACATATTGTACCACTTATTCACCTAAGATTTGTGCTCTCCATTACATCCAACTTAAATTTTTGTTTTAACAAAATAACTCTACATACATATGTATCTCCTTTACATTATGCATGCCAAGCTCACCTTTTAAGGACGTTTTTTTATTCTTTTAAAAACTCTTTTCATGGGGTCATTAAAAAAACGGTTGTATTAATTACCCGCACTCAGGTCAAGGTACAAACTAATTCCCAACCTGACCGAAATATCATTGACCGATTGTATTTGCCTCTGTTCCTCCAATTATACCTAGGTACGTACATTCATACTGTAAACAGAGACACTCTTATCTGTTAATTAAGTCAACCAGTTAATGATTCAACTTAATTCGAGTTGTACTAGTCGACAGCAGCACAATGACTCTCTGAGGACGTTGCACCGCTCATGCCCACACCATCCCCTAACTACTTACATTCAGCAGTAAAACTTTTCAATTGATAACAAAGGTGATACATTCCACTGGCCCCAATTCAATTCTTTGTGTAATAACATGACAACAAATATCAACACGAACAACGACAACGAAGCAAACACGTGAATGACACTACCAATCGCACACCACTAAAGTACTCCATGTCATAAATCGTTGTTTATTTAGCTAGTTAGTGATTGTTAAAGTTAAACGAACGCTCTTTGCTTTCCTTGCGCATTTTGCTTGACTTATCGCAATCTATACTATACTAACACTGCGATTGACCTCGTGGCCAAAAATGGATTTGCCAGATTCGTATTTATATACATATATTGTTTTTTGTATTTTGTCATAAGTTTAACCCACTTAAGCATGAGGCTAGGCTTCTTAAGCAAATGTCAAATATTTGAGTAGAAATAAAATAAACACGCCCATCAGCTGGGTTTTACAAAATAAGCCCCCTTTTTTGACCAAAACAAACAACAAAGACCGATAAGAAACGACACCGACAGACAACGAATCGCCAAGGAATTGGACTTACCTACATATGTATGTATGCATGGACGTATAAAAACAAAAAAAATAAAAATTTGGCACACATAACGCAGTGAACCATGGAATTCTACACGTGCCTCGCATGATACATGTAAACATTATGCAGAGGGCGTAATCCAAACCAAATAATTGATATTCCAGTGGGGTTAGCCTTCAGTTGAGGTAAATAATCAAAGCAGAAAAAATAAACGCAATTTTCAAGTTCAGATTTATGTGCACTTAGCCAGAGTGCGACCGACAGCTAATTGGAGAATTGTTAAACTCTTGAGCTCGTACGCGTGTCACGCTCACGAGTGAGAATTCGTTTTTTATCAATTAGATTCGAATTATAGCCTCTCTAATTTCTAGAGAATTATATAATTTTATTTAGCTAATAAGGAGACTCATACCATCAGATTAAGATCTAGCTGTCTTCTTAAATTGGAAGAGCGTTTCAACTGTACATGCTTATAGCATAGCACATGTATCCATGTCCTTGGTGAAAGAGTTATAACCACTCTGAACACAATAATAAACAGGCAATACATAATACAGTGAAAGCTCCTTATAACAAACGCACATTGTAGTGAATTTCTCTCTATAACGAAGGATTTGATACCTCCTTCCTTTCTCCTTTAAGTTGTTTTTAAATTCATTATAACGAAATCCATCTATAGCCAACTGATTTTGCGGTCCCTTGACGATTCCTTATAGAGAGTTTACACTGTAATACCGTTATACGCGTTATACTTGCATGAGCTCAAATATAGAAATTCAAACCATTCCATTCTATGCTCAAACGATTCAAATTCGTTTATATTACTTCGAAGATAAATGGTAGAACCGTCGAGTAAAATTGCAAAAACAAATAAAACTACTTGTTTCTGAATTCACAGCAAATTTTCCAGTTTCTATGGAAAACGTAATGTTACCCCTCTACAAGCAAACAAAACCTGCCAACATAATAGCAAGCCCCATGAAGCAATAACAAAGAGTGATCTGTTTGTTTTGTGCTTGTTTTTCTTCTTTTTCTAAGAACATCGTGAGAGAGATAACAAAGCAAAATTTAACTTAGCAGAGTATAAGGTATAAGCAACAACAAAAATTGTGCTAATGGAAACAATGGACCTTCGCAAATCTTTTTTTATTTTTTATTTGCAATCAACCATGAATCATGCATTAAAATATACCCACTATACTTGTATTTATTTCACCACAAAACAAGAAACATCAGCTGATGTATTGGTTATCCAATTGACTGACTATACAGTATAGAAGAGTGTAGTGTGGAGCAGAAAATACGCTCAAAAGGGGGAGACAGTTCTGTGTTGCGTCATGCCAAAGAACAAGTTTATACTAGCTAAGTTTTTTTTCGCTTTTGATTTTCCTACTCTTTCCTAAAATATAATAACAAGTGGCCTTGAAATGAAGTAAACTGCAAGTTCTCAGGCCTCTGCCTGGCTGTATTGGAAACTAAGTTCTTTTTATTGCCATTAAGGAGCTTGCAGGAATGCTGAAAAAAATAGTCTCACCAATTCATATAAATTCAAGTACGAGGACAAACTTGTCAATACAATATTGAAGTTCATTGTCAAACTTTATCGGACATTGTTACCTTTGTTCTAAATTGATTTTTGTTTTCATGAAGGTAAATGTCCTAAAAGACAATTCCAGACATCCACAAGTGCAGGGTCTTATCTTGACTTTTGATTTTTATCGGTTTTGTTATGCAGTAAAAAATCAAAGCTGTTTACTATATTGATATCATCGTCATCGTTAGAATATTGAAGTTGAATGCCAAGGGAAATTTGTCGTGAAATTTGTTCAAATATATCACAAGTGCCTGCACATGTACATTAGCGTGATGCATTTTTAATTTGTTTTATTTTTATATGATGAAAATAATGCAATATATATTAGTCAAAGAACGCAATTACACAATTTACTTTAAGTAGATTTCACAACAGTTCAATCATTTACTTAATTACATGCCGTTTTTTACTGAACGAGCAATTAAGCAGATGTCTTAACCTTATTATCAGCCAGCGATTTAAAAGGGCATGGACATCAAAGGTTACTCGTTGATTAAGCTTGAGTAGGAAATTCTCATAAATTCTAAATTAGAGCTGGAAAAAATTCTTCTCTTTTGTTCCTGTATTTCTTAAGAAAATATTAGGTCCGTTCGCGTACCCTCCAAAACAGTGAATTTTTACGAAAATTTAAAAATGGTTTCGTAAAGCCTACGAATCGTAGTTTTTCGCAGAAGAGAGCGCTCATGAGAGAGTAATAAATTTCCCCAGGCTAAGAATTTAAGTGCAAGAAATTTCTATGGGCTGGTTTATAAAAAATGTCAAAGCTGTCAATTCAGTGTAGGTATTTTCAATTTTTTTCTTTTTTTAACCCGTTCGTTCGTTTACTTTTTCGTTATTTTACCCCAGCCTTCGAAATTTGATAATCCATGTATTTTAGTGCAAAAAGTACGCCAACGGGCCTATTAAATAAAGATGTACCGTATGTTTGTTTAAACGTTTATAGGTCTTCAATAAACAGCCGAAGAAGCCGAAGGAAATTTAAGAAAAAAATAAATAAAATTAAAAAGTTTTGAACAATTGGGAAAAATCAAAATCCTTTACTCCATTTTTACAACGTACAAAATGTACAATTTTACTAAAAAACCGCTAAGCCAATGCGTTTGTGGGTTGGAATTCGAATTAGGTGCATTGGACAAAAATCGGAGTATATAGTATAGAGTAGGTATATAATGAGAAAAGAATAAGAGGTTTGCGACATTACAGATATTCCCAGGTAGGTATACCTATACATTTCAAAACAAATAAAATTTCCTCACTCACCCTGTTTCCAGAAAATAAATACCTACCTACAAATCATTTTCTTTTTTTTTAAATTTGTATGTTAAGGATCTATTAACGTCCTTATGAGTACCTAAATTATTTATCCAAAGAAAATGTGAAGTTATTTCCTCATACACTACTGTAGATACCTACCTAACATAGCCACTCCAAGGACATTTCCCCCAAAATGTTATTGACGTCACAAACTTGTTGGTTGCTCGACACTAACACTTACATTGTATGTACGTATGTTCGTTCACACATCAGAAATCATTTCCAGGCTATTCAATGGAGTCCAACAACAACATAGCAAACAATTTAAAGAAAAATCCTATTATGTATTAGGTATCTATTTAAAATTGAGCAAGAACACCCCAATTAGATCTAAATATGACATTGGACACAAATTTCTTAACACGAAATTGAGACTTCCACATTCACTCGGTATCCTGTGATTTTTTCAAATATTCCTTGAAAGCTACAAATAGCCCCAATATTCTCCTTCTCCTTTTATAATAGAATTTTTTTATATAGTATTGTGTATGTATGTGTACACCATAGATACTTTAGAATCCACTTCGCAATTGAACTTATTTAGAAGGAAAAATTAAACACTTACGTGAAATCCTGATTGTAATTGATTTTATATCCACTCATGTTGCTGATGATTTAGTTTTTTTTCTTTTTCAAATTATCAACAAATAAAAAGAAAATAAACACTGAACAATAATTTTCCAAATTTACTTTATAACTCTCTCACGAAGATGAGAAGAAACAAAGAACACAGTGGAGTGGAGGTTCTCACTTTCAAGAATTAATAAACAGCTGACAAATTGTTTTTTTTTTTTTATGTATTTCACAAACAGAAAAGTTTTGGCTTTTTTTTTTATTTCCACTTCTTTTTTTCTGGAGAATAAATCTATGGTGCAGTGAGAGCGAGAGAATAATTGATTTTTTGTTGCACTGTTTTCTCTAGGTAGGTTGTAATTTTATTGATCGAACTGTTAAAATTGTATTTGTTTTTCGTTTGAAGAGGATATTACGTCGAAGGTAGAAGAAATAAACACAAAAATTAAAACAAAACACGGTTAATATTAGGTTTTTTTTTGTTCTGATAAGAAACCAAAGAAGAGAACGGAAAAGGTTTGTTAAAAACAATTTTCTCCCCTGTTGTGGATGCAAATTCTCTTCACGACTCACGGGACTTTGTTTTTTTCTTTGTTCGCTGGCCTGTTCGTTGTGTGCGCTGTGCGGTCGTCAATGAATTGCGTTTGTGTGAAGTTGGCCTCTTTTGATTATCAATTTGCTTTGCAACCGCATTCGTCAGAGTAGAGATTTTTTTATTTGTTTTCTTTTTTGTTTATTTCGCATTTTGTTTTGGGACTTTATTGGGGGATTTTCTTTTAGTGACCTATTCTTGGAAGTTTTGTTCGATTTGCTATAACTGGAATGTTATGAATAGGCTTTAGGGTGAAAACACAGCTTGGAGTTAATTAATTGCGGCGAAATATGTACCATAAAAATTGGAACTTTCTTACCATTTGAGCGTCGCTTAACCCGCTCCTTAAGGTCTGAGAGAGCCATGTGGAATGGTATAAACATTTTTTAAATGGTGAGTAAAATTGAGATCAGTTCGATAATAGGCGTGTTTTTTTCGTATCCTATATAGGCTTAAAAAAGTATTAGCCAATAAGAATACGAAAAAAACACGCCTAATATAAATACTCTGACTTTCTCGCTTCCAAGAAAGATTATTTATGCTTTTGAATGTGGGCTCATTATTTCGTATTTCGACAATCCAATGAGGATACTAAACAAGTTTGAAAAAAATATTTCAAACAGTTCTTGAGCTAGAGACTTTAGAAGAACATATAGCCACTGAAAAAAACTTTGATGGTGTTTCTCTGGATTGGAAATTCGAATCTCATGCACAGTAGTCTAAGGCACTAACTACTAAGCCATGGCACCCACACTCCTTAATAAGTACAGTTTATAAGATTCTATATAATCCAAAATAGATTATAAACAAGTTTCATTAAAATACGTCAAACAGTTCTCGAGTTAAAGCCTTGGGAAGATCACATAGAAATCATTTGAAATATAACTTGACTCTTATTCAAAAATACAATTATTGAATTAAAACCGCTGTTCTACATAATATAAACCGCTAATATGTATGGTTTAAAAAAAAAATCTCACTGAACATTTCTTTTTATTTCAGATTCATATATGTCGATTTATTATTGCAATGCCTTGATATTTTCAGACTGGATGTTGAATAAAAATACGACCGAAATCGGTACCATCTTTCCAGTCGACCAATTTTGATCATCTAAATATGCATTTATATTTTATTTACGTGTCCTTCTTGGGTTTGGCTTGAGTTCCTTTACGGAATCCGTTGCGGAAACGCCTTCGCACAACCTTAAGGAAAAGCATGCAACCTATTCCAGTGGTCTTCCTCCTCTTAGCCTTATCCGACCAATTGTATAAACGCAAGTTGGCAGCTGGGCATACTTTTAAAACGTAGAATATTCGAATAAGCTAGTTTAGTTGAGTGCAACGGTAACACTTTTATAGGAAGTCTGATGTTTACCACAGCTGTCAATATGCTCATAAGTGAGGTTATATACCATTTCAGGAATCAAAACACACTATTTGGAAACAGCGACTCAAAATTTAAAAAATGGATTTAATAGACGACGATGAAATAGCCCTACCCTCAGACACTCTTAACATCCTTAATGAGTTCCTTCGGGAAAAAGCTGAACGAGAGCAGGAGGAACAAGACTGCATTCTAGGTAAATCAGGAAAGGATTCAATGTTCGAGGAAGACTGGGTAAGCCGCACATCTTTCAAACCCAATGTACCGTCATTTCCCTATTTTACAGCAACTTAGTCAATTCTGGTATAGTGAAAACACAAAGAACGCTCTAGGGAAGGTAGTGCAACAGCTAATTTCCAGTAATAGCCGGATAGCTCTTCTCTCATGTCCTTCATTGTACAACACAATCAAAAAGATACATTCGAATGGTAAGACCCAAGCGACTCGGTTATATAGAATAGCATAGCATTTGTTCAAATTTCAGTTAAAGTATTCGAGTACGACAAACGATTTGCTGCATTTGGTGAGGACTTTGTGTTTTATGACTTCAACGAGGGCGAGGACCCAGAATATCTCCTCGATCACAGTGGCCTTTACGAGGTAATCATAGCCGATCCACCGTTTCTCTCTGAAGAGTGTGTAACCAAAATCTCACATATCATCAAACGCCTACAAGCGCAAAACGGGAAAGTTATCTTCTGTTCTGGAGAAGTGGTAGAACCATGGGTGAGCAGTTGCCTGAGTCTTAAAAAATGTGCATTTCGGCCGGAGCACGAGCGAAATCTTGGAAATGAATTTGTTTCTTACGCAAATTTTAATTTAGACGAACTCTTATAAAATAAACAAATAAATAAAATTATGCGCCCTTTATTCTGATTGTACAGCCTTCGCACCGGACTCCTTCTTGTGTTGCACCAACTCACGCAGATTGTCCTCTTGATCCTTAAGGCTTTTGGCGAGGAAGTCCTTTTTCTTTTGGAGCAGTTCCAAGGCTTTCTCGCACTTCTCCTGTTTGGCCTTCAGATCTGCGCGCATGTTTTGCACATCGGTAAGAACAAACATACGACCAACTGAGAGGTACACTCTATAGAAACACAATTAGAAAACCCAGCTGAGCAGAACTTATTGGCAATTACCTAGCATCTTCGGGTAAGTCACTAGTGCCCTTCTCGGTGAGGATGTACTTGTGTTTGCCGGTTTTGACCATATCATGCTTAATGTCTAGCATATTCATCTTTTTCGAAGTCTCAATTCGATTGATTTGAACCTCGGTAAAGGCCTGCATGAAGGTGCAAAATTTTAGAATTGATTTTTGACATGACCCGTGGACATACCTTTTTAAGTTCCATATCCATTGTGGCCATTTTTTATTGAAATTTTATTTAAATGCACTTTAGTTGGAGATATATTTAGTTGAATTAGATTATTTCAATAAAATTGTTACACCTGCGACGGTCGATGCAGATGAAATCGGCGATTGAATTCGGCAAAGTGAAATGTCAAACAGGAAGAACCGTTCACAATGACTAAGGTGGGGTGAAGTTGAGCAAATCACAATGATATTATGGAATGGTTATTGCTTTTAAATACTATATGTATTTGCTAAGGGCTTCAACACAGGCTAAAAACTATAAAAACAAAACTTTTCCGAAAGTCTCTCTTTTTGGTTTCCGAAGAAAGAAAACACTGCCAATCGTATTCCATCGATTCTTCGAAAGTATCACTCCCGAACACTCTTTTTTTATTGGACAAGAACGAGATTGAGACAAAGTAACCTTACACCCATGGTAAATGGAAAAACGATTGTACAATTATTTTTAATTTAGGTATAATCGTAACCTAAAAAATATCCTCAATGTGATTGATTTCACTGAAACACTTAACATAGCTAGAGGAGTTTCAAATTCAGGTATTTAGTTAACTAAATTGGTTATATACTTCATGAATAGCAGGAGTAAATGCCAAAAAATTTAATGCATATTTTAATCCAAATTCCAGAAAATGCGTTTGCGTCTGAGTTTCTAGCGAGGTAGCAAGAAACCCGCTATAAATTATACTTAATACATATATATAACATCTTTATTTGCCGTTAGGTGAATTGCACTCAAACGCATATGCACATTCCTTATCATTAAGTATAAAACAAGACCAGTAATTTATGACAATGACACAAGGCAGTTCCTTTGGGAAATTTTAATTTAGCTTGTTCTATTTTGGCCTTTATCTTATGTTAATTCTATTTGTCCATAGCATCTGCAATTAATCCAGTTGTTATTTGGCTAATACTAATAAATTAAGTTTTAAAATATGTCTGCAAGTTGAAATTCTGTAATTATAATGTTAAGAACAGATTTTGCTAACCTACTTTTCTTATTTACGTTGGAAGGCTGTCCTTTTTTTCCGCAATAAACCTTTAAAAGCCCAAATTAAGTGTTCCATTTTAACTTTTCAACAATACGAAATACAATCCACTTTTTAGTCTGGCAGGTCTTCAAAATTTTGCCATAATTCTAGTATGTGTCATGTCATGTGCTTTGTAGATTTTTTTTTTATATTCATGTTGGTACACTCTGTCTACGTCAGTGAAGAAGTAGTTTTTGAAGATTCGGAGAAAAAAAAGGTAATATTCGTAGAAAAGTACAAGTGACTACCAAAAAAGAATAAATCTAGACCTTTCCCCATATTTGTTTATTTCATTATTCTCTTTTCTCAAGTTTTCTTTATTTTCCTCATCGAAGAATAAAACCAATTCAACTTAATTTAACCTAAATCCGTTCGGAAACGAGGAGGTAAATTTTCCGGTGACGAAGAAGAGATAAAATTCAATTTCGTATATTTCTTTTTTTTTTACTTTCCCCCTAGTCATAGAGATAGATTTATTTTTCGTTTATTGCTACCCGCATGCTTACTAATGTACATCCCCCGGGATCGTTCGAAAAAGTGCATTAAAATGAGCTCAAAGTTTATACTCAGGCAAGGGATGAATAGAAATCAATAGAACTATTTGGGTCAGATTCGTGTTTTCACTTTAAATTAATTATTTCAATTATTTGAAGCGTGTTTTATGTGTAATATTACATAAAAAACCTGGTTTACTGTCTTTTTTCTTTCCTACCACTTTCGTCATACTTTCCATATGAGATCGTGTGCTGCGGAAGCGGGACGGGGCAAAAAAAAAAAAAAAAAAACAGGTGGAATACATACCAATGCGTGTTCGCAATTGCTATGATCTCTCATGAGTTGCTGCCTGGCTCAGCGACCTATGAACGCTCAATTACATTTTTTTCCATATTTCTCGTGTACATAGCGTACAGGTTTTCTTTTTAATTGCATCGTAAAGATTACAGAAGCGATTAACGGACGGACTTCAATTTCTACAATTATTGTAGTTACTCTTTTTTTTGGGTTGAAAATGGTCTTTAAAGAAATGGCCTCCCTTTAGTTGAAAAAAATTCTTTTATCTGTGAGTAAGGTGCTTGGTCGTCGTCGCGTAGAAAGTGAGGAATTTTTGTTGATAATTGAATTTATTTCGTCGGCGCTGCTAATCGTTTCATATCGATAGACCGACCATCCTTATCTGAAGAAATTAATGTTATTTTGATACCTTTTACAATTGCGTTGTGTATTAAAAGAAAATATTGAAGTTAGTGTGGCTATAGGTATTAATTATTCTCTACTAAAACGATTAACAATGCTTTTGGTACAGATATGTTATCTGGCAGGAGTAATGCTTGTCGCCATCTGTGTAAAAACGGACAGAACCGTTGTCTACCTGCTCCCAAACGTCTCTAAAAATGGCGAAGTGAGGAAATTCAGTCTGAAAATAAATTTGGGCACTCCTATTATGGGCTGCCAAAGCGACATTAGATTCTGATTGCTTCCGATTACTACTCCTGTTTTTAGAACCCAACGCAATCGCTTAACATCACTATCTGAAGTTCTCTCTTCAGCTCGAAATATCCTAGCTGCAATGGTGAAATAGATTGATTAGGAAGTAGATATGAAAATACCGGCAAGTAAATAAAAATAAATATAAGGAAATAAGCAGCCAATAGAGAGATAATGCCTATCTTTTCAAACTGTATGCGTTATGTCTGCCGACGTACAAATGAAGTTTTTATAAACTTAATTAATTAATCTTTTAAATACCCCAATTTAATATATTATTGTACTTTTAGGCTTAGACATAAAATAATTGTTTTGGTGCAGCGACTCGATAGCTTCCACTTCATTTAACTACGAGATTCCACACAAAAAGTTTTGTCCAAAATCTTGTCTTGTTTTCGTTAGCAATTTCCGAATATTTCTTACTAACGGAGCTGCTAGGTTTTCTCTTGAGATAAAGGTACTAAGAGCTAAAAAGGCTTTTTAGACGACTGTATGGGTAATTTAATACAACGCGCGGTATAAAATGTGTTACATTGTTCTCCAATGACGTTCATTAAGTTCTAAATTAATATCATTTTCCTGCAATTATCTATCACGTACGCTTTGTTTTTCTTTCTTCCTAATTTATAGCATCTAATTCAAAATGTCAGACGATACAGGAGATCAACAACGGCAGGATAATGAGAGACCACCACCATCATCATCCACATCATCGTCACCCCAGGAGAATGTACCAGCAAAAATTATCGAACACATTAAGGCTAACAAAATAGATGTTGCCATGTGGGCAACTCGCATGTTGACTATTCTTTTTACAGCTGGTTATATTCTGCCCATTTTCGGGTGAGTAGATTACAAATCAAAAATTGTTTCAAATAAAAAAAAGTACATTTTTACTCTTAGAACTGCACAGAGTTCATTTAACAAAGTTCTATTGGCAAATGCAGCAACAAATGCATTACGTTTACACCAAAGACTACCAAGGTTCGCCTTGTCAAGGGAGTTCCTTGCCCGACTTTTTACGGAGGATTCATGTCATTATCTGATGTTCTCGTTGATTTTCTTCAACGTTCAACCAACACTGTTTATTTTGGTTCCGATTGTGCTGTTCGCCGTGATACATGCAGCTAGTTATTCGTTGAAAATTGTTGATGTAAGTAAACAAATATTTTTAAGCTTATATTATTCTACTTTCTTATTTTCTGTAGTCTAAGATAGTATAGTAAATGAAAGTTGCTATTGTACATCGAAAGTCAACGGCGTAACATTGTGGGCTGAGTGCGTGTTTAGGTTTACTAGGTCATTATAAAATGCAGTCGTGCATTTCGGATTATAGTTCTTTTATAAACAGAAAATTGGCGTTAGACTGATATCATATTAAAAGAAAGGTCTTTACATAATTAGAATATATTTTTAAAGAACAAGGGCTCTTAGTCTGTTTATATCCTAACCTGAAAACAAAACTTCTATCTTGGTGATGATTCTGTTTGTCAGGCTGTGGGATGTAAGCAAGAGTCCAGCTCTGTAGCGTCATAGGACTAAGTTACATCGGAACTTTTGTTCTAGGGAACTTAAGTAACTTTACAAAGAAAAATTTCAAAAACAACTTAAACGATTTGAGTTAGCTTCGATAAGTACAATGGCATACTACTTTTTTGACTTAAAATGCGTATAGCAGTTCTTTGTCTGTTAACTACTTTTACTTTTCTTTATAAAAAATATTTCTCTATTAATCTTTTCAGTTGATTGGCCAGAACTCATGGTGGGGAGCTCGATTCCTCATTTCTCTAGTTGAATTCCAGGCAACTAACATTCTGAAAGCTGTTGCTTTCTCAGAAATATTCATCATGCCCATGGCAATCATCTTGACTTTCATGTAAGTTGACATAAGGATAGAGTTATGTATTTTTTATCTTTTATTAATTATTAAATTTAATTTCTCAGGGGAAGAGCTGGCTTAATGACACCATTCGTCTACTATCACTTCTTACAAATGCGATACAGTTCCCGTCGTAATCCATACACAAGAAATGCATTTGCCGAATTAAGAATGGCAACAGAGGCACTCGCTGGACGATCACCACCAATCGTGGGGAAACTTTTGCGTGGTGGCATTTCATTTGTCAATCGTTTGAGCCCGCAACCGCAGCCGGTTCCAACACAACCACAACAGACCCCAACACAATAGAAAACACATTAAACAAGAAAAGATTATAATATGTATTAAATAGGGGACTAAGTTTTTATGGAAATTTTGTAATACAAAGAGAACAAAAAGTTAAAGAAATAAAAGACAGACACGCAGGTAGTCTTGAGGACGTTTACATATAAATTATAATCGTTTAGTTTAATTAATTATTTTTCGTATTATTAAATAATTTCTTTACTATTTGTTTATTTGCACTGAGGTGGCGTATAAGTTTTTTTTATTATATAAAATAAAAACAAAAATTAAATATTGTAAACTCAATATTGATTTTCTTTTCTTTTTTTTTTATAGTTTTTTGATTTACATTTAGTTTTTTTTTGTTCCATAAAATGCAATAGAATAGATTCAACTTTCATTTTTCACTGATATACTTTGTATTATTATGGTTTATTGTGATTATTGTTTAACGGACTTGTTAAAAAATATCAAAAAGAAAAGAAATATAAATTAAGATTCATTCTCGGTCATATATGTCTATTTTTATTTTTTTTGTTTCTCTTGGGATTTTTATACATGCCGATTATAGAATCCGACAGATGCGCTGCGGAGGGAATCTACCCCCATTTTGATGTGTTTCTTCTTCTTATATGACGCTGCAGTTCGGGATGAACCTGGGCCTCATCCAATAAGCCTCTCCGCTTAGCTCGGTCTTCAGCTAATTGCCTCCAGTTGCGCACTCCAAGTTGGTCCTCTTCAACGAGAGGAGTTCGAGAGTTTATTCGAAAAAAGTGTATTCGACTGAGTTTTATATGGTTGGAATGAACGACAAGTTTTAATAGTAGGGACACTTCGACACAGAAGATATTTAAGAGTACATTTTAATCCTCTGTGTATATAAAAAGGTCTAGGTCTTAGCGCGAGTGAACTTTTTTCCACTGTGCACACCATTTTTACATAACTAAAAGGCCATAAGCAACCCATAGAGGCCCAAGACCTCGTTTCTTAGAACTATACTTGTCGTGCGTGGTATACATTTCTGCATGTACAGACGGGACCTACAGTTTTATGCCGTATGCGAAGGGCAGAGGGTTTTTGAGAAGCTTTCTCATGACAGTTATAGTCTTGTAGGTTTGTTGCAGGTGAGGCCGTGAAAACACTTAGATGGTACTTTCCTGGATTCGAACTTGGTACCCCTTGCGCAGTAGTCCAACGCATTAACCACAGAGCCACGGCACCCACATTTTTTTACATTAACCGTTAAGCTTTTGATTGATCAGACCCAAAATATTAGAAAACGGTCTAAATTGATTTTCAAATGAAATTCATCACAAGGGGTGCTACCTACGTATATTTTGTAGAACTATCAAAAAAATCAGGCCTTAATTTAACCAACAGGAAATTCCGTTCGCCTTATGGGATAAACATTTCGGAAATAATCACGCCATCTATTAGTCGATCTTTCGAACACAACAGTTTCCAAACGCATCTCGACAGCTCAGCTGTTTAATTGACAACATCTAAAATTTTGATGTCATCACAAAAAATAAGGGAAGAAATGTCATTCCGACTGAAAATAACTATACAGAGTAATTAATTTATTTGTTTTTTTATTATTCTTCATTGTTTTATTGCTTATTTTTGTTGCTATTTACTCGGACCTATATTCGAAAGTATTTACAATTGTATGACAATAAATCACGCACCAATTTGCTCAATAGATTAGAAAACGAAAAACGAATCGAAAAAATCGAAGCACAATACTGGACCGTGATCCACATCGCCCCGAGGAAAGAAAGAAAGAAAAGCCTGAACTTGTCGAAAATAATGTGACTCAGAAATAATATTGAAATATAATAAAATGTCATCAATGTTGGACTAGATCGAGAGCACATACCTATTCTAGATATTGCTTGCTGAATTTTTACGAAAACAGTTAGACATTTTGGGCTGTCTACAGAATCCGAGCCATCATGGATCCCCAAAAAATTACAGACCTTGCAAATCTATTACGAAACAACGGCGATAAAGTATTAAATTCAGAATTTAAATTAACTCTTACAGGTAAGTGGATCATTTTATGGATGCGATATGTTCAGTATAAAACTATGAAAACTAATAGGGCATTTGATAGTTTAATGACGTAAAAACATTGAAAAGCTTACAAAAATAGATTCATTAAAACGGTGATGGCTCTAATTACATTTGTCAACGCGTCTAATGGTGTTATCGCGATCAAAATATTGACTAGGTGACGAACCAGGTTCTGGCTTTGTTCTTGTGTGATGCTCCTGTCATCTAATTTCTTTTTTATTTGCGCTGTCTAATATTTTTTTCATTATTTACTATGCGACGTTTGTTTTGTTTGATGGTGAAGATTGTAGAGGGTGTTTATAGACAAAAATTGATTGACTCGTTTAATCAAATCTGCTCGGGCCTTAGTGTGGTATGGAATCTGATAATAGTTTCTTATAAGACCTTATTTACTCTTTCCAACCAACCAATGACCCAATTTGAACTTCCACTTGCACTAACTCTAACTATTGAAATTTGTTAGAAGAGTGTTTACCACTGACTAATTCAATCAATAATCTGCTCTTTTGAACACACAGCTAACTAAGTAATAAGAGTTAGGACTTCTTTTTCTTCGCCATTAACTAAAACAAAAAACAGAACGTTAAAATTAGTGTTTCTCCCCGATCAAAAGCGAAAAAAGTACATATAGTGATAAAAACCGGTTATAAATGCTGTGCAGGTGACAGCAATTTTAAACTGAAAATGATAATTTAGTTTGGTATAACATGCTCAGGCCTGGTCTGTTTGTAGAACTTATGGGGATCAACTATTGATCTGGTGTCATTCGGATTGCATTTTACCCCAAATGCATATGATTAAGCACTATCTTGGGTGTCCTCCCTTGTTTCATCGCCATGACTTTTACCGCGTAGTAGAAATGGACAGAAAGATACAAGCGCTTCTCCAGATGAATCATACAGTTGGGTGAATTGCTTGGTAATTTAAAAACTCTTCTGATAAAAAGAACAATATCCCCAGACAAACAGCGTATACTATGATGGAGGCTGCAGTACCGCTGAATCTGGTTCGATTCATGATTGACGTTTTTACTCCTGAATCAATTTTCAAAACTTTCACTTTTTTAGTGACAATCTAAAATACGTAGGTACGTCCTTGGCATAAAAACTGCTATAGTTCCTACTAAACCAGAATCTTCTTTTTAAAGTTTAACAAACATTAGAAAAGCATCTATTTGTACAGACATTAAATTTTACCAAAAAACCATCAAGGCAACTTATAACTACTCTTTATTCCTTCCAGGTTCTTTACTTCGTGCTCTGAATGACTCATTCACATTAATCGCTGATACTTCCGAGCTCGGTTCCACACAATCTTTTCAGGTGGTCAAACCGAACAACTCTAAATCGAATGTCTTCCGTGATTTACAGCTGGTGCATGATTTTGTGCAAAAAACTCTTCTACTTTGTGTAACGAATTACCCAGGCGATGATTATTTCGACGGGATAATTGATATCTCAAAGTTCCGCTCGCTCAAGCGATTAGAAGTGCAAAAGACCAGTGTCAAACAAATAATCGGCATTCAACCATTACGTTCCCAGTTGCAGCAATTGATATGTACGCGTAGCCTTAAGTCCGTGGTCGAAATAATCACCCATTGTGGAGGTGATAATTCAAATGGATTCGTATGGAACGAACTGAAAATGGCTGACTTCAGCTATAACAATTTACAAACGGTTGATAGTTCGCTAGAATTCGCCCAGTATCTTCAGCATTTAAATCTTCGGCACAATCAATTGGTTAGTGTGGAGGCAATCAAATGGTTACCCAATTTGAAGACACTAGATCTAAGCTACAATCGACTGACCATAGTGCCCACCTTTCATATAGAGACTTCAAAGCGTCTACAAAGTCTTAATCTAAGCAATAATTTCGTGGAAGATCTAATCGGCATTTCAAAGTTGGATTCGCTGACAGATTTAGATTTATCGGACAATTGTCTACTGGACCACCACTCTCTGTATCCATTGAGTGCATTAATAACTCTAAAGTACCTGAATTTGTTTGGAAATCCCTTGTACTGCCATCCTAAACACCGATTAGCTGCAGCACAATTTTTGCACAAAAATACATCGACAGTGAAGTTTATTCTAGACTTCGAGCCACTTTCGAAGAGTGAGAAGGCCTTGACAGGAACACATCAACATAACAGCCATGCAGCATATACATCGAGGTATATGGCGAAGTCAAGCAGTCAATCAACTCCAGGGCGGCAATCCTCTTCTAATCAAACTCCAGCATCGAGTGTTGGATCGACTAAGAGTTTTCAACTGAACGGCGGAGATGAAGTTATCGATATGAATGCATCCATCACCGAGAAAAACCGACGCTCTAAAGTAAGAACAGTTGTTATTGAGAGTTCAGTGCATGTTACACAGGAGCCAGCATCTGCAGCGCCAAAAGAAGAAACAAAGCCCACATTTGAGGGCAATAAAGACCATTTGGAAACAAAGAAACAGATTGAGAACTTACGCGAGAAATATGGCCCTGGCTGGCTTCAAAATCAGAACGCTCAAATGGTGCATAGCGTACTGGGATTGAGCCCATCAAAGGTGCCGTCGACGACCGCTGATAGTCATATGACGGGGCAGCAAATTTTCGATGATTATCTCGGCGAAATAAATGTAGGGCGCGTGAAAGGTGACGACAATGTGACAGTGATTACAGCAGCAGTGGGACGTGTAAAACTTGAAGATGATATGACTGCGATTACATCACCCATGATGGATGATAATTTACTGAATGAAAAGATCTTAGAAACTAATCAGTCTACTAATATAGATCTGAATCCAGACTGCACTACTGGTTATGAGAGCACAGTGAGTGATCAAGAAAATCAAACCTTGTATCAGACGGCAAGCGACGATGTAACACAACAGATGGAAGATTTGGAATCTATGGATACTGCTCCACATTTGAAAGATGTCTATGCGAATACTGTTGATGAACCTGAATGTGAGTGAGCAATAATATCTCTTAATCCTTTTCATATATAATGGTCTATTATTCTTGTAGTTTCTGAGCCTGAGGATGATGAAGAGACCTATATTGTGTACACCACAGATAAAAAAGAAGCCATATTTTTAACCGTTTCATCAAACTACATTCGAGAGAAGGACACCTCAAGTCAGAGGTAAGGTTTTGAATTATTGCTCTGGCTTAAGTCAGTAATGATCTTTTTTTAGAACAAAAACGAAATGGAGTTTGAAAATTCTAGAAAGTTGCGACCGATTAAAATCGAATACACTTCGGATTAATTTCGATACGATTAAACTCGACAAACAGGAGCGCGTGTACACAGTTGAAGAGGGCCTTTGTCAGGTAAGAGTAATAGTTTTGAAATTTTAAAATTCTAATTTTATTCATCACAGGAGCTTGAGAAAAAACTACGAGCGATCCTTTCAAAACGCGATCTCTTTGAAATGAATCAGAAAATCTACAGATGCATAAATTGCAGTTGCCAATTTTCGCAGGAAAGTACTCTAAATGACTATCGCAAAAGAGGTTAGTTCATTCTTTTATATGCTCAGCAATCAATGAAATATTTTCACCCTCTAGATGTTATATGCCCTGACTGCAAGAGTTCTTTTGTTGCTGAAATTCACAGTGTGCCAAAATCACTCGAAAAAGGTCCGTTGACACCTCCAAAAGCAGTACTCGAACCAGTTGTGGCAGCAATCGAAATTGAAGAAGATCATAACCCTACAGTGTCTACAGTTATACATACGAATACTGAAGAAAAACGTGAATCGAGCGGTGAACGTGAGAATAGTATGCACGGTAGCATAGGTGAGGCACAATTTCACTGTGATTTTGCTCCCAAAATTTTATACACATAGAATGCACTTTACTACTAATCGTGGAAGTGGCTTTTGTCTTGCAAATTATTTTTTTTGTTTGTTATTGTTTTGTTTGTTTTTGTTTTCCACTTTTGATACTAATTCGAGTTTTATTGTTTTTTTCTTATTTTTCTCTTCGCATGCCTTTGTCACCCAGGTAAAGGACCATCAAGGCTTACTGCTAATAACAAATTAAGTAGGAGTTTGATGCAATCCTTGAATCAAAGTTAATATCAATCTTTGCTAGGAACACCTTTACAGTCGAAGATTAATTCAATTCTTGCTTTATATGTTTCACAGGTTCTGTTAACTCATTAAATGAGTCGTCGTCTTGTTCGAAAATCTCCCATTCACAGAGTTCATTTGATTCGAATCAAAGTGTAGCTGGTAGTTCGGCAACAGATCGAGAAAATGATTTCAAAACAAATTGTGAAAGCGATGTCGATATCATAAGTAATCCCAGCCAGAGTAGTATTGAAGTCCTTGATCATGTGCATTCGAGTCGTAAAAATTCAGAGGATTGTCGTGTACCATTGACACCGCATCTTGATGATTATCTGAGTAAAGCTATTGATCAAATAAATTTAATTGCACCACAAGAACAGCAAGTAAAGGACACCAACGAGAGTGAGAAGAAGACACCTTTGGGACATATTCAATTGACCGAGAGTAGTTCATCGGGTTCAGTGACGGACAGTGTGTGTACTTCGTATGAGCAAGGGGACAAGACACCGACCAAGAATCATCCAGAGAATGAAGATGGCGCTAAAAAAATACAACCACTGGCGGAGGAGAGCAGCAAGAAAGAGGAGTCAATGCTATCGTCAATGTTTGGGGGTGAGTACTGTTGTTGTTCAAATGGCTACACTCAATTGAGCTTAACGGTTCCATTAATATAGCCATTTTCTTTTCAATTTAATCACAATGCGTACGTGAGCATTTTCCCTTTCAAGATATGTCTGAAAATGTTCCATTTATTCTACAGGTTTGCTACAATCAACAAATGCCCTAATGTCTAGAACCACACAGCGTTTCATTGAATCTGAGTCTTCACCGTCAAAATGCGAAAAATATAAATTCAATTACACGGATTTTAGTGACGTCGACCATCGGCTGAAGTTTTATTTCTACCAAATGAAATTTGAAGAAGAAGGCGAACACTTCAAGTGGATAGTGAAAGGTAAAATCTACACCGAAAATTCTGGAGTTTTAAGCGACGGTATCGTCGTGATGTCGACAGTGAAATGCTATGTTATGGAAGCTTTTGCACCGGAAAATGATAATGTTAGCAAATGGTTGCGACCAATTGTGAGCGTGACAGCAGACCGATTGGAATCAATTCAACTGTTGCCATGGAAGGTGGGACTGGCGTTTACATTGCGCGACTGGGGAGGATTTTTATTGCTGCTACAGGATATTCTACGAACAGATAACTTATTATTTTACTTTACACGTAAGTTACGGACTTGCTGGTTCACATAACAAATAATTATTTCTATCTATCCATATTATAGAGAATGCGCTTCCTATTCAATGTGAGTTGAACTATCAAACCTCAGAAAAGGTGCTGAATCGATTAGCTAATACCGTCGATGATGAACAGCTGAAAATGCTTTCACTACTGAACGTCTGTGAAGTTAAGTCGGAAAAGAATGTTCATACTTTCCCCCTGTCAGGACTACTTACCACCGATACTCGAGTTTATTTAACTGCATCCAACCTCTCATGGTTGACACAATATTCTGATGCACCCATTGAACTCGGTCTGACGCAATTCATGAGTAATTTAGTTGAAGTCGAACGACCAGAAGATAACATCTTCGCTATAAATTTCTTAGATGAAACTCAGGACAAGTCCGAGCTTTGGAAGTGTACATTCGAAACGAGGGAGAACGCTGAGAGTTGTCTAAATGCAATCGGACAATCTTGGGAGAAGCTATTCGGGGTGCCTTTGCTTAATAATTAAATGTGATATATAATATTGAATCATAGGCAAGTCTACTGAATGCAGCAACCTGTTCAGCGAAGAAAAAAAAAGAGCAATATGTATCATTTATGTAATATGTACTAACATGTCGATATTAGGATTTATACAAACCATACGAAAATTTTCATAGATTTAATTAAAGCAAAACGATGCGAAGAAGATAACTTTATGTAAAGTAGTAGTGGACGTTTTTTTTTTGTGTAAATACCTGACATCAATCAGAATAATCATTAGAAATTTATTTTTTGTTTTTATTTACATTGACTTCTACTGAAAAACATGTTATTTGTTTCTACAATAAAGCGATAGACAGAAAGGGAGAAAAAATATTATGATAATTATACATGTATTTGTATTTACACATTAAACATTTAAAATTCAAGTTAAAATGGATCTTTTGTTGAAATAAGTTAATATTTTTATATCACAAAGAGTTTCTAAGAAACAATACAATTAGAGTTGATAATTGGGATAACATTTGTTCGGTTATTTTTCAATGCATCGAATTCATTTGATAGACAATTGTTCAGCAATCCAATCCATATTCTCGTGAAATCGGGGATCACTCATACGCAAAGCTGTCCTCTTGTAAAGATAGTAGTATACCGGAGAGACTGTAAATAGAAAAAAGAAATAAGGGAAGACTAATTTTTCAAAAATGATCCGTTTATCCTATGACAATAGAAATGCAAAAGTATTTGACAGTTTGTATACCAAATTACCGATGAATTGAAGTCGTTCCGAATCTAATTGTAAATAGGTAAGTCACCCTCCTAAAACACCGAATTTTTACGAAAAGCTCTTCGCGTACGGAGAATTTTCGTAGTTTTCCGCAGAAGAGAGCGCTCACGAGAGAGTAAAAAAAATCCCGATGCTACGAATTTTAGTGCAAGAAATTTCTGTGGGCTTGATTATGAAAACTGTCAAAGCTGTCAAATGTATTTTCAACTTTTTCCTGTTCAACCCGTTCGTTTACTTCTTAGTAATTTTAGCTCTCTCTGAGAGAATTATACCCCCGCTCTTCGAAATTTGATCAATTTTAGTGCAAAAAGTGCGCGAACGTACCTATTTAGCGCTTTTTTGTCATGTCCTAATATTAAAGCAGTCAGTGACTTTTGTGTATCCAAAATTTTTGGAAAAATAATAGGTCCGTTCGCGTAGTATCCCAAAACAGCGAATTTTTACGAAAAGCTGTTCGCGTACGGAGAATTTTCGCAGTTTTTTTGCAACTGTCAAATCGTAATTTTAGAGCTTATTGCGAGAAATTTACCCCCACTCTTTGATGTTTGATAATCTACGAATTTTCATTCAAAAAGTACGCGACTAGATCTGATAATTAGGAATAATTCCTTGGAAAATGTGCCCAACACATGCCGAACTTGAGAAGCCAGTAGAAGCCTCATCTTTCTTGATTGGTTACAACTGTCAAAAGAATGCAATCACTTTAAGTGTCCATCTTATGGCAAGATGTTTCAAAAGGCTTAAGGTCAAGTTGCAAACTATAAGAGCTTCAAGTAGTATAAGATTTAATCAGCAGGCAAAATTTGGTGGAAAAATGTTTGGTAAGTAAGTAATCCTCTGAACATAAGCCTATTCTTAAAACTGGCACTAAATCCTTATGAATATTAGATGTTAAATAAAAAGTAGTAATTTCAGTAGAGCATACTTACACAAACGTTGAATGATGAACAATGCAGTCAATCCGGTTGGCCATTGATAAGAATGTGGATGCTTTTGGTTGTTTAAGACAATCCAAAAGTGATGTGCTACGGATAGGATGAAATAGATGGTAATGGTGGCCAAAGGTAGTCGGAATTTTCTGCATAGAAGGTCGGCAACTCCTGCCTTTAATAAAAAAAAAAGGTAACAAAGTTTTATTTAATAACACCTACTTATGTATGTATGTATGTATTAGTTTAAGTTGATAACACGAAAAATATTTATTTCTACGTGAAATTCTGATCAAATTACAAGGCGTTACGCGAACTTTATAGCGGAATCCAATTTTAAATTTTAGCCAAATCGGTGGTGTTTAAAAAAATATATACATATTTATTTGATACCTCTATCTAAAAGGTTATTTATTTATATGTATGTATTTCCTCACCTGGTAAACATAAGTTGAGTACATGCTGAATCCAAATAGAAGATATGAGAATATAATGCACAAATCCTGAGTCCTAAAAAGAGCACAATTTATAGTTAAATTATGCTACTACCTATACATAGTACTTCTACCCTTGTTTACTTACAAAAACATGAAAATCATAGCAAATCTATCACCACGGGCTAAATACGAAAAGCTATTTAAAAATAAGTCCGCGATAAGAAATGTAAACTGAAAAAATAACAAAACTGAGTAACGTCGAAGAGTTAGTTTCATTTTTTCGATAAGATGTATTTTTTGAGTGGGTTAATTGCAAGGATTTCACTTTGAAAAATGATATCATTTGTGACATTTGACATTTACATGGAGATGTCCTTTGGATTGCTGTAAAGCATGCGCAGAAAATAGTCGTTATAGAAACAGAAAATATGGGGTGTTGAATTTGATGTTACAAGTTTGATTTTGAAATATGTTTTAGATGCCGGTTATATAATTTTGTTTATAAGCATTTGGTAAGACACATAAATTTGAATATTTTACCAGATAGTAAAAACCTGTTTGGTTGACCACCCTTACATATAGAAATATTTATGCACGAAGAAAATTTCGGACAAAATGTCATTGCTTATGTATTCTGCCCAACTGGCTATCTAAAAACTTGGGTGGAAATTTCCCTATTTTAGGGTTGTTTTATAAAAATTGATTTCATTTATGAAATTTCAAAAAAGGCCGATATTCGCCAAGCAATCAATTGGATTTTACATTTATGAAGATCATTGTGTATAATTTTGAGTATTTACTTTGAGAATCCTATGAATGGGTCATTGAACTTTAAAGGGATATGCAAGGTCTTTGTACACTAATTATTACAATTAAAAAGAATAAAGAAATGCATTGGGTTGACATACAGCATGTCAAAAAGTCTGCGAATTTTCCTCAGTTTCAAGAACTGTCCCGATTGCCAATTAACACTTAAATTCATAACTTGAATAACGCACATTTTTTGGGCTATTTTTTTTTAATAATCAGAAATACTGCAGTAACATTTTTTGAATTCAATGTACTACCCATAGGACGCTAGAAGATCCTTACCTGTACATGGCTATAAAATGGGGTGTGTTTGAGCACTTTTACCTCTCATCTCTTATTCCCTCACTTGAGAGTGTCTGATGTCTTTGTCTTCTTAACTAAATGAGCTCGCTCATTTTAGCTTGTTTATGGGTGCTGTCAGTTCAGCCAAGTTTGGACTTTTCGGTGCACAGAAGTACTCAGTCTGTGTCTAGTAAGTAAGTAAGATCAAAGTCTAGTAACAAAATCTAAAAAAAACAAATGTTCATCTCATTACTTATGGTATGCATATTTTATCGATTTGTTTGTTTTCTATTTTTAAATTTAATTGTTAATTTATATTTATTGCTTTCTTATATTATTTATTATATGTATTTACAATGTGCGGATATCAAGCGCCTAGATATGAGTCCAATTTGAAGAAAAAAGTTCATCTACAACTTGTTCAAGACATTCACTACGAGGTGTCGCTATCTTCTCTAACTAGAATTCATCCAATTGACAGCTGTCATAACTTCGCCCATTTCCGTTTCTTTCTAGTGACAACAACAGCAAGATGAAGTACGTATTTGTAATTACCGAAAAAGTAATTCTAAATTTTCCAAGCAATCCCTGCAGCTTTTTATGAAATCTTAATGAAATTGCGTTAAAGATATTATATTCCATTAAATTAATGGTAAATTTATTTTCGATTTTTTCAGAATCGGTTTGTGTGCATTCAGCGGGTACAAAATCTACCCCGGTCATGGCAAGACCATGGTCAAGATCGATGGAAAGGTGAATTTAAATAAATTAATCAATTCTAATTCGAACTCATGTATAATTTTGCTTTTAGACCTTCACTTTCCTCGATAAGAAGTGCGAGCGTTCCTACTTGATGAAGCGCAATCCACGTAAAGTAACATGGACTGTACTCTACAGGCGCAAGCACAAGAAGGGTATCGAAGAGGAATTGAAAAAGAAGCGCACCCGCAGGACACAAAAGTTCCAACGTGCTATTGTTGGCGCATCATTGGCTGAGATCATGGCCAAGCGTAACATGAAGCCAGAGGTACGAAAGGCTCAACGGGAACAGGCCATCAAAGTTGCCAAGGAACAAAAGCGCGCCCAGAAGGCCGCCAAAAAGGCAACAGCCCCACCACCAACCAAGGCTAAGTCGGCACCCAAACAAAAGGCCGCCAAGGTTTCGCAGAAATCTGCTCCCCGCGTCGGAGGCAAGCGATAAGATGCATGTGTTGCGTGGACAAGTGTTTTTTTATGTGAATAACAAAGTAATTTAAAAAGAATAGTAAAAAAAAAAGAAGATACGGGGTACCTCCGTATCGAGAGAAATTTTGGTGTTTTCTTTGTGCGTGCAGCGAGTTGGGTATTTAATTTGTGTGGTAGTGTTTCCGCGTCCTTTCTGTTATAAACTGGTGACCCTTTTTGTCAGTTTATAGAAATCATCGGGCAATGAATTCTACAATAATTGCCAGTTAAAGTTAAGTTTCATGAACAGTTTCCAATGAAAATAATCCAGAAAAACCTTGAGGGTACCTACGTCGAACGATTCATCAAATCAGCGCTAATTAGATCCACCTGTACGATCAAGAATCGAATGTTAATTTTAATCTTTTAGGAAAAACATCGGTTTTTAAATGTTTTTTTTCTAATGCTGTGGTGCGTGTGTAGTACATTTCAGTCATTTTCCTTTGCATATGATTGAAATCTGTTCTGTAGCAAGTTTTCGAAAACGATAGAAGAAAGAGTATACAGAGATGCTCTACTTTAAATGACAAATGGGAAGCAATAAAGTTAGGAAATTTGACGCTTATCTAGCTGCTAGAACCCTTTTACAATCTAGCGGTTGCTAGAAAAAAAATAGACTGCAGAATCTAGCGAGGACCTTTGTAATAAATGTAATAAAACGTAAATTAACTAAGCACATTGAAACAAATCAGTTTAAACGCACAAAAGGAATGGATGCCGAGCTACAATTGCTTGTATTTATAAGTTGCTTATTAAATCTTTCGACTTTTATGCATAAGTACCTACTTTTTAACTCTAGCGATCTTGTCTTCTAGCGGGGTTTTAGCGGGAATTCCTTGAGTAGGAATTGCGGCCATGAGATGTTTCTTTTAAACGTTTTTTTTTTTTTTGACATGTCTCAAAGGGTTTTTTGACAAATTTCTATGAACGTTCCTACCGACAGATTCGATGATAAGGTCATCTACACGCAAGGAAGTTGGTCATTTTTGACTGCCAATAATGAAGAAAAACATCCAACGTGGAAGCCCCTATACCTAGTAAGGCGACCTGCGATAGTGCGCCCCGGCGAATACCTAGTACCAAAATGCACATTTGTCATGCCATCAAATGGCAGTGCACAAGCAAGAGTATGGTTTGGAAAATGACAGCATTTTTCAAGCCAAAGTCTATGCAAGACATGTTTCCCTAGCAAGAATAACCAGACTTGGGGAAATGTATTGTTTGCAGCTGTATTCAGATGTATAAACCGTTCCATGAGTACATACATATGTAAATGCGTCTTAAAGTAATTAAAATAAAGTCCAAAGTTCTGCCAATTTTGTCTTTTTGGCTGCTTATTTATCTCTCTGCTACAGCTAGCATTCTTATGACAATGACACGAAAGTTAAGATTTCTGTGACAGCTCCTCCGGCGGATTTAACAATAAGAAAATATGACACCCAAACACCTTGAATATCCTTATGGCTGTACGCAGGTTGGATGGTAGACCTCCATTTGAAACTACGGCGAATAGAATATCACTTCTTTAAATGATAATCAATGTTTTAAAAATAAAAAGAGGTCATTATTGTTAACGAAAATTAAAAACAGTTCTTTATTTAAAATTTGATCGTAGAAAAAAAAGACATGAGTAAAAAAATACTTCAAATATTTGTTCATTAATGTAAAGAAAGAGATTACAGATTAATTTTTGAGATTAGGTAAATAAAAATCAGTTTCGATTCCACCCTTTTTGTTCGATTGTTAAAAAAATTATCTCTAAATGCAGGACATTTGTCATGGGTAGGTGTGTCCTCACTTATAATTCATCTTTTGATTTGACATTGCTAATATATTTCAAGATTTCATCAAAAGTTCGCCCTCCCGTATACGTGTCTGTTTGTTTTCCATTTTCGAAAAGCAATAAGGTGGGGAATCCCGTGATTTTATATTTAACCACAGCTTTATGTTTAACGTTGCAATCGACTGCTCCCAGGCGAACTGAATCGCTGTCCAATTTGTTTGCCACTTGGGCAAATATTGGTTTCAAGGCCTTACAATGTCCGCACCATGGGGCGTAAAACATTACTAATAGACGTTTGATTCCCTTGCCTTTAACTTCGATTTCATCGCCGTTAAATCTCATTATTTTGTCGCCACCGGGATATGAACCAAATGGATCACTTTCCTCTTCTGATTCTGTTTCCTTTTTACCTTCAGGATTTTGCATATAATTTACAAAATCCAATTCAGTTCGGCCGCCGTTGTAATCATTCACGGTCTTCAGGTAGCTAAAATATTTAATTGTTGGATAGCCACGTACTTCATAGGTTGAACATATGGCTGCGTGTTTTGTACAATCCACAGCTGCAAGAGCAACACGTGGATCTTCGCGGAATGCAGAGGCGGCAGCTGTAAATTCTGGTTTTGCTTTTTTACAATGACCACACCCTGAAAGAAGAAAAGATATAAATTGAATAAAGATTTAAATTTTATCGGTAGCCGCTTACTAATAAAGTACTTGTTCCCATAGGGAACAGGACGTAAATTTGTACATATTTTGAATAAATTTCGACACATTTTTTACAAACAACTTCAAAAAATGTGCCTGCTTTGTCAGAGGGAATACTGTAAAGTTGTTTGGTACCTACTCTCTTCTTTTCAGAAGTAAGCTACAGTCCTTTGGTTAGCCAAGCATGAGTGAAAAATAATTATGACAACGTATTGAATTCAAAAGCAGGAGCCTACACACATCTGTACTATGTATATTGTGATAAAAAATAGAAACTTACATGGCGCATAGAACATGACCAACGCATGCTTCTTTTTCTTCAGAAACGGCTTAAAGCTTCCGTCATTCAGATGCTCCACATCAGATTCCTCCTCATCCCAAGGTTTCTCTGGTGGTGGTGGCGGTGGTGGTTCCTTCGGATCTTTCATAAAGTTTACAATCTTTTCAGCATCCCGAACATTCACATCGAACTGGAATTCTCCATTGACAAAGTACTTTACTGTTGGATACCCTTTCACTGCGTACTTCTGCCCTATTGAACTTTCTTTAGTAGCGTCTAATGCGGCTAGTATACCCGGAACTTTTTGTTCCTTCATCAACAAAGCGGCCTTCTCGTACTCTGGCTTCATTCGTTTGCAATGGCCGCACCATGGAGCGTAGAACATAATTAATACAGACTTTTCATCCTTGATGGCAGGCTCAAAGCCCATAGTAGTCAAGTGTACAATCTCTGAAGTTGTGTCCGCGGACCAGTCCTCCTCTTTAGGTTTAGTTGGCGCCGGTGCTGATGGATTTTGCATGAACGCCACCAGTCCAGCTTTGTTGTTCTCACCTTCGTAGGTGGATTTTACTTTGCCGTTTTCAAAATACAGCATTGTGGGGAAACCACTGATATTGTACACCTTTCTAGCCATGGCGTTTTCTGCTCTCTCGACATCCATAGCAGCCATCACGTACTTAGGCTTTAGCTCTGTTGCCGCTAACGAATAATCGGGCTTTAGACGCTTGCAGTAACCACACCATGGAACATAAAACATGACCATTGTCGGCTTGGGTTCCTTCTTGAGATACTTTTGAAAGGTCGCATAGTCTGGTATGTGGAAAACATCCGCCCCTTTAGGATCCTCTTCCCATGGCAGCTCACCTGTTGGATCTCGCATGAAATTTGTCATACTACTAAGGGTCATCTGACGATCGTACTCCTTGTGGAAATCGCCGTCTTTATAATGTTTCAGTGTGATTGGCGCTGGTGACACTTTCAGCTTTTTGCAGATCTTTTTCTTCTCAGCTTGTGCACAATCGAATAACACCATGGTGCCAACTCCTTTGACCGCTTCGGCTGTTTCGCGGAAAACTCGAATACTGGACTGAGCCTCCCGGCTGCCGGATGTAAACATGATGAGCACATTTGTTTTGGTGCGCAGGAGTTTCTTAAGATCCTTGAAGTCGTTTATGTTATCTACTACGACATTTGAGTTGATTTTTGCTAAAACACACAAAAATGAAGAGAAAACAACCTACAAAAATGGGAAAGAGCGTCATACAGTCCTAGAATTAAGTTAGTTTACATCGAAAAGGCGAACTTACAAGCAACGAAAGGCAAAACACCCTGGTGTTCATGGTTCTGGGCATCACGTGGTGAGTTGTTTAATTCTTAAAATTATGCAAACTTAACTTAATGCAATTATAGTTGAGATTTTCACCGGCACATTATTGCTATGGAAGATATGACTCCGGTTAATGAAACGTTTTTATTTCTTTTAGTTTGATGACGTTTTTCTCGAACGACCTGTTCGAATGTTGAGAAGAAACCTTTTTCGGAAATTCCTGGACAGATGGCGCGTTAGTAGCAAGTTCTGTTTGATTAGAAGTTCAGTATAACAGAAATTAACACCTTTATGAAATCGTTCAATTTGGAAGAATTTGGAAACCATACTTACATTTTCTATTTTAATGTACCTTTACTGAAAAAATTGTTTTGGGAAGAAAAATTGTCAAAAAATATTTTATAGGTGATTTCGCACGGCGTAAATTAGGCCCTTTTTCTGTTCACACGAAACCAGTCTATTCCCCCATAATTCCCAAGCATTCATTGCCCATCACAATTATCAAACATCTATAAATGAAAACTAAAATAAAACGAATTCACGTTGTAGGTTCGTTCGGTTTAACAATTGGAACAACATAGACGGAGAACTTAGAAGAATTTTAATCAGATTTTACTGAAATATCGACGTTTCGAAACTTCGCAAATGTATGGTTTCGCCATAGGGGGGGTTTGGAGAAACTTCACGATTTTGTTGGAAACAAAGTATTTATAATTCTGTTATGATTGTAGATTGTTGAAGATATTTTATTATTTCATAATTTAATTTTCTATTTCTGATCCAATTCGGAAGTCTGAACAAGAATTAGAAATTAGCCTATCTTTTACTTTCTAAAAATAAAGAAATATATATTAGGCCTTATGCGTGACTGATATACATTTGTACACGTACATAAGGGATAGTTTTATGCCGCAACCGAAGGGCAGAGGGTTTTTGAGAAGGTAGTAAATAGTCTTGGACGTTTGTCAGACGTTTGGAAAAGTGAGGCCGTGAACAAATTTGATGGTATTTTTCTAGACTCAAACTTGGAACCCCTTGTGCAATAGTGCAACGCAACGAATGGGAAGAGCAGGCCGTCATATACTTACATGGCTGACAAATTTTCGTGAATGGCTTAACAAGTCCATACTAGATATAATAAGAGACGTGCAAGATAAACGGAAGATTAAAACGATGATTTCCAACCTCCGAAGCGGAGAGCAACCTTAAGAAGAAGGCCATAAGCAGCGCTAAAATTTCCTTTCACAGATATTCATCATAATATCGGCTAAGTAATTTTTTATTTTGTAAAAAAATATTTACCCACTTTTTTCCTCATTCGAATTGAACAGTTCTAGTCGAAGAGCCAGAATTCCAATTCAATTAAAATCTGTTATACCAAGCGAATACACTACTCCACTACCACTTTGACGTATCATTTTTGGATGAAAAGAAATAGCGTTAGTATTCTATTTTTTTTTTTGAAAGCAACTGAAATTTCCTTCACAACACTCGCGAGAAAAAGCTTTTGTTACCGTTTTGATTAAAGAAACGAATATATATATATTTTTGTCCCAGTATTAATTACAAATCGTTCATTCCCATCAAATAAACTCCCCTAAAGTAAAAAAAACAAAAAGAAAAACATCTGCCACCTAGTGTTTTGTTTTGTGTAACGGATCTAATTGTCAACTCTAGGTACAAACGCGCAATTTACATCACAATAGAGAAGTGCCCTCTCACCAACAAGTATATTTATTTTTGCAGAATCAATTAATAAGTCAAAATTGCGACACTTATTATGACTCCAGCGCATACGGAGACACCCTTGAGGCGATCCGAGGCTGGTGTGTTCCGTGATGGCGTACAGAATGTTCTTATCAACGACGATGAAGAGGAGCGTCGTCAAGCGCGTCGCCGCACTTTGCTCAGAGAAAGCGGAGCATCCACTCTGGAGGAAAGTGAAACGCTTAAGAAATGCCTCGAGATATACAATGGGAATAAGCTGAGCAAAGAGAATGCTTGGTCATTGTCGCTAATTGACACACTGTCCACTTTGATGGACAAGCATCACAAGTCGCTAAATAATTTTAAAGTCGCTGGTTCATCGTTGGAGGCTTCTAGTAAAGTGTATGGCTTGCGAGTGGATTCAATACATACGGATGTGCTGAGGATGTCGGCGGGTCTAAATGCACACAAGTTCTCCAACAGAGCCATCGAGCAGGACGATGATGATGGTAAGTTTATTGTTTTGCCAACTTATTGCTAGTAGTTGTGAAATAGATGGGAAATTATTTTATTTAGGTTCTAAAAGTCCAGTGTTGTAATTTATTTATAAAACAAGGTGAAGAGGGAAAAGGTTGCACACGCTTAGATTGTGTAATGTTACAGCAGTGTTTTTTGCTTCCATAATCAGAAGTGATTCTGTATTTTTAGCTGAATAGTCGTTATTTAATTCATATTGAGTGTTTGTTTCTGTGTCGCTTATCGCCTTGATTCCAGACCTTGTAATCTATTCAGTATTTAATAGGAAATCTGAAATTAATAGGGCAATGCCATGCTTTTGGTTGTGCAGTAAGACCAGAGGCACAATCGACCAATATGTCTTCTGACTAGGCAGAATTTACTGCTTCTAAGATTAAAGTTCATGCAATGTTGAATTCCGTGACAAGATAACGATTGTTACAATGAAACCACCCATCGTATTTACAGATTGTAGGTAATTATCATTTGAACGCATTCAAAACTCATATGTGGCAATCGTTGTGTTGTCTCTTCAGTGTGGGCAGTTTGCTTCTCTTGGGTGCCCATGGTTTTTAGTCTTTTTTAGACTTCTTTCTTCTATGGGCTACAATAAACATTATACAGTTCCTAATTAGTAATATATTTTAAATTATTACAGATGGCATTTCACCTAATGGACCACAAGCAGGTGACCCGAATCCTGAAGATGGTGCTGGAAATACGACAGGGGACCCTGGCTCAGCAGCCCCAAAACCAGCTAAACCGAAGCGAACACGCAAACCAGTATCAACAGTAACCAAAAACAAAGAAACGTTAAACGCCCGTTTAGACACAGTTCCGCTCACAGATCCAGTTTTTGGGAAACTCAACTCAATTGTTGGCAGTATAAACAGTTCGAATCGCCTTTTAAACAATATTCTTCATTGCACCGACTCAGAGTTGCGTCTACGTCTGGACTTTCCATTCTGGGACGGAACCACAATAGAAGCAATCGATTACACAGAAGATTTTGACTGCACCGAAGAACCTACAAAGATTTGTGACAAATTATTGGAAATTAATTTCGATGAGCTGAAGCTACGTCCAATGCACAGTGGATATGTGATTTCGGACACACCCGAGGACATAGATGACGAGGCAGAAAAGGAAAACCGCATTGACTCACCGTCCCCGGCGTTCGAGGACGATTTCAATCAGGAAATGTCAATGGCATTCGATATAAACGCTGATGTGGAGCCTATTCCACTTACCGCACAATCAGCGCCCATTGTTGACGTAGACTTTGGGGACTACGAAGACCTGACTAGTGAGGAACGTGTTGCAATAAACCAATGCAAAGGATTACGCAAAGCGGCGGTTCTAATAGAAGATCTACGTCCGGTCGATGCTTCATCAAAGTTAGAATATTCGTATAGGCCTTTGGATAAAATAAGTCAGTTTTGGGCCGGCCCATCACATTGGAAGTTCAAAAAAAGTCGTCCACGTAGTAGTGTAATGGGCCAGCAACAGCAGGTTGCGGCTAGACAACCACAAACCACTCGCGGTAGGCAGAAGCAACGCCAGTCGAAGTATGTCAACTTTGGGGAGTTTCACGATGACCTTTTCGTTAAGTTAGACGACAAATTTAAATCGCGTAAAACGAACGTTCAGAAGAAGTGGGACGCGCGGAAACTCAAACTTCCTACGGATCTGCAAATCGATCCGAATATGTTTTATAAATTCCGCTTCGCTCCCGGCATTCCAGTAGAAGAGGATGTAGTCGAGTCTCAGACGCCGCATCTTCAGACCGAATCGGCGTTTGATGATTTCGGAGCTGACGAACCGCATCACATGGATGGTGATGATCACCATGGTAGCGAAAATTGCGATGTAGGTGAAACTGGTGAATTTGATTTATTAACCGGAGGACCTAACAGCGGGGAAAGTTTAAATGCCTCTCACATTGGTAGTGGAGAAGCGGAAGGGGACGCAACTATTTTAGAAATTGCCACTGATTTCGATGGTGCACCAAGTCAGGTTACAAAAATCGTTGTACCTTTTGCCAAACGTGCCAAGGTAATTGACATGAAGAATTTGAAAAAGTGCTGTAAGCAGCTAATGAACGGTCAGATGAGTAGACCGATTGTGGGAGGGATTCCCGAATTGCCAATACCGAAGGAAGAAGAATATGCGCCTGGAGTTGCGAGTTTTCAGGATATCTATACTCATTTACCAGAAGTCCTAACGCCGAGTATGGCTGAGGCTCTCTCACCATCGGTAGCGTTCTATTCAATATTACATTTAGCTAATGACTTCAACTTAAGGCTAATACCGCAGACGGATTTGAGTGACTTCAAGATTCGACAGGTGCTGTAGGGAAGGGTGTCATCATATTTCTCTTTTTTTTTTGTCATTTAACCCTTATTGTTTCACAAATTTTGTAACGTATGTTAGTCGTTTAAAATAAACGGAAACCTAAGCTGCTTTCAGCTGAAAAAAGAGATGTGAAGTTTTTGTTTTATTGTGTTTTAATCTGCGTTTTATGTGTTTTAAAATGCGTTTAAACGTGGTTGAAGGGTGGCAGGTCGATGCTGTGAAGTAAAGTATGATTGTCCTTAGGACGCAAATGTCAGGCCGAATTTGCATGAATTAATTCTCGCAATAGGATTGCATTGGGGATCCAATTTTCACTATCAGTCTACTGTTAATCCATGAGACCATAGGGACGGAATCTAGAGAGCATTTTGCTTCGGTTTGTGAAAAGAGTAGGTATTCGCCATCAATATGCTATGTACCCAAGTTAAACTGGGGTGTAAGTTAAGGAAATGTCCGAATTCAGAACACAACTCTCCGAAATCAGCAAATTTTTATCAAATTTAAGGAATTTTTACGAAAATCTTTCCCCGTACGGAGAATTTTCGGAATTTTTCACAGAAGAAAGCGCTCACGAGTGAGTAAGAAAGTTCCCATGTTACGATTTTTAGTGCGAGAAACTTCTTTGGTCTGGTTTGTGAAAACTATCAAATCTGTCAAATTGTCAACCCGTTCGTTTACGTTTTCTGCTAATTTTAGTGCAAAAAGTACGTTAGCGGGCGTCGCGGTTAAAGCACTTGATCCTCCGAGGGAATGATCGCCATGCTCGCTAACAAATGCAAACTAATTCAGTGCGAGAACTGGAGAGGTAAGCTGGAATTATCCTCAGGTAAATATAAGAACAACTCGAAGACATACTAGAAGCTCAACAAGCAGGCTTCCACTCTGATCGCAAATTCACCTGCTGTTAATCGAATCGATTGATTCAATCGGGAATTTATTAAACGTGTCTTGCACAGGAGCGGCATTCAAATGCTCGAAAGCTCGAAAGGTAAAGCCTTCAAAGGTAAAGCCACCACCAAAAGTGGACGCACCTAGACCACGGATTACGGCAAAAACCCTGTCGCCGGTACACGCATCTCGTGCACGACATCTTATCGATGTAGTTGAAGAAACATCTAGAAGTGCCAGCATATGCGGACAGATCCCGAGTTTGATGGATGCGGTTTTTGAAACCTGTAGGGGTTCTGGCACTCACGAACAGAAAAAAACAGAAAACAGTTGCTGGTAGTTTCAGTTATAATTATAAATTAACTGAAGGGGAGGATGCAAGAAGCTTCCTATCCAGAAGCTGCTATCAAACCTCTTAGGCTTCGAATTGTGAAACCTGGTAATGATCATGGGCTCCTCTACAGAGTGCACATCTTCCGGAAACTATTGCGCGGTTGGCTTTTTTGAAGGTGTTCGTAGAGTCTCGGAAATTGTAGATGAGTGGTCGAAAAGACTAAGGGCTTGTCCATAGTACTAAACTTGTTATCGGTAACTAACCTTGTACAATTTTTTTTTGCCAGGATTTGGTTGCCGGCTGGAAAACCTTTGACATCGCATCACGGTACTTCCCTTATGAGTCAATAAAATCTCCACAACCGAAGGATGTTAGCAAACTTATACAATTCTGTGATAATCGGGAACTGGGGTTAATCGAGATGGAATGTCTCGAAGTAGAAGTCGAAGTCCCGGGTTACTGGTCGAGTATGTTTTTTATTTTAATTTTAGATAAAGATCTTTCTTCTGCATTCCAAACACTACTTCTCCTATCTTTTACTCCTCGCATATTCTTCAAATATGGGAAGTGTAAAATAAAAACTTATTCATATCTATCTTTTATAACTTTACATTCAATTTGCATTAGAGTAAAACTTTAATTTTTAAAAACATGATAGTATAATTCTTAACACCATAAGTGCATACTTTACAGCCAACGCTGATGCAAGGGTGATTTTATATATTTAATGATTCATCAAAAAATAAACATATTTCCACAAATGGTCCATAAAACTATAAATGTGGTCCCACTTTAGGATGTTTCCGCAAACAACCCCAGGGATCACGATATTTAGAGAGGAAAGCACAAACCCTTGTCGTTGATTTTATTGCCAATGGACACTTTAAACTTTTTCATTTCCAACCCAGAATGTCCTTATGGAAAAGTGATAAGTGCTGGATTACCTACCGAGATTATTGCCTGGCACTGTAAATGTATGCTTTCCTGTTGTTACTGTTGTTCTAGAGTGAGTTTCGCAAAACTTTTAGACGTTTTCACCTACGTGACTGTTGCTTTATATCGAGTTTTCTGTGCACACACACTTATGAAAAGTTTTCATTGCGACAATTGCCACCTGTTTATGTACACTACACACATACATAAATACATACGTTCGAGATTGTGAGCTAAGCTGTGATGTTATAGGTATAACAAAGAGTAATTTCCATCGCCTTTAAATCTCTGAGGAATGTTTAAACAGCCAACAGTCCGATGGCCCTTGTGTAAACTTTTACTTTTACCATGGCAAGGATGTTGTTTTCCAGCTACTATGAGTATCTTTACCTTTATTATGCCAAACAAGAGGATGCACTAAGCTGCAATATCCGCCGATGGATCTCAGTGTGTTCTGTTGACTTGTATGGAAGTAGAGCAACGCAACATATGAATAAGTTTTATACTCAGGTAGAGAGGCTAAAAAAAAAGGCACATTAAAGCTCGCCACCACTGGCATCATTTCTATGCAAAAAACCGAAGACATGTGGTTTATCTATCTCAACCACGAAGATGTGAAAACTTGTAGGTAAAGTGTCCCACAAGCAAGTGTAAATACAAGCCAGGAAAAGAAAGAGCCATTGGGGATTGTATTGACTAACAATAGGCATTCTCCTATCCTTTATGGTTGTACTTACACTGAATCTTAAAATACAAATATAAAGTTCCATTTAACAGTACTCTTCTTCCTATAAATAATGTAAAAAGATAAAATATTCTCGGTATGAAGTAACTTGCAATCCCCACTGTTCATAAAGTTTCTCAATTAGCAGTGCGAAAATTGCACGCTTCTGAGACTTGGCTCCTTCAATGTGAGATAAATAACCTTAAGGACTTATATGTACAACTTTGTAATGAGCTCACTAACAATGGACGGTTAGTTTCTTTTTTTAATTGGTTCCTTTTGAAGTATGGGAGTCTCTCAAGTTTGCATTTTACGTAACATATATGTGTAAGTACATATTTTTATGAGATAGGTAGTTTGCAGGTGTGATCTTAAAATGCATGTACTATGTTAAAATAATGAGTCCTTGACCGCGGTTTGTTTGTTGTGTCTTGCTGCAAGTCAAAGGGTGCGTCAACCTCTTAGATTTTAGTAAGGCTATTAAAGCCTGATAAAGAATTACTTAGCATGAAGCATAGTAAGGGCATAAATAGAGAGGTACTTCGAGGGTCAAAATTAGGTTCAATATTTTCTATTCTGTTAAAATTCTGTAACGCACGTTGATTAAATTTTCTGATACATCTCGTAATAGAGAAGAAGACGGTAATATTTTGACCTTCTTTCCTATGAAAGCTTAAGCTGAATGTAATCTAAAGAAAACTTATAGCCAAACTCCTCCCACAAAAGAACGAATTAACTCCTACAACTTACTAGGAAACAGATTCGAATAGCCACAGGATTTGTTATAGGTTATTGGTGAATCAAATATCATCTAATTAATTAATATTAAAATTTATCTTTTAATCTACATATGTCCAGCTTTCAATCTGTGTTAAGCTTTAAGATTCGTAGCTATTGGCTTCTCTGGTATACTACTCTGCTCTGGATCAAACTGTGGCATCCAAAATTAAGACTGACGTCCAAGGCAAAATTGCCATATTACACTAATTTCTAACTTTCTCGACAATTGAAATGTCTATCAAGGAAATAATACATTGGCCAATCAAAGGTGGAGATGGGTATTAGTCACAGCTACGACGACTTTCGGACACACATATGTACATATGTAGATAGTTGGCTCCATCTACTAAGGAATGGGGTTATCTTCAAATCTAGTAATATACTTGCATGCCCAACCAGAGTACTCGACGCACTAAACACACTTCCATCACTCTCCCCACGGGACTACCATTAGATAGGGCTTGTGTTGTTTCTTCTAACTCCCCTGCTCTCTCTCTTTATTTTTTTTTTTGTTCATTTACACATTCGTTAATATTCGCATAGTAAATAGTAGGTCACGATGTAGTGAAAGTGTATTCGGTTATTGACTGAAAGTTTTGTATATTTAAGTCTAAACCATTTATTTTTACAGGAAGAAAATTAAATAACTCGCTCGGAATGGACTTGGAACGCGAAATAATACTGTGAACTACAAGCGAATGAATGAATAACTTACAATTCTAATCAGTGAATTGGGATACCACACATGGAGAAGAATTATTATAACATCTTGTTTCCGTTTCTTGCCTCTTTCAATTTGAGCAACACCCGTACCCTGTCGTATCAGTGAAAGAGTATTCATATCCCCTTTGCAAGTGCCTATTACAAAAAAACGTTTAAGTCTTATCAGTCAATTCTTTTTAGGTCGCACAGTAGGCATGTAGTCTATGAGGAATCCAGGAATGTGAAGTGAATTTAATAGAATCTGATCTTGAACAGATCAAGTTATTATAAAACTCGGCTGTTGTGTGTTCTTTGTCTTCGAATTTGGGCAGTGAGGTGACCCGTCCTGTCCAAATTCGTTTTGACCAAGCCTTTAGGAGGTACGTTGTTTAAGCATAATACCTAGCACAAGATCAGTTGGGTATCGACTGATAGGCAGCGAACATCTAACCAGATCGACCACATTGCGATCAGCCGTCGCTTCGTCTCCTGGACGTTCGAAACAGACGTGGAACTGACATTGGACAGGAATGCAACACCATCTTATGGTAGTTCACATACCCCTTCGCACTGCATCCGTTAATAGTAATCGCTCAAACTCACTACACAACACAAAGTTTAATACTAACAGCCTCAAGGTTTACCAAGCGCCGCAACAGTTTAAGGATCACCTTCACTTCCAAGCAGAATTAATCAGCAGCTCATTGCTGAATGGATGACCACTGGAATGCTGTGAAAATTGATTTTGCAAGCACCTAGACCGGTAAGAGGCAAAACATCACCGCACATGGCTTTCAGCAGATACATGGAGACGGATCGAAGATCGAAGACTATTACGATCGAGGTCAACCTTGCTGGCTACCGTGGCTCAGTGGTTACCGCGTTGAACTACTCAGTGAGTAAACTAATCAGTGAGTTTTTTTACGGTCCCATCTCTATGTTGTACTACTGCTATAAAGAGTTAAGGGTACCCAAAGCCTTTTGTTTTGGGGGGTGTTCTTAGCTGTTGGCTATTGTTAGTTCTTTATATAGCCTCATTAGGGTTAACTTGCGTAACCTTCTCAGCCCTTTATCATGGGTTGTGACCTAAATCCTTGAGTACAACTTTATCCTTTTTTTTTCTTTTGTCTGTCCGAAGTTAAGTTAGGGAATTATGGTTTAGAATCTTCTTCTATCTTTTGTTATTGAGTAGGTGGTGTAACATGGGGTTGTCAAGAACCGACGAGCTTAGACGATATGAGCTACTGAAAGCATGCAGCCACCCTCCTCACCTGCACGGAAGTTGTCTCTGTGGCCCTACCTTGGCTCATAATAATGGCAAAATGAAATGAGTCTTGGTCTATTCAACTTTCAAAATTATATTTTTTTTAACCATTCTTAAGTTAATTTACGTTATGAAGCTAAAAACACCTTCAATAATCTTTACCTGCTGCAGTTCTAATCCAGACTGACAGGAATTAAATTTAACAATAACCAAGTATCCTACCAAAAAAACACGTATGACTAAGCATTCTGTCGGCGTGAATAAAGGATTGCATTCAATAGAAAAGAGCTCAGTTTAATTATGTTGTCAGAGTTATCCCCTTTTTCCGCGTTTTATGATAAGTACAATAACACCAACGCTTATTAGCAGGGAGCAGAAAATTTCAACATATTATTTAATAATGTGTATTTTGAAAGCCACCTTGTGGGAGTAGAGTATGACGGTAATGAAGATATTGATGTCAGAAAGGTGTGAAAATGGTTTTCTTTTAACAACACGCACAGAAAAGGACAGCCCATAAAAATATTTTAATAGCTCTGCTTTAATTAGTAACGTCTACGATAAGAATATCTTTTAACCAGTAACGGTGCTTGAAATAAGAATGTCATAAAAAAATCTTAACGATGCTTACCAATATGTGCTCCTTCGAATGATGTTTGCAACTTATTTTGGTTGAAATAAGAAAAAAAAAAAACTCACAATTTTCCTTTTCTTCATCTTTATTGGCTATAATTTGTTTTTTTTTTCTTTTTATGTATAATAACAATTAATTTAATAATATAATTAATAATTGAAAATACTGTCAAGTTCCCATCTTATTTTTCTTATTTTTAAACTAAAAAAATGTACCTAATACATTTATTTTAAGTTAAAAAAAAAATCGACATTCTTCTTCTTTTAATCTCGTCATGCTTTTTAGGTTCAAAATTTTTCAACATAGTTATATTTTTCTGGACAATCTTTTCTTTACTTTTCAATAAAATTATATTTTTGATCTTGCTATACTGTATGCATCAGTTTTTTTTTTTGTAGGCTTATAATTCAGATTTATTTTTTTAGTTATATGTATTTTATTTTTACTTTAAACTAGAAGTTACATTACATACAATATATATATAATTTTATTTAATTCATATGTTCATATAATAATGTTATAACACATGCATCAAATTTTATTTACATTTACGTTTCGAATGATTGAAGTTTAGACAATTTTTTTTTTCTTTTGATTTTATATCTTCGGGTGTTTATTTCATGTGCTTTGCTTGGTGGTATATGTTGTTATGTTTATTTGAATTTAGACATAATATATCTAATAAAATTTATTGCAAAAATGCAGACAAGAACATTATAGATGAGTTCTGTTTATCAATGTATATAGTTTTATATATATATATATATTTAAAGTTCTATAAAATATTTATTTGCCTAAAATGATGGTGTAAATTAAACACAACTAAAAATTTAAAAAAAAGAAATACATTGAATTAAACTAAAATATGTAGAAAGGTACAGTGTGGACCAAAAGTCGGCGGTATTTTCTTTGTTTTTTTTTTTTAAAGAAGAAGGGATTGTTGCAGTTTTGTCATTACTGAAAATCTAGTGGGACAAATAATCTATCTAGTAAAAATATTCATAAGCTTATCAATTTGTCTAACTTTCGCATGACACAAATTCTGATACATGTTCGAAAACGTGTTATTTATTTATATGAAAATTATTTTGACTTATGAATGTATTCATAACTTCTACTCATTTAATGACTTTGAAAGTTAATTGGGTTATTTGATTTTAATTTGATTCATTTGTCAGTTATCTGCAATTGCCATATTTTATTTGGCCATTGAACGTTAATCAACATATCCGAAACTTTAAAGATATAAATTTTGATGAATTATTTTGGAAGGAAGAAAGCTTCAAAATATGTAAACTTGAGCATGTTTTGCTTCTTTGGTTGAATCTGTAATAATATAAATTTAATCAAAAAAAATAAATAAACTCGATGAGACGCCAGCATCTCTCGCAAGATATACTAGGAATAACTTTTTGGACTTCATAACCGAAGGAGGTTTTTAAGATCTTTTTCGTAACACTTTTTCATGACAAAAAAATAAGACGATGACTTTTGCTCCAGTCTGTAATTTGATTAGCAAACTAATACTATACAAATATGTTCTTTTTTCTTTCTAAATTTGTTTTCCTTCGGGGGCGCATATGTTTATGTTTTTCTTTAAGGACTTATTATTTACATGTCTGTTTCCTTTTTTTTTCAACATTTTACGAAAAAAGCATTTATAACTTTTTAGACCTAACGTAATTGTATTTTTTTTTAAAAAAATCACATTCTCAGAAAAAAATTTTGAATTACATTTATAAATTTATATATTTCTTTGTTATTTATGGACAAGATTATATCAAATGTTAGTGTTATCTGTGTAGGTATGTGTAATGATGTTGGTCGTTTGATGTAAGAGGGAGAAAGGAATTTAAGCCTTATCAGCAGCATCAGGTACAACTGCATTTTGGTTGGCAACCACATTAGGTTCTTCATGCACCTTTTGTAAGATAATTTGTAATATAAAATGGATGTTTGCTATCTAGATATGTATATCTTACCGAACTAGGAGAGTTACCAGTACTGCGACCCCATCTCAACCTCAGTGGTGTCTGCTTGCGGATATCTCTTTGGAATTCACCAGAGTTCACTTGTTCCTCATTCAATGCTCGGAGTTCATCCAAAAGATTCCTCAATTTTTCCGAGTTGATTATAGAGGCAATAATATCTTCTTCGCTTATTCGTTGGTATTCGTTCTGTAAGTTATACATTTAAGTTGTTTCACATACAATAAAACAAACAAACCAAATTTTACCTCATCCCAGTTCATTGGTTCCCTGTCTTTCATTGAAGGATCAGCACGACCGAATCTCAATCGTAGTGATGGCGATCGAATGGGTTTCTGGTCGACATCACCGAACCAACGCTTCTCTTCCCTTGGCATCAGTTCAGTAGCAGGACCACTGCGACCGAACCTTAACCGCAGAGAAGGTGAACGTTGAGCTTTTCGCTCAACTCTCTCAGGAAACGATATTGGGCCGGCATATTCCCTTTGAAGCAGGTTCTCATACAAGTTGTTTATAGCATCTAATTTAATTAAAAAACATAATACAATAATGTTTAAATTTTAATTAAAAAAATAATAACTTACTTCCTGATGAAATTTCTGCAAACGTACTGACATTTAACAGAGAAATCAAAACAATTACAATTCCACATCCGTACAATAATCGTTGCGAAGTCATTTTTGTCTGAAACAAAAGAAAAGCAAAGTGAAACCAGTTAAGCATAAGTTTGATTTACCATTAGGGGTTGTATAAATAACGCGAAAAGTTGTCCCTTGAGCAAAAGGAACAGAAAAGAAGGAAGAACACACACAAAGAAAAGGAGTTCTTCAAAAATGCAAGTTGTACAAAAGTGTTGAAGTGGCACTGTGATGAGGAGAAAACTTTAAACACACTCGACGAAAGCATTTAGAGCACGGAGTACATGGACGGATACGTGTTCAGTATGATGCTGTGCACAATTTTAATGTCATGTAACTTTTTGAATACCTGATGTGTATTTTCAGCGCTTAAGATGGCTTTGAAGAAAAATTGAAAATGAGAACATACACCTCTTTTTTTTGAAGATCTTAAGAACAGTTTTTTGTATACAGGAGCGGTTAGAAAAGTTATAAAAAATTTGAGGCGAGAATTATTTAGAAGTCGTTTCCGCGATTTCATTTTGAGGTCAACTTTCAAACAAGTTTCCTTCAAATTTTAACAAGAATTTGTTCTTGATTATAGATCAAAAATAAATAAAAATACTAGGCCTGAAGGTGTCCAAAGAGAGTCAAGTCTCTAATAACTATGCGTCTTGAGCATGGCATGCATTTTAATTCAAGTAAGGGGAACCTTCAGATTTATATCATACGTAAAGGATGGCTTTTGGGAAGTTAAATTTTGATAGTAATACTCTTAGATGTCTATCAGGCAATCACAAAATATGGGGCCATCAAAAAAATATGCATTTTTTGGACTGGAGCATTGAATTTCACTCACAGTAGGCCCACATCTTAGCAGAGGTTTACAACGCTTGCCTAAAGGAAGGAGTATTTCCCAAGCAGTGGAAGGAATAAAGACTTGTTCTTCTACCGAAAGGATCCCTCATCGTTTAGGCGTCTGTGCATGCTGGATACAATGGGTAAAATGCTGCAGCGCATAATAAGTGACAGACTGGAGAGTGCAATCGATGAAGCAGGAGACCTCGCAGATCGCCAGTATGGCACGTTCCACCATCGATGCCATCGACGAAGTCATAAAAACTGCGAAAAAAGCTATAGCAGGAAGACGATGGAAGGGTGCAAGTTTGTAAACAGAACTGTGCAATTATCACGCTGGATGTTAAAACGTCTTTAACCCCGCAAATTGGAGCAACATTCTCCGAAAACTTACCGAGTACTGGACTACCTACAGAAGATAATAGCGGACTATTAAACGAATAGAATACGACGACGTGCTCAAACTTCAAGTTCCGAGGTCCTCGCTAACAATATAGCGGTCTTGAAGATCTGGAACATGACTGCAATAAAGCCATCGGGATGGTACAGGGCCGTCTAGTAAGCATGTACCTACAACTAGAGGAAATTACGGAGGTAGTACTTACCAGTAGCAGACGGATTATGAAGACTGTAAGGGTGACTGTGGGCGATCACGTTGTAGTGTCCAGAGAGAACTGAAACAGCTTGGGGTTACTATAGATGTAAGGGTAACTTTTAAGCAACTTTTATTATATAGAGCGGAGAAAGTAGCGATTACAACAGTTACCCTGGCAGAGATCATGCCAAAGACTGGAGGACCTAAACAAAAGAAAAGACTACTCTTAGGAAAAGTAGGGGCGTCGATGATGGCTGTCAAATATGGGCTAATGCTCCAAATCATACAGCAGAAAGATAGAAGCAGTATACAGCCTCAATGCATTCAGAGTATGAAGCGTCTTTCGAACAAATTCATACAATGCGTATTAGTTGGAATGGTGCCAATAGACCTCCTCGTTAAGGAAGCCGTATGGAACTATGTATCGTGCCAACAGAATAACGATGCAACAGCAACGAGTCGAAGTGATGATGAATTGCCACGACGAACAAACCTAGAAGAATGGCAATAGATGGAACTCTTCTGACAAACGTAGATGGAAGCAAAGTTTAATCCCCAATCTCGACCTTTGGATCAATAGGACATGTGGAACTTCTGAACTTCTACCTGACGCAGATGCTTACATGTCATTGATGTTTCAGAGCAGAGCTATCTCCGCAGATTTGGGCATGAGTTACCCTTATTGTCCAACGTGCACAGAAGCCATGGAAAACGCGGAGTACATAATGTTTCACTGTCGATGATACTGTGAAGGCCGCAACAGACTGGGTGTTAAATAAACCATGTAGCAAGAAACCGTGGCTACGATCATGAATGAACAACGAAGACAGGAAGGACAGCGAAAGGCAGCGAAAATAGCTGCCAATTCGAACGAGCCGAGTGTATAAGGCTGAAGTGCCCCTGACGATGAAATGCTTGACAGCATTGCTGATAGAATAAGGGGTAGAAAGAGAGGTGGGTTTATTGGGTGGAAATCCTACACAATTACTGATTACGGGCTCAGTTTCGGCTTTCAAAGATTCACAGAGTAACCCAACGCATAAACTGAGGCCCAGCCCCACATCAAAGTGAACTAATAAATTTTATTTCAAGATAAAATCTATATGAGTATACATATATGAGACTGTGAGAGCACAAGTGATGTTATCCCAATGATGTACATGTTTCTTTAAGTTTCACTAAAATATTCCAGTTACACTCAAGCCATTAGTAATAACTAGGAGAAGATCAGCAATCGTTTGGGGACAGTACAAATTTTCCCTTTGAATACGAGCTTAAAGAAATGTAAATCCATTTACTTATGGCAATGAAATATGCAAATGTCAGGGCACCTACCCCATGGAATCCACCCCTGTTTCAACTCTTAAGTAGGTGCATAGTCCCTCTTTAAAACACATTCTTACTGGGGGCGAAGAAAAAAACTACTTAGCTTGCAGCTATCCTACGTAAATGCATCGCACAATGTTCAGCAGTTCAGCATCTCTTAAGTCAGAACTGTAAACCAGCCAGACAACCTATTATGTGTTATGATGCTCTATTCCATGCTTTTGAAGGATCCTTTAAGAAAAAAAAAGAGAAAAAAGGTAAAACACGTATACGAATCCTTAACTTTTCTACAGTTTTTTTTGTATGCTTGCTCTGAAGTACACCGGAATCATATTCTATTCTGACCTCCTCTCGTCAAAAGGAATTTTCCAAACTGAAATGCCAGGAGAAGCTATCACATTTATTTTTTCTCCATCTAAGGTGATTTTTTCTTTCTATAGGAGTTTGCATTGTTTTAAGCTGCTCTGCAGAAGATGCTGCTTTTGGTAAGATGATTCATTCATTGGAATCTCTTTTCGAAGCTTGCAACGTATTGATGAATTCCTTCCATTTTGCATAAGTATACGTGTATCTTGTTGTCATGTAATACAATTCAACTTGCTTTCCTTACAAAAAAAAAAAAAAAAAATACAAATCCTGTTTAATGCTGAGGAAACTATTGAAGGAATTCTGTGTTCGAATGCAACACGAAGGTAATGTCCTTTCCCCGAGCTAGGATCTCCTCATTTTTTCTATTTTTTTATAATCTGAAGGATATCTTGATGTTATGCGATGAATTCAGATGGAAGAACATAATGCAAATCGTAAAGAATAGCTGGCAAAATAAGGGATTTTTCTTTATTTGAGATAAAATTGAAAGATTTCGAAGCCTTCAAAAGCAAGCAGAAAGGAAATGTGACATTTTCAAAATAAATATTCAAGTAAAATTTGTAAACCTCCAATTTGATGGGACTAAGAATAAGAAGATACATTAAAAGGTTAAAGTATGTGGGTTGTTCTTGCTGCAGATAATTGTGTTATGAACCTGAATATCGAGAAGGATTCTCTTATGTTTTTGAATTTATTTTTGCCAATTTTGTTGTGATTTTTAGCGATTGAATTTGGGTATCTATTGCGATTTTTCTCTATGTCTCAATTTAATTATATTTATAATAAATTGAACATGAAGATCCTAACTGAAATGGTATACCGCACGTGATATGAGGGTAACCTCATTAGAGTGCAATTTTTGTGGGCGGTATGCTTTTCTTAAAGTTAATTATATTATTCCGCGGAAATATTTTTTTCTTTTGATCAAGAAAACATTGCCTTCTAATTGGGTTTTTTAAGAAATACGAACACTTAAACGCAACAATAATTATGAAGCATGTGAGTTTAAAAAAAAAGTTGTTAATTAACAGTTATGTGTTTTCAAAGGGTTTAAGCTTCATAAGCAATATGTGAAGTGTAAGAGCTAAATATGTTTTATTTTATTTTTTACAATGGGAAGTTCTTAATTTATCTTTCCGTGTTATCATATGGAATATCCCTTGAATGCCTACATATATTAGTTAAATGTCAATTGGCAGGAAGATGTACTCAATGTATTTCTTTTACTTCTGCAATTAGAGAATATCATATAGGAGATATCATTTTGAGGGGCATAAACATAAATTCTTTTACATGTAGGCTTCAATGTAATTCTTGGCCAGGTAACATGGACGAGTATTCAGCGTTGCTGAAACCAAACCACGCCTCGAATAAGGAACGACAACACGTTGACAAATTTAGGCGTTTGTAGATGTTATGAATAGCTCTATTCAATAGTTCCTGCAATATAGGTATGTATGTAGATCGGATATGTTGAGACTAAGGGAAGGATAACTGGATGCCTTTGTACCAGACAGGCGGCTATTATATCTGCCATCACATCCCCGAAGCTGGTAGAACAGTGTAAGGAGGAACTCTCCTTGCTGGCACAGGGGTTCAGTATTTGTCGGGTCACAGCAATATCGAGAGCAATAAGCGAGCGGACGAACTAGCGAGGAGGGGTTCTTCCCTTGATGGTTCCCTTGCGGAAACAGTGTACGTCCCACTGGGTGTTTTAAAAGGAAGAATCTATGCCCACTACTTATCGAAAGCTGATACAAGGTGGCGGGTGATGTGGAGCTGTGATGCGGTCAAATACCAATTAAAGCGAACAAAAGACCTAATAGAATATACATAAAGTTTTATGATTACTGCCGCAGCTGCAATATCGCCAAAGAAGAAGAAATATCAAACACTTGCTTTGTTATTGTCAGGCTCTAGGTAAGGCTATACATCGTATTCTAGGTTAACCATTTTTTAATACCCTAATAGAGTTAGCAGGGATAAGCATTGGCGACTGTATTAATTTTTCAATGCAAAGGTATGGATTTGAATATTAATTTCTCTTCTTACATTGTCCAATAGGCAAGCTGACTGCGTGGCAATAAAACGATGCTTTTTGTGCTAATTATGTGTAGGCTAGGTCTGCTGACACAACCACTCCTACCTACCTACCACTGTCTCAAATGATAAGGGAACCAAACGAATGGGGAAAAGAAATTCTGCTTTTGGGATGCTATGCAGGAGTTAGTTCAACCTTGAAGTAAATTGGGCAAATGGTATACCAACGCTATTGAATTGAAAACAGCTTCTTAGGTCCAATAATGTAAGTTATTTCACACAATATTTACATTCTAAAACCGTTTTTGTTTTAAGTGAATTCAGAAAAAACCTGAGTCTTGCTTGGTTGACGTAAGCTCATTTCCACGAGACATTCGTGATGTTAAGTATCATTTTGTGAGATCGAATGTCTGATTTTGTTTCGACATACACACATATCTCTGTCGATCTCAACGCTTCTCAGTTTGACTTCGGAATGTGAAACAAAAAATAATCAACGAAGAACTGGTCACTAATGCTTCTATTACAATGTAGTAGCTTTGTTGTTAATATTCGTAAGCAGTGAACATAAATATGAACATACTCATGTAACGTAAACTTAACCTGACATATTGATGTCTTGTGAACTTGTAGTGTAAAACTATATACTCTAGAAATTGTATTCCACTCATTGTTAGTGATGCATAATTTCCTATACCTACATATGTGAATAGTTCTTCTTAAATAATTTATGAAGTTATTTTTCGCGTGTGTATTTCCACTCGGTTTTCCCCTATTGATTGGATCATACTATCATAGCTGTAATAGAGTAGAATAGTTATTGTTTCTGAATGATTTTATTTTTTATTTAAATCTACCAAATATTGGTTTTATTTATTATGTAATAACTTTTTTGTTTTCAAATGAAAACGATTGAACGTTAATTCCTAGTAATTTTTATAATATAGCAATTTTCTGTGCGATTTCAATTTGACTCAATATTCCTATTATGAGGGTCTCATACAAGGTGGCATAAAAGCTATCACTCTATCACAAGATGCTATGATTTTTGCAAATGGCGGCAAATGTCTATTCTATACTGACATTTGTGAAGTGAAAAGATTGAAAATACATGTTAAAAATGAATCGTTATACTCCTAAGGAATGATTGTTTCAATTTGCGTTTCTGGGTCGTCTAATTTCTCGTTTTAGCGATTTGTACTGGCCGGCAAGATCGCCTGATTTAACAGATTAAAACTCAGGAGTCTATGTCAATAAACTTTAGCCCTCAAATAGAATATTCGTCAAGAATGAGAGGACCTATCACCGGAAGTTCTGGCAAGAGTAATGAAAATGCCATAAATCTGGTCCAAATGGTCATCAATTCTGGCAGTGGCTACATAGTCGATATTATTTTCTCGATTTAATGGAAACAAATCGTAGACATTAAATTATCATAATTTAAAAGCAGAACCAAAGTTTCTTATTTACTACGTTGAGCTTTAATCCAGTGAAATTTCAAAGGAATTCTATGCGTTTACGTTTTTCTTCAAAATCGATTGCTTAAAAAAATATTTGCCGAATTTCGATGAAATTATAATCATAGGTATTCCAATGACTAAATATTTTCTATTTTTTTTAAATTTCTTAGAAACCGTCGAAGTACATATTCTTATTTTTATTTCACAGTCTACTCTGATTTTTTATATCTCCTCTTTTGTTCAATTTTTTCAGATTTATATGTTTTTTTTTTTTTTTATGCGGGTTCCCACATAATGTATACAATTGAAAGTTTTACCTCTTGCCTCACAATGGTTCTGGAACACTAAAAAGCAGTTGGCGTTGCAGGTCAATGAGACCCATGACCTATGTATCTTCACGCAACCATACATGTGGTATTTGCAATAGTTTTTGCGCGAATGGATGGAGCTCCTTCAGACGTTTGAGTTTTGGAACGGAATAACCATTGCAATATTAGGACAATGATGCATTTTAGAAACACTTGTCACATACTCGAAACAGACTGAGCCGAGAAAAAATCTTTGTGGTGTTTATCCATCCGTCATATCATACGGCATAAAACTGCCTGTAAGTCATAACAATTTATCTCCGATAAGCTATGGCTTCTTAAAGTCTTTATTTATTTTCCTAAAAAAAAAACAACAGGCTATTCACCTCAAACTTTCCTCATCTATTGACATTAAACCTCATTTGCACTTTAATCAAATTCATTATTTAATCATTCAATTTACATCATTCCATGAGAGGTCCAATCAAACAGAAAAATCAATAAAAAAATAAAACTTTTCAGAGAAATTATGACATAAATTAAACATGTCTTACTCAGTGACCAAAATACTTCCCTACCTTCCACCATGAAAGGACTTCTTCTATGAAAGAAAAAAAAAGTTCCAAATTGACGCGCGACTTCTGTCAGTTATTAAGCATACTTAATAACCTTAACCCCCAGCGCCAGCATAAAGTTCTCACAGTTTTCACACTTTACAAAATATTTTCCAATTGTCCGCACGAAATTATTTCACGCTACGTGTACGTGAAAATGGAATAAAAAAAAAAACGTTGGACAGGACCCATCCCTTTACTGAGAAACGTTCTTTTCATGTTCGTCCTGCTGGCTGCCCACCACTCTAGCTGTAACTTTGGTTTGCCTTCGTTAGGAAAGTAAAATAAAATTGCCAACAAAAAAGAGAACGAAAAAAATTGAAATGTATTTAGTTAGCATTTCTCTTGGTTCTTAACCAAATGGATACCCAAACCCAATTTTTAGGTAAAATAGATACAACAAATAATTTGGTAAAGTTTTATTTTCACGTTTTGACCCCTGAACTTGAAATGTGATTACGCATCCTGGGATGGCTTCTGGTTTTTTGTCTAACTTTACACAGTGCAACAATCCACTGAAATTGTGATTCGAGTTGATCTGCAAAGTGTTGTTAGGTTAACCGTCAAAGAAAAGTTCTAGATTGAATTTCACTTGAAGTTGTTTCGTTGCCACAACTATTTCTGGTATTGAATGGTTGTTTCTTTTATAAATTAGATTTTGGCCAACATTGAGACAGAAGTGAGAGAAATTACGTGCTGGCTGGGTAATAGTTTGATCTCACACTGTAATATTTTGAATCTGTATAGAGGCAGTATGCCCTAAGGAATTTGCTAAAAGTAGGTGACCTAATACAACTTTCACGTATCTTAAACGTTTTACATGATTTACAACTGGCGACTGATTTCCGTTTCAGTAATCCCTTTAAATGGTGGTTTTCAAAATGTATTTATACTTATACTAATGCTTAAACTTTTCTCATTGCAGGGGGAAAATGCATTGGTCCGAGAGATGATGAACTTCTCAAGAAACGTTCACGCCTTGCAGTCTCCAGCGATGATGGTATAAGAAAATTTAACTTTGCGAAAAAAAACTTCTGCACAAAGTTAAGTAGCAAAAAGGAGTGGAACAACAATTTATGGACTTGACAGTCACACAACAGAGAACTGCATGAATCTATTCATTTGCCATTATAAGTCATTCGCTAAAAAGCGAGCCTTTCACAGTCCCAAGCACACGGAAAACAAGCAAGTATGAATCATGTACGAAACGATAACGAAGTTCACTTTGCGAAACTAAATGAAAAACATCATGGTGTTGATATTCATGAATCTTTGAGTGCTTTTTGGACTCACATTCAAGTATTCATTCAATCAGAGTATTCCCAAGAGCAGTGAAATGGACAAGTGATTCACGAGCCTTCGAATGGTTTAAAAACTAGGTACAAATCCCACAACACTGCAACTACAAACAACAAACAACAAAGGCGACTTTTTGTAAGACAGGAAAGAAGCAAAAACAAAGAGCAGAAAATATGTGAAAAGCAGTGAATATTTCGGATTGCTCACAAAACGAGGTACTTACTTCAGGCCTCTGATCTGAGTCAATCTCGAAAGAAGATGCAGTACTTACGAGCTAGCTATACTGTCAGGCAGTCAAGCACCTATTAAAGTGCTTGATTCCTATGTCATTAAATCAGAACTTTTATGGGAATGCCTTCACAAGCTTAATGAGGGACATGTCGGATCAACGAAGCTGTAGATGCATTGGTAAGACAAAAAATCATAGAAGCCTTCATTAGACTTGTTTCTACGGAATAAATGACCATTCTATACGCGAAAGATTCAGGAAGATATAAAACGAAGAATACAAGAATTTGCAAGTATATTGTAAGCTTAAGATAAGATAAGAAAAGATTCAAAACGTGAATCTGCCTAAGCAAGAAGAACCTTATCATAACTCGTTTTCTATTGTCATATACACTCAGATTCCCAAAAGAAACTAGTCTGCAAAGAGCTCTAAAGAGGAAGATCCATCCCCCCCAAAGCTAATATAGTGTGTGTGATTCAAATCCAAAGGAATTGTAATACAGAGGGAAACACAAACGAGGGCATAAACCTCTTCCAGCTCTTAGAAGGGGGCTCAATATAACATTAGGTCACAGGTCAAATAACCCTATACAGACAACAATAATATATTTTTTTCCCGCTGTATTCTAAAAGCATTGCCACAAGCGATGGCGTAATTGAACTGGATCACATGTTTGTTCTGCATGTTGCATCTGCATGTGCCAAAGGTGACATGAATAACGGACGTTAGTTAATATGGAAGAGAGAAGAAGGAGGAAAAAGTTGGTATAGTGGCATTTGAAACTCAGGTGATATTAGGTTTCAATATTTATTCTCCATGGGTGGTATCCAATTTAACTGGGGAGAGATTTGTGTGTGATTTTTGTATTCTTTCGTAATTCACAGTATCTTTTTCGTATGCTTTCTGAGCGAATTATTTAAGTTGATGTCTCCATCAAGCCATGCATGACCTCTATCTATAGAGTCAAACTTCACATCTTTCATTTCCGAAATAGCCGATTGAATTAATTTCATTATAGATGGTAAATGATGAAAGTCCATGAATGACCAACTAAAAATAACTCGGCGAACTAATTGGATACCTTCGTATCCGGTTAACGTACTACATAAATGCCTTTATCGTCATTACTGTGTATATTCCTTCCATTGTAGCTGAGTGTCTTTATCTGTTGTAGATGAGTAAATGTCCAAATTAAGCTGACAGGTAAATTGTGTGTATTGTTCTTGTAGAAAAGATATTATGTCCCCTAAGCAATAAGTATCTCTTTTCTGGCTAAAAAGAAGAAAATGGGATTTGGATATAAGCTTAAACTATATGAGACCATGACCATTCCCATTACGTTATATGGTGAGGTTTTTGGCTCCACAATTCCAGGAAACGACACTTATTGGGTGCAAATAAAACGAGAATTCATTTCAGTTATACATAACATATCAAATATAAATATGTATCTCAATTTAAATCTACTTAAAATTTGGGCCAATGAATTAAGATATAGAAACTTTATGTCTATTATGTATCTGTCTCTATTTATGGTATTGCAGTTTCATTTTCTTAAATAACTAACCAGTCACTGCGTCAAGCTCGTAAATCATCGTGAGTACCCGAAATACCTTATTAAATGTATCTACAACTCTAAAATAGACACATATGGGTGACTGCCCTTTTGTTAAGAAACACAAAACGTTTCGGAAACAATAACAACTGAAATCCCATAAGCTTCTGGGGTAAATGGGACCCTTTTCCTTACACCCAACTTAAATATTTGCATTCACATAGAATTCTATCAATTAATACCACCTCCTCTCAGTTGGCAAATAAATACGAAACGGATTAATTGTTTAAACACCACAAAGTGAGGAGCATTATTTATCCATGAACCGTAAACGAAGCTTATGTGGTGTATTATGACGCCTTCCGTGTACAGAAACTTTTCAATAGCTAGCAGGAGCCCAACTTAACCACATGAGTACCAAAGTGGTTTCAAATTACTTTGGGAATCTTTTGCCAGTCACTGAAAATACGACAAACACGATAAACACCCCCAGTGTGACTACTTTACATTAACGGTTTTAGTACTTTTCAATTAGAGTGGTGACACTCGTGCAAGTTGCAATTAAATTCAATTTGTTTTACATCCCATGCGATGTCGACAAAATGGTTGATTTAATTTCACTGAGAACTTTAAACCAGCGGAACTAAGTGTAAGGGACATTTTCTGGTATTTAATTGACAAAACGATAACACCCCTGCATCCGCTGGATTGTGTCAGTATAAAAGCCATTGTTTGCTCTACATCATCGATAATAATAAGCTGATGGTGAACAAAAACCACTTCAGACTGGACATCAACAATGGATAAACATTTCATCGGCTGTTCCGCTGGCCGGAAACATATGTTTTTGTAATTTTATGTCATTAAATTGGATGGCGAGATAATGAGCCAGGTCCAGCTGGGACGGAGATGTATTGAGCCAAGTGTTGGCGGTTTGGTTTGTTGGACCACCTGTCCATAAATGAGAAACAAAAAATAACTTTTTGTATTTTTAATTACTTATTTGGCTTTAAATGAGCACAGATATTACTTTGATATTTTAATTACTCTCATCATAAATTCGAGTTTTAAGGCAGATTGATGGAGATGACTCTTTCCTTTATATCATCTCTGAATTGGCGATCCTTTCATTACGATAATCAAGTTCCTTAGTTTCGGATATGGCATAAAATTTACAACCAAATGTTAAGTTAAGCGAGCTTTCAGCTCAGGTGTCGATACACTAAGTATTAAAATGGTCGATTGCAATACCACTTGGGTCGGAAGCACCCCGCACTGAACCGACTAGAGCTCATAATGAAACTTTAGTAGATTACAATTTTTCTGTATAAGGTTATTCTAGTTGCAAGTTCCTTAATTAAAAATTCTCTAGGAGAGAGCTAAAATTACCAAAAAGTACTCGAACGGGTTAAACAAGAAAAAGATGACCGATTTGACAGAATTGACAATTTCCAAAGAAATTTCTTGCACTAAAATTCGAAGCTTATCAAAGTTCTAAGAGTTCTCTGAGAAATACAAATCTTCAAAAAAAGGAACCGACAACGGGATGGTCGAGCTGCCTACTTTTTAGACATCACTTTTTTTACACACTTCTTGCCAGCCAAAAAAACACAACCATTTGATAGAACTTATATTTTTAACCAAAGAAATTTCTTGGACTAAAATAAATTCGTAGTATGCCGAAATTTTTTACTCTCTCGTTAACTCTTTCTTCTGTGAAAAACTAGGAAACTTTAACGTTCGGGAACATTCGCTATTTGTGGTAAAATTTCGTAGATTTTCGTAGTGTTAGTCAATACGGGAACAGAACTACTGCTTGTGCTGTCGAGTAGTCGAGCGAAACAAAAAGGATATGAGTACACGAGTCCTACTCACTCACTCGTTAATGTTTAAAGTAATTTGACCTCTGCTGAAATGCTTCAAAATTAAATTCTTTCGTTTCGTATAATTCATTAGTTGGGTGGTATTCGAAAGTTTATAACCCGGTAACTACAAAAGTTTTATCACTTTTTCTCCATTCCTCTATTCTGTGTAATCGTTTGGTAATCCATTTTAGAAATTCTGCATCCTTTTGGGTTGTAGTTTTCGGAGAAAAGTATTCTACATCTGTACACTTGCTTGTACCTGCCTTAAACAGAATTTTTTTTACGAAATCCTGTTGAAGTATTCCCGTACTTTACAGTTTTTCGCAAAAAAGAGTGCTCCCAATGCTGCAAATCTAGTCCAAGAAATAAATCTAGGCTTGTTTTTAAAATGGAACTTCTCAAATCAGTGTTTTTTTTTTCAATTCAACACACCTTTATCTTTCAATTCTTCGAAATTTACTTTCCATGCTTAAATCCCCATAGTATTCATGGTATTGATATAATGCATTCGACGCATATGCCTGATGTACTTTTTCTAAGAACTCCATTTTTTTCCAGCAGTTGTCAAACGATTAACATTTGTTTTGTCGTTTTCTAGGAAATTTGCATTGAGATTGTTAACCCCGTGCGGATACAGAGAAGGTTTAGGTATAAGTGTGTTCCACATAATTTTTCAACAAGTTAAAATAAGTAATATTAAAGATAATATATCTTTTAATTTTTAAAATACATTAAGCCTCTGCTTATCTATTCTATTTCCACCTTAAGAAATTAGTACCTATAGGTATTATCTTCTGCACTCAAATTAATTTATGATCTAATTCAGTAAAAGGCATATACATATGTATAATTTGAATGCCAGCACGAAGTTGAGGGAAGTATTTACTTTGAGCATATATTGGTATCCTGTGATATCATTAAAAGAAGCCAGAGGCTACATCTTTTTAGCCTGGATATTAAGGTGGCTTATGAAAGTAAGTACTTTAATTATTATCTTTTAGACCTGATTAGGGAATTTGACAAAGGCTTATCCAATGCTCTTTATCTAATCCTAGCTTACACTTCTTTTCAGTTGCGATATATCTATCTACTTTATGTGCATGGTCCCTTACTAGTCAATGTTGATGATGACCATTTTAGCCGAGAAATGGTTAGGTCATTATTTAAAGCAAGGTAAATAAAGCATGTAATTTTTCTAGTGCTTGGACCACTTTGTCATGGTCTATCTATCTAGTTTCTATTCCAAAGAATGATTGGTATGAAATCTTTTCGTATTTCTACCTGCGTTTTGAGTGAAAACGACTTTTATTCGCCCCCATGAATGAGGCCTCCTAAAAGACGGTGTCAGCCATTAATTACTGAGTGAAATTCAGAGAGTGGGTGTTAGGCTTTTCAATTGAGATGGGATGGATGCGAATACGTTTCTAATTGATGCAGTTTTATGTCAAGATTCTAGCTCTAGATTTCATCTTAATAATATAAACATACATTTTAATTCGTGGTTCGTACTGCAGCTTAACATTATATAAGGATTCCTATTCCATGGAGGAAGGCATTTAAAGTGCGGTTTAATTTCATTCTGCTCGTTTCCAGTTTTTGTTTCATAGAAAATCTATTTCTTTTTGTACTTTAATAAAACAAATCACATCAGAGGAATAGAAATCAAAGCTACGACAAATTTCCTCCCACAAAAATGACAATACCCTGCAGCCCAGTTCACGTTGTCCCTTCAATTTAACAGAAGAAAAAAAATTTAAATTCAATACAAAATTTTCAGTAAAATATTTCTCCGATTCATCTTCTTCGTGAATCCATCTATACACACACATGATGACTGATTTCCCAAACATGATTGCTGACGCGAGTTCTCCAAATCGGTTTCCACAACTTGCTTTAGAAACAATGGGAAAAGTTTGTCCTTTTTTTTTTGTCTTTCTGTGTCTGCCATCTATTATCATTCCATTTATCAGGACAAATAGAAGGAAACGCGCGTCAGATTTTTCCAACAGTTTTCTTCTATTTTTGTCGACAGATTGGTCTAAAAACCGATTTATCATCGGTTTTGAGTGGGTTTCTAACTCCAGTGTTGCATTTTTTTTTTTTTTAAAAAACCTATTTTTTCTGTTATGTCCTTGCCGATAGGTATGGCCATCGATGTCCCTTTTGAAAGCGTTATTTTATTTCAATATCGCTTCAGTCAACAAATATAGTATACGCTCCCGCGTATCTATTAGATTTGATGTGTTTGTTTCGAATTGAACTTTTAATTAGATTTACCCAGAGGCCGAATGGCATTTAGTTGATATTCTATACTCTGATTGATGCAAAGGAGAATGAATAACACTTAGACTTAGGATAGCGGGCGTATTGAGTTTCTATTTCTTTTTTCTGTCCTAGATATTGAAGTTGAACTTTATATGGATTCTTGAGGACTCTATTTGGACGCATTGTTGTCGATGATGATGATTAATTTCCCCTTGTTATAGAGCATTTGACATATGATAAAAGAAAGTTACACAAGTGACACAATTCGAGGGAAATCAATTTAGCTTTGGTTGGAGTTTGATTTAAAGATTTACGATATGTAGGGCGTATGTGGAACTTTTTTGTCCTTATCGTTAGTTTTAATGATTACTGTCGCAAGAGTGTAGTATTGATGATATGGATTTGATTTGTTTTGGGAGGATTTTGGAAGGAATTAATAGATTTGTGGAAACAAAGCGAAGGCATTATTAGGAAGCTGCAGTCGAATACCTCAACTTTGCGAGAAATATATTACAAATTTGAAACTAACTCCACATACCAAAATAAGAATTCAGTCCTTCGTAAACCATTTCTTCAAAACCCTAAAACTGCATTTCGTATATATGTATATGCGGAAAGTAGCTTTTTTTTGTTTTTTTATAATTTGCGCGCACCAAAGGGGATATGAATACCCTTATACTGATGATTCAGGGCGCGGGCGTTTAGGAAATGGGAGAAGAGGAACAGAGGAGGTACCTGTGCGCGTTGGCTTTAAATGCTTGAAGACCATAACGGTGCGGAAACACAGAGCCTGCTGTCAAGATCGAAATTTAATGAGTTTAGCATACGTTGCCGTTCCTCTTCTACGGCCGAAGAGCAGGGACGTGAGTTGGGGAACGAATATGGAAAACTGAGGGTACTGTCATCAGCGAAGCAATGAATTGGATTAATTAAGCTGACGATTAATCAGCGTTTCCATGACCTTAGAAAGAAGAGACGGAAGTGCAATGGATCGGTAGTTGGATGGAGAGGAAGATTCGCCTTTTTTAGGGACAGGCTGGACAAATGCTGTTTTCCATCTACTCGGTAAGAGGCCAGAATAGTAGGACAGACAGAAAAGCTTACGCAGATGTTTTGCCAGCGTGGAAGAACACCTCTTCAGAACTATAGGGGGAATACCGTCTGGACCAGCGGATTTGTGTATGTTTAAACCTTTGAGGACTCCTGCGACTGTGCGAGTGCGAAAATGGATTCGTCCCATAGAAAATTCGACGCTCTCAAGCACAGGGACAGACAAAGCACTATTTTGCAGGGTGGAGTTCGCTGCGAATTGTGCAGCAAGAAGATTGGCTTTGTCTAAGGAGCTGACAACTGGAGTGTCATTGTAAATGAGTGTAGGGATTATTCTGTTAGGAATAAAGTCTTTCATACCTAAGAGCTGAAGCTGAACTCTCTCAAATTAGACTGCTAACGTAACGTCATCTACTGTGTCAAAGAATGGACTACACATTACCAGGAGACGACGCTTAAATAAGAATGACACAAAGTGCACAATACACTTCTTACCAAACTCAAAGTATCAACCCAGTAGAAGGTAATCACCAGCCGTGCGCAATAACTGCTTCATGGCGTGTATTGCAATTTAACCTACGCTGATGTTCCCAACTACTTCGAAGACATCAACTCCCGCGAATTGATCAGTCTCGTTTTTGGTTACTCAGCCGAAATACCAAAACTTTTAGGAACTATATAATTGATATACATATACATATGTATATAATGTGTAACTATGATGCCTTTGAAAATACATTCCACTTCTTGGAAGTTATACATTTGGCTGTGTTAAATTCTGTCATTTAATTTTCTGAAATACACACTTAAATAACGTACTCTATTACTGGTATCTTTCAATAATTTAAAATCTATATTTATTCTTTAAAATGCATTACACGCTAATTTTGCTTAGTTGGAAATTTGACTTATTTTATACTTCACGTGTACAAGTTGACATTTACACACCAACAAGTTCAGCAAAAATAATAAAATCATTTCATAAGGTGCACAAGAAAAAACTTGTTGACTACATCTCTTTACAACTCCCCGGGTCCCCAATGGATTACTGTCAATCGACATGTGTTTTCGAAACATTTGTATAAAAAAAAAAAGTATTTTATTTTGCCCACACTTTCACCAGGATTAGGACTATAAAATCCATCCATTGGGACATACTCTCTACACATAATGTGCCCTTTGAAAACAAAACGAAAAAAAGGGTGAAAAAGGACATACATTGACCATTTGATTTGAAGGAAAAAAACATCCTTTCTAAAAGGTTACTGTGGTTTTACCGACTTAAATAAAAGTCACATCATTAAAATGTCTTTTTCCTTCTTCTTTTCGAACTGTAAGCTGCCCGAAAGCTATGCAAAATATTTTCGACATCATTCAAACTGGTTTCAATCTAAATAAAAGATAAATCATTTTTAACTAATGTCCCTTAGTTAGAGCAGCAGTCTTCTATAGAATGACATGACAGCCTCATGATGTTAAGTTGAGTTGCAAAGCAAACTAATATTGAATAATTCATGGAAAGCAAACAATAGTCCTGCACACAATTTGTTTGTAAGCCTTAAGGCATTGGTCGACTAAATATGTAAAATCAATTTATCCAGAGGTCAAATCACATAATTAACATAAGGGTTTACTTAACAGTAACTCAGTTCACTTGCCATTCAGTTCTGGGGGTGAACTTAATCACGAGGGAATTTTAATTTCTCGACCATTGGATGAAAGTGTATGGAATCAGAGACACTACAAAGTCAGAAAGCAAATAACATTATTATATTTATAAATAGAATCCTAAGCTTTGATTATACTAAAAATACTTCCAAGAAAGCCCGCTCTTTAGACGCAATAATCAAAATAGACTACTTTTCTTGAAATACTAATAAATGCCAGCCAATCCCTAACAGAAAAACCCACAACAATAGCCATTGAAAGAGGATTTAATTGTCTGCAAAGTGTATTATTCATTCACCTCCGTCCAATTGTATCTGTAACTCCCTGACCCAGTGCCAAAGAAATCATCATCATCGAACAAGAAAACAAGCACAAAACTTCAAGCGCTTATCGTTTTTATATTTTTCTTTCTAATAACATTTATTTTTCCGGATGAACACATCTAAGCCGAGAAATAATTTCCTAAAGACGAACAGAATATAGACAGCAGCAACGAGCAGAGTACGTTCATCTTTATCCTTGAGGTGCGCGATGAGGGGGAACAAAAATCCAATATCCAAGTCCAATCAAGTCGTAAGCAACAACTTAACGTAGGCAATTGCAGGAAAAACACTACTCTCCGAGACAAACGAGTGGGAGAGAAAAACAAATACAAAAAAAAATTCTACTGGTGATAAATGTTTATGCAGATTTAATGTTTATTTAACAAATCTCATCCCTTGTTGGTGGCCATCAGTGCGACATAAGTAGGCCAATGAATACAGTTTCTTTTCCCATTTGGCATCTGTCGTAAATTACTGAAGGTTCTTGTGTAAAATCTCTCTTTATGAACAGTTGCCTAAGCATATCCTGCTTACTTTAATACAAGATGTCAAACAGGATTAAATTTTGGGTAAAAGTTGTCCCCAATTATTCCATGGTTATCCTGAGATTTGTTTAACAGAAAATAAACGAATTCCCGGTTCAATTCATTCATCGATGGCTTAAATATTTCTTTGACAAAAAAATGGGACTTTTCTGTGCTCCATTTCCGGAGGGTCTCCTGCTTGGGAGCGTGTTTGAAATTCTTGAAAGGTCACATACACATATGCCAACACATGGTGTTGTGTCAGATTATGAAAGTGGGTGGACTCAAATTTCAAATCACATCCTCAAAAGCCATTTAATACCTAATACAGTTTTATTGTATATATAACAAGGAATACCAATAGCAGAGGATGAAAGGGATGAGATGCCTTTGCAAAAAGGATTCGAAAAAAAAACACGTCATCTACAAGCCTTTTTCGGTTAAGGCATGGGATAAACTTAAAGTGGCACTATTTAATGTCTGCTATTCTCTTTACTGCTGTATTATCCTTGAGGATTCTTTTGCGGCAACAGTTAAGGTGCCTTAGGGATTTTGAATGTGGTTACTTTTATTTGACTTTGAAGGGATACAAGTTGTGCAATTGAAGTTGATGTGGCTAGATGATTTTGAAATATGGGTCAGGATGAAAATTCTTGGAGTGGTTTTTGTCTTTCATTAACAAACTCATGTACAAATAAGGTTTTACATAAAGCTTGTTTGATAATCTTCTCTAGGTCACGCAAGCAGTGTCTCCCTAGTGTGGAGATCTGGGAAGTAGCATAGAAGACAGGTTGTGTGGTCAATAGTTTCCTCATTGCCGCAATCTCTGCAGAGAGGTGGAAATGCGTTTCTAGTTTTTTCATACAAATATTTCTGTCAGGACTTGATGAAATATGGGCTATAATTTCTTTGTGAATGTACATAGGTAGTTCTCTATGGAGTCCCACCAGATTTTTGCTTCTTTTATGGGTTTTGTCGCATTTTCAAGCTATTCACAGAGGATACAAAGGTTCACTATAAAATCTATACAGAGAATATGTTGGTGGGTGGGTGCCGTGGCTCAGTGGTTAGTGAGTTGGACTACTGAGCGTTGGGTTCCAAGTGCGAATCAAAGTTTTTTCACCCCTTGCAAGAGTCCGACAATCATCCAAGAGCATTACTGTCATGCTCCCCCTGCCCTTCTGATGTGGCATAAAATTGTAAGTCCCTTTTGTACTTTTGAGAATTGTATACCACGCACAAACGTATAGTTGAGATAGGCTTGGTCTTGGCTTTCTGTGGGCTGCTTACACGGCTTAATATTTTTTTAATTTATTTTATACAGTACGAAGCATCATTAAAATCCGGTATAAAAGGTTTCCAATAAAGACATAAGTCGCATCCACTTTAGAATCTTCAATCTCTGGATAAATACGCTTAAGACAGATATGTAGATAGATAGATAGATTGAGTGATCTTTGCCTTCGACCTAATTTTGGATCTATCTTGCGCCTGTGCTAAAGTCCTAGTAAATGTTATTCTCAATTAGAGCAGAATCGGAGGAATCTTTATTGGATTTAGATGGTCATCTCTGGTAATATTACGAGAGATTCTGGACTTAAGGTTTCCTCTTATCTCTACCAAACGTCTGCTGTAAAACACTACATGCTCCATGTCCTCTCTATTGGGACATTTTGGGCACTGGAGTGAACTATAGTGTTCAAATCTATGAAGGTATTTCCGATAACCACCATGCCCCGGCAGGAACTGTGTAAGATGGTAGTTACAGGTCTCCATTGCTATCTTTATCCATGTGTCTATGGTGGGAATGAGTTTGTGGATCCATCTGCCTTTAGTAGAGTTATCCCACCTGAAACTGCTGATTACTCTGATACTTACCAAGATATTTCAGCGATTCCTTAGATCTATTTAATTATTTGATTTCAAATGCGGAAGTTCGCATACTTCACCGTCATGTAATCAGGGCAGTCTCAGGTTTGTGAGCGACTTATTTCAGACTGCCAGATTCCAGCCAACTTCACCGCGTGAATATGCTTGGCTACTGTGACCACGGGGATGTCGTTGACAAAGCCAATCACTTTGACTCCCTTAGTCAGCGATAGTCGGAGAAGTTTGTCGTATATAATGTTCCATAGGAGAACATCAGGTCCAAGAACCGATTCTTACGAGGAAAAGTTGTAGTGTTTAACGTCATCATCAGTGTGATATCTTAGGTTCTGTTACTGAAGTAATATGTGACTATCCTTACCAGGTCATATGGTGTATCCATTCTGGACTGGGGTCTCACCATAAATGACCAGTTTGCCGAGTTGAACGCGTTTTTAACGTTAAGCGTTACTACTGCGCAGTATCTTTTCGTTCCTTCTCACGACCTTGCTCGTTCCCCTTTGGAAGTAGCACTAATTTTTGCAGTTTCCATGGTGTGGGGGAAAACCTGTTCTTTCAAGCATCTTTGCATCGTTGTTACAAAAATGTACAGCCTCATTTTAATAGCAGCCAGTCAAGGATGAATTGGGCACATCTTTCAAAGGTATGAACCTCGGCTTGGACCATGCTCGGGAATGTTCCCAATTATTCCAGCGATATGTCACTTGGTAGTATGCTGTTCTCTTCTGTAAATGTCAGTTTCGTTGGCCCACTCTTTTTGCCGCTCTTCTTTATGATTTTAGAGAAGATGAGAATCTTAATGATCGCGCATTTAAATTTTCCAATGCCTTTTTTGTGCTGATTTTTAAAATTAATACTTTTAGCTCTGCCGATGCGGGATATGATCTAATGGCTTCTATTATACTCAAGGATTAATAATAATTAATTACAAGCTCAATATGATTTTAGACACAACTGTAAGCAAAAAATTTATCAACCTTTCGAAGTAGAAAAGTTTCAAGAGACCAATACTACTCCCATATTTTAGGTTGCAAGCGAAAAAGGGATATATTACTTATACGCCAACGTGTTGACGCTTTATGATTAAAATTTTGCATGTGTCGAATTTCCCGTGGGAACCATTTCATATCTATTACGTCTTCATATAAATTTAACACCCAAATGTGAAACTGTCGACATGTCATACAATCCCCATGGTTACATTTTTACAGTCAAATTCTTTCGTAACGTGAATACTAAGCTAAACGTAAATATACATTTCTCTTTCTGCCATTTTGCAAAGTATCAGTCAGTTAATTGCGTCCTTGTTTTACTACGTGTTTTTTTTTTCTTTATTGTACTCGACATTAATTAATATTCATAATGAAATATACGTCACAGGGTGAATGCATGCATACCTTCACTCAATTGAACATAACAAAGTTAACCCCATAAAAAGCGTACACCATTTGGCGGTTACCAGTACCTCCCCCTCCAGGACTACATTCACGGTGTAACGCTACGAAATCAGAAAAGTTTTTTCATTAAACATTTTACAATAATTAACATTTCCCATGCTCATCATTTGGATGTATGTTCAAAAAATTTTAAAACAAACTGAATCTCTCCGGTTCATATTAAAATCCTAGAAATGTATACATTTCCGCATCCTTGTGATAGACGAAGGAATTCTAAGGAACAAAAAAAAAAAGAGAAGACACATTCCACAGGATCATCATTTTATCATTCAACAATCAATGTGTAAGTGTGTGTTTTGGATGGGTGGAGGAGGAGTGAAACTCATGCAGCCCCCCGTTGTGACATTATTATAGAGCCTCAAAGAGGGAACTCTCGGATTATCATCACTGCCAAGAGTGCAACAAGTCTCTATTATTGTTATTAGGTCCTTTATTGTATTTTTGTTCCTTGGTTTCGCTTTTGGGGCTTCCCAGTTTGGTTTTCCTTTTGCTTTGTTGTTGTCACAGTGGGGGGAGGTTGTTTCCGAAAAAACAATTGCGGATTAGAGAGCTTTTCATCGAGAGGGCAGCTGCTTGCCTCCCCTATAGTTAGTGTAAGAGATTTTCGCAAATACATACAGCACAGGGGACACATGGGGGTTGATGGATAGTACAAATTATAGGGCGGGATGGATAATTTAGCTTCTGCTTGTTGTGTTTGTCTGTCGTTGTCGTGCGCTGTTGGTACTGTTGAGAAGGATTTCGATTTTAATATTATGTAGGTTAGAAGGGAGGTTCACTGCGGAAGTAGAGGACAGACTTTGGGGTGATAGAGAACAAGTCGTTGACATGGTACACCTTTTAATTAGGTTGTTGAATTAGACGGCGATAATCTGGTTTCGGGTAATCTGTAACGTTGGCTGTTGAGGTTTTTAGATTGCAGACGGTATTGGGGGTATAGAGTTTGTGGTTGGAGTGACATTGTTAATTGGTGTTAAAAAGGGCGTAATCATGTTGCAAACGAGAATAGTTGGCTTTGTTATGTTTGGGATTATGCAAACTACATGTTTTTGTATTTTAGGTTTGGGGCTTTTGAGTTTTGGTAAGTTCGTGTTTTTAGTGATACACTTATTTACTTTTAGTTCTTGGTAGTTTAGGAAGGATATAGTCCCTCGAGCTATGGTAGCCAAGTTCGGCATCTTAGGGTTAAGTCTCTAGACAATTAATTTAATAAATAAAAGAGATGAGAGCGGTGAAATAGTCGTATTTAGGCGCGACGGTACAAAGCTTCTAACGGCCACTACATCTTTGGCCACAAGTTCAGCGTAGACATTGTCTCCTTAAGGGACTAAAAGCCATCAGAATATATATCCTCTTAGATAGCTAATCGGCATTTAGGCCATTATCGGTCAAGCTAATCGACTCTAAGTCTGTTAAGTGATGCTACGATGCTCTAAAATCCCTTGCGAAGCCCAACAAGGTAAAACTTGGCTGGCTCGCTGGACACTAAGGGCTTGTGGGCAATGAGTCTGCGAATGAGTTTGCAAGGGCCGGCTTCGAGTCTGCGTTCATTGGTCCCGTCAATTGGACATCAGCCAAAATGCTGATTAAGGAATTGGAAAGCAAACTTCGTGTAGACCACTGAGTTAATCTAAAAGAATAATTAAGCCCTATTCCTACAAGGAAAGCTTTTACTTAAATAATGAAAGCATTAGCAAGCTAGTGAGTTTCCTATCTGGCCACTCTGGCCTGAGATATCACCTTAACAAGATGAGCCTGTGCTAGCCAAAGGAATACCGGTTCTTTCTAGAGGGGAATAAAACATTCGAACACATTTTATGTGAACGTGCAGCACTACATTGGTTTAGGAAACGTACCTATTCTCCATAAGGAGATACTCACTTCACTGGAACTAAAGGGTTTCACTAAAGAAATATTGTCTTTCATAAGTGAAGTAGTACGTTTTCTAAGTTAACTCAAACCCTTCGGTACAATGGATCTTTTAGGTCGCAGTGTCGTGGCCGCGTGGACAAGAGAATGGAATTCATTATAGTGGAATCATTGTTCAAGAACGAGGCCGGCCAGAATGTAACTGTCAATGTTGCCATGATATCGGACAATTTACTGTCTCAAATTGAATCCCGTGCTCTCCAGGATAGGAGAGCCGTTATTTTGTTGGTTATCAGTGATGTACTTCGTGCAGCATTGACGGTTGAAAACTATGGAATTCGTTGGACTACGACATCTTTCCTTAAATACCTAGACTACGCTGACGATGTTTGTTTCATATAGGATAATGGACCTCCATTTTATGGTCCAGAATCTAAAAGCTGAGGCAAACAAAGTGGGGCTAAACATTAACACAGCCAAAACAAAAGCCCTGAGCACTTCTAATACCAGCGACCAAACTTAGCATTGAATTGGCGGGAGCTCAAACGCATTGCAGAAGTACGAGCAAGAAGGCGCAGGAGTTATTGACGCCCTAAGCGCCCCGAGGTTTTAAAGGGCCTAAGAAGAAGAAGATATGTATATGCCGTAAACGACATCAAGAGATCCCCAATAACCGTCGTCAAAACCCGTTGCTGTTGAAAAATCAAGTGTGAAAAGTATGTGCCAATTAAGAGCGGTGGAAAAGGAAAGAAAATATATCAAATATAAGAGATTCCGTGTGTTCAAAGTCAACTGATCAAAGCTATCTAAAGTCAACACCTCATCATGAATCTGAAAGAACGGGAAGATGTTTTCCACTTCATTTGAAAATGTCTCACATCCTTATTACCCACATTTTCGTCACAAGTTCTTTGAAATACGCTTACAAGTCTTAGAGGACGTCATGAATATCCCAAATGATAACAGTGACAGAGATTGGAACCCAGTGCATAAGATTTAAATAAACGCAATAAGATATAGAATGTCAATGAATCTTTTTCAAATATTGATCTGTAGTTTCAATTAATATCAATACCATTCTGGTAGACCGCCTCTATCCACACTAAACTGGACTAAGAATTAAAGTAAAAGTAACAGGAATGTAATCATTTTAAGGAATAAAATTGTCAATAAACTGTGTTTTATTATTCAGTATAAATCTTAAATCTTTCTAGAGATTTGAAGCCGTCGCTTTGATTTTAGATTCACCCTTTGAGTGCAATTAGATTTCTGCCAAGGAGCACTATGTGTATCCAAGAGACGATTTATCTCAAAGACATGTCTGGCTGCTCCTCGTTTGACTATGTACATAAAATTCTGTCCACCCGAACGAGTTAGCCGGATGTAACTAGTATTCCGAACCCACATTCAGTTTCATGCTTTAGCAGTCACCATTGAAAGTGTGGCACTTTGAACTCCATGAAAAAGTTCTAAGGACTCGCTCTCAAATAACAAAGTAGACCAGCTCAAAATACTACCGATAAGGACATAATCATTCCCACGCTACCCACACACTTGTGTGGGGGTGGATACGCTGTTCTCCTTAAGCCCATGACTGTCAATAATTAATCGATAGTGTAATTAAGTGTAATGCTTTGGTAGCCTCGTGGACATAGCAAAAACGAAATAAAAAAAACATGAACCAACTGATACTTTCGTACACAGCCAATTTGGGGAAAGAGATATCCTTCTCCTTCGTTATGCACCCGCATACATGTGGTGCCAAAGTGGTCCTGACAATTGCTTTAAACTTTATTGACCGTATCACCCTAGAGAGGGAAAGTGTGTGTCGCCAAACAGTTTTGTGTCTCGGTTGATCAATAATCAAAGCAAATGACATCAGAACATTGGTCTATCTATGTCATTCTTTGCCGACAACGTTGTTGTTAGGTTACTCCCCGAAGACCCATTCGACTGTTCGTATGTGCGTGAGTGTATGTGGTGAAATTTCCATAAAACAAATACGCAAAGAAAAATATAAAAAAAAAGGATAATAGCTCCGCTTTCTGTATGACCCGCAATATGATTGACAAGACTCCTTAACCCATGTTTACATCCATGAATATCGATCAATAATATGGTATTCCATCTGCTTTGGAGCCAGTACAGGGAAAAAGGGATCTGGCAAGGCTTTAACTCCTACGAATGGACTTTAACAGCGACTGACTATAAATCACCATATTATTATTATTAATTATCTTTCGCCTTTCAGATGTGTGGTGGTGCAGCGAAACCCCTCTTCTCTCTTTGGCGTTAGAAATGTTGTACGGCCTAGCCTAGCAAGTGTGTGAATATTTCCAATTTGTTTATCCAGATGAGATATTGATTCAAGTGGTCCGATGTCTGGGGCAATTTATTATTCTGGTTTCGTGTTTGTATGGAAATTTATTGTGAACTCATTCATAAGTTCATTAAAATTTTCCCACTCGTGTCGAGGGTGGCGGACCACGCGTTATTAGTTGATTATTAAATGATGATGATGGTTGGGATTTAAATGGATGATAATGGTACATGTAGGCTGAAGGTGTTTACCTCAAAATATTTACTAAGCTTTAAGATCTGAGCCTTTGATAATCCTGCATAACATTAAGAAAGCGGTTGGCGAAGTTAGGGCATCTTTCTAAGTAAAGATAAGCTTCAAAGCTTACCGGAAAACACCCTGGAATTTTTGCTTGATGTTTTGAAAAGAACGTGTTCAATTTTTAAGAGGATTTCTGTCGATTATCTCTTACTAAAAGATACAAATTAAAAGTCATTATTACGAATAAAAAGCATAAAATGCTTTAAACGTTGAACATTATTTATCAACACCATCTTATGTTAAATGTTCTTCCGATATCGTCCGATAAAAAAGTTTGAAGGGCTACCCAATTGCCTTCGAACTAAAGTATCTGCCGACAGCTAAATCAGTGTGGTTCTTAGCATAAGCGGGCGCAAGTAAGTAAGTATTTTTCGTGATGGCTCTGCGAAGTTCCCCTCCATCGTGTTGAAAGAAACATCGTAGATTTGATAGAGGAAGTCAAACAAATACAATAAATTGGAATGTATCGTGTAAAATTTTCCACGTAATAGTCTGTCACTGTTGATGGGATGCACCCAATATTCTCCGTTTATCTTCTTGGTCCTTGTCTTCCGCTACCACTACTACTAGAGTAACTTCGGGTAATGTGATATAGGCATTTGTTTTCTTACAACTACTCGTATTTTTTATAACATATCTCATACAGCACTACACCTTATAGTTTTTTGGTGTATTGCGCATTAGATTACGAAGTATGAATTCCATAGCTTATGCCAATTTTGAGTTATGTTAACAAAATGGAAAAAAGTACTATGACTCCGTCTAATGAAATTGGCGGGTAATGTGATATACAAGGTTCGTATAATGTGATATACCATATCACATTACCCGAATAGCTTTTAACTACAAAATACATACATCAGAATTATTGTTCAAATTGAAAACTAAAAATATTTGAAAGTATTTATTAATGATTTCATTTATTATTTTAAATAAAGTGACATTGTAGTGTAGCAACTTGTACATTAGAAAAAAAAAAGAGAATCCTTACATAATTTTAATGTTATTTGCAAAGGCAAATTAATGTTAAGAAAACGCATAAGAACACAAAATTATAACATAGATATTTACTGTAATAGAATGTTAAGTAGCACAAAAAATTGATTAAACTGATTTGCATGACTCGCATAAAAAACAGCGAGTGGAGTTTCGGCCCAAGGATCGTCGTCTGAGCTCGGTAAGTGGAAACATTCATCCGAATCGCTAGAGGAACTTCTTTGGTTTGCTTTGTCCGTTTCGATTTTACTGGGATGGGTCTTTTCGTCACTGGTTTTTTGCGTTTTTCGATATTTCGAATGCTCTCTTCCAAGGCTATTTTATACGTTGATGTTGTTAGCACCGTTGCGACTGATTTTCTGCTGCCTTTTGCAGCAGTGGTGCCGTGGCGCAGTGGTTAGTGCGTTGGACTACTACGCAAGGGGTTCCAAGTTCGAATCCAGAAAAATACCATCCAAAGTTTTTTCGCGGCCCCACCTCTTTCGAGTGTCTGACAAGCATTCAAGAGTATAACTGTCATGAGAAAGTTTCTCAAAAACCCCTCTGCCCTTCCAATACGGCATAAAACTGTAGGTCCCTTCTGTACATGCCAAATGTATACCACGCACAACATGTACAGTTGTGAGAAGCTAGGTCTTGGCCCTCTATGGGGGCTGCTTACGGCCTAATATTTATTTATTTTTTTTTCTTTGCAGTGTTGCAAATGGAACTCCAAACGTCTTCGACGCCAAAAGTTTGCCCATTGCTTCTCCTCTTATTGCCAAAATTGCATTTCTCATTGCTTCGGCATCCCATTTGCGTATCTGACCTTTCTTTGGCATGATCTGGAAATAATTATAACTATATTTAATAACTAATAATTAACTTATAATATGTGGGTAATGTGATATGGTATATCACTTTACCCTACTTTGACCATATCACATTAGCCGAATTTAGGTTTTGAAACAACCGCAATTTTTTTTATTAAAAAACACTTGAGAAAACTAAAAACTCACCCAATTTGTTGCTAGCTTAATTCACACACAAACACACTTTAAAATTTATTTTTATAAATTTTAATAATTTTGGGTTAAAAAACACATAAGGCGCACGCACAAAAAACTTCGACCGCATCGCTGATTCGATTTTACTTCACTGACACCAAATAGAACGAATGTGAGCGCTCATAAGACTGCAGAATGGTTTTTTTTCCATTACCATTATGTTGATAAGAAAATTCTTTTCGAGACCTGCTTATTTCTGAAAATACTGGAGTATATCACATTACCCGACCATATCACAATACCCGAAGTTACTCTACTACTTCTAGAAATAATTTTCATTTCAAATTCTTCGAAAGCAGTCGGCCAACTATTGTCGCGATTCCGACCAAAGTTCGTTTTTTTTTCAAATACAGTGCCAGGCAGCAAAGTGGAAGAATACATAATCATTTCTTGAAGTGAATGTGATTGGGATCCGACTTCAGGGAAGCAATAAAATGTGAGCCCAGCGAATACGAATGCTGTAGATCTCTGGTCTGTATGCAACTTTGGAGTTCTACCACGTGTGGTAAGAATGCGTCTTTATACCCGCCTTATACCTCTGACCAATATAGTTTTCGAACAATTTTTGCATTTTCGTAAATAAGATGCAAACCAAAGGACTAAGAGGGATACAAGCGGGAAAAAGAAATGGCTAAGAATAAGAAGATTTTCAACCCCGTCTGAGAGCTCCACTACAACGTTTCCCATTTCGATAAAAAAAGAAATTAAAATCTGCAGTTACAAACAAAAGTCTCTTCTTCACAATAATGCAAATATCGTTCTTTCCACAGGATATATAGTGCACCGTCGCGTCACGTATAAAAGAAGTAAATTCGCAAAGCCCATTGTTACAATAGATACTATGTGGAGTCATAGTCCATATCCGCCTACATCAAAGGTTCACCTGCTTAAAATGATCATTAAAAGTTGAAATCTTTGTTGGTGAGTAGAAAAAAACTATTTGAATATTCACGAACTCAATCGTGAAAAAAAACTTCCAGAAGAGGAAATCCCACGATTTGTTTACATTTCATCTTTGAAAATGTTCCTTTCATTATTGTGTCCGTTTTTATATTTGGGTTTTAAATTGTATTACTTTAAGCAATCGTCCTACGCATTTCAGATAGATATAATTGTGGTTTGCTATGATGCACGTGCGTCCTGTGGGATGTTTATGTGGAGGACATTTAATCAATTGTGCTGCCATCTTTAACTGGGCTATCTCTTTTTAGGCTTAAGGCAGGTTAAGGCCACCTGTTTATCATAAAATGTGTTTCACAAGTGTCTTATAGTTTTTAATGGCTTTGCATCATTATACATGAGAATTAATGCTCAGACTGGTTAGCATTGCTCCTATAAGCCAGATAGACAGATATACCTTTGCTATCAATATTTAGTACTTACATATTTTATTGCTTTGTATTTTGTTTTCATTTACCTGAAATTAAAAAGAGAAATACATCGTTTTATAAGAGATACTTGTAACAATTTGAATGAACTGAAACATTTTAAACAATAAATCCTTTCAGTGATACAATTTTATTCTCTTCAAGCCCTCAACAGTCAATTGCATTGCAGAATGCAACAGCCATTCAATTATCTCTTAATGCACCATTCTCTATCATCCTCTAAAGGAGTCATCATCACACACCTGAGACATTTCCATCAACTAAAGTACCTACTCGAACCACTGCCGCTAAGCATCCTGCATCAAACTGTCATGCTTTTGAAATCATCATCAAGTGACATTAAATTGTATTCTTTTTTTTTTGTTTTGCAAATGCGAGACAATCCAATTTAGTTTTATAAAATTTACAATTTAACAAAAAACACTGTCCCCGAGTATCCACTTTGTATAGCATTGTGTCCTGGTTGAACACAGTACTGTGCGTCGGATTAATGACAGATGTTACGAGCCTCATGCGTTTGTCTATGGATGTATGGCCGGATGTAGGTAGAGTCCATTGTTTAAAGTGAATGAGAGGCCATCGGATCTATACATGATTACCAAATGCAAATGGTGGATTAAGGCACTCAGTTAAATTAAGTAGGTATCACCATTGTTGGCCGGTTAAAAAATTTAAATTAATTGCTTTGTTGGGCTCATTCAACATGATAATGTTAAACGAAGGATATTCAATTAATTAATTGTAGTATTATGGAATTTCGGAACATACGCGTACGGAATGCGTGCGTGATTTTCGGTTGCGGATAGAAAATCAATGCGGAAAAATGTGTTTGGATTAAGCTATGTGGACAACTTTTTCTGAAGGTACCTACGACTATAGTTAAAGTTTAAATTTAAGAGGTAAAATTGGCATGAGGTTTTTTGATGATATGATTCTGATTATGTTCATCTTGATTGTAGATCGTGAGTGGAGGTCGAATCTGATCTTCTATCATGGAAGGAGATCTTGGCAAAGTACACCATCTGCTACTCCTCCTAAATGTCTACTGGTAGCAAATGAAACATTATGTCCATAGCCGTTTTGAGAGTACCACTGATGCAGATATTTTCTTTGCACGCGACTAACTTGATTGTGGTAAGTGGCCTTGTCTATTGGTCCGACTACAGACACATATGTACATATAGCCAGTGTGTAATATAAGTCTGAAGTCCCCACTTGCATCCAAGACCTGTAGTGGTGCCGTAGTGGCTTTCTTGATTCCTTTAAGTATTTAAGGATGCTTAGTTTCTTATCTAAGATGAGGCCTAGGTATTTGGCCGAACTTAAGAGCACCAAAGGAGTGCCGTTTATATTCGGAGAGACAGACTTAGGGATTTTGTACTTCCTGGTGAAGAGGATTTATTCTGGAAGGCTTGGAGAGGGCATTCTCAGTCAGTCGCCAAGTAATTCACTGCATAGCTCTCATATCATCTGCCAAAATGACCATATCATCTATCCACATTGCTAATCTTATGCTTAAACCGTCGCCATTGAAACCACCACCTAAGTATTTATGCAGGTTTAGACTGCGCATTAAGTGTCTACAGACTTCCTTAACTTAGTCACCCAAATATGTGTGTACAAAATTCTTGACGCAACCTAAGGGAAATAATAAAGGTACCTTTCGTTCCTATGCAAACGTCTTTGGTAGCATTCATTTCTGATTTCTTCAACCGTGTCTCTTTGGAATTATAAAATATAACATAAGCATTTTGAAAGCCTATAACCTTGCGCGTTAATTACCTAATACGCTCTTCTAAATATAGGTACAAACAACTGCAAAGACTCATTAAAAATTACCATTAACAACTTTTTGAACTTAATTCCATTATTTCATTACACACCCACCGATTGCAAATTCACGTACCGTAACTATTTTCTGCCTGAGATACACCAGCCTGACTGTCATCAAAAAGTTAACAAAAGTACTCTCTCCCAAGGTATTGATTCGCCCAACTCTAACGAACTCGTAAAATTACTTCTAAATACAATTCAATTGAAAACAAGTACCCAACAAATGTTTATTGCCATCCTTTCACTGTGCATCCGTTAAAAAACAAAAAAAAAAAACTGTTGCTTCAGTTAATTAACGATTTAACTCCTTTCAGAAATGAGTAGGAGTCCTTCCTTTCCTTTCCTCCTTTTTTAAGAAGCAATCTGGTTAAGTGCTATCAAGGGTCTTTGATCTACAAAATGTTACCATGCTGTTTGCTTGTTTTATCCATTTAATAAGTATAATTCTAATTCAACCCTGTTTCAATGTAATTAACCCCTATAATCATATTGCCAGGCATTGTTGCTCTTTTGTTTCCACGTGTATTCACCGAAAACTTTAAGAGTCAGTTATTTATTGAAGCTTATTATCTGGCATTACCATCCGGCCAAAGACGGAAAACTACTAATTTCTCAGTAAAAATTGTCCTCCGCCGATGGGGACCATCCAGAATGGCATTTTGGTAATTGTAACGAGTGTTACACGAGTATAATTAGAAATTTTGAACTTTTCAACTAATACCGGCTGGGTGAAATAAGGATATGATATTTTGACATTACCCTTTTTTAAAACTGCCTTCTGGCGCTAATTGAGATAAATACTACCGGTAAACATGGTACGAATTAGTGAATGAATAAAGGACACGGGCATGAGAAAGAAGTGTGACTGTGGGGTCAAACTGATACAATTTCTTAATACGTTATATTGCCACCGGCAGACTTTAAAAAGTAAAAAAAAATATTTGTTTTTACTGATTGCAGCTGCAGCTTATTAGAACAGAAGAAATATACAAACTTGCGTCCATCTCAGTGAATACATAAATAGCAGAAGCTACGACAATCGAAAAGCTTTGAAACGAAGTTAAAAAACTGAAGTACCTCGCAAGACCACCATCGAAATTGCAGAAGAACCTTCAAAGGCGGAGTTCCGTCCCCCCACATATCTGTACTGGTCCTAAGCTCAACTACAACTAGTGTAAAATGGGTCAGCAGCAATGATCTGGAAATCAACCCTTCTAACACGGAGATAGTTCTTTTCACAAGAAGATGTCGATCTCAATTTATAGACTTCTAAAATGGAAGTATCGGACTCAATTTATTAAGTTCAGTATGATTTATATCAGACACCTGCAGTAAGTATCTCGTTTTGTGAGCCATTCAAAATATTCACTCGTTTTCACGTATTCACACACATTCGTATTCAATCACTGGAAGTATTCGATGGGCTTATATTTTATTGCCTCTCATAAAATGAATATGCAGCGAGCTACCATTCACATTCATTCCAGGAAATGATGATCTGCCCTTATACTTGGTTACCTGTTGCGAGTGTTCGTACTATCTTCTATATATGTACATATGTATTTGCAGTATTTCTTTGTTTTTCCTTATTTCCTGTCATAAAAAAGGTCATCTTTGCTGTTTGCAGTTGTAGTGTTCTACATATTTTTTCTCGTGAATCACTTGCAGATTTCCCTGCTTTTGTGAAACTCTGCTTGAATGAATACTTTGAATGTGAGCCTACTATTCACTCCATGAATACCAGCACCATGATGATTGGTTTTCATTTAGTTTCGCAAAGTGAATTTCGTTATCGTTTCTTACATGATTCATAGTCGCTTGTTTTCTGTGTGCGTGAGACTGTGAAAGGCGTGCTTTTGAGCGAATGATTCATAATGGCAAATTAATGGATTCATGTAGTTCTCTGACACCTAGCTTCTCACTTAAGGGACGAACCTATTGTTTTAGGTCATATCTGAAAGGAAGCGGATCTTTGAGAAATTTTTTTGATGGATGCTATCCACAGTTTGGCGAAGTAATTCCATTAGCTTAAACACCAAGCTAACAGGACATAACGAAGTAAAGTAAAATGAGTGCTTGCTTTTGGACACTCACAAAAAAAAGGGTCTGTAAAAACACATTTTTGGAATTGCTGAGGAATTGCGCTAAGTGTCTGACTAATAGACTTATTCTAAAAAGGGTTTTCCAAACACCAAACCTAATTGCCTACTATTTTGCACTCTTTACTCCAAATTTTCCCTTGAAGTGAACCTTAGACATAAATTGACTGTTAAGCACTCCCTAAACTTGCAGATGTCCCACTGTGCCGGCTATAAATTTACAAGAGTAATTTAAATTCATAAAGCAGATGCTTTTATACCCAAACTGATGGCACACCTACCTACCTCAACTTCCAGTTTTTTTTATTCTATATTCTTACTCTTTATTCCTCTGTTTTTTAGTAAAGTTTATTTAAAATATTTATTTTTACATTTTCCGCATCCATTTTTATAGTACTTTAGCGAAGAAGTTGATTTTTTTAACAAAGCTTTATCCTATGAGTCAAGTTATAAGGTTGGAACTTTTAAATAAATTAAAAGAAAAAGAAGTTCAAAACATCGTTCTGCTGAAAATTGACGATGCGAAAAGAGAGGAAAAAGAGTGTATTAAGGGAGAAACGGGACTACCTATTTTATTATGTATTCAGGGTGAATTTTATCCTAATTACCGTTAAATAATAGTGAAGTGCAGACGAGAGGCATCTGATCTGAGATTTATAATTCCTCGGGGTGACAGTGTTTTCTTTTTAAATTAATTTTCTGGTGAAAGTGTGCGATTAAGGTTGGCTGGGGAAAAATATTTTCTGAATGAAAGGGTTTATTTTTTTTTCTGAAAAGTAAAATTGCGTGGGTCCGGTCTGTTGAGGAACGTCATGACGTCGCTGTGTTTGGTCGTTTGGTTTTCATCTGGAAGATTAGTATCGGACGACAGGATTGGCATTGGACAACAAAGACTTTGGGAATACTAGCTTTGAAATGTTTTTGTAAAATGTATGTTTGTGTGTAGTAAAAATAAATAAGTAATACTTTTGGCAACTATAAGTTTTGCAGGCGCTGAAGTATAAAAAAAATGGGAACCACAATTTTGCTCATTTATGTCTGCAGAAGAAAGGGTTTTGAGGGTTTTTTCTATGGCAATGTTACTCCTGGATATTTGCAAGAATAAATATTTGGAGAAATAGGGCCGAGGAAAAACCATCTCGATTATTAAGATTTGTATCTTGAACCCACACCTAGCAATCCAACACAGTAACAGCTGAGTTATGGGGCCCAAACTTCTTGTAAACGAATAATATATAAATAAAATTGACAAAGTTTATTAACGAATTTCTAACGTTCTACTAAAGCTAATATGCTTCTCATAATCAGTCCTTATCCTTTGAGGCCAAGAAGTCTTCAAAGTCCTATTTTACGGCATCTGGGTTAATAAATCTATTTTGGAGTAGGGGGTGTAAAAGCAATATCTGGGGGTAGAAGAAAAACAACATGTTTATTTGTTTTTGTCCATTGAAATTAAGTCCCGCAAATAGTTCCTTTGTTTCTTACTTGTAAACTTAATCTTAGCTTGAGGTAAGAAAGTGAGAATTCTTTAATATATTTGCAAAGCAACTTAAAATGGTATTATTAAGATGTTTTCGACCTCGTATTCCCAGAAGGCATAGGTTTGTCCGTATGAACTAAAAACAATTTGCGCGAGTAACGCAACGCAACGAAACTGTTAAAAGCGAAAACTATACCAAGTTTGTCATATGAAAGCTGTAGATTATTGTGGGATATGTGGACAAAGTGATACCCACTCCAAATTTATAAACGTCATCCCCTTTAGCTATTTTCAAAAATACGTCAAACATGTTTTTGTATTATCATTTGCCCGTGCATATGTCGTAGGTGAAGCCATTATAAGAAAAAACATCTTTTGAAAATAATTTTCCAGGCTTTGTGACTGTCCATCATTCGCCGTGAAAAGGAAAGATACTCTAGGAAGTATTTTCCTTCCGGAGCTGGATGGTCTTGAAAATACAGAGCTCAACAAACTCCTAAGATTCATACACATATTTGGGTGGTTTAGCTGAGCGGTCTAATGGCTCGTAGTGGCCTAAGTGAGCCGTTGACACCTGCTGTGAAAAAGGGCACCCATATACCTAACCTAACCTATCGTGTTATGACAATGGACATTTGATAACAACAAAACGGCCCTACTTGTGAGAAGAATTTGGTGAACAGCTAATTTCGCAATTTCGGATCTGTGAATTGGCCGACTAGATCCTATATGGATATAATATAATATTTTTCCTTTGGGGCTGTCTAAAGTCCATATCTACATGATAAGCTGGGTACAGTAATACCACTCGAATACTCGGACGCGTCATCAAAAATTGTAGCTTCAGAATGGACCAGTGAACCCGAGTTAGGGCCAACATTTAAAAGATATTATCCTTAGGAAATAAATGTCAACAATGATTCTTTTGTTTGGTATCAAGGGTGGCCTAATTAAATATTTTTTTTTAAATTTTACTTTACTTTTAAAAAATGTACCTTTAAATGAATCACCCATTACATGTTATTTCTCATTTCTGTACGTTGCATTCTATTTTCGTGAAATTTTACACAATTTAGGAAAAAATTCAATCATTTATGCGAGTTGGATTTAAAAAAAGGCTCATTCGTATCTGTTGCATCGGCCTTATTCGCATTTTATCATCTGAACATGAAACATACCTATTCACGTCAATTTGCTTCCTACATGCTTGATGTCGTAAACGGTAGCTAAATCCTACACAACAAATTCCCAAATTTTAAATACATACATATGTATGTAAATATACAAAAAACCCGTTTAATGGTTATAGGTCATAAAAGCAAGCAAATATGTTGTAGGTAGAATGAGAGATTTAATTTTCGTTATATTTTTTTGAACTGTTTTTATATAGGTATGTTGATGTTAATAAATTGTAGTCAAATATTTGAAAAGTCCGATATATGATCCCTCAATTGCACTTTCTTTCATGTTATCCCTTTCCACAAAAACAAACCGAACAAATATGCAGAATTTTTCAATGCCTACATACGAGTACCACCGATGGCATCCTCGTACCGTTCTTTCCGCTTCCTTTTTTTACCTTTTGATGAAACTTCTGTATCAGATTTTCGTGATGATAATAAAGTTTGCACAGGATAAACTCTGGATGACTGTACTCCAAAAAAAGGTGTATATAAACGAGGCAAACGTGAAAACATGTAGTGACTCCTGGTAACCCTTGCACGTTGGAATTAAATTTTCGGCCGATAACTAATTTAACGTCTTAATGGAGTCATCCTTCGGACGAGTGTCACCTTGATAGCTGTAGGCTAATCGATTTTTAGCAGTTACGCTACCATCTCTGGTATGGAAAACTCATGAAGGTAACTGTGCCGGAAATGTTAAGGTAAACATCATTGGCATTGGAATTTGATAGTGAACTTATGCTTGCACATATTTTTATCGAAATGGGGTGTGTTTGCTTAAGAGAAGGTACAGTCAGAAAATTGACCTCGACCAGAGGTATTGAAAGTATTAACTTACACATGGATTGCATCTAATTGCGCTGCGTTTTTGGGACATGCGATGAAGTTGATAAGGTTATTGGTACATCGGGGATATTAAATTGAAAAGCCGTACAATTCAGAATCTTTCCAAAATGGAATTATCGCCGCGTACTTTAGGAATGTATTAAGTTACTTCTTTGGTTTCGTTAACAGGGAGTACGTGTAACCAGAGAACTGTATGAATCCATTACTTTGCCGTTGTAAATCATTTGTTAAAAAGCGAGCCTTTCACGCACACAGACTATGAATCATGTAGGAAACGATAACGAAGTTCACTTTGCGAAACGAAAAGAAAACGAATCATTATCGTGTTGGTGTTCATGAATGCTTGAGTACGTTTTAGGCTCACATTTAAAGTATTCATTCAATCAGAGTATTCACAAAAGCAGTGAGATGTACAAGTGATTCACGAGCTTTCGAATGGTTTTAAAAGTTGATAGAAAACCCAGAACACTGCAAGTCTAAACAGCTAAGGCAACACATTTTCTTATGAAGCAAAAGAAGCAAAAACAAATAGCACTGGAAATACATACATATGTACATACAAACATAGGTAGAAGATCACACAAGCCATTCGAAACATTCATTGCCTTTTCCCAAATTCAATGCCAGACAGAAAAATGTAAGGGTAGATAATAATGACCTGAAATGAATGTAAATGAAAACAACGCGTTCTTTTCGAATATATAATTAAAAAACTCCTGCGACTTGACAGCAGGCTGATGTGACTTAGCCAAAAAGAGAAAGGTGGTTCAATTGTGTGGTTATTGTTTTTTCATTTGCGCACAGACACACATAGATTATTTGAGCTCGCCAAAAACATCGTTTTCATTATGTACTTTCTGCACTAAAATTCGCAGCTTGTCAAATATCTAAGAGTGGGCTTGAATTCCTCTGAGAGAATAAAAAATCACCAAAAGTGTACGGGAACGGGCTGAACAAGAAACAACAACAGAACCATTTGATAGAACTCATATTTTTGCCCAAAGAAATGTCTTGCATTATAATTCGCAGCATGCGGAAATTTCTTACTCTCTCGAGAGCATACTATTCTGTAAAAAACTCATGAAACCTCTCCGTATTCAAACAGAATTTTGCGAAATTCGTGAATTTGCTGGGTTCGGAGGTTAGGCAAATAAACAATTCATTTGATCGTGGAGGGATCCCGTCCAATACATCAGGGTTCAAAAGTTTAGATCAGGCTCACGATATTGATTACAGATTGAGAGAAAACTCTTCTTGTCCTGTAAACAAAATATAGTGCAATTACTACATTTCAATATTTTTTCCGGTGAAGTTCTTTTCGTTTAATGTCAGTAAGTAAATTGAGCATTTGTGATGAACTTGATCCCCAATATTATATCCATTGTTGATTATAGTACCACTTAAGCGTAGTACATTAATACTTAGCAAGAGTGTTCGAAAGGCTAAGTTAACCTTACCACGACTCCCAAGACAAGTCTCTTACAAAAGACGATTAGTATTACTTTTTGACCTGAATACCAAAATCAAGTAGATTATTTTGCCCACATTTCTACACCAAAAAAGGCATTAATATTAGTCTGACGTTTTTCTTATGAAATGAATTGCTCATTCAGCTCAATGGTCCTACAAAATTTTGACAAAGTTTTAATTCTTCTCATACTTGTTCTAACTGAGTTGCCAAGACTACAGACAATACTGAAGCCTCATATCTAAACAATTCAATTCACGTTGATTTGCTAACTAATGAACAATTCATAACGCATACGTAATTGATTAAACGGTTTGTCTCTTTCTTATGGTCGGTCACACACAAAACCGCATAAGTAGTCTTATAGGAACCTGGTCCAGGAGGAATCATTAGAATGAGACTGATTCACTGCAGCCAGTAAAAAAGGCTGCCTAATTTTATAATCAGGGGGTAGGGCAACCTCTTTCAGTTCGAAGATTTATTAAAATGGAGGGCTGTGGGGCTTAATAGCCAGTCGTTCAAACTTTAAATTGCAGTTGTGGGTACGAGTGCTGTGTAGCGAAGATCACATTTGTTGAGAGTTGAACTAAGAAGCCTTTATGTCCAAATGTAGGTGAAATCTCAGTTCAGCTCCTCTGCAGAGATCATAGAATGCACAGTGCCCTAAGTAACAGCTTCTGGAGTTCGTCTTGTATGAAATAAAAAAAAATCGTTTAATAAAGCTACTTTGGGAGTGAGTTCTTGCAACAAGTTGTGTTCGAGGACACCATCCATTTAGACTGATTTCTTTCATCCTATAAAATAATTTTGTAGAAATTCTTTCACTCAACCAAATGAACGATTTCAACAACCAGGTCAAAGTGCTGACAACCAATTTCTTTCTGTCCGACTGGTTGAAATAAGCAATTCTGTCTTTTCTTCTATCATCTTAATTAATTCAAATCAAAAATTCCTTTAACCAACTACTTGGAAGGTTGCTTTCTCTCACACAGCGTGGTAGGGTATGGGGCAAATTGCTTCCAATAATGAATCCTTTAATGACATAATTTCCAATTACAATAAATTCCTAGAAGAAGACTCTTTAATTTGAAATCTACATTCAACTAGAAAGAAGGTATACTATTTTTGTTCATTGTTCCATGAATGTAGGCAGAATTTAATTTTAAAATTTCAAATTATTAACCTTAAAGTTGTGTTCTATCGGTTACAACATTAGTTCACTTCCTATCATCGTTGAACTGATTTTATAAAGTATTTTTAGATACGCACTTTGAAGGTGGAGTTACTATCAAAAGAAGCTACTCCATCTAGTTTGAGTATTTTTTTCTAATTTAAAGCTTCACCATGGAAAAAAATTAAAAATTAAAATCTCAATTAAAAGCAACCCTTTCCTATGGGCAGTGATATCTCTGGGCGGCAAACTGCTCTTCTTATTTGTACTCTCAGTTCCACTAATGACTATCACACATTCTCATTGTGGATGCATTTCCCCCTCAAGTCAGATTGGAATATAAAACAAAAGGATACTGTGCAGGATATGAGAATAACTTTCTCTGGTTAGTGGAACAATTTAAAACTTTCGTGGTTAATTGTGTTTACTAATATTTACTAATAAATGAAAAGGTGATGCATAAGTAAAATCCCCAAGGCATTTGCTGGATAGAAAGTTCCAAACGTTATCTTTGAACTATAAAGTCGTCGCTTTTTTTTTAAAGATAATGTTGAAGGGTACACAGGAATGGCTTATGTATATTGGATTCCTTTTACTCTTATCGAAAATACTTTTCAGTTGATTGCAGATACTTTGTATATGTGGCGCCCTAGAGGTCGATGATACGAAGCACACACGCAATGAGTAGGGTAAGAGGCAAACGGATATTGACTAACTTTTTCCAAAGAGAAAAAAATATTATTAGATATACGAGTAGACGTTCATCTATATGCGAGTCTGGTTAATATTCTTGAGTACGTAGATGGAATTTGTTTTATTTTTCTTTCTTAATAAGTGACGGATGTCCATGGATGTGTTTGTGGGAAATTGAATTTAGCAAATGGGTCTGGAACATCCAAAACGACATCGAGGACATTTCACAGAACGACGGTTGAATGACGAATCCCACACATAATCCAAATCATAAAAAAATGCTCATACAAGTGTTCTGATTAAAATCACAACCAAATGGGACAGACTGACCAAAAATTCCAATAAGTTTTTCCTATTACAGTGGGCAAAAATAGCGCCGAAGTAGAGCAAAAAGTTTTTGCGAAATTGTTGCTTAAAAGTACGCTCTTCTTTATTTTTAGATCGATCAAAGATTACTTATGGATACGACAAAGTACCTCTTTAATAAAGGGCACAGAAATTCCTAGGAACTCGGTATTAATTTATGCAAAAGAACAGAACTAAGGTCAGCCAAGCATATCGACATATGTACTATCATAAATTAACCAAGTTACTCAGCTTAGGGGTGATAGTAATTAATAATCGCTCCATTACCAATTGGCTTCTAATTATTTTGCTTAATCATTCATTTCCAACACTCTGTTGACCATAGAGCAATTTAAATACTAAATTAGTGTCCTTTTTGTTCAACCTAAGCACAAAAGGTTACACGGTTCCTAACATGTGTAACACCTACACACATATGACCCCCGTCATTTAAGCATTCTACGTTACTCATATGAATATGACATGTTGAATACTTTCCACATGACGATGGCAATTTCTTGTAAGTATCGATTGCACTGCGCCGCCCTTTTCGAATAATTATTAAATATGACGACAAGAACGGTTATGACGAGTATATTGTGTGAGATATTTTTAAATTTATCATTAACACTCGACTTTGGCGTACTTGAGGCATTTTATAGTAGACCATTAGAAAATCCTTGGTGAAACTCAAATTGACGCTTTGCGCCCAAATATTTACGAAAATATATTTTTTTAACGATGAAATGTGATGTACTTAATGTTGATGTCAGAGATATTAGATTCGCGATTCCTTGGATAAATATACTCGGGAGTGTTGTCTTATCACGATTACCTTAGGCCAAATCAGAGTTGCAGAGGAAAAATGTGAGAATTATATTTTGTGTTTAATAGAAATTGTCAGATGACCTTATTTCACTTAGGTTTGGATTATTATTCCTAAATGTGGAATAAGGAAGCTTCTGTGCCAATTCATATTCATTAGTGTTTTCTTATATTTTCTCTGAAGTGTCCTTAAAGTGGGGCCATCAAATTCATCATATTGATGAATTTACTACAATTAGTCCTCGTTGGAAAGTCTTTCTAAGTTGAAGAAATTACATACTTTTTAACAAATAAATGACAATTACATATAATTTTGAATGCTGCACTGGGACTTGGGACCTACAACACAATATACCAACTGTCGAAAACTGTTGCGTATCAACAATCTGTGGACACAATAACACTTTTTCTGGAGGCTGTTCCAAATTATGGAATTTGATAAGTTCGCACTATCTAAAGGCGGAAGCAACAGGTGTGAAAATAAAGAGACAAATTATAACAACAAATTAGAGCAAGAAACTTGCAATATGTCCAAAGAAATTGACGATACAATTAACTCTAGATTCATATATTCGGCAATTTATAAATTATTGACACTATCACAACGATCGCTTTCATTTTTGTTTAAAATTGACTATGCATTGCATTGATTGTATATTTGTAAAATTTACATCACAATTTTGTGGACACCTACAACCATTTACTACAAAAGTACAAGTTATCGAAACTACAATAAATTTTAGATGATTTGTGAACTACAAAGACTGAAGGACGAGCTGTTTTTGTGTTATTTAGATTAGATAGTCTTAGATTTTCCTTTTTGTGTTTCTTGTTTCTATTAAAGCAAAGCAAGTTTCGAAATTTCGACGCTTTCAACATTTGTGGATGAATGTGGAATAGAGAAAACAGCTTGGGAAAATTTAAGAATATTTCCTAACATCAACAAATTACGCTCATGTCCAATCTAAGAGTGAGTAACTTTTGAATTGCTGAATATGTTTGCAGTCTGCAAAGTGATAAAAAATCAGTGAAAAAATTCAAAAACTAATTTCAATACGAGTAGGTATGTGTAAAACTTTAAACAAAGAGATGTGTCGTTCGTTTGTTGAATCTATTTTTTCTTTTTTTAAAAATACAGATTTATAAAATATTTAAAGATTCAGATTGATAAATTGTATCAAATTAAGGCAAATTGTATTTTTTTACTCAAACTATCTCATTTGTAGTCAATTTCATTTGTATTCAATACAATTGTATAGATTACCCAACCCTGTCTCGTATTTCTTCAAAATTGACAGTTTTCAACATTTTAAAAATAATTTATTTGGATGTAGTCTTTACTGAATACTGGGAAGAGTAGAATATAATTGGGTAATATGAATTGGACTAAAATCGAAATTTCTATCGAAAATCAGGAAATTTTATTAATTTGAACCGTACTGTCAAAAAAAGATGCTTAAATTTATTACATAAGCATTATTCATAACAATGGCGTTTGAATATTACTAAAGTGTAAAAGTTATGAGCACGGTAAACAGTATTGCATGGAAATAATAGGCTTCTAAACTTTTACTACAATAGAAGAACATACATATGTTTCGACATGTGGAATTGTAATTAGAAGGAACGGCGACACTGACAGCTGACAGAAAAGTGAATTGAGAGAAAGAGGTGTATATGTAAATTGCTGGCCCAAACAGACACATAGTTTCAATGTTATGTGGTATCACTAAAGTCTTCAGTACAAATCGCCTAAAGACTTCTCTGTGGTATATCGAGTTTGAAAGCAATGGTTTGTGATACCTTTCAACAAGTTTGTGAAAGGTTTGAGGAAATTGCAAGAAAACCACTAAATCTAGCAATCATTGCTTCTGCGAGGGGTGTTTGAGAAATGTAGTGGTTTTAGTGACTGTTGATGGTGAGAAAATAACGGTCCTGCTCAAAAACGTCGTCCGACAGAAGAAGACACCCTTCAAGGTGTAGATTTATTTCGATGACTCTGATTTTTAAGCTAATTTTGCAGATTATATGTGAAACTAGCTAGAGAACTGTCTTGAAAGAAGTTTGGCGAGAAATCGAAACATGATCATACCGCTGTAAACAAGGCAGTTTACCACGGTCTTCGTCTACTGAGAGGAAGAGAAATAAAATCTGTTTAGTCGTCAAAACAACAGCGGTATACTTATTTCTAACGAAGCTGATTTTGGTGTGAGACCATTTTCTCCTTATACACCTATACACGTTTGGCAGATAAGAAGTTGTTCAAATCGTAAGGAGTTGGGAATTCTGCTGGTATGGATGAAATACGCCCTAAACTTAATACTTAAGGTTTTGGCTGATGAGAGATGAGAGTGGCATTTTCTTTAAGGTCATCTTGAAGAGAGTATCTTGGTCAAGTTAATGTTAAAGTTATGTTAACCCCGATAACCCGATGTTAATGTCAAAGTTATGTTATCTTTCTTTGATGTTATATTTGTGCTTAATAGCTTACTAGCTAGCTTCGTATGCACAAGAGGAAGGCAATATTGAATTTTTTGGTTTGACCACGTAGCCCTTCAACCGGCTCGTATGGTATTATCCCCTGTTAAGATTTTTTGGTTTTGGTTTTATTTTATATTTTCTTTTTTTCGAAAAATGTTGTAATATGTGATTGAGTCACTTTTTACCTCCAAATTACCACTTTAATTGTAACTACGTTAAACATGCCTTTTTAATAGGGGATGTAAGTACAGATTATTGCATAACTCACTTTACCACGAGACTCAAAATAATTAAGGTAACAATATTCATTCTGAATCAAACAGCTTTCAAAAATAAGTCATGCAAAACCATCAATATTCCTTCTCTTCTCTATTGGTTGCATAAGACGTTAAGTAATATCGCATCCTTTGTAGCAACCCATTAAATGTCTTAATTAATAGATCAAAACAAACTCTGACATAACAAGGAAATTATTGTCCCTCCCCCACCCAAAACCAGGTATTAATTACAAGAGGATTGCCATGGCTTATCAATTACGTCAACTCGCTAAAATGTCAAGAAAGGACACCAAGCAACTGTTTACTGTTCTCTTTCCTTTAGCTGACCTATTCATTTTTTTTATAAATTTCCCTGCCCCATCCATCTGTTTTTAAGTCTCACATCTCGAGTTTCACAAGTTTAATATTACGTTTTTTTCCTGTTCCTCGATGTTATCTATGGCGGTGTCCTTTGGGTTCACACAGGAAAAAAAAAAGAAAACAAACCCAGTCGGTAACTAAAATATTTAAATTCTCCTCGTGGTTTCCAAATAACACTCTTACACAAAGGATATTCTTCACATATCTACACAAAGCTTTACAATTAGACTGCTGCACATACTGCATAGTATCCCATTGCAAGTCCTTAGGGTAACTAAAAACACCAAAGCCACTGCCTTCGCAAAACCGGAGAGAATCGTGTGAAAATTTCAATTAAAATACAACGCATACAATTTGAACATTTTCACCCAAGGATAGTGTTTTAGTGGATCTCTGGAGCGTATAAATTTAATTTCCATTGGAGAAGTCAATTAGGGATATGTCGAATGTAAATTTATAACACACGCCCACAAAAAACACGTAACAAGTTAACCAAACAGACAGTTTAAGTGGCTGGATACAATAATATCCTTTAGTTTCTACAAAAAAAGAAGACAAATAATTTCATTCCTTCCTTGGTGTGCATCACTTGCAATTTGCGTGGTTGATTCGATTTTTTCTTCTTTAAATGAGCGAGGACGACGAACCAAGAAGTTAGCTTTTATAGGGTTAGAATAAAAAAGTAAACGGATACGGGAAAGGAGGTTTCCTATATCCTTGCGGTTGGATAAGTTCTGTTTCGTGAAATTACAAACTTTGTCTGTGTGGATGGGTAATCTATCAATAAATAATGATAGTTTCAAGCTGCAAGTGGCACGAGACCTCTAAGGAATTGTATCCTATTGGAGGGATGTAATGTGCAGGAGTTTCGATTGCAGTTGGAGAAAGCATGTTGCATACTTAATGGATTCAGTGTTAATTGATACAATCGATTTATTTACTTTTTCTATGTTAATTTGTTGAGTAAATTTTTCTAGTCAAAAGGTGTAAGGTCATGTTAAGCGCTTGCGTACACAATTCAAAAGTTATTAACTTTGTTATTCATATTTTTAAATAAAGGTTTTTTTTTTCCAATATTGATTTCTAAACTGTGACAGGTGATTATGGCGTCGCGCAAAAGAACTCGACCTTTCGCAGACCACAATTTTGCGTTTTGACTTGGGTCTACACCCGTACAAGATTCAGCTGATCCAGGAGCTTAAAGTTAATGACCATAGACAACGTCCCGTTTGTTTGGTGACTGGACTCTTGAGCATTGCGACTTAAGTTTAAAAGCGAAATTGTCTAGTTTGGGATGATAATAATCCACACGAGATCAACCAAATATCAATGCATCCACACAAAGTCACCCCTTGGTGTAAATTTTGGCATCATTGTCCATACTTCTTTGAGCGCTATTGGTCGATGTTTACCAATTATTTTGGACCCAATTGGATGATATTGAAACCGACGATATATGATTTCAACAGAACGGCGCTACTTGCCGCACAGCCCTTTCCACAATTGACATTTTGCACTAGCGATTATCGAATATGGTTATCCCACGAGGACGCGATATGATTTGGCAAAGATTGTGCGGTTTGGGACAGTTTGGCTTCTTCTTGTGGGGTTTTCTTAAGTTACAGGCTTAAGCCAATAAACAACTAACTTCCTTCGCTCTGAAAGCCAACATAATCAATGTCATTGGCTCAATTCAGCAGAATTTGGCATTACGCCATATCTAGACGAGATCATTCTCAGAATCAGAATTCCCAGACCACAGCAGTGTCTTCCAGGCAAAGGTCTTGGCAGTGACTAAAGCAGCTTGTGAGTCTGCGGTAAAAAAAATACCTCCTGAGGGTATTATATTATTGATAGCTAGGCTGCTTTAAAAGCAATGGAGGATACTACCAAGTTCCTATGCCACTGCCCTGGGATCCAACATACAAGAAACAAGTTCCTGGTGAGACACTTCTTCAACAATCTACAGGAACTCTCCAGCACATCAATTATTCCGGGTAAGGGTAATTATATACCTCCTTATTATACGCTCGTCAGCCTTTTCGTTTCCTTTGATATATGTCCTGGTTCCCAAATGATGGTAACCGCATTGGTTCTGGATATCTCGTTTAGAAGTGATTTCCATGTTCTCACAAATCTCGACCTAATTATAACAGAGTCCAAAAACCTTAGTGGTATATTTAGACAGTTATCGCCTCTCCAAGGATATTACTCTTGCGTATAATTTCCGCAGCCTGTGTATAGCTGTGACCTCGGCTTGAATGCCAACTCTATTTTCTTTTTCTTTCCAGTTCTTTCAGTAAATTTATACACTACAACAACGCCTTATCAATTAACTTTGATCCTTTATACTTATGTAACCAATTTCATTAAAATGTTCGACTATTTATTTGCAAATATTAAACTAGTCTACATATCATAAATTCAATTTCTACTCTATTTCCTTTTCGCTCCTCTTTTGTATCTAGCTAGCCCTAAAGGCAATGTACGTTGATCAAAGTCCTACCCTCGATTAAATTACACTACCATCGGCAACACACGCTATAAGAGAAGCATTCTATGTCACCCAGCACCAGCACAACAACCATTATCCCTTTTCATTTTCAATTAAACACCAAGAGACACTTTGAAATCAATCGACAAAGATCTTTCTAATGGCTACTTATCTAACACGATACTTGACCACGATACCACACACATTTATAACACAACTTTATCCAAGCACAGTACGGAAAGGACAGCACAGAATCAAGTCAAAACACCCATAAACGTTTCATTGATTGTAATAAACTCAAGTAAAGCATGAGCTGAGCTGAGCTGAGCACCCATGCCTTGCAAGCAGAAGCGCACAACGGAAAGGATACTCATAAAAAAGAATGCAATTGAAGCGAGAATGGGAAAGAAAATAATTTTTACACATATTCACAAGGAGGAAAATTGATTGAGAAGAAAATTATGAGATTCCTTATGTCATAATTTTTTTTGGCGAATCTTCCATCCAACAGCAGAACAGACTGGGAAATCTATTTGCGAAAACAGATACCAAGGGACAATTTAAGGACCTCATCGTAAGAGTATTTTCGATTTTTTTTTTCTTTTTTGCGTGAAACGATTTACGCTTCATATGAGGTATGAATATTAATGTTAAGGGTAGTGACGATGGTTATCGGTGGGATTGGGATTATCCGCGATAAAATTTGAAACAAGAAAGCATATGTATTGGTGGATTATACATTTTTCTATGGAACGACAAAATCAATTCTGATTTTATGGGTTTATATAAAAATAGGTTTTATTTTTAAATTTTACCAAAAAGTTCTAGGTATACCTAATTTTTTTCTCTGTATATTAAAGGATGAAGTGGCTATTTTCAGTTTTTGGTTTGTTCTTTATGATGCGCGAGGCTTTAGCAAATATTACACTTCAATTCAAGGTGGACTACCAGCCTCGTACAAAGATAAATATTTATTTATTTTTACTTACAGATAATTGAGAAATAAAAAAGAATAAATATATAGAAAGGCAGCAAGGATAGTGCAATTTTAAAGCAATTTGTGTAAATAACTTTATTTAACTTACAAAGTTTATGTTTATGGAGTTATGTCTTAGGTTAAGTTAGGTAAGATTAGGTCGTTATCCTCGGTTGGATTCCCTTATAGCCAATAAGGTCCATTGTGGTGCCACAGGAGTCGCCATCTTATTATTCGTGGAACCATTTTGATTTTTGGATAAATTTTCATATTTTATTGATATCCGAGTAGGAAATACAACCGAATTCTTCAAAGAAATATTTCCTCAGGAATTGCTTTCTTGTGGTGGACAGGTCATTCCTACCCCTCCTCATTCATGAAGCTACGAAATAAATCATTGGCCAGAATATTCAGCCTAACAGAATGTCTACCGACAATACAGCGGCTAGTTAATAACCCTTTCAGAAGGCCTAAATGCTTTCTGGAAATAGTCAGTAAGAATTTTTTAATTTTTAAATTTTAAATTCATTTTGCATCTAGCTGTTTCTAAGGGTAAGAGATACGGTACATAAAAGATAAGTTGACAAAGATCAGCGAGTGTTGCCATCACGGGCGCTCTGCGTACCACGCCGACGGCAGAACTGGAGATCTGACCTTCTGCCGCTCGACTTTCAAATACAACTTCAGGCGGGAAGAAGTGCGCTTTTGGTCACAAACATAGGATTCTTTAAGGGTTACCATAGGGCACAGCTTCATTCGTAGGAGCACGTTCCTGGAGACTCTGGAGAAACCGGATGATATTTTGGCTTTTCTCGACAGAGAAGCGTATCCCAGGGAAGACTGGCAAAATTATGAAGTTTAGGTTTTTACAGAAGTGTCTAAAAGCAATGAACTGGGTCAGGAATTTATTCGAAGAAGTTGAGATGGGATCAATATATAAGAAGGATATATCATCGACAACCAGGATGCGGTCAAAGCGCTAAAGTCTTTTGTCATCAAATCTGAGCTAGTCAGGGATTGCCGCACAATGCCTATTGTGGCATTCTGTCCAAGACGCCGAAGTTGAGTGTCCTTTTTTGTAGATTTTGTCCTGCTTTCATTTGCCGCTAAACCCATCTTTGCTGCCTCGATCTCAATGCTCGCAATAACCCACCGATGCCCCCCTGAGTTCCCCCGATTACATACAGACTTGGAAAATATTTTACATGAGGGCTTGACTTGTCAGTTTCGTACAGCCGGAATTCTCCATTGTCATTCTGCATCGTCGGACCAGTTTGGCAGGGATGCTAAGATTAGAGATGGTTCTGAAATGAAATTGATACAGATGCAAGCCTCAGCAAAGCTATATAGGTAAATGATGGTTTTCAGTGAGAGTCTCACTCAGAGCTGATGAGATGACTAGGTGGAATATTTTCATCACAAACCTGACTCTTTGACACAAGTATCTTTATTTTGTAGTGAACTTCCAAAAGATGTATGTGCTTTGGGCCAGTACAGTGTTATCTTCCGTTGAATTGTGTAGTTTGAATTTGGCAAACGTTAAGTGATAACAGCATTTTGTTGAAAAGTTGGAAAATAGTCCAAATTTATATCGAGAGCTCTGAATTGTAGTCCCTTGATAAACCAAAATCCACAGTTCTTTTTTATTGATTGCCATCGTTAAAATCAATTAAGCGGATCAAAAAATGGCATCAATTGCCGGTTTACACTTAAAACTTCTAGCGGTTTTGCGGTTTTCTTTACATGAAATGCGTGTATATAATATGGATACATTAGCATTGACTTTCATTTTGTTTTCAGCAGAAATATGTTTCAGACAGTTTTCCATCTGCTATATTCCCAGCGTTAATTTAAAAACACAAAAAAACATTAACTCATAAAAACTTGATAATGTGAAGTACATGTCTGTTCAATGTCCCACAAGACAATACAATGCATGCATAATGCTCTTTATTGTTCTCATATCCTTGTGTTTTGGTCATTTTTGTTTATATTTGTTTTTATTGTGTACTACTTCATGAGTTACAAGTAAAAAAGAGGACACAGAAAAACTTGCATTATTCTGTTTGGAAAATTCTGCATCAATCTGGCGCGTTTTCCATAAAAAACAATCAATTTTACTTTTCAAGGTGGTTAATTGAAATTGCATTCAAACGTTCATTGTTTTATAAAAAAAATAGTAATGAACTATCACTCTCGCTTGATGCAATAAAAATTGTCAGTTACAGTGTACACGTGTACAAATCAGAGAATGTTTGTGTTGATATTTAATTACAAATAATGTAATAGACTTTTTGTGCCATCGAATTGGAGTAGACCTTATCTGTTAGCTGCTAAATATAAATGTAAAATTAAGATAGAAGATTTTGAACTTCGATTTAAAGCTTCTCCTTGAAACACCTGTGTCAGTTGGGTGCCTTTCATCGTTCCCCAAATTTGCGAGTATTTTTAAACAGTCTTATTTTTAGAATCGACCCATTTTACCCTTACAAAGTAGACTAGTAGTTTCACGAGTTTGCTATCAACTAAGATCACGATGACCCTCCTCTCAAATATGTTTACGAGTTGAAATTCCATATCTCGGCTGAACCTTGTTACTCCGGAAACATTTGAATTATTAAATCATTGGGAAAAATTATCCCTTAATTCTAACATCCTTTTCTACCTCCTAGAGGATGTTTATTTTTATAGGTCAACGTGATTGGAAAGTATGAGCTACTTTCAAATTCCCCATTACAATGGTCATGAATTATGAGTATGAATATCAGATAAGTTACCCACTCAATTATCGGACTATTAAAAAAACAACAACAATCCCCTTTTGCTCTACCGACGATTTGGCATTGAGTTTAGAAGGAATTTATTTATTTAAGACTTCCTGCGGGTAGGTATTGGTGTAGGATACTTTGTTTTGAGACATTGTGCTGGTGGTGTTGGGTGAATCTTTTCTATCCTCGCGAAATCTTTTGTATTTCTATTAAAAGAATAAAGTAGCCTAATTTATTAGTCTCGCGCGTACTTTTAGGTACGAAAGTACCGCACGAAAAAGGATGTCTGACTTTTATTAGGGTGCTGAATAGAATAACTTATAAACATTTTTGGGATATTTATTCTCTGACCTATAAAATATTTTCTGACGTCGAAAGTCCTAAAAAAGTCAACAGATTTTCTTGCAAATGGCAAAATAGATCAGTTACGTCAATGTTTCGAAAGTTGTGCTATATCACTTTGACCGTCGACGGTAATAGGAACTCCAGGTCACATCCATCAAATCACTTATATAGCTTTTGGAAAAAAACCCAAGAAATCCGCATCGATATTCATCGCGCCTAGGACAGCATCTATGGAGATGAACTGTATAATGTGATGTCTATTGTGGTATCACTGCCAAACTCGTCCGTCTGTGCAGGATAACGATGAACGCTCGCTGTATCATCAGGATCGGTAAATGCCCTTACTGAGACTTTTGATGTCAAAAAGGCCATCAGCGGCACCATCTATCAAAAGTTCATACAACTATTTTCATGTGCCGACGATATTGACATGATTAGAAGATCTCAGCTCAGCGGGCTGTCAGCCTGGCCAAAATGGGCTTAGAGAAAAATGAAGACAAAGCCAAGTAGATGTGGTCAGAGAGAAGGGACAATCAACACCGTCGAATTGGACAGAACGACACAGTGGCAGGCAGTTACAACTTCCAGGTAATAAGGGACTTTCTCTTCCTTAACCCTGATACCAGCGCAGAAATCAAGCGAAGAAAAACACTTGCCAACCTACCGCTAGTAGGGCAATTTAAAAGTAAAGCCCTAACTGAAGATATCCTTGCTGGCTGTGAGTGAAAAATTCTTCGTAAGACATTCGATCCTGATTGCTTTGACGAGTTTTGGGGGAGAAGATTTAACAACCTAGTAAAAGAACTGTGTATTTGTCGGCTCGTGTTCAATGTTCAATGTTCACACTTCCATTCAAATCATCATGTCATCCTAAGCTCTACAAAGTGATAGCTAAATCATGATAGCATGGTTCCGTCAAAAATTTGTAAGCCTGCAAAGTTTCAAGGCTCAGTGCAGTTTTGAAAAGCGATGCATTGTCATGTGATAAATATGGAATAAGAAAACATAGTGCGGGCGTAGACATGGAAACTCGGTTAAGCTTCTGTGATACGGCACCGATTTCATCGACATATCCCATCATGTTGTTAGTAGTAAACATCGCTAAGTCTACCTGCAACTTAGGACTCAATATGAACTTTAAGCATGTGAATATAAAGTCCAGATAATTGACCTTTGATATGTGTCCGAGTGTGGGTTGATATGTAAAAATTATAGAAAAATACACCGAAGGATGTAACGAGCTATGCGCATTTCTTCGTAACCGATATTATAATGAATGACTTATCCTTGGCATGATTACTAAGCACTCTGCCATTATTAATCATGCGGAACTTCTTGTTGTAAATCACAACGTCTATTGCTGAAACTGCTGGGACGAAAAGAAGAAGAAGAAATTGAACCTGTGTAAGGAAGGAAAATGTACTCAAACAATTGGTCTAAGTGAGCAGATACAATTAGATACAAGAGACTTGTGTGGAACGAGCAAATGGAGAAGGAAATATGTATACTGGAAATTCTACAGGGCTGTACCTAAAATACTACAAACAAGTGAATTGAGGAATCAATTCTCTCCACCAGCTCGCATACCTAAGCAAATTGACGACAATGATCCACTGAATAGAGTTCCTGAATCCAAGCCCCAAGCCCTGACCTTTAAGGCAACATTGTCCACTAGAGAAGCTCTACGTAACTAAAATCAACGCCTATGATAAGTAGAAGACGACTGTATCTCAAGCAGAAACTCATAACCATCTAAGAGCCAATTAAGTAAGTAAGCAAGTAAGTAAGCATAACAATTATCAAAATTACCTTTTTTTCTCGGAAACGACCTACGGCTTCCTCAACAAGTTGTCTTTGGAATAGCCCCATCATTCACCATTAAGGAAACTGTAACGTCATACATTGTCATTTTGATGTGCCTCTGTGATACGCTCTGTGTTCATGTCCAGATGTTTAAATTCATAGAAATGCTTGACTTACTTGAGGCAATATATACACTCATACATCATCTTATGAAAAAATCATTTAGCCCACTTAAAAGTTTCGTCCTTTCAAGTTAAAATCAATGTCATGATAATTAAAGCTCACTCCAATGTAGGCGTTACCATAAACAAAGTTACAACAGTTGACAAATTTACTTTTACCTAACCTCTTGAAGAAAATAATCACTGGCTTTCCCGACAAAGCACTGGACCGACCTATTACCGAACGGCGAACACACGTTAAGCAGTTTTAATTACTACCTTTGGCAGAACACATATTACACAAGTTGACTCTAAAAAGGGCTTTCATTTCCATGTGCTTCCGTTTTTTTTTTTTTTTTTATAATTTCCCTCGAGATTCTGTTACCAAAAAGCCGCACGTGTGTATTGCGTTGTGTCCAACGACAAGCAATAAATCTTGCGGGCAGTTATTATCAATGTCTGACGACCAAATATTGACTTGGAAGATACATTTAATCAAAATGTCTCCCAAACTAGATGTTATTAATTCAATTTCGTATTTTTACCTTCCTTCTCGAATTGCTGGTCGACTTAATTAACCTGAACTTAACAGTACGATGGTAGTCTAATTTAGCCAAGCAGACACCGGCCGGCCGGCCGTCTGACTGGCCAGAGGATTACTACGCACAAATGCTATAAATTCGCTAACCTAACATTGCAGCTAATTTTGTGTGAAAATTGTGTCAAGCACTTAATTAACTTTAGCTTGGTATTATTGTACAGAAAAGGTATTTCTAGATGGAAGAGGAGATTACACACGGGTGGGATAGTGTGTTTTGACCATAAAATCTATAGCCATTGTCCTGCCACTGACACAGTAAGTGGGCTGCATGTTGAACGGAAAGAGACACGATAACGTTCAACAGGTGTCAGTAGAATAATTTCTATTTATTTTCTAGCTCTTGGGACTGCGATAGTACGTGAAACTACTAAATGTGAGCTGACGGCAATTTACATTAAAAGAGGTCATAGGAGTGCATAGATTATGGTACAAATGGAATTTTTAGTTTGCTTAGGTTAGATGTTGCAAATGAACTTTTATTATAATACAAGGGCAGTTTGAACTACTTTTTACATTTTAGTTAATGTTTATATAAATATCAATGGTTTAATATGACCCTTATCTTGTACTAATGGTGCGTTTATTTGAGTTGCTATTGTAGTAGAATAGGTAAAGGGTAACCAGATAGGAATGATACTTTTCCAATTGTTATGTTTCAGCAGCTGTCAAAGTTACTCATGCATGTCGAGCTGTCAAAATATTGAATAAGGTTTGCCATTTTATCATGCATAGTTTCATACTTGCTGAAATATTTGCAGAATTATGGCTCAGTTGGATAAACTTCGACGGATAAAGTAGGCTTACTTTCTACTTTTTCCATCCGCCGCGTCGATCCGTTGACAGTACACACATTCATAAATTTAAGTTCACACATTCACATATTGAGCTTCACGCATAAGAAAATTAAGAGTACGCATTTTCATTAGTAGAGAGAGAATGTAGAGAACTGTCATCTGTTTTGACAATCAGCTTATTGATATGACGGATTCTATGGGACTGTTCTGTTCGGCAATACGTCAACTTGAATGTCAACGTTCAACGGAACGACGGAATAACGGATAGACAGATTCTTTGGGTTGTGCCCTTTAAGCCACCAATCAGATTGATATTGATGTTAAAAGAAGAAAATACTGGTCACAAATAATCATCTTGATGGAACAGCCCCATGTTTAACTTAGCGACTATGTCAACAAGTGACATTGCTGTTATTGTTGGGAAGACAATTCTTGTGTTTGACCGTGCATCAATTCATTCGCAAAAAGTTGACTGTTTGGTGCACTGTGTGGCTTTATGACATGGTGACATCATCGGAACTTATTTCTTTCGAAATGAGGAAGGAGACATTGTTACTGCCTATAGTCACAGGTATACATCAATATATCGGAGCTGGTGTTTCAACAAGGCTGTTGAACAAGGCTTAGAAGAAACTAAGCTGAGTTTATAGAAAATTGTACTAGATTTTTCTAGAAAAAAGTTTTGTCGTTAGATTAAATTTCTATTTTAATAAAAAAAAGTGTCGCGAACCAGATAAATTGAGTTTTGAATTTAATTGCTGCCTTTAGGTGAAAATTCTTCAGCGGGACGAAATTTTTGTTACAATAACAACAAATCATCGATTGTCTGGAACTTCTATCCTTTTCTTTGGTCCTGTCAATGTTAAGCCCGACGTTTGTTTTAACTTTTTTGTAAATCATCTATCGTGAGTGACTAAGTCAAGACATAGCTCAATGTTCGTACAAACAGATAAGAACAACAAGTGTCACAAAACCACGGCAATATTTACCATCGTTTATCATAGCTACTAAAAAATTTGAATTCTCTTTTTTCTTTGTAACTAAAATTTACCTTCATACCCTTACTCCCTACCAACTTATACGAAGGTAGATTTTCCAACACATATTTTCCCAAAATGTAATTACACACGCATTCTACAATAAGAATTTGTGGTTATCATCACTGATCCATAAAAGCAAAGTCATGTTTTCGTGCTAATATTCATTGTGTACAGGAGAAAAAATATTCATCTAAAAGCAAACTTTCATAATTATAGCAACAACAACAAAAAATCCCCCCCCCCCCACCTTTACACCTTCATCAAATTAAAACCGAAAAATTGTATAGGGATCCAAAAAAAAATTCTTGTAAGATAGTACACATGAGATGTGTCTGTGCATCTCACAGACCCTTCGCCTAGCAGAGAGAAGCACTAACGTGCGTGTAGGATTATTTATGACCTCTAAATTTGGTTTTGAGGTTTTACAATACACAACACGATAATTATTGTCATATGCCACAAGTTTGTTTTGTTATTCAATGGCTTTTGGGGGGTTGGAAAGGATGGTGGTTGTTGCGGTTCATCTGGGGAATGGATACATACATAGCTGTACACACTAGTGCTAGGACGAATAACATTTAACCAATAATTTCACTTTGGCTTAATCGAATGATTATAATTCAATTGGATGGTTGATATGTGGAAACGAGTATTAAGTAATTATCGCTTTTGGCAGTGCAATCGCTAGCGTTCCAGTACATAATTTCTGTTGAAATTTATTACTAAATACATTAGAGTTAAGTTTTAAAGGAAGCGAACGAAATAAATATTACTCGGGTCATGATTTTTAATTGAAATTTTTAACTTGTATATCAAAATTGGAGGTGGAGAATGCAGATTTATAAAATATGTAAAAGGAACGTTAAAATAACCTACCATCGGTTTAAATGCTGTTTTGGTGTGCCAGGCACTTAGATATACATTTAACCCGGTCCATCAGTATGACCCGACGCGTTTTTGAAACGTTTCTTAAATGTTTCCTCAGTCTGGACGCAATATTTCTGAAAGTTTTTCGTTTCCCATTTGAAATGGGAAAATATTTTTTGGTTTCTCAAGTTTTACGTGCAGAAAAATAGTGGTAAATTCAAATTTCTCGCATTTCTGAACTCAGGAGACCAAGAGGAACAGTGATTGTGTATTTGTTTGACCGAGTATAGGGTAATGGGTCTTTACAGAAAAGAGTTTGCGATGGTCATTTTCATTGACATAGGGTAGCTTTTGGCAATGAAACAATTAACTGCATGTGCGACTTGGCCAGGCGCCATGATGTGGATGAAACACTGGTACTGCGGATAAAGAAAATGTTACTGAATAGAGAATTGAAAGTGAGCGCAGAGTGTGGCCAATATTATTTTTTGTGGGGTAAGTAGGAGTGGTCACAGGGGGGTTCAATGTCTCACCTATTATGATGCATGATTTTAGGTAGAATTTGTTTCTATTAGAGAGTAGAAGATCCATCTGGGACACCAGATTCAATGCAGACACCTGGATCATAAAATTAGTATGAAAAATCCTTTAACCGAGGTGCAAGATTTCTGAGAAAATTATAATATGAATTTATGGGTTATTGAGCAATCCTCTTTCTAAGTAATCCCAAGTACTTTCCAATATCATTTCCTCAATCACTTATCATTAAGATATTATATTTGGTTAAATTTCAAATTTCATCAAAATCCCTCAAGTGCTTTTGAAATTGAAATTTACAATGTTAAACTTACTTTGTGCGATCTCGATTTCCAAGTAAAATTGAATTAAAGTCTTAGTATATTAGAACTTATTTTATCTTTAAAATTTGAGTAGGACTATTTAAAATCTGAATCATGTACTCTTGTACGCTGATTTGAAAACAAAATTGTCGGTAAAATAGCCTCATATTTCGTGAAAACATATAATTAGGAAATGAATTAAATAAAGTACGATTGGGTCGTACGTACTTGCACCTTTATGCTATAAGTCTTAAATGAATGAACTTAAAAACAAAAATACTTCTTTAAATTCTTCATAAGTTCGAATGCCTTATTTTTGCATACTCTAAATTTTGCTCATATTTTGATTTTGACCTAAATCCATTGAGTATTAAACGAGAAATGGCTATATTGCTAAAACCAGTTAAAAGCCAAAGTACCGCATTTTTAGCCAAAATCGTAGTACGCCATATTATAGAATTTGACTAGGCTAACACTAATGTAGAGTCAAATCAATTCTTTGGAGCCGATTTTGAATAAACCGATGGCTAAAAATAAAGTGCCTTTTATAGCTCTTTTGGCCAAAAATGTGATCCGCCATTTTATACGAATTTACTAAACTAGCCGAAATATGAAATTTAAACAAAATCGCAGGAAACGTTTTCCAGAAAATGGCTTTTTTGGTAAACTGGCGTTAAGTAAAGTACCGTTAATACTAGAAAAAATAAAAATTCCAATTCCGCCTTTAGGGACTACCCAACAGACCTCATACGAACATTGATCAAAATCTATTAAACCGCTTAGGCTGAGCCTAGCTGAGAAATAGACAGAGAGACAGAATTGCCAGACTCACTCTTTTCGACTACTCTATAAAGGTAATATCAGAATTTATCAAAATTTTGAGATGTAAAATTTTCACGAATCCAAAACCTGCCCTATATGTATGTTCATACTACGTATCGGTGCAAGTAAAAACATATGGAATTATCTACTTTATTATTTTTAGCTCGTATGTTATGATTGCTATAAATTTGCTCCAATATGTTGGATTATAAAATTTTAATTTGGAATTTGGAGTTAACTTTTCTAACTTACACACATATGTACATAAGTTATACGTAATTTGAGTAGAAACAATTTTCAGATTGCTTAAATAAAATAAACACATTGTACGAAATCAGAACAGCATTATAGACCTTTCTTATATCGAATAATTCCCAAAGAAGAGTTATTAACCACACACACGTAAATCAAACCCCTACACATATCAGAACGGTTGTCAGTGGAGCTCTGGAATGGAAAATTATCCTCTCTTGGAGGCAAATTAATTACTTTTTGGATAATATGAATAATAGCAGCTGTTGGCAGACTGATGTAATAAATTGTATTCAAAAGGTATTAAATTATAATCAAACTATATAAACTGTTTTCGAGAGTAATAATCTCTTTTGTTGAATGGATCTTCCCCTAAATACGGGTTCCGAAATTGTATATGGGAAGGTTTTCGCTTGAGCAGCTTTTTAAAATCTAGAGTTCCTCACTTGTTATGAAACATTTAGTAATTTGAAATATCCTTTTTAATAACAATTAATATAAGCTCTTAGCGTTTTTTTAATCAAACTGAACCAAAAATGTTTTTGCTATAAAAACAATGTCAATGTCACTTTAAAACGTCTATGGATTAAACGTCAATACTTTTCTGTTAATGATGCTGTCAACTAAAATAACAGGTAGTTCCTCCTCGGCAAAATATTGCTTTTCCAATCATCTGTCAAATGGAACTGATAACCCTTAATCATGAAACTGGCCCTCGGAGTAAAATAATATAAACCAATTACAGCATGTAATACCTCTGTCATATCTACCCCCAAAATGGTTAATTTTCAAACACATATTGATTTCTTGTAGTCATCAACCCCTTAATACTCCTTCGTTGGTATACTCCTCGCAGTCGTGGATATTGGCCAGAAACGTTTCTCGAAATTAATTATTTATAATAACACACATTGCAGCCAATAGCACTTGTGATGTCATAAAAATCCATTTATTGATGGACATTAGCGCCGACCGCCGCGCCGCGCCGTTCGAGAGTTGAAGTTGATGTCCTGGAATAATTCCTTACGCTTATACTGTCGGAAATAGAATTTTTATTGAGTTAAATGATCGCTTTGCGGTTAGGTTAGGTTTTAGGATTAACAACAAACAAACTTTTATGGTGCAAAACAGGAAAATAGCACACACTTTGGGATGAGAATGGATGAGTGATTTTGAATATCAGATCCTTAATCGAATTCACTTTTGCGTTAATAATACGTCTATGTGGGCAGTAAGGCCCTCCTGGACTTGTATACATACATTGAATACGTAATTTGTGACGGGGACTAATTGTGTGAAATCGAGACATCTCGATAACGCTTGGAGCCTATACCCTATACCCACATCTATACTATATCTCTTTGGGCCTCTGATTAATGTAATTCTATGAGGCAGCTGATTGATTTCCCATTTTTATCACTTTCGGTAGGGCGAACCTAAATTGAAACATAACAATGTAATGACAAGACCTAAAGTTAAAGGTTAACTAACTATGATTGGAAGATAATATATTTGTAGTAGTCATGTCCACATGTTGACAGTGAAACGTATTTTGTTTATTTTCATTTTTTGCTTCGGAGATAAGGGTCTATTGTACGCGATGTAGATTGTAATTAATAATATTGTACCTAGAGGTGACTAATGTGTATGTAATTGATTTGACTTTTTGGCGTGTTGTAGAAAATCTGTCACATGTCCGTATTTCTAATTAATAAATGAATTTATCTTATAAAATATCAGCATGTAAATAATTTTGTAGGCTTTGCTATTTATAGCAGTTTACATGGATCTGTAGATATCACGATCATAATAGAACTTTCGATAGAGATAGCTGGTATTTGACAGATAAGATATGACATCTGTTTTGACATTTGTAAGGTTTATCATTGAAATAAAACACTGCAAGAATAGGTCAGGTCCCATACTTTATGCGCTAAAATTCGCAGCTTGTCAAATTTCTAAGAGTGGGGGTAGATTTCTCTCAGCGAAAGACAAATGTTAAAAAAATTAAGAGAACGGGTTGAACAAAAAAAAAATGCCCACTTTTTAGACGTCACTTTTTTCTAACTTCCAATTATATTGCTACCCAAGAATGACATAACAACGATTTGACAGAACTCATAAATTTGCACAAAGAAATTTCTTGGGCTATAATTTCGCAACATGGGGAGATTTCTTACTCTCCCGTGAGCTCTCTTTTATGTGAAAAACTACGAAACTTTGATGTTTGTGAACAGGAATTCGCTATTTTTCTTAAAAATTGCGTAGATTTAAGCCAGTTTAAGTCAGTACGGAAAAAGACCCAATGTCTGTAGACGGTGGAAGTTCACCAAAGCTATAAAACAATTTGTGAATTTTAAGGTATCAACTGACGAATTTATCGGAATTCAGAGCGAATTTCAATGTCAATTGTACAGTCACAGTTCCGTGATGAATGATTATTTGTTTTTTAATTTGATAGAATTGGACCTGGCAGGTTTTCGATTTCAGCAACCCTGGTCTTTGTGCTTACAGATTATGTTACAGGGTCGCTGTTCTATGAATTCAAATCAACATTCGAAAGCTTAAGCTCTTGTGAAATTCTCTTTAATTTAATATGCCACATAATGGGAACCAAAACAAGCTTTGTCTGTCCTTCATAATGCATCATAGTCCCCCAAATCTGCGATGCGTTAAATGCAGGTTTATTAATGGGAAATAGAGGAATTCGATGGACTCTACGATGTATACCTTGTATGCCTACTGTCTCACAGACAAATTTACCTTCACCAAATGAGCAAATGTGGAGAGGGAAGCAGACGTCGTTGGACTGAAAATTAATTAAATAAACATATATGGATTGCTGGAGAAACGGTTGAGAGAGTAGAGAGTTTCCAATACCTTGCGAGTATTGTCTCAACCGATGGTGGAACCCAACTGTTTGAGATGCTATCCACAGTTGCTTAGCTAGGCACCAAGCTACGACTACTCCATTTGAACGTTGAATCCTTGTTACTATATGGATGTAGTTGCTACATAGTGACCGCCATTAGCTGCATAGTGACGTTCGTCAATACGTGACTACGCAATGTCTTGAAGACTTTCTGGCCACACCGTATCTCGAACGAACAGCCTTATCAAAGAACGTCCATGAACCTGTAGGTACAATCATACGACAACGAAAGTGGATTGGTCACACTATTCGAAAGGTTCATAGCTAACCACGCGAAGCAGTGGAACCTACTTACTCAGGATGGAAGGATACGTGGTGGTCCCAGGAGAACATGATACAGAAGAAGGAAGCACGGGAACTGGGAAATAGTTGAGGCACATTTCTAAAAAGAACACAAAATGGCGCCTAGACGTTGAAGTGGTCCTATAACTCACAAGGGGATACAGGACATAAGTAAGTTAGTAAAGGTTATTAATAAGAAAAAATCCACCCTAGTTATTATAGTTAAGGATGCTACGCAGTGCTGCCAGTGTTTTGTCATGAAAACTCCCACGTTAATGGCAAAAAGATCCCTTTATTTTCCCTTTCTGACTTCAAAAAGTACCCTAAATTTTCCCATACAAAATTTACAAGAAGAAAACGTCGTCGTCATTAAAAAATTTTATATTTAAAATATGATATATGACATCTTCGAAGTGGTCCAAATAGTTGTGCTTGTCATCTTTAACATTCAGTTCTGAAATGACATCGTCACATTGCTGTAAAATTTGGGCTTGCAACGGAAGCAGAGGGAAATCCAAATTCAGAAACTTTCGAGCTATTTTTCTTATTAATAAATTTACTTTCATACACAATGCAGTGACTTAAGACTTTCATACCCATAGAAAAGAAGTAAGCCTTTGTTTTTTTCCACTTTCAAGCTCTTCATGTAGGTATACCTAGAATCCACTTCCCAATTTTTTTAATATCCTGTCTACTCAAGCATGTATGACGAGCCAAAAAATACTCCACTTTTAGTAACTCACAAATATGTGCACGGCAATAAATTCAGATTTGTTTATTTGCTATCAACAATTATTATTTGAAGTTTGGGTGTTTGAAGGACAGACTCAGGTGTATAAAATAAGTGTAAGAGAGACTCAGGTGTATAAAATAAGTGTACTCTTTCCACGAAATCTATAGCTCCGTATTTTTTTTACTTCAAATATGATTTTCCTGAAATTGGCCACAAAAACTAAAGTTAAGTTATCAAAGGAAAAGAATTTCTTTTCCTGTTCTGAAAGGCAAAGAGCTTCCCTCTTTCTCTTTTAGCTCATTTCGAGACCAAATATTCTTCCCTCAAGAAGAAAATTTCACCCGAACTGGCAGAACTGAATTGGTACCGCGTTCAATCCATTTTACTATGAATCTACTTCGAGCTCACGTGGCACAGATGTTCTCAATTCGTTGTATGTCACGTTAGTCTCATGTGGTTAAAGAAATATGTAACGCTAACCACTTGAACTTTACCACCTTTTCCTTTGAAACAACACTGACAATAACACTCTCTCTCTGCCGATAAAGAGAATGTTGTGTGGTTTAAAAACAGGTGCTCAGTTTTAATTTGGAAAATGTGGCCACAACTCAAATGCAGTCTCAACTTGGTGTATTAGGTTTCTACAAATATTGGCAATCAGTTAAGGACTCTGCAAATATCTAAATTTAAAGTAGATCACTAATTCATTATCTCAACTATATACATACATATGTTTAAATCTTAAAAGGCAAAGATACAACCGTAGATTTCTGTAGAAACCCCAAATTCAAATTTAATTGGCATTTTTGTTTTTGAACAGAAATATCCACTTACACTGCTTACTAATTGTTAAATTAAAGCACACGCACAAACTAACAGCAGTTTACAGCCGAAACAAATGTTAACCCTTTTTATTGTGCCTTTCTTTGAGAATTAATTTCAGTATTCGAAAGGGAATATTAATTACCACATCCAACAACTGCTGGTGGTACCTAGTGGTGACTCCTACGCGAATCGCGGCTTATTAAACAATTTCTTCCAAAAGAGTGAGTAATTAAAAAAAGCCACGAATCTGTTGCCCCCTACACAGCCTGGCCCAGCTGGAAGTTATTAAAATCGTATTTCCAGATTTCACATACACATATCCTTGTTTCTCCAATTCAATCAATGAATGTGTTAATTTTAAATCATTTAGCCTGCATCCTGGCCCTGGACGGCTTGCATCAATTTTCCATCTGATGCAGGTTCAGCGCTTAGTCTACCTGGTTAGTGGTTAGCATCGCGGTAATAATCATGCCATCGACACGAGGTCAAGGCAGTAGAAGAGAATAGAAATTAAAAATACACAAACTCATATACATATACTTACAGAACAGAGGAGTACACACGCTGGCAGGAGTATTGATTTTGAGAATGTGGGAAGCCAAAATGAAACCATGTGTAAAATGCTCTTCTTCTATATGCGAGAGATAAGCGTTTTAGGTCATCAAAGTGCGGCTATCGTCGTCGTTGTTGTCGCTGGTGTATCCAAAGATGATGACAGTGGATAAAAAGGATACCTTCTCTTTCAACCTAGCTAGTGTTTGAATTTATTTTTAACTAAAACCCGATGGTTTCCATGCTAGTTAAACTGGGATGAATTCATTCGATTATTAGTTCAGTTCCGGTCTTGTAAATCAATAAATGTGTATGGATATACTGTTTGAATGTGTCACACTTTTGATGACAAACAATTTGAAAATACACCTGATAAATTGTCCGGCTAATAGTATGTAATTAGTTAGGGTTAATTGAACTTTGTGTGGGCGGCTTTTGAGTTTAAGTGGTGTGAATTCAGTGTCATGGTACTGTCTTCATACATACTATAAGGGATTAGGCCTAAGTGTCGACATGATATGGAGCGGTACTCAATAAAGCCATTTAGGTTAGGTTAGGTAGATGGGTGCCTTGTGATAAGAAAGGCACTGCTCACTTAGACCAATCAATCGGCTCTATTCTGCCCAATCATTTAACCCTGGCTCAGATATGATTCTCAGGAGGTCCATCAGCTCAACGTTGCCTAATTCTTCTAGCTCCTAGAATAAATGACTAACAATAGTTTCCTTTCTTCTGACGGATAGGGCAGGGCAGTCACAAAACAGATGACGAATATATTCGGATTCTTCTTCTTCTATTGCAACTTCTGTAATAGTCCGCATGAATGTCAATGGTATAATGGCCTGTAATAATGTCAGAAAGCTGGTATTGGTTCTCATACTACTACTGAACCATATGTGAGGATGAGCCTCACAAGCGCCTATTTGACTAGCTATTTGACTACCATTTCGAACAACCGGTACTTTGCTTATTTCTAGCTGAAGTAATAGATACATTTTGACCGGTTTTGAGTCGAATATTTGCTAGGAATATCTATCCAAGTCCGACTGAGGTGTTCGAAGAAAGAAATTCCAAAATTTATACCACAATCCTGAGTAAGAATGTTTTTTGAGCAGCCCCAACTGAATAGGTCGAGCTACTGGTCCCACATTTGTGGCCGAGAGCTCCGTGGTTTTTTTTCTTTTACAACTCATGACTCCGTGGTAATGATACTGGGACCTGAAAGATCTTTTGTATCGAAGGGTTGTAGTTGATCTAAAGCACAGTACTTTTATTCTGAAAGAATGTATGTTTTTAGTATTAGAATTTCCACTGAAATAAGTATCTCGTTGTGGAGGATATGTGTACAACCAGTTGAATGCTGGATTTGTTTGATTAACAGGGCACTACAGTTAGTTAATTTGAGAGAGAGAAGAAGGGATAGGTATAGATAGGTTCCAATATGGGTGGTACCCAATTTGACTGGGAAGAGAGTTGTGTACGATTTTTGCATTCGTTCGTAGTTCACAGTTTCTTTTTCGCGTTCATGTTGAAATACACTACGTGCTTTCTAAGCGAATTATTTAATGTATTGCTTTAAAAACTGAATGGATATGGTTGGGGATTGATCACCTCTTATTCAACGACCGAATACACTACCACTGGACCGTGGCCACCCACAACCAAAGAATATGTTTGGGTATTTCATCGTCCTCTAAGCAGAATCGTCAGTCCTTTTCCTTTCTTTCATCCATTATTATATTAAATATATATAACTGTATGGATAGACCCACATATAATGTTTTGTACAGAAAAAATGTTGTCTCAAGTATTCGAGGTTAGGTTCAGAAACATGCATTCTTTCATTAATATTGTTGTTTAGTCGACAGAGAACATAGGAATTCAATGGAATCTTAAATCGGAACTCAAAGTCCTGATCGGCAGAGCAAAATTTGCGTTTGGAAATATGTATGTCCAAAGTTTGGCAAAGTAATGTAAATAAGCTTAAGTACCATACATCATCCCTTCCAACTTTGTGTCTGCGGTATTGTATTGATGTAACCACAGGATGAAATGGAATTCTTTGAAATTATGGCGGGCTATGTGGTATTCCGAGCAGTTCACAGCAGAAAACAGAATATATTGTAAATAGCAATAAGAAAACGGAGAGGCTGAGATAACCGCATAGTGTGCAACCAGGATTCAGGACACAATTAAGTATGGCTGCGATTTGAATAAATATTTAAATTCTCTTTCTAGACTAACAAATTGAATGCCAAACATAATTTAATGTGACTGCTCGCAGGTCGTACAAACCAATTTTTCAGCCATCATGTAGGCTATTATTTCCAGGATGATTACAGAATTTAAATGAGCCACCAAAATAAATGTTAATTCAGCTCAATAGGACTCCCAATTCATTTCGCTTTCTAAGATTTTTTGTTTCTTAATTCGTTTATCGTTTTGCACGATCTTAAAGATTTTTGTGGAGTAAAATCATTTTAACGTAATTTAAAACAGTTTCCGTAGAATACTGTGGTGAAGAAGTTATTTGCTTTACAGAGATTAAGTAGAAAAGTGACTAGGAGGTGATTGGTTGAGAGATTGTCTAGCGAAGCAATTAAAATCGGGCTAGTTGCTTAATTTAATAAGGATATACCCCGGTTAAAAAAAAGTACTTTATGAGTTTTACAATTTAAAAGACGATATGTTCGGCTTATATCATATGACATCCAAATAATCTAAGAATGTGTCACACTTTAGAAGCATAAGCAATCTTTAAACAGTTCAATCGAATACAGTTTGTCTACTACAATTTTGTTAGAAAAAATCCTCATTGGAAAAACTATCAAGGAGTCGTCTAAAATACTCTCTATAACAAGGTTAACTGTATATAATATTCTAAATCCCACCAAAATAAGGATAGGTTGGACTCAAAACCTGTAAACAGTCGTCCGCATAAGATATCTGATCAACCATAACGTTTATTGCTAAGAAGAGTAGACAAAAACCATCAGATTTCAACGAGAAGGCTCGTGAGTGTACTCAAAAAAGATTCCGGTGTTGTTGTTCCCAAATAAATCAAAAAATACGAAAAAGATACACAAAAATACGAATATTGAAATATATACAAAAAATAGGTATTTTTGAGAGTCTGTACTTATATAATTTTAATTAGCATTGTTCTCCTCAAAGAACATTAATTGGCAAAGTATTGCCGGTTTTAAAAAAACATTCAGGAAAACTTGAAAAAAAAAAAACAATCCGAGCCGATTGCAAGGAAATTCCTGAAAAAGTTTACCGCCATTTTTAATGCAAATATGGGACTGTCAATAAAAGCGACTGGATCCAAAACATCCAGAGAATATTGCTGTAAATAATTTTGAAATCATTAAAACAAAGGCGCTCTTTAAAGGCGCTTCTAAGACACAACCGGAGAAGATTATTACCATAAAATTAAAAAGCTGCCACTAACCTCAATGTGCATTTACGTTCTTTTTATTATTTTTAAATAAATGACTTATTTTTCTTTTTAAGTGTTTTGTTTTATCTTTTTTAATTTTTTTAGGTCAACAAAATCCTATCCCGATTTATGAGATAATTTTGCCGGCATCGGACATCGGATGTTGATATTCCTAAAATTTAAAGGCATTCAAATTCTTGCACTTTTTACAAGCCACTGTGCGATATTCTTAGCAAATATTTCAAATTAAATAGTGTTGAACTCGAAAGTTAAAATTGGGTTTATTTAAATGTCTTAAAATTTTAAAAAAGGTGATTGTGACCGTCTAATCGCGAGGTCATTTCAGTACATACTTGCATATTTATGCTGTTAGTTGAAAAGAATAAAAAAAAAAGTTCTTCAATAGTTTTAACGCAATATTTTTGCATATATTATATTTTGCTTACATTTTGAACCAAATTCATCGAGTATTAGCCGAGAAATGGCTATATTTCTAAAACGAGCTTAGTACCGTTATAAATATATTTAACACATAACGTTGTAGTCCATTTTATAGTACTTTGGCAATCTAACCGAAATATGAAATTTAAACAAAATCGTAGGAACAGTTTTCCAGCAAATCGTTTTTTTGTCAAATTGACCTCAAGTGAAATGAAGTGAAGCCTAACACTAATTTGGGATCATGAATACAAATTCTGCTTACACTTAGAATCGTAAATCTACGAGCGCAGATAAAGATAAAGACTTCTAGCTATTTCGAAAAAGCAATAAAGACAAAACTTTCGACTTTCATTCCGTCTACTGAATTTTTGAAATTTTTAGTATCGCATAATTATAGATAAACATAAGTTAATTTACCACGAAAGCTACTCACTATGCTCGGACTTTTTAGTTTCTAAATTTGCTTTGCGAAACATGTCTTTAATGTGCACTTTAAAAATTTAGACTGTATTTAAAAATATATCATATTTTTCTAAATATTTAAATAAAATATTAAATTAAGAAAAAGGAGAGAATGAAATGTAGGTAACGCTCTAGTTCTAACTTTCTTTTAGGTTTTACTCAGTCAAAAGGCAAAAAATTAGTTCTTATTATATTACCGATAAATGACTTTGATTAAGTTCCTCTTTAAAAACATTCTAATTAGAAGACAAAAAAACTTAAATACAATTTACCTTAAAATTGATGCAAATCCTCAGATTAAATTTCTCGAAAACTCTTACAGCAAACGGTGTATAACACTTTAAGATTTAAACAAAATATTATTTCACTTTGATTATTTCACTGAAATTAAAATAAAATTACAAAATTTTTCACGAAATTCGAAAAAAAATCTTCACAAAAATATTCACTCACAACAAGGATTCGTTCAATTTCTATTTTAAGAAGAGAATATCGAAAATTTACAATATCTACGAATTTCTGTGAGAATATTATTTTTTTTTTTTGCACACAAAATACCACTTGTTATAAGAAAATTGACTAAATGTTCACACACTTTATCAACCGTTCGGATACGTTATTCAAAACGTAATGCGATGCAGCTTTCAAACGCAACGGGTTTTTATACGATTTCCTCGCAACAAATCGAGGGAGAGTGTATCCTTAGCTTGTCTAGTCACTTTGGTGGCAACCACACAGTGGTGAACTGTAGGGAATGACACTCATTCCACTGGCGGAAGTGACGAAAAATGACAGTAGCACAAAAAAGAGCAAAAGCTTTACCTTCTAGTGGTTTATGTCTTGGGTAAAAGCTTTGTTTCGTTTTGGTTTTTTGGTTTTGTATGGGAAGAAAATTACCCTTGCCCTTAATTTCGCCGCATTGTTTATATTACATTCTCCGACTTCTAACTCCTACGCAAAGTTTTCGGAGGCGGGCCTTGGCCATTGTGCGGGGGCTTATCTCATTCCAAAAGGGGTTGGTTGTTCTTTTTTGATTTGTAGTCGGGGTTTTCTTTGTTTTTTTGCAAGTAGCCCACGCGTAAGTAACACGAGTGTATCTCTTAGTAATGAGGATGAACATGTGTGGGAATGCATTAAACACCTGTAGATTGGCTTTTTTTTTTTACAGGCTATTAATGTGAATTTAGGAATATGATTTTTGGGTTATTTTTGAGTGAGAATTTGTGATTCAAGTGCAATCTTCAAAGTTACATATTCGTCGGAAATGCTTGACAGAAAGGTACTGGGAAGGCATAAATATTGGATTAAGCTATTTCGCTTGGATAACTTTTATTATTCTGACCTTTTAGTTGTAATGCACTAGTGCTAGGAAGTATTTAATGGATTTCAGTATGACATTTACATTGAATGTCAAAAGTCAATGCGGATCTTTCGGTTAAGTCGGAATTGGGTACAATTATTTCTGAATAATGACAAAAGAAATCAATCGGGTGTTAATTTTTCCAAATCAATCGAACTTTGGTGTTCAAATTATATACCTTCACGTATGATTTGCTGGACGGCTAAGTGCACTAAGGAGCAAACTCTAAATAGTTTTAGAGTGTAGTAACCAACGTTTATTCTGATATTGACATTTTTGTTAGTCCAAGAAGCAATGCTTAATCATACATATATACATACTAGCGACCCGCCTGGCTTAAGTCATATGTTATGTATGAATAAGTAGATACTTAGATGCATGCTACAATATTTTACACGTGTCTAACGCTAGATATTATTGAACATTTTTGTTGCTCAAGCTACACATGCAGAAAAGGTTGAGTCCTGAGTGGGATTGGTGTTACCCGAAGTTCATATCTTAGAAACCTCACAGTAATCTGATATTGACAGGCAGGTTTTAGAATAGAGAAAAAAAGTTACTACCATACATAGTTACTTACTTACTTAAAGGGCACCCACATTTAAGAATGGAACTCGACTTCGTTCATATGGTCATATTCGTTGGACCCAATTTTAAACGACTATTTCGCTATTTCGCTGTCAATGTTGGCTCTGAGCTCTTCCAACGTCGTCGTCTTGTTGCAGCCCCACAGAAAATTGTCAAGCGGCGTTAAATCGCACGAACGAGGCGGCCAATCCACTGGCCCATTTCTTGAGATAACACGCTCACCATTCTTACTTATCCATCCTATCTCTTGGATCGCAGTAATTGCCTTATACTGCGTCAGGACAGAATCAAGTTTTTGAGCTGCATCCAGAGTGGGCCGGGTTTATACATTGCCAGTACATTCTCGTAAATCGTGGTCTGTGGACGTTCCGGGTCATATTGCAAAAAGAGGGGGATAGTTATCATCATTTGAAGCTCGTGTATCTCTAATAACTGTATGGTTTCATGTATGGTAAGGCAATTACCCCAACGACGGCACAATCCGCAATCCGAAGGACGAATTCCAGAGGTTGTAGCCCATTGGATTAAGTGCCGATTCGGGAGACCGACATCAATTTTTCACTTTGGAGATACGAGCGCTGCCGTTGATCCATTGAAGCTATGGAAATCCAGAGCTGAATATGTCGAAGTAATTTATGTAAGCTGTCCATGGATTCCGTGTAGAGAATTCATCTGCCTTCTACCCTCCTTATGAGGGCTCTTGTTAGACATCTGAGGCACGTTCAGGTCAGCAAAAGACGCCTTATTCGGTCCCACATGAGTGCTAAAGTTCACCTATATGTTTTTGCAGAATTCCGAATTATTAGCTAGTCATTTGTAGACGGATTTGCAATACGCTCATCGTAAGTTCATTATTATGGATGTACTTAGCAATCCAGAGGGCACCACGTGGACGTGATGATGCGACGCTTTGCCCTTCCAACCAAGCAGTTCTAAGGATCTAATCTCAGACAATATCACTAGTCAGATGCTCAGTATACAAGAAGCATGGAAAGATCGGTTAACGGATATAGAGGCGACATGAACGAGCAGGCTATTTAAGACGCGCTGCCGGGAGGACTGGAGTAAGTAAAAAAGTATTGGTTGAGTGGTGAGTGGTTGAAAATTCAACACAGTTTCTCGATGATAATCAACAGCCTGATGATCAACACCCCTCTAGTCGCATCAAGTTTTTGCTTCGTACCCATTGATGTTAATAATGCTCTTCATTATATTCATGTGATATATGGACCTTAGCTTATCTTTTCTGCTACTGAAGTTGCTCCACTATTCGATTTCTATGCTGTTTTAACGTGTCGATCCTTCCTTAAGTCTCCTAGGAACAATTTCTCTTTTCCCTGCGATCGACTGTCAACCCTATCAGCACTTGATGTGAAAATAGTTTTCACAGTTACGTATGATGGTGTATGATGGCGGATAGCGAGCTGCTGACTGTTCCAATTCACATGAGATCTAGTCCCATAGGTCTTGGCGCACTTAGTCGGCCGATGTTGGACCTGGGCTCTCTTGAACGGGCGTAACTCTGTATGGGTCTATACTAAATAAAATTAAAATCATTCCCAAGCTCTAACCGTAGGTTCGTTCAACTATGTGCATCTGTACAAGTGTGAGTAACTCATTTTATTTCTTAATAGATGATGTTAGACAGATGTTAGTTTAAACATGTTCTATAAAATGTACGAAGATACTATGGAAGATGCTATCTTCCTTGATACAAAAATCGCAGATATATTCAAAACAAACATACATACAGGTGCATACATACAATTTTCAAGTTAGTTTAAAATTTAAGCTTTAGTGCGCTTCCCACTTCGTTCATCCACAAAATTTAATCCAAACACCACACAATCCCACTCTGTGTTCATTGTAAAACCGCAAATCAAAGCTAATATTTGAATGTCTATTAAGTCACGTCTACAAAATAGCTCTCATTAAATTGTCATCCGATAGGCAAATATATATTAGAGTCTCATTTTCAATTTAATCGACGGAATCATTAATTCAGAATGTTTTAAATGTTAAACGAACATTGGCGTCCTCTCTGCCAACACTTCCTAGTGGCATTTGCAGCCTCTTGACATTATGACCACAAACCAGTTGAGTGTGGAACGCAAACACGAATGAAAACCATCAGCGCTGGGGTGGTCAGCAACAAGTGGTGGCATAATGGGATGTTAGATGGAGTAGAAGAGGGTAAACAAAATCGTTCTAGCCTCATTGGATGTCGGTGTGGATATTGATCAAACACATTTCCACTGCGTTTTCACTTTTAGTCAATGTTAACAGTAGAACTTCAGATTCCATTGGCTGCGAATCAAAAGTTTGTAGGAAACAAAATCGAGTGAGTGTAGCCAGTGGTTAGAATAGTTTACACAATTTATTTAACTTTGAAGAGTTGTAAATAAGTTGATTAGTAGATTAATTATCATCACTGAGATTGGACACTTAAAGTGAAATTTTGCATCGCGAGCGGATGGTCTATCGTACTTCCGAATAGTACCCTGGAGAAATGTGTTCTCTTTTAGGATCCTTCGCGAAGAAATCTTCGCAAAAATCTTGTTTTGGTGGTCTTGTACACATAATGTACTTTGCTTTGACAAGATAAAATTGTATTAGAGTATTTCATCTAGTACAGTTCTTCTAAGGAATATGAGAGTCGGTTGTATTGACTCAATTTTATATCCTGATGACTAGTGTTAGTCCAAATATTTCAGCCGTAAGCACTACCCCGACAGACACTAACAATATTACGCATAGTTGTGATCTTGGGACGAGCAGATATACTCCCCATAGCTCATAGGGAAAGCAAAATAATTCAACGGCTTAGGCGTAACCGAACGCCAGGAAGTTGGAATCAGCAAGCTTGAACAAATAATGATTAGGTAGATGTTTATTTACTGCTTAAACGGAGTTAGCATCAAGAATTTTCCAAATCTCCTAAGTACGGTATTATTATGGTTAATATCTTTTTCGTGAAACAAACTTCTGTGGCGGAAGTTATACTCAGATTTGGTGGCCAATTTTCTAAGAGGTTAAGTTTCAAAGAGCCGTAGAGTGAATGAAGTGGCGTGAAAACTCTACTATCTTCTGTGTCTACTAAGCTGGAAGGTATAATAGCGATTTACGCTTCGCGCAAACATTTTGGACAATAAGTTTGCGGGAGGGATTAAAGACGGTTGAGATGAAAGTGCTTCGGATGACGGCAGCAGAAATAGGCCTTCAGAGAATAAGAAATTCGAGGAAGGATTTATATAAAAGAACCCATCAGAAAATAAATAGAACAAGATCGGCTCAGTTGGTATTGCCATGTTCAAAGGAGATACAATTCAATCAACGTTCCTACACAAACGTTAAAAAAAAGGGCAGACGAAAAAGGAACTGGATCACACAGTGACCAAGTGGTCCCAAACCGACAGTATTTTATTTGATGTGTGATAAAAAGTTTTCTCTCCTCTTACAACCATGCGGAAGTATCCGACATTACTGTTGAAGAACTTAGGAATGTGGTCAAATATTCGAAAAAATGAACAGCGGTTGGAACTCTAAGGCTCTGAAACAAAAAAATAGGTGACCTCGGATTAGATGGCTCCTAACTCATGACCCGATTGGAGTCAACACACGAAATATGCAATAATTTTCGGCTTGAAAATAATACGGCTACCTGGAGATCAATCTGGGTTTTGTATCGGGTAATTTAATAGCCGTATTTTGTTATCACCTATGATTCATATGGATCATTCGTTTCTATGCATTTAAACATCAATACGAGATCTCGACTTACATCAGGATCTACATCAGGTTACATTTTCATTCCTGATTCTGGTGTAATTGCCCACGATAGTCAAACGTCCATGTTGCGAGACTAGAATATGAAATATTATTTGCAAACCAAACGTTATTTAATAATTTATATGTTGAAATAAATAAATATTCAGCTTCGAATATGGGTGGCGGTAAGACAATGAGAAGTCCGAGAAACCTATAAGCGTATGATTATGTACATGTATAGGTATAAGGGACCAAAGACAAGAGTAAAAAACTTTGCTTGAGTCACCGAAGATTTCCGATAAAAGTCATTAACATTCAGAGTTAATAGCAGAAATCCCTAAATTCTTATCTGCCAATAGTTAGCGATGTCACTGTTGATAGCTAACACCTCGCCTCCATGAGCAATAGTTCATAAAATACGAGACTACCGACATTACCAATACGTCATAGAATATAGAATATATTCATACATATGAAGTTTGAGTATTCCACTATTACTTACATGAAATGGGAAAAAATGGTCAATACTTACTGATATTTTCAAGCCATGATTTGTCGTAGACTGTTTTGTCAAGAAAAAAAATCAAACTAATTTTTAAAATTAACAGATGTGGGATAATTCACCTCAAAAAGTCTCTTAACTAATGTGCTGCCACCTATCGAGCAATAGGTTACGTATTTGGATGTTTTCTTTGCTTTAACTGAAGATTTTCGCAGTTGGAACCAGCAAATTGAATGTATGAATTTGAGGTCAGTTTTGATGTTAACAAGTGCATGTGACCACTACCATCCTTAAAGAGTACTACTGGCAAGTAAGGCTTTGCAGATAAACTTGTGTACACATTAAATGAACATAGTTTTTAATCATTTATAAAGGAGATAATTGAACTTTGAAAAGTAGTTATGTTTATGTTTTGGCACTCGATATTTACATGGGGATATAGCTCAGTGGTAGAGCATTCGACTGCAGATCGAGAGGTCCCCGGTTCAAACCCGGGTGTCCCCTAAATTTTCCTTTTATTTTTTTTTATTTTTTTTTATATTGTATACAAAATGTAATTTGACAAATTTTAATATGCAATGATATATGCTTAGACAAAGTAACGTAACTATGCGAGTAACTGTATAAGGAGGAGAGTCTATTCTACAGAGCTAGTGCAGCCTATCAATTTTCGAGCTCTAAGACTATATAGAGCAGTGTTTTCGAACATCATTCGATTTCTGAGTCAGATAGGCATCTAAGAAGGCACCTAAGGCAAAAAAACTTCAGAAGATGCATCGCAACAAAAAAGACAGTTGTTACGAACAAAAATCTGTCCGATCGGGACGGATGGCTGTTTCTCTATTAATACTTTATGGATTTGGATACAAATTAAAATGCGAGTAATATTTGCCTCAGAGTTTGGAATTTAAAGTTTTAAAAATTAAAAATAAAAAATAAGCAAAAAAGAAAAGAAAATGTAAGCCCCAAACTCTGGTTATAAGTATTCAAATCACTTGCCTACAGCGTCTCTCATTGGATCCAAATTTCACCAAACCATTCACAAAATTTTGTTGAAATCGGTTGCGCGGTTATTTTCTCTCTGTGCTAATTTACAATAGTCATGCAGCAGATACAATCCTGTTTTTTTACGTTGGAAGGTGGGAATTTTAAGAACGAATCTGAGCACATACTTAGTAACAGTGAATCCACCTCCTTTTACTGCAGCTTTATCTACAGTCCAGTTCGCCTAAAGCTTGCGGCCTTCACGATACCGTGGACAGTGAAACTCCGCGTTTTCCACTGCTTCTGCGCACAACAAGGATTGTATTTATGGCCAAATCTGTGGAGGTACATATGCTCTGAAACAGCCATGACTAGTAAGCATCTTCGTCAGGTAGAAGTTCAGATCTCCATGTTTCCTGTTGATCCAAAGATACATCTACCTTTGTTAGAATAGTTTTTTTCGTCCTTTTTCAGTGTTTAAATGTATTTTTATGTACTTTTTCGGTACCTTTTCAGTTTGTTTCTGTATTACCAGTACTTTTCAGTGCTTACAGGTACTTTCAAGTACCTTTTCAATACTATCTAGTACTTTCTAGTACCTTTTCAGTACGTTTTAGTACTTTTTTTTAAAATTTTGAAAATCCAAAAGTACTAAAAAAGGTATTAGAAAGTACTAGAAAGTACTTTTCACTACTTTTTGGCATTTTCTGGTACTTTCTAGTACTTTCTAGTACCTTTTTTAGTACTTTTGGATTTTCAAAATTTTAAAAAAAGTACTAGAAAGTACCAGAAAATGCCGAAAGGTAGTGAAAAAGTAGTTTTTAGTACTTTCTAGTACCTTTCAGTACGTTCTAGTACTTTTTTTAAATTTTGAAAATCCAAAAGTACTAAAAAAGGTACTAGAAAGTACTAGAAAGTACCAGAAAATGCCAAAAAGTAGTGAAAAGTACTTTCTAGTACTTTCTAGTACCTTTTTTAGTACTTTTGGATTTTCAAAATTTAAAAAAAAAGTACTAGAAAGTACCAGAAAGTGCCAAAAAGTAGTGAAAAGTACTTTCTAGTACCTTTTTTAGTACTTTTGGATTTTCAAAAATTAAAAAAAAGGTACTAGAAAGTACTAGATAGTATTAAAAGGTACCATTAAGTACTATATAGTACCTACCTTTTCAGTACTCTTTAGTTTTTGTAGTACTTTTTGAATATTTTTTTCGTACTTTTGCAGTACTGCTCAGTATTTTCTTCCATACTCTTCAGTACTGCTTAGTACTTTTCTTTTTCAGTACTCTGCAGTAGTTTTAAGTACTTTTCAGTACCTTCATGTCAGCCAACCCTAGTACTTACCGCAAAGTTTGCAGACTATTCGCGTGAATACCAAAATAAATACTCCCCTTGATTCAAAATGTGTACATTTTCCAAACACAGAATTACAGCCATTGGCAGCGTAACTTCCGCTGGAACGTTCGAAATTCTAAATTTTCAAAATTTACACCGCTGATCTGATAGGATCTCTTCCAAACGTGATAGCATATGCGGACGACTTGATAGCGTACAGATCAGGACCTAAGATTGACGTCATTGCAACACTCTTGCAGCGTGGCTTTAATAAGATTCAGCGATATTGCGACGAAGTCTGAAACCATTCTTTTTAGAACGCCGTTGTCTGGTACCTTTAGGGATACCAGAAAGAATTGACGAAAGTTCTCTATTGTTGGAGAGCACGGACGTCCACTTGCATGTCAAAATGTAGTCAGATAACTGGGGATTTGGCTGGACAAATGTCTATATTTTAATAACCATATAGATATTGCTCTAACCAGAGCCCGAAGAGCTTTCGCTCTTACAAAGAGATTGTTTTATAGCAGCCAACTCAATGCAAGGGTGAAGGTAATCTGCTACATGGCCCTTATTGGGCCCATGATCGCATATGGATGTCCTGTGTGGTTCAACATAGAGGCAAGCAGGATGGAAGGGATTCGGGTGTTTGAGAGGGCCTGCATTTGGGCTTGCCTTCGCTTGTACAGAATACCTGAGTCTCAGTACATAAAATTCTATTCCAACGAGATCCTTTACAACAAAGCGAGTCTGATAAGAGTGGACAATTTCCTAATCAAGATGACTCGAAGGCACATTGAAAGAGAGAATAACCTGATCTCCGGGGCTTATTACCCCCGGAAGCATTCCTCTATTATGATCAGGCAGGTCTGATCCAGGATAGAGCGGCAGTGCCGATAATCTTCCATGTAGCCCGAAAAACTGTGGATACTACGATAGGCTCTGCTGCATGGCTACTGGCAGGAGTTTTCCTCTCCACTGAAGGAAAATTGTCAGCGAAGAGGAGTTAAGAGTCTGTGTAATTTTTAAGGCCAAGCATAGTTTTAGAAATTTGCGTTTATTTTTTTTTAATTTTTAGGAAAATAAAATCACCTTTCGGTAAAATAATTAACGTTTTGAGTTCTAACAAATAATATAAGTAAAAGATAAAACCATTCTCTAAGCTTTCATCATTCTCGATCTTCAGTGTGTCCCAATTACAGAAAAGTAATCAACCACATATTGGCGATACAGGTGAAGATGCTACGTCCTTAAAAGCGTCCGAGGACTTCATTGAGGACCTTACGTTCATCAGCCCCCTAAAATAGCCTGAGACCTAATCTAACACAGCGTGAGTTTAACAAAGGACTCGACCATGTAGATCGTGTTGTTTAGCATTTTGTCTGTTACGTCGATGTTGATGCGCTTGAAGAGATTTATGAGACGAGCGAAATTTGGAATTTTGACATCGCTTGGTGCTAGGGTTGTGAGGAAATAAAAGGCTGCATTAAAAAGTTTCATCCAAATCAGAGGAATGGTGGTTTTACCTGGTCGTCAGGGTTATTGTTTCCGTTCACCATATCCTTGTCAGTGACGAGTATTTCCTTCAGTGCGGTGGGAACACTAAATAGTCTTTCGAACATGTTCAACTTTATTTAGTTGCTGGAGGGATTGAAAATTGAAAGCGTTCTTGTGAATTGTTTTTACTTTAAATTATTTCTTTTAATGGATCGATCGATTAAAGAATTTGTTAAAGAAGATTTTCTTTTCATTTAAACTTATAGAAATCAAAATAATTTGATTCACAAGTTTCTTTCGCATCGGACGACAAAAGTGACAGTAGGCGAAAAATGACAGAATCTTTGTTTACTTTTTACTGAAGCAACTAGCGACATCTGCCCGGAGATAGCCGAAATGTTATATTGTAAGGGTGCGTGGTTAAGGTGGCGAATTTCTATTAACTACATTTGCTAAGGTTTCTTGAACTTATTTTTTGCCAACTGAAATTGTATGTCGTTCGAACGTACATTGTATTAAATAATCAATAATTATTATATATAACAAATATTGTATTTCGTTAAGAAATTTGTGTGGCTTGGGATACGACTCAGTTGTAACTCATTACACCCGTGGTGATAGCTTAGGAATACTTTCTTAAGACTAATCAATCGCCATAGTAATGATGAAATTACGTTCGTGCGCGTACTTCTTTCACTAAAATCCGTAGATTATCAAATTTCAAAGAGTGGGTAAAATTCTCTAAGAGAGAGCTAAAATTAAGAAAAAGTAAACGAACGGGTTGAAGAAGAAAAAGTTGAAATTACACTGGTTTGACAGTTTTCATAAACAAGGCTACAGAAATTTCTTGCACTAAAATTCGTAGCATGGAGAAATTTCTTACTCTCTTGTGAGCACTCTCTTCCGCGAAAAACTACGAAAATTTTCAATACGCGAACAACTTTTCGTAAAAAATTCGCTGTTTTTGGAGGGTATGGGAACGAACCTATTGCTACCGGTACAGCTCTGAACCCTATATACATATGTACATAATGTATGTACAAAGATACACCAGCAGCGAAAAAAATAGAACAAGTGTTTCCATCTAATTCCGTTCGTCATGTCGCACGCTACGTTACACTTCTCGATTCGACTTCAAATGAGGTTGGTCTTATAATTCTTGAAGCATTGTGGGATCTCGTTCAGATCTTCGGGCGGCAGCAGTGCATAATTGGACAATCGTTATCATAACATGGTGATCTCGTACCAACCTGATGTCAGCTTCTCATCTGTTTCGAATGCCTACAAGATTATTCAAAAACAGCGACTAAAGGAAAAGTGGTCTCGGTTCCTTGCCTGCTACTTGGCACAGATCAGATTTTTTGGCAGACTTTTGCTCAAACATGGTACCACCTAGGTATGTATGACAATTCACTTTGTATTGCCGCTTGCGGTTGACTAATTCGTGAGCTCCATTAACATATTTGAGATCTTCGTCGTCGTAGTCTACTTTGGTATTTACGTCCCTCATTAGTTTAACAATGTCGCTGTTGCATTGAAGATAGCTTTTTCTTTCTCAGACAAATCATCCAAAGAAGCGTAATATTGTTTATTGATTACTTGACGTACTCTAGTCCGGAATATGGACGTTAAGATCCTATCAGGCTGCGGATGTTGTGGATGGTGTGTGTTGTTGTGTTGTGGATGTTAACAGCAGTTCAAGTCCAAAAAATTTGAAAATTAGGCTACCAACTGATTTGCTCCGAAACGTAACACATGAATGTACATATATATGCATGGATTTGCTTTAGATATATTGAGTGGCGAAATTAGCCTTCCATAAGAAATTTATTGCCACAAAACTGCATGTACCCACTACTTTCTAAATATTTCACTTTCCTCCGATTTGTTCCGTTGCAAGTGTCATTGTCAAAGGCTCTACTTTCGGCATTTTAGATGCCTTTTTTTTTGCACATTAAAATTGCATGTGGAATACATTACGTATCTGCTATAACGTCGTTGGCATTCACTTTTTGGCTCTTGGCGATTTTAATGGAATTTTCCAGTGTTCCCACACTCAATTGCACAAAATGACTGACATTATGCGGTATCGTGACTTTTTACAATAACCGAAACTCCATTTAGATTGTGAATTAAAAATAAATTCCAACCGCAGCAGTATAGGTTTCATAGAATTGATTTTCCCTCAAAACTACTTCGAACAACCTATTTTCGATATAATGCCGGCCCGTTAGTTCGAATTTACGTACAAACATACATATGTATGTTCATATGTATAAATTTTTCTTCCTTCGTTTATGTTTTAGTTTTCTTAACTCTAGACAGGATCGGAAATGTGTTGGCTGTGGTTGGAGTTAGGCTCCCATACTCCATTGCACTTGGGACGATTTAAAATTGTATGACTCTCTGTGTGATAGATAGGTTTATGCCTTTAAGCATGCTGTAAACACCGCGTTATAAGATAGATACATACATATGTGTATATACAGTTTTGTTGTCTGTTAATAGGGGTCATGTGCAGTGGAAATGAATACTGGCTAGGTTATAGAAAGAATGTCACCAATAGAAGTTTAAGGACACGGATACCCTCTTCTTAGGTTGGCAATTTCTTTTTGTAAATAACATGCACCAAAGGTAATACGAATACCCTTATGCTGGCATAAGATTTTGAGGGCACAATTGATCGAGAAGTTTGGGTAGAAAATAAGGAATAACAAGTTGATGAAGTACATTCTAAGCTCAGGTTGTAATAGGTATTCTACTATTAATGTCCAAATTACTAGGCTACATTTTATATGATTTTTGTATTTAGTTATAATTCGCAGTAAGATTCATTCAAAGCAAAAAAACAATATTTCCAAATTTCACTTTCATTCAAAGGGATTGTGAATTTCATAATTTCGTTTTTATTTTTCCTTCTTTTGATAGGTTATGAAGTTTGCTTAAGTTCATTAAGGGCAACTAGCTAGAGCAGTTGGAAGAAATTGAGTGATATCGTTCAGTTTTGATATAAGGTTAATCCCATTGACGTCCATTATGATTGAGCCTTTGGGTCTAAAATTGAAGTTGCTGTTGCTGTTGTCAATGTGTTCTGTTCCATTGAAAAGCATTAGTTCTAAAGAATTAGCTTCGCTGGTCTAAGTTGCTATTGCTCTGTTAACGTGTTTCTACTATAACGTGTGTTTTCACCTCAAATTTTGAAAGTGAATGCTCGATTACATGAGCGGAAATGCCAATTATTCTCATTCTCTTCTTGCCATTTCAATCACGAGCTAAGTGTTATCGATTGTTGTAATTCGGCTTCTGATTGCCAGTAGTTGAACAAGATATTTATAACTCTAAAAATTCATTCATAGATCAGCAAACTGCGAACAGGAACGGGCGAATATTTGCCAGTTTTGGCGTTTCATTCACAGCAGTCGGCGAGTTTGTCATTTACCAAAGCAATAGAAATTTGTGAGGTTAAACTCTAACGAATGTTTTGGTCGCGCGAATGTGTATTGCGTTTCACATCTGTGGAATGTGAATAACATATGACAGTTCGCAAAAAGTATTAGTGTATTTGCGGAAAAATCAGCAAATTGTTGATTTCTTCGCAAAAATTAATTATAATTCAACTTTTATTCTATGAAACGATAGATAAATTAAGCTCGACCTAAATATGTGAAACGCTCAATATGTTAAGTTGGTAATAAAATATCGTTATTACCAAATTAAGCAAAAATGTGGTATGCAAGCTTTAACCAGCATTAGAGTCGTTTATAGAAAATTGACATTTAGTTAAGTTAGCTAGAAACAGTATCATTATTAACGACACACTTACAAAAATTTGTAAGTATGTTTATAGCATTTTCAGTTTATAATCTTATATAAACATTTTATTTAAACCGCTTTATCCGTATTTAAGCAAATCGTCTTTAGGCCAAATTGACCATAAGAACCATTATAACAACTGTGGTAAGTCATCTAATTGCACGTATTCTTACTAGCCTAAGTGTATAGTTTGAAGGAAATCGTTCAAGCAGTTTTCGCGCAAATCGGTTTTTTGTGAAAAAAAATTGTTAGTAAAGTCCTGTTCTTGACAATTTTGGTAAGAAATTTTATATGTCACTGTTCGGAATTTCCTAACTTAAATCGAATGTTAGATCTAGTCAAAATCATCAGTTTTCGAGAAAATTTTTTTGTTGTAAAATTGTGCCGTTTATTGAAATTTTAATTTCACCTCTAGAGATTAATCTACAGACCCTAGATATGAAGTTTGATCGAAATCCGCCCACCCGTTCAGGCTGTAGCCTAAGGCACAAGCAGACAGAATTATCAGACCTAAATCTTCGAGCTTCTCTAAAATAAGTAAATAAATAAATAAATAGTAGGCCGTAAGCTGCCCATAGAGGGCCAAGGCCTAGCTTCTCACAACTGTACGTGTTGTGCGTGGTATACATTTTTGCACATACAGAAGGGACCTACATGCCGTATCCGAAGGGCAGGGGGGTTTTTGAGAAGCTTTCTCATGACAGTAAATACTCTTGGATGTTTGTGAGACGCTCGCAAGAGGTGGGGCCGTGAAAAAAACTTTGGTGGTATTTTCCTGGATTCGAACTCGGAATCCCTTGTGCAGTAGTCCAACGCACTAACCACTGAGCCACGGCACCCAGCTTCTCTATCATCGTAATGTCAGAGCTGATTCATATCTCGAGTCCGAATCTTTGCATGAGTTCAATACTTTCCTTTAATTACAGGTGCAAGTAAAAAGGTCAATTTGAGGTAGAACAATGAGATATGGCTCAATAATTTGTCTAAAGATGGCAGAAAAAAAAAAAAATAAACAAAAAAACTTCTCATTTTGGTTAGAGTATTTAGTCATAACCAATTCATCAACCAATTTCTAAAATCCAACCAAAAACATTCTACAAATTTATAACCAGCAAAATAAAATATTTTTTTCTTTTAAAAAAGCAATGTAGGTAATCAGGGAAAGATATATGTATGTACCTACTCCCAAAAGTTCACCGTCGCATCAGCATCTTTACTTTTATTTTTTCTTTATAAATGAAAATCTTTGAAATCATTTTTTTTTTATTCCCAAAAGAAGATTTTCTTCTTATTCAAGTTTGCGAATTCAATTGAATTACCCAAATTAAATGTTTACACTCCATTAAGGAATTAAAAGTTCCACCTGCAGAGAAAGGTCCATTTAATTTGATATATCGACAAGAAGCCAATCATCAGGGAATCCCCAACGTTGTACGTCGTTACTTTTGAGCACACAAAAACAAGCTTTGCTCGTGTTATTTAAAAAGAGAAAATTCACCGAGTCGTGAAAAGATGGAAAATCTTTTTTGACTTCATTCCTCTCCCAAAAATGGAGGGGGAAAAATTGATTTGTAAAGGAAAAACGAACGCATGTACCTACTTAGGTGTTTTGTACTTAGCGGTTCTTGGGAATTTAATTAGAAGTTACATTCTTTGTGGTGTACTCGTATTTAGAGTTTTGTCGTTTAGAATTGTAGGAATATTTTGGAAGACTTTAGAGATTTAGCTGTGTAAGTGTGTGAATATTTCTAAACTGAAAAGTATTTTCAAAGCCAATACATTATCTATGAACCATTATTATGCATGCCCCTCGAATAAGATTGAATGAAACCAAACCGACCATCAAAAAGTAATTCCCAGTCCAGTCAGAGGGTCCTTCTCTTCATATGACAGGCAGTTGATTTGCTAGCCGACTACTGAATGAAGGACGATTGAGAAGGAATCATTAAAATCTGTCCAGGAAAATTGGCAATCGGCGATATTTACGCCAAAAACAGAAAAGCGATGTTTCCAATCAATTATTCCGATGTATGGACTTTAGGTATCAGGCTCTGTGTGAAATTGATTCGATAGCAGCTTCGGTCCGAAATCTCATCCCGGAGTGTAGGTGTACTGTTGATTGTCTGTCAGAGAGAGAGCTGAATAATTTCATTGAACTGCAATAATTGTATTGCTGTTGCTGTTGCCTTTTGTCAGAGCAACGACACGTAGCAACACCAGATTAATTATTTTCTCTCTGAAAATCGAAAAATCGATTTCAAGTTGCTCATTTCGATTGTATGCATGCATATGTTCATATATACATTTTGCAGTTCACTCTGATGGTAAATATGAATTTATATTCTAATTGCAATCCAGTTAATCACTGAAATTTAGTTCGAAATTGACTAGATGCTGTATTAAGTGACATATGGGTTAATTTCTTTTGAATCTGGGAGTAAAGGATCAACCATAGTTTAATTAGAGGTCTGGATGCTGCTGTACGTAGTCATGCGAATGCACATAATATGTTTAATGCACCTATAATGACTTTCCGCTCATTTTCGTCGAGTTTTCGTTCACTTTTAGCCTCATACGTTCAGAGAGCGGTTTCATTCGCACATTCTGTATGGAGAGGTGTGATAGCTACACAGAAACGATATGACATACGGCCACGTTTTCATATGCAATGGTGTGGGCGCTTAGATTTGGACACAGCAGGAGCATTCACAGCTTCAAACCACACAAATCTGCAAATAATTCCTCCAGTGGTTTAGATATTTAAGATATGGAGATAACTTAAAGAAGTTTTCATACCCAAAGAAGGCAGTTGCTCTCATACTAATCCAAGAGATTTCAGATCTATGAGTCTATCGTCATTCAAATCATTAAATCAGTGGAGATTGCATTACAGTCACTAGTACATAATATCGAATCTCCATGGTTCATAAGAAGAACAAGATGATTGTCTTCCGTGATATAGAGGGCGCTTTCAACAATGTCAATGCATCAGCGATATCAGATGCACTATCAGCTCTGAAAGTTGATAGCTCACTTAGTCATCTGATAAATCTCTTGCTCAATGGTCGGATTATCAACTCCAAGCTGGGTCCACAAGAAGATGTGTTAGCAGAGGTCCTCCATAAGGAGGTGTTCTATCTCCTCCTTCCTTGGAATTGGGTGGTAAATGAACTATTGATAATCCAGCGGTCGCCTATGCAAATGACATTGCTCTTATTGTATCAGGAAAGCACCTAAATACTATAAAGGAACTCATTCAAAACGCCTTAAACAGCCAACTAGATGGGCCAATCGATGTGGTTTGGATTTATACTCAGAAAATTTTCACCAGTCTAAAATTTTCAGACAAAGGGTCTCATCCTGGATAAGAAGCTGAACTGGAAGCCCAAAATCCAAGAAAGAGTCAAAAAGGCTGGAGTATCACTCTTCTTTTGGAAAAAAACTATTGGGAATAAATGGGGTCTAAAACTTCGAACAACTCACTGGCTCTATATTTCGGTCATGAGACCGATACTCACTTATGGGCTATTTGTCTGGTGGGCAGCCCTGAAGAAAGCAATAAAATGTAATCATCTGAGCAAGGTCCAGCGCTCAGCTTGTATGTGCATAAGCGGTGCGCTACGCCCTACATCCTCTTCGGCACTGGAAATTTTGTTTCACCTTTTACCTCTCGATATAATCAGGAAGTGTGGACATTCGCCTTGAAGCAACCACAGAGTGGTCAAGGAAGAACTATGGCCATGCACCTATTCTGAATAATGAAAGTATGGCGATCAAAGATCTCTTATCGTGGCTTAAGAAAAAGGTGATACCCGCTAAAGATATTCGTATATTTTCAGACCCCTAAGCTCCCATCAAGTCCCTGGATTCGAGCTCTATACCTTCTTTAGTAGTCCTCGACTGCCTATCGTCTCTTACGGAGATGCCCGAGCAGTTCAACATTTACCTGTGCTGGGTGCCTGGGGCATAGGGACATTGCAGGGAACTGCTGAAGAACTCGCCAGGATAGGAGGAACCTTGCCCATCATGCCAAACAACTGTAAGTATACCAATCGCTACATGCAAACAAAAACTTAAGTTAGATGCAATCAAGAGTACAAATCTTAAGACTTTGATTTCTCTCATCAGGTTGCACATCAGCATTACAATAGGTGTCATCACCTGACACTGTCTAATAAGGAAGCACGTAACAAGGTCTTTTTTGCAAACGACTTCTATAGAAGCTGTAGGGATAGGGAAGAAGACGAGACTATTCCTCACCTTATTCGTGTCTGCCCAGCTCTCTCAAAGAAGAAAGTTTTATTTAGGAGGTTCGTGCTATAACGACTTAGGGGATCTAGAAATGTCTAAGTGTGTTGGCGTTTCACAGCTGGCAGGGACTTTCAACCAACCAACCAACCAACCGTCAAGAGATTACCGGACTTCCTACAGAACATAATGACGATCTTTCCTCATATATACCTCTTTGAATGATTATTTCCAAAGATTTCGCTTTAAATTTTACTTAGAATAATTTGTTAACAAAAGATACTTTATGGAGTACCTCCGTTTGTTAACTAATTTTTATTTTGATTTAATTCCTTTTGTTAAATCTATAACTGTCTTTTTAAATCTCCCCTTCGCTGTTGCTAACTGTTAAGCTTTAAGTGCGATCTAACACGATACATTTGACTTCTAATCATCGCTGTTAAAAGTATTTAACAAGGCAAATATCCTGTACGACAAGATAGTGACCTAAAAGACAACAATTTATCCAGAGGACCATCTCTAAGCCAAATTCAAATTTACCTGTTTAAAAGTCACCAGGGATACAGTAGAAAACCCCTTGGCAACAAGTGTGGCTGGCTTCTGACATCGGAGTATTATAATCACCAACTGTTTCCTGTACGAGCTACTGCCCAAGTACCATGGATGGTTGTACACAGCTTTAGCTATACTAAGGCTCTAAAAAAAACACTGAACTTAGTTAAGGACACTAAAAAAATCATTCGTCTTACACATGTAATCAGCTCATCCCCGAAATAACAAACAATAAACAACTGCCCAAGTGCCGATATAAGCAAGAGTAAGAACTTTACAAACTCAATGCCAGGTCCTTCGACAGTAACCTGAAATGCTGACAAGCAAATAATACCCGCTAACGACAAGAAATTGAACACCAGTGAAACACCAAATATCTCGTTCAAATCCAAACATAACCTGTTGGTCAAAAAGGTAAAAAACTGCGACTCAACATGCAGAATGTCCTCAAAGACTCACTTCAATATTAGCTGATGCCGTTCAATTAATTTGCCAAGGAAAACACTATCCTCCAAGTTGCCTGTCGGCCGATATCGCTCAATCTCCTGGCCAATATATTTGAAATGCATGGACATTTGCCTAGACAAACAGCACATGACCATGTCAATTCCAACATTCGAAGCTACACACAAATGTCCTCCCCAGAATTCACTAAAGTACACCAGCGCATAGAGAAACTTGCTGCGGTAGTCAAAAGGATGTTCCACCCAGAAAGGTGTCTCATAGGAGAATTCTCCTCCATATCTCAGATAGTCGTAAATGGATTTCATTCCTGGAATTATGTACACAATACCACCAGCTATAAGGTACAAACCAATGAGCATGTAAATTGATCTGGGCCAGAAGTTCTCGTTGACATGGTAGGCGCGTTTTTCCTCAATCGTTTTCGGGTATAGGACTTCAGTTGTTCGCAGGATATCTCGCAGTCTTTTAAGATCAGTGAGTATAGCAAAAACCTTGGCGTTGGTGTTGAAGCCATAAGCGATGTAGGCAGCTGTTTTGGTAGCCTCCAGCAGGCTAGAGAATTCATCCAAGTGGCGTTGGAAATAGATGAACTCACCAACCATCAGATACAGATGATTGGTTACACCTAAAATTATGGCGATGAATGAGAGCTTAAAACGCACTGTATCACGTCCCTGTGTCGGGTCGATTCCGACTATTTTTGCACAAAAGTACGGCAGGGAGAGGTAATCCTTGAAGTCCTTTAGGTGTTCCATTGCGACCAACTGAAAGAGACTGACTCTGGAGTCATTTGTAGCGGGTATTTAAGGGGATTTTGAAATGCGCCCCAATAACTGAGTAAAAGTGCGGTTTGTGGTTTCTGTTTTTGGTCTCTAATTTGTTCGTTTTGCAAATTATAGGCATTTAAAGCTATTAGATCTGTTCTTGGCTTTTTGATATGAAAATCTTAAATACCTTCTAGATCACCTTAGTTCCAGGACACACACTACACGTAAGGGGAACCCAAAAAGCAGTATATTAGTCCTTTTGTTCAGATTCATAAATCCCTTGCCTTATATCTAATAGAACAATGTGTAGTATGTAAGCAACCATAATTTTAGCTTTCAGTCCGGATTTATTTACACAAAAAGGATTTCAAAAAAAAAAAAAATCTGCTCGAACAAATCCCCAGGGAATCGTCCATCAATTATATTCCTCTACAAAGTCCGGAGGTGCAGTGGAAGGAGCTAGTGGTGTTTACCACTCGGGTTTTTTTGTTTTTTACAAATCTATTGAGCGAACGGACTTGGTCTATTAGCTTGCTTTGTGGGAATTCGTAGAATGCTCATCCTTTTGTGTGCATTTATCAGTGCAGTCCTCTCATGAACAGGAGCTGAAGCACTTTAAATCGTTGATTCGCATTGTGGTCTGTGTGCTTGTGGGAATTTTATTTATCCTTGGAACAATAAATGTTTGAGTACATAATAGTACATGCGTTTTACAGATCGCTTTAAGTGGATGTTCAAATAAGGTATACGACTGGGTTTTACATACTTGCGAATATATGTATAATACCGCTGCATCTTATAAGTGAAGCACAACATGTTTTTTTATGGAAAATTATTTGAAAGTGTCCGTGAAAATTGAAAGAAAGGAAATTTCACATTTTCCTGAACAATTTAAAAAAAAGTATACACGTTGTTTCGCTATAACGTGGGCAACGAATTGTAACTATACCGCTCTTAACGTTGCGTGTCTTCGCTGTAACGTCGTTTTAGCCTTTACTTTCCCTTGCCCCGCAAAACGTTGTTTAGGATATCCCATAGAACAGTCTTAGTGTTTTTAGTGTTCCGGACCTTAAAAGGTAAGACGGAACACTTATGGGTTTGATACGGTGTCTGTCTGTCCGTCTGTCCGTCAGTCTGTCACAGCCCTGTAACTTTTGAACCGATAGACATAGAGAGCTGAAACTTTCGCTATGTATACATTATGTGGAAGCCTGCACAAGATGGCGGCAATGAATTTCATTTTGGGAGCCCTTTTTTGGGCACCTTGTATGAAAAAAAAATTATTTTGTTCCCCAGCATATGGCATATCAATTTAAAGAGAATTTTACAAGGGCTCCATATATGTAGGAAATATTTTTTTCTGGCAAAATTTGTTGAACAAAAAAGCTCGCCAAACATTTGAAAAATTTTAATTTTTTTTTTTTAGTTTTTAAAACTCTAAATGCTGTATTCCTTCGTATGTCAAGTATTGCCAGTGTTTTGCTTTACTTAAACCATTTAACAAGCAAAGTACGGTTACATTCATTTTCATCCAAAAGCTTGGTACGCCATGTTTTATATTGAAAGTGTAAGTTAAAGCTGAGATTACAGCTCAGTATTACTAGGACATACCTACGTACAAGACATTACATTATTCATATCAAAACCAGTATTAGGTGTACCTATGCAGGATATGAATAAATTGCCTTCTATTTAATGACAATATAAAATGTCCGGAACACTATTGCACGAGGCCCTCCTCGCACTTACCCAATTTTTTTCTTATAAAATTATGATTTTCAATGCATCGGTACACCTTTGTTAAATATTGTTAGTCATATAATTTTGATTTTATTTTTCAAATTACAGCTGAATATTCCACTGATATTTTAACCCAAGGAATTTTAAATTCGCATAGATAAAAGTGAAACATCCGAAGAAGGTGCTGGCACACTTATTCCGAAACGCATATATTTTTTTATTTTTTTTATCCACCTGTGGTAGGTTATGCTAGGAATGAAATCAGCGTGTCTTCTACTCGAAAAGTTTCCACTGAAGGCCGAAAACCAAGAAGTTGTCAACCCTATTCTTGTGGTGGAGCGAGTAAAAGACTTTCAACCGTGCCGAAGGATGAAAGATTGGAGGACACAATACTAACCGCGAACGAGCTCGCAAAGGCACCCTAGCGAGGTCTATGCGTACATAGCTTTATTTTCGATACTCGGTGACTCTGTCGGAGTGAATATTTAATTCCGGACGTAATCGTGGGAACAAAATTTCAAACTCAAATACAAAACCCAAAAAAAAAAACAAACAAACGAAAAAGAACAAAAAAACATCAATGACATGTTACTGGTGGAAGCTATCGAATTTGTGGCATCAGAAGCCGGCATGATGAACAAGGAGATGTCGAAGGAGATGGAGGAGCAATTGCTTGCCGATACCGAGAAGACAGTCCAGACTGAAATCTTGAAAGAGGATAGAAAGAAAACCAATCGCCATTCTGAAGGTATGCAGAAGCTTAGACGGTATAATAAAGCCGTACACCTGAAACGCCCACTGGGCACTTCCTCACTCTGCAATATGGAGGAAGAAAAAATTTTAAGTACACTTTTCTATTAATTTGCTTAACTTAGGAAGCATTGAAGCATATATATATATTGAAGCTATAGAGCGACTCTATGGCAAAGTTCTTAGACGAGTTTTTTTTGTTGGTTAGAAATTTTTCGGTACAAAGCTCTAGGGCACTACTGAAATACTTAACGACTTAAAATACTGAATAGAGTGTAGATCTCTACATGATATTACTGCAATAAAAATACTCGTAATGAAATGGGGTGTACTGTTGAAGTCACATTCGATGCTGAACAACCTGCTTTCCGCTCTGGATCATCATTGAGCAATGTATTAAAGATCGATCGCTTTTCATCTGCTGTTTTGAAAAGGCGTTTGATAGTGTCAATTGGGAATTTATTTGCCGTGCCTTGCGCAGGAGAGCCATTCCTGATAAACTAAAAGCAATTAACATGTAACGTTTTGTACCGAGGAGGGCTGCCGGAGGAATTCGAGGTCCAAAGCGAGATTCTGCAAGGCTGCATACTTTCACCAATAGTTGATTTGCGATGTGCTGAATGAGGCTTTATCAACAGGAAATGGAGGAATTCGATGGACTCCTACATCTAAACGCAAACACAGAGATTACGCCAACTGTCTCGCAGAGTAATGAACCTTCACCAAACAACAGCAGCTATCCATAGTTTGGCGAAGTAATGCAATCAGCTTTAATAGGGGAGGTGCTTATTAAGCACCAAGCTAGCACTGTTTTATCAGAGAACGGGCCATGAATCAACCTACAGTGGATTGGTCACACTCTACGAAAGGGTGACAGGATCATAGCTATGTACGCGACGCAATGAAACCCGCTCATGATGGCAGGATAAGCGGGGTTACTATTAGTAAGTGGTACAGAACAGTCGAGAAAGAATCATGGAAACTGGGAAAAAATTGGGGAGAGCTGATTCACATTTGCAGAAACTGCACACGATGGTGCTTAGACGTTGTAGAGACCCTAGGATCCACAAAAGGATGCAAAACATTGAATAGTGGTGATAGACACAGGATATGAGGCTACTGATGTAAGCAACAACCCCATAGCGTATTCACGTCGGTTGGTCTTTTGGAAGAGAGCACGCATTGTTGCCTTTTCATTCGGTACCACATGAATTCTAGAAGACCTTCTTTCTAAGGCAAGAAGCGTCTTCATATTCCAGAAACCAATATTTACGAATACCACAGCCACAGTTGTCAATATATGGATATCCAATTTCGAGGCGTAGTTTCGGCACTACGCTACCTTGATTATAGGTAGATAATCGGACTTGCAATTTTATACCAATTTTATAAGGTTGTTGCATTAACACATATGTAGGTACAGTGTTTTCGGACGAAAATAAATTTCAAGATCGCGTGTTACAGTGGAAATATAACAATTAAGTTGCCAGCATCAGTAATATTATTAACAAGGCTTTTAACTGCATTACAACGTGGTTTGTATTATTACATATGTAATAAACTCGCTTATCAATGGCTTATTTTCAGATGCAGTAATTTAATAAGGAAGATAAACATCTCGAATTGAGGGCAAAGATTTTAGAAGCTTTAAAGTTGAGTGATATTTTATTTTGATAGAGGCAAAGTCTCCATTAATTTAGCATAAACGGGAATTAAGCTGATCAGTCAGGCTTTTCACTGGTTTATTGCCAGGCGTTCTTATTGGTCAGATCTTTGTCCTTAACAGTCAACATTGCAATGGGCGGTGCTTTAAGTGAAATTAGCTCCAGATCAGCGTTGTTATCGAATTCCATTGACATTTCTCGATTGAAATCCTTCTCAAATGCCATGGACGGTGAGTCAATGCGGTTACGTCTTGCACACCGATGTCCTCAAATCACAAATCCACTTTGAATTGAGCCAAATTCCAAAATTTCGTTCACAAAGGTAGGAGGAACCTTTGATCCCACCATATAAAAAACTACAGTGGCATAGGTTATCATTGGTCTGACGATTGTACCATACGTCATCTGACAATTCTGTAGCCGTCTTGTTTTCAAGATTGTTAAGATGAGAGTGCCACTTACAGATGTAAGTATTTTGTCAAGGATTGCTCCAAGGTTAAAGTCCCATATTAATGGGAATGAGTACAGACGTACACAATTTAGTGAATTTAATACTTAACGCAAAGTCTACTTGAATACGAGATTTCAACACATAACTTTTCACATTAGAGTACCATTTGTGCATCCTCAACATAATCTATACTACGAGGATACTCATATACGAATTCGCAAAAAAAAAAAAAAACTTTCACATAATGCAATGTATCTTGACCCGATTCCTTTCAAAGTGATACCCAACTAAAAGCAAGCAAACAAATAATTTTCCTCTCGAAGTCCTTTCATGAATCTTCAAAGAAACTTCTAGACTGTATCTCATACTATTTCTTTTTTCTAAAACTTTTTCCTAGTTCAATGCATGTATTAAAAGCAGCCAAAATATTCCAATTTACATTGCCCCAACCTTAAGCTAAATTTTCTTCTTTTTTTGTTATCATAATAAATGCTTTGTGATTTTTTTTGGGTACTCTTTGACATTCTAAACTTATAGATCCTTCGCAATTGGTTCGCACTTGGATTTGAGCTAAGAGAAGTCGCACAATCGTGAAGGGCATCTCAGAATAAAAGAAAGTTTAAGTATATTTTCAACTAAACTTAGCTATCTCATCTCCTTTTCGAAATTTGATGTACGTTTGCAAGAGCTCAAAAGAGGTGTTTCCATGTTACACTGACCACGGTATCTAGAATTAGGGCATGGCCTGGTAAACCTCAAGACGATGAGTACTGCCGTTTTGTGTTTTCTGTGTGAAAATTTGGTTTATTGTTTATCTGCCGGACCGGAATGGTACGTGCTGTTTAGTGTTTTCGACAGGAGTCCCTCAGTAAAGTGCAAAGACTAGAATGAATCTGTATTACGGGGACCGTGCAAACGTGTCCAACCGCAGCTACTCCTAGAGCTCACGCCGCTCCACCTTCTAGTGGAGCCACATGCAAAGTAGACATTGCTATGGATGGGAAAAGAATGCACCGGAAGGGAGAAATGCATTGATTTGAGAGAATATGATGTGCTTTTTAAGGAACTTCCGCTACTTGGAGTCCCAAGGGATGATTGTTTAAGAAAATTCAATTTTGTGGAAATTTTCTACATAAAGCTGAGTAACAAAAAGGAGTGGAGCAATGAATCTACAATATATGGTCTAAGCAAGCGTACTATAAAGTGGTACACAGACGGGACGAGAACCGAGGAAGGAACGGGTGCGAAGTGTTTGGGTCAAGGACGAAACATTCAGAGCCCATTCGCAAGAATACTAGCATTTTTTAGGCTGAAATATGCGCCATAGAGCGGTGCCTCCGAATCAATCACGAAAGAGGATACAGTAACTGCGAAATAGCAATACTGTCAGATAGTCAAGCGGCCATTAAAGCGTTTTATTCCTATGTCATTATGTCGAAGTTTGTATGAGAACGCCTACAAAAACTCAATGAACTAGGCATGGAAATCAAGGTCATACTCTGCTGGATCACTGGACACGTCGGGATCAAACGTCTTGGTAAAAGAAGGAGCCGCAGAATCCTTCACTGCTCCTGAACCATTTTGAAGAAAAGGGGATCACACTACACGCGAAAAATTCAGTCCAAAAAAGGAAGAAGAACCTGGAACAAAACTACAGGACTAAGGAGAGCTAAGAAACTACTGGAAATCTATAACCGGAAAAGAATCAAAGCTTGCATCTGGCTTAGTAAGAATAACCTACGTATCCTAACAGGCTTCTTAACAGGACATTGCAAGCTGAGGTTGCGTCTACAGATTTAGAGAAATCAGTTTGTACAACACAGTCGTCCAATTTTGGCCACAAATTTCCTTTAGATTTTGTACAAGGTATTACTTTGAGTGAATCTGATGATGCGGGTTTATTAATAAATTTATTTTCACTAAGAATAAAGGAATGTTCAATATTATCGTCCCCTGTGAAAAGCGGTTTAACGAATGGCGGTCGAGCCCGCCTGTTTTCCACTGAAAATATAACACAGAGTATAAGAGCATTAGGTGATGAGATGAGATTTAGATTGACATTCTTAGTCGGTTCTGCCTACCAGACAACTGTATAATGGATTTCTTCCAAGGTGAATCTGCTCCGGAGAGGGCAAAGACTGTTCCATTGGCCGTAAAAGTTTAGGCTACAGTTTTTTGGGATTTAAATGGCATAATTCTCCTTTACTTTCTAAAAGAAGGAAGCACGATCACGGGAAAATATTTTCTCGAGTTATTGGACAGATTTGGTAAGAAATTAAAAGAGAAACGGCTACAATTGGCAAAGAAAAAAGTGCTGTTCCACCATGCTCAATAACCCGGAATTTTTACCGCCGAATTGCAGAAATTGCAATACGAATTGTTGCCGAATCCGGATTCCACCATATGAACCCGACTTGGCTCCCTCCGACTTCTCTTTTTTCTCTAATCTGAAAAAGTGTTTTGCGGGAGATTCAGCACAGACAAGAAGGTCATCGTCGAGACAGAAGCCTATTTTGGAGAGATTGAAAAGTCACATTTTTTAGAGGGTTTAAAGTAATGTGAGGGTCGTTGGGAAAAGTGTATTGCTCTCAAAGGAGATTATGTTGAGAAATAAAAAAAATCATTTTTCTGAAAAGTTTGCGTCTTAATTGTTATTGATCTCATTGATACACCCACCTATAGCCTGACAATAGATAGTATGACACTCAAAGGGTTCGCATTTTTCGTCTGAGTTTTAAATTTTTGGTATATTTATTTTTAACTACGACTGCAATAGCAGCGTGCAATTGCCTTGCCGCCCATACTTTCCAAGTTAATCAACAACTAGTTTATTGTGTTGCTCCATAAAAAGAGTTATAGTACCACTAAGACACTGTATGTTAAGGGGTAGTATATTGTACTCAGAAGTTCTCGAGAAATTTTATATATAAAGGCCGCGTGGAATTGAAGAGGAATACATATAATAAGATCTATCTCTCCAAAATGTTAGTTCTCTAATACTAAGAGACCTTAAGATAATTCTTTGGATAGCTCTAAAAATGAATGTGCTCCTGTCGTTATGTAACAAACTAACTGTACCTAAGAGAATATTCCCAAAGGAAGTGTGTAAAACTGGTGATTAAATACATAACTATTCCGATCTTGCAAAACCAGTCATAGGTTCAAATTGTTTCAGATTAAAAATTACCAATAAATTGATATATCGCACAACGCAATGCTGTCTTCTGTACTTCCATCGGGGAATTCGAAAGGCTTGCCATCCTCGGTATGTGTATCAATAATCATCTCCAATGGCACTATCACATATTCTAGGTCGCCAAAAATTCAGCAAAATGTCTAGGAATCCATAACCGGTGTAAAAAATACTTTACTCCTCAATTTATAAGGTATTCATCCGCCCAAAGGTGGAATATAATGCCCACACATACTCAGGTATACCTAGGGCCGTTTTTACTAGATAGGATCTAGAAGCGTGTGTTCAAATTTATAAGTGATTGAGGCACTAGAACATCGAAGAAAAGTCTCATGTCTTTTCCTGTTTTATCGCTCTCCCACCGAAAATGCTCCAGCATTGCATTTCTTCTCTTCAAAATTTCACCCCCAATACGCGTCACGCTTTGAAAGCACACCAGTTTACCCTCAATCCCAGCTTCGGACGCACTGTCAAGTCAAGTATAGAGTTTCATGTATTAGCTGAACGACACGAATGTGGAATGAACTTAAAGGCTCTGTGTTTCCTTATCATTACAGCCTTCAAACATTTAAAGCCAAGGTGCACCAGTACCTCCTTTGTTCTTGTTCCTCCTTTTTCCAAACGCCCGTACCGTAAAAAATCAGCATAAGGGTATTCATATCCCCTTCGGTAGGAGCAAATTAAAAAAAAATTGTGCCGCTTGTCTGTTAACAACAAATTACCAGACCTACCTTATTTACACTTACTTATAAAAGTCATGAAAAACCTCATCAAAATCTTGAGATATGAAAATTTTCACGAGAACAATATGTGTCAATAAATTTGAAAACAAAACTTGATCTCAAATTACAGATGTATGTTTAGGTACAATGTACACTTACACTCTATTTAATTATACATAATCAGGGATATTGTTAAACCAGTTTATCAAGTTCACAGTCTCTGATGTCTAGCAATCTAAACTATGTAATTGAAGTAACTAGAACAGAACATGCATCTTTCCATGTTACCTAAATACATAAATTCTAAGCGAGTTGTAGTATCTCTTTGTTTGTTTGTACACACTTTATCTCGTTTGACTTAACACTATGCATTAACGACGAAAGATATGAATCGCATTCATTCGAATTCAATCTCTCGGAACGTGAACAGTGGCATTCAGTTATGTATTACGCGTACTTCTTGATATCGGCTTTAATTTCGACTTTATTCGTTTTCGTGCGACATAGGTATTCCTATTGGAAGCAAAGGAATGTCCCACACGTCGAACCAGTTTTCCCATTGGGAAACCTCAATGGACTTAAAACTTTTATGCTGCACGAGAAATTCAACGATCTCTATACAAAGTTCAAACACACATCGCCAATCGCTGGAGTGTATTTGTTTCTGAAGCCAGCAGTAGTCGCCTTGGACTTGGAGTTAATCAAATCGATCCTCATCAAGGATTTCCCTGTGTTCACTGATCGCCTGCAGTTCTCCAACGCAGTTCACGATCCACTGTCAGCGAATCTCTTCAATATAGGTGGTGCCAAGTGGCGAAAGATGAGGACGAAGCTGACACCGACTTTCACATCTGGAAAGATGAAGTTCATGTTTCCAACTGTAGTTGCAGTGGGCACTGAACTGGATGCCGCTATGAGATCTGAATTGGATACAGCGGACATTGTTGATGTGCGGGAGCTTCTTGCACGATTCACAATTGATGTCATTGGAACGAGTGTCTTTGGAATTCAGTGCAACAGTTTGAATGATCCAAATTCGGAATTTTATAGCTATGGTCGAAAAGTGATGGAACAGCCTCACAAACCAATGTGGTTGAGACACTTTTTGTCCACATACCATGAAGTTGCGGCAAAGATGCACTTTAAAGCGCAGGAGCCGACTCGTGCGAAGTTCTTTATGACCGTTATTAAGGAAACTGTTGCTTTGAGGGAGGCGAACAACATAATGAGAAACGATTTCATGAATCTTCTTATAGAACTGAAGAATCAAGGTGGCTCCAATGGTGGCTTGACAGTGGAAGAAATTGCTGCCCAGGCGTTTGTCTTTTTCGCCGCCGGTTTTGAGACATCAGCTAGTAACATGTCGTTTACTTTGTTTGAATTGGCCAGCCAGCCAGCGTTACAGGACAAAGTGCGAGCGGAAATCCTTGATGTCTTGCAAAGGCATAACAACCAATCGACCTATGAGGCAATGACTGAGATGACATACCTTAATCAATGCATCAATGGTGAGTATGAGCCTTACATCCATCTCAAGTTGATTAGCAAGTTGTCTGTTTATAGAAACAATGCGGAAATATCCTGCACTGGCATACCTGTCCCGTCAGGCTAACGAGGACTATCCAATTGCAGGAACAAAATTCGTCCTAAAAAAAGGAACACCAGTTTTAGTTCCGGTGTACCAAATCCACCATGACCCAGAAATCTATCCGAATCCCACTAAATACGACCCTGACAGGTTTAGCCCTGAGAATGTGCAAGCTCGTCATGCTATGAGTTTTCTTGGATTCGGAGATGGACCAAGAAATTGCATTGGACTTCGCTTTGGCCGAATGCAAGTGCAAATCGGATTAATCACACTTTTAAGGTCGTTCAAATTTAGTCTCTCGGAGAAAACTCTGCAGCCGCTTGCCTTGAATCCGGTGACTTTTGTCACAATACCGAAGGATGAACTTTGGCTGAAGATTGAAACTATTTAAATTGACTTATTTCTTTGTTTGGTTTAAGAATTTGTAACTCTTTGTTTGTAGTTTATAATACACTAATTTGTCAAAAATTAAACAATCAAACGCGTATCAAATCAAAACCTTCAACTCATAGAACCAACATCAAAACATATCTACAGAGCATCAAGGCAGCGGAACAATCCCATGGATGGGGGATATTTTATAATTGCTTTTGTCCAAAAGACTCCATTGTTCATCTTTCATCCAGTGTTGGCAACATGTGGCAACTTTCTCAGAAATACTTAACACAGAGTGGAGGGAACCATTACAGTGTACAATTGCTTCCATTAACCTGAACAAGAGATGTGCGCGCCAAGGATGATACTAGTCCATCCATATCCTGTTTTAATTTTAAGAACAAGGAAAAAAATGCATTTTATTTTTATTTAGAAATTTCATTAAAGATGAACGCGACATGGACTCGTGTGTTAGATAGCGATAAGGAAAAAAACTCAATTAAAGGTCTGTAATGGATTCATGTATTATTCACAAGGAGCAACACTTCACTGCAAAGAAGTCCTTGTTAAGTAAGTTTCAATGAGTTTTATCTTGTACTTTGAGCTGTTTTGGATTGTATGACAGGTGATAGTTATGTATTGTCAACAAGCTTAGGAGACTTTTGCAATTGAAGCTCAGTGGACGAACTTGACACCTCTTTTGGAATTTAAACAATTGTATTTCGGAGCTAACTCTAAATTTTGTTTTCGGGTTGGCTAGTGATAAAAGAAGGTGGTGAACCTAAGAAGCACTGCGACCTAGGTAAATCTTTTGTTCTATTCTATTAATTTGTTGTATATACTTAGGGGTTGTGCTGTCCAGCTGAAGTCTAGTTCTTTTATGAAGCTAAAGACGGTTTGAGCTGAAGCAGAGGAGACATCGGAGGGTGATGTAAAGCCATTGTAGGCCGATACGAGTGGTGGCTCTGCAAAAGCATTAATGGAACCTGTTTATGATATGAATTGGTAAGGAGTGTCATAAACCAGCCTGTGGAGCTTAAGAATGTAAGTAGTTGGTTTATATTCTTTTCTGAGATCTCAAGGGAGTTGGAAAAGGGTTTTTCTAGAGTGCGAAGTCTGGCCCGTTTCAGAGTCTTCAAGACACGGCCCTTTTTCTTGAGATGATGGTTGAGAGAGCAATGTCCAGTATGGAAGTCACTAATTTGATTGACTTTGTATTTGGTTATGTCCCTTGTTCTCGGTTTAAGAAGTTGATATACTTTTGGCATGTCTTAAGTCATTTTCTGAGTTTCAGCAAGAGATCATTCTTTGACATCTGTTGAGTTTCTCTTTCTGTGGCTAGTTTCTAAATCGCAAATGGTTCAGGCCCAATGAATGGAGCCTGAGCGCTCTGTCTGACAAACTCATCAGCAGCTTCGATGCCTGACACACCCCTGCAGCTGCAGAAGAGATTGGAGAAAGTTTCAGAACAGTTATGAGATCTGCCTGGCTATCTGGTTTCTTCTATTGCATTCTCTGCCACTGAGTTTGATAACGAAGACTTCTGTCTGAAAGATTGTGGTTTCTTTATCTAGAGGAATAGATAGTTTGTAGTTTGGACCAGAGATTCCAGCTCCAGACTTCCTCGACATTATCGAACCATCAGTGTTCGAATCTGCTGAAGAAGATTTTTGAAAGACTTGACAACCAGGAGCACCGATTTGGGATTACGATCTCGAAGGGGTGATGGAGATAGGCTATCTTAGGTATGAAGTTTAAGAAGCACACTGGTGACTGGATAGCAGACGAATTTCTTCTGTCCAACTATAGTAAGGGAGGACTTTTTACATAGCAGTTGAAGATTAAGTTTAAAAGCTATAGTCTTCATAATAGTTATGTGGAAGGGCGTTAGGTCTAAGAGAACCTCAATCGCAGGTGTCAGGCAGGAGCGCATTGCACCCGTAATTCCTCCGCATGCTAAGCGTTATATGCTTTGAATGGCAGATCGGGTGACCATTTGGTTAGCCTTTTCCCATCATATTCGCGATGCATACGTACCTTTCGGAGTGACGATTGTGAGGTATGTCCAGTGGAAAAGCCTACAACAGGTTCCGAAAGCCCTGGCCGCCTTCTCAGTGATTCTCTTTGTGAGGCTTGCAGTTTAACAGAGTAATTTCCTCTATAGGTACAAAGGTATGCTACCACAGCCTTGCTAACCTGAAATGGACAAATGTCTAGAAAAACAAACTACCTAGAAAAGAGCGACAAGTTTCGTGGCGTTTAGATGTCCAAGAAGGTGCTCTTAGATTAAGCAGACGATGAGAAATACAATTTGACATAACTAGAACGGCAAATAGTGCATCAGTTATGGCCTGCAGCTAATGTGGAGACCTCAAGCTCTGCTGCTTCCCAAAGAAAGAAATGCAAGTTGTCAAAACACCTCAATCTATATCTCTTTATTACCTTTTGTATTAGTTATGTATAAGTATTTGAGTAGTAGTAACTTTTTACCATAGCAACCGCTTTAAGTTTTCAATAAAACTAAAATTAAATTCATATCGGATGTGGCATATCACATCGCATCACAACCATGCACACATCAACATAAGTTACACCCTTGTACAACCTATGAAAGCCATCTGTAAGCCAACGTCATCAGATAGCGTTGCATGCAAATATGATAAATGGCTTACACTAATTGAATAGCTGCCAAGTTTCAGGTGTAATTAATGCGAGTATATTAGGAGCCCTGCACACACACAGCCGCCACAATCCAGCTCGCCGAAAAGTTATTAGTGTCAACCATAAGATATGGCGAAACTTCATTTTCTGATAAGCGCTTAGAAATCGACTAAACCAACTATACACACACACACAAACATACTATCAATACTGTAAGGGCTCATATCCTTCTAACGAAGTAAATTAATTGCAATGACAGCGTCGAAAGTTTTCCCTAAGGTGAAATGAATCTGTGTAGACTGCGTTCATCCGCAACAGGGCGTTGAATTTAGTTGAAGTGAAAATTACCCGAAATTGAGATGAGTATCTGTAGAGCGGATTTTGTTGGCGAAGGAACAGAAAGAAACTCTTACATACATAGGTATTATGTACTCCCATTATAAATAGTTGAACTTGATATTGAGATTCGTTGGAAATGGTACTTAAATCCATAGTAATCATAAGCACCAGCAACACTTTTCATCTTTGATTGCAATAACTTTCACTGAACGACAGACATAATGTGAGACATCTCATCTCGTTTACATTGCCACTGAGATAACAACTTAATTACTTTATGTGGTGGGGTTATTAAATTACATATTTACCTGGGGGAATAATTAAAATTTTGTCAAAATCTAGGTCAACGGGCATTCGTCGTACAGTCACAATAGATAGCATTCTCCTTGCCTCACTATAAATTATTGCGTGAAAGTGCGATGCGAACTAGGTAATTGCTGTGTAATTGTTTGGGTAATTTCGCTTATCATCCGGGGGAGGAGGCAAGACTCGTCCCTAATTATTTGATAATCGTTTTGAATTCAAATTATCAATTAGAATATGAAATTTATACTCGAAGGATGCGCAGAGATATTTCCGATTCGGTGTGTGGTTTTGGCTAAATAGTTAAGTGGGTCACATTAAGTAATTATCTTATGTATACTTCCTGGTATCAAATTGCGCAAATTGAGAAATTTATGGAGTAATGTAGAAAGTGATGTGTACTTTGTGTTGCCTTCTCCTTAGAATGACGGGAAATTGTAGAGAAACTGAACAGTAGAGAGTAGGAGCAGAGTGTCAATTGAGTTCCCTTTCATCAGTGGCGATAACTATTTTTCTAAATCACATCATACGTACATCTGTGGCAGATCTGTAGACACAGCAGGGTTGTATCGAGCATTGAAAGATCGCTTCACTTCAAGGAATACACAATTGGGGCGTTTCTAGATATTCAACAACGTGAGCTCCGACGCGATCCTGAATAACCTGCACAGAGCTTACCTAAACACCGGCCTTTGCAATTGAATTGCACAAATGCTCCAGACAAGGATAATCTTCACGTCGCAAGAGAATATTACTGTCCGGAGAAGGGTTTGGAGTTCTTTCTCCGCATATGAATGAGATCCTTGTAGTGAATGAAATCCTAGTAATATTGAAGGAAAACGACTTTAACGTGACGCCTATGCCGATGATGTGGTTATTCTAGTTTCGGGGAAACTTCTCGCAGTCCTAAGCATAAGACTCAATTTTGCACTACAGCTAGTGGATAATGGGGTCGGAAGCAAAGGACTAGGAGTGAACCCTTTAAAGACGAAAGTTCTTCTTTTCACTAAGAAGAGATCAATTCACACCTTTAGACCCCCAAATATTAGCAGCGTTGAGCTAAATATCTCGAGTTCAACCAGACACCTGGGTGCTATTTTGGATTCCAAACTAAACTGGAAGGAAAATATTGCTGAGCGCATCAAAAAAGCTGGCGTAGCTCTCACACAATTGTGGCTTCAGACCAGCTGTGGTATATTGGATATACACGACGATTGTTAGATCTATTCTCACTTATGCTTCATAAATATGGTGGACGGTGATTGAGAAGCAATATCAGCTTTCAAACCTGACGAAAATACAGAGAGCGGCATGCATCGGAATCAATGAAATCAAAACCGATGGCAGCAATGGAAACCATGCTTAGTTTCATTCCACTTCACATTTATTGTAGTAGTCTGGCAGCCAAAACTACTATAAGATTGAGGAAAGGCCGATTGCGGTCATCGAGCCCTAACGGCCACGCCTTCCTTCTGTCCCGATGGGAGGCTACCAATCGACGGAAACTGATCACATGAACCCGATGCTAACAATCGAAAGGAGATTCAATAGAGGGATTTCTTACACAATTTATAGGAAGAACTGAAGAACCAGCAAGAAAAAGGAGTTGGCATTCTATACCGACGGTTCTAAGATGGACAGTGGTACAGGATCTGGAGTTTATTGTGAAGCGAAGCCGAGGCCGAGGTCATATACAGTCTGCTGAAATTAGTAGAATAATGTTGTTGGAAGACTCACGGAGCCTTTATAGACAGCCAGGCTGCCGTTATGGACCTGGAGTATGGTCTAGGCAAGTCACTTTATAAAAGGATATCCAGAGCCAATGCAGTGACCCTCAGTTGGATACCAGGGCATATGGATAACGAAAAGGATGACGAGCTTGCTAGGAATGGGTCGAAGCTGAACAAATCGCTGGCCCTTCCTTTGGTAACAGCTCCAATTAGTTCCTTACGAAAAAAATTAGAAGATGAAGCAACTGGTCGTTCTAACAGATGCCGGGTTAATCTTGATACATACATACGTGACGTCTATGGCGCTACGGCTGACCTTTAGCAAGAAGACATCATCAACTCCGGCTAAACTCAGTCGTTATAACGCACGTGTCCTCTCTGGCGTAAGTGCCGGCCATTGTGCCATTGGTCTTTACGAGAAGCGACTCGGTGTGCGAAGAAGAAATCGAATCTACTCATCACCTGTTGAGCGATTGTCCTGCTCTATTCGACAGAAGAATGAGAACTCTTGGTAGTCATTTCTTCTCGGAGCTGGAGGATCTAGGTAATGTTTCATATCACTATCTGAGTGATTCTAACAGCGGACTTTCTTCACAGCGTTCCCATCTACCTAACCTAACCTAATATCCGAGAAACTTTGATATTAAAATATTTTGTACAGAGGATATTTGGCTCAATGATGCTTTTTGAGTTAGTGAAGTGCTGCAACATAGAATGTGGATTTCAGAACTAAAAATCTGAGATCCACAGCTTCAGCAGGATGCATCGACGAGTAGAACACAATCATAGGAGAAAATGGCTTCGGAGTAGTCAACCTGGACACTTTTTTAGAAATTTCCCACAAGCAAATAGGGACCTCACATCGAATTAGGTGCGCATCAGTAAGCCCATGGGTAAAGGAAGCAACTGCTTATAAAACTCAGCGCTCGTAGTACTTGAAGAAAACTCGAATCAATGGATGCGAGCAGCAGAGTTTGTGGAACTAGGCAGTGAATGTTTGACCCAGCAGGAATCATTCGTAGACGATGGCCTCTATGTGGCCATAAGCAGTCCATGGAAGGTCAAAGCCTCATTGCTCCCAGACGTTAGTAAGAAGTCAGCGTCATTCTTGGTGTCTCTTAGCAGAAAAGACATCTTGATATGATTGGCTTAAGCGAAAAATCTATCTGAGACGCTTGTGGAGAGGGTGACGATACTGCGGAACACTTCCTATGTAATTTTCCTTCGTTTGCTAGTAACAAACTGCAGATTCTAGGTGCGGATGAGTGTTGTTAGTGTAAGCTTACTAATGGACCTACTCGAATTCATTAAGAAGACGAGAAAATGTATACAGTTAAAGGGGACATAAGTTGGTGCATTCTGGTAGTGCAATGGACAAGTTGATGCCTGAGTGCTCCAGTGAACCTCTTCCTGTCTAAAAAAAAACATGGTATTAGACAAGCAAATGCTTGTACTCTGTTAGTGGAAATCCATTCGCATTTTCGAGGCTTTAGTCTTTAAGTTTGATCAGACCAAACCCTTCAAATCCATGTTGCTTGCAGTGCTTCGCACGTTCACTCCACTACACCGCCTCCTGATTGTCGAGCTTTGGATAACCTCGTAAGGACAAGGTTGAGTGAAGCAAAAAATGTTTTACCCCTTTCCTGTTGAAATTTCAGTTGAATTACAACATCATCCAGGTTGTTGATTTATAATTCATGACGTTGCTTACTGAACAGGACGATTGTTTCAATACGAATGAGTGCGGCACCGGTCCTGTAGCGGTGATGATGATACTGATGACGTTGCTGAGGGTGTTAACATTATAAAAGCAATACTACATATCTGGTGTAACACTGAATTGATTACTTTGAATTTGATTTGAAATTCAGTCTGCTACCGAGCGTGTTCATATTCGATTTTTCGTCTAGGTGTAGATAGAACACCGACAATGTACAAATTTTGTAATTAGCAATCGAAATCTACTCAGGGGTTAGGGTGCTTTTGTGGAATAACTTTATTTGTAACGACGAATTGATAGAGTCAGGTATTGTAGTCGAGGGTTTTATATCAAAGGGATTTGCCTGGAACTAAAATATTCTCCATTTGTTTCAGATGTCTCCAACGTTTTGTCAGTGAAAAATTCTTACAAGCAAATTATAAGAGAAAAATGTATATATGTGCAACATTACTGAGAAAAAATGATAATATTATGAATCCCCTCGAAGCAGTGGAAAATTTAATTACAAATACGTATACCCCGCCAGATATTATGATGCCTCATTGTATTTGTCCTGGTTTGCACATTGTATGTATGTTTGCGGTTCATGGACTCTTGCACGTGCACAATTTCCCATGTATTGAAAGAAAATAATTAGGTAGAGAGAAATCTGTAGAAATTCCACTTAAATGGTTTCAATTATCTTTAATTAAGTTCGCTGAGACTGAATGTACTTACTAAATTTAAAAATAATAGTTAGAGGCCAAGCAATTTTACGATTTACAATTCCTTCTCATCGTGTGAAACTTTTTAGGCAGACCTTCTAGTGCTAAATTTCTTAAGAATCTTTGGAACCCTTGGTCTTCTCTTTGAAAGCAGTGGGGACACTCTTGTGTCTTCTTTTCAGAAGAACTAGATCTACATAGCTCGTCATATTAGCCTGGAGAAAAACACTTCAGTCTATCAAGCCGAGATGATTTCTTTACTGCATGCGTTGTTTCATCTGAAAGAAGGTGGATTTGTTGGAAAAAGTACTACTATAGCACTGGACATGGAGCAAACAGATATAAACATGAGTATTGTGGTCATAAACTCAAAATGTGATGACGCTGCTTTGGATGAGAGAGCACGTATGTTTCAAGGAAAATGAAAAGATGGACTTCCTTGCGAAACAGGTGTCTACCTTGAAAGTCTCTATATCGCAGTCATTTGCTGAAATTAGCAAAGGAGTGATAGAGCTCCTGATAAATGACTGGGTTGCGACAGAAGACCAAAGAATGTGGTCAAACCTGAAGTGTGGTGGGCAGGCTCAGAAAGCTATTAAAATGTCGATGACCACCACTTATTGAAAAGTTCTAAGCCTGGAGCGACACTGAAATGGGTGCCAGCGCCTTTGAAATTTCGGGCATCATATGGATCGTGGTCAGGATGTGAACTATGTCTGAAGAACGTCGAAAAATCGCTTGCACTCGGAAACAAAAAAGGTTCATTGTGCTTACCCTTTAAAAGGAGTAGGATGGAAAAAAATCAAAGTTGCAAAAAGTGCTGGGGGTGGGACATCTATCTTGGCGTCGGTCTCGCTTTCAACCAGTTGGTACTATTAACGAATCTTAGTAGGTTCATTATCCGTAACTCTGCTACTTCTGCAATGCTATCGAAGAATCTTTGACTGAGGCCTAAGGTTGAAAGGCATTGTGCCTGATAGGCGGGGCAGTTATCGACCGACTCTAACTCATCTTTATCTCCGCAGTTTCTGTATAAAACTTTGGGCTCTGCATTTCATTCGTGGCACTGTGTCCTATTTCTATGGCTGCTCACATGAGCACGCGAATAGAAGTTTAATCCAATGTCTTCCGATCGTGCCTCACTGATATTCATAGCAGACTCCAGCCTAGCCAATTCATCCGTATTTTCGTTTTCTTCCACATTCCTGTGTCAAGGTACCCAGCAGAGTTTGTACTCTGCAATGGACAACTTTTGGTTCCAACAGAACAGGTCATACTAAACGCTTGCGTTCTTTATTAATCGTTATTTTGCCTGACCTCCATGATCACAACACTAAGCGCCTTCAGATATCTTCTTGTCTAAATCTAAGCCTTTTCTAAACATGCTGCTATATGAGAGTGGTCCTTGGAGAGAGGGCGAGATAGAGAATGACCTGGATCGGTTACACTTTCTTAAAAGCTGCGAGATCCGTAATTAACCACGGGAAGCGTTGAAACCATGAACTCGTGATGGCAAAATACGTGACACATAGTACACAAGAGTTGAGAATGTTGGGTTGAAACCACCCAAGATTATGAGCCCACGTAGTACAGGTACTAGAATCCACAATGGGTAGAGGGCAGTAAAGAAGGTAAAACTTCTTTTATACTCTTGGATTTTCGACTCATTTGCTATCTTAAATTGTGAGATTAGTATCCTTATAGCCCGCTTGTTGACTTATAATGCCAAAATGATAAGAACATGACCGGCAAATATTAAATTTCACTAAAAAATTTGACTGTTTCAAGACCCCTTATTTGGCGTCAAAACTAAATCAATTCGCGATGTAAACCTACCCAAAAAACGGCTTTAAAACCACCGCCACTCACGGCAAAACTCATGTACATATTCCTACCTAGAACCATCCATCACATCAATCGAAAGATTGAATAGCCAGCCATTCACCTCAACGACGAGTAAACTCCGCCAATCCTCTTTGGATACAAATAGACAGACATTCCCCATTCCATATCGCATCCGCCAGTGCACAAACCTGTGCCTGGATCTTGTTTGTCTAATTAAACCACAAAATCAATACCCCGACGAACATATTAAGTGATTCTGACCTTTGACTGGGCAGTCACGAAAATCAAACTACCAAACGTGTTCACATCAGCCTTTCACAAGGATCTGCATTCCTTCATATGCATGAATGCATTCAATTCGCTCTCAGAGTGGTTGTTTTTGAGAGTAGTGTTTATGTGATTGGAAAGAACGTGGATAATTAGGATAAAATATCAATCACTCGTGTCGGCTGAATCCCGACGATGATGACGTGAACATGAATAATCGATTGATGGTCGACTTGTAAAGGTTTCGGTCAGTGCAGTGAAAATAAGGCCACTTTGCGATTGAGTGCGGACGATAAAGATGCTAGTAAAATCGGATTAAAAATTCATTAAATTACATAGATACTTTGATTGAGTTTTATTTAAATATTCCCACTTGCTTTTGGGGAAGGTAATCAATTTTGATCGAATAATGCGAATTTAATTAGCGGGTAACTAACTTATGGTGGGTTTTTTTTTATTTTTTAACTTCGAGGGCACTGGAGACAATGCGGTCTTAACAAATCCTTTTTAATATTCATGTTCCCTTACATACCCAGGCAAGGACTGATTTATTGAGTTCGTAGGAACTTTGAGCGAAAATGCTGGTGGTTCAAGGCGCGTTTTTGAAGGTTGTAATGATAAGGAAATACCTATACACAGCCTGGAATCTACCATATGATATTGGGCTTATAAACAAATCCTTGCACTTGACGATACATCCGCAGTTGGGCCTGTCGCGAACTGATGTGCATTCGGAACGTGACCCGCATTGTGGATGAAGAAGAAGAAGAGGAACGCAACGGGGTATTTAGCTGAAGTGTAATTTGTTTAACATATGAAATGATCAACAAAAAAACTAAGTTTAATAAAGACAGGAAACTGAACTGGGAAGCAAATTTACCAAAAGCCACTACTGCCTTGCCATGCAAAAAGGCCGATAGGTAAAGGATGCATCTTAAAATTTCATGTCACTCTAGCTGTTTAGGTCCGTCTGCTGTCCTACACTTCTATATGTTATACAAGTCTAGCAAAGGCTATCAACCTCATTCTATTGGGAAGACTTCAAAGAGCTGCCGGCCTATGCACCAAAGGTGCTCTTACAGCTGCTCCATCCGTAGCGCTAGGTGCTAATCTTCACTAACATTCTCTAGATATCGTCAGAATAGCAACCACAACTGCGATCCGTCTGTTTGCCTCTGCACATTGGGTATGCGTTGGAAGGGGGGAATCTTCCAAAGACGAAACTGAGCCCGTACTCGGTCACAGTATGACCCACAAAGCCCACCTCCTCTACTACCCGTATTCATCGCGGTATTGCCGTCAAGCATATCATCACAAGTGGGGACCTCAGCCTTATATACTCGGCTCGTTTGTATTGGAAGCTATCTGCGCTGTCGTTGTCGTTCCTGTCTTCGTTTCGCTTTCATGATAGAAGCCACAGTTTCACTAACTGCTTCCCAAGCTTTTTGTGTGCTGAGCATTTGTCTGATGATGTTCTCAGGGTTACGGCCTTCACTATATCGTGGACAGTGGAACTTTATGTGCTCTTCATGCCCAAATCTGTGGAGGTGTGCTCTGAAGCATCCACGACCAGTAAGCATGTTTCCTATTGACCAAAAAGTCGATACTTTTGTCAGAAGAGTTCCAGATTTGTTCTTTTTAATAATACATCATCACTTCGCATCCTTGCTGTTGGCATCGTTGTTCTGTTTGTATGATGTTTGCATGCGGCTTCTTTAAAGAGGAAGGTGCATTAGTTCTGTATACTGTTTCTATCTTTCTATTGTATGCTTTGGTGATCGTTGCCCCATCGAAGTTGCTACTCTTGCTAGAGTAGTCTTTTCTTTTGTTTAGGTCCCCCAATGTTTGGCATGTTCCTTGCCATGGCAGCCGTTGTTCTCGCTGCATGTTGCAGACGTTGCTTAAAAGTTAGCCTTGCGTCTATAGCCACATCCAGGTACTTCAATTCGGGTTTGAACACTACAGCGTCCATGGTCACTCTTACAGTCCCCATAACTCGTCTGCTACTGATGGGTACTACCTCCGTCTTGTCCTCTGCTAGTCGTAAGGCCATGCTATACCCTTCCGATTCTGATGGTTTCATTGCAGTCATGTTCTAGCTGTTCAAGAAGTTTGGTCCTTACAATGATCGCCGTCGTCGGCGAAGCCAATTAATTTCAAGGACCTTAGGAGTCAAAGTCTGAGGACGTCGTCGTACATAAGATTCCAGAGCTGTGGGCCTAGTACGGCGATACACTGATCCATATTTACACTGATGCCTCATAGTCATCTGATGGATTGGTTGATAGTTTTTACTTTTTTTTAGCTTAACAAAAGCCTTCTTTAAGGGATATTGGAATTTTCACGAACTTTGGAATCTTCCACAATCACATCAAAGCTCGTAATAGATTGCAGTTCATCCTAATAACCTAATGACCTGTTAGTCTTCGATCGTCGAAGTGTTCCGATATTAAAGCCAAACACAGCAGACTTGACTTATACCTGAACCTATACTACGTACCTACATGGTCATCATAATTCTCCATTCAATGTTTGCTAAAAAAAAAGGAAAGCAAGATAAAAACAATGTTCTCCATCTACAGTTGTTGTTGACTAGCCCTCGACATGGAATTGACTCCTTTAAGTCATCTGATTTGTGGTTTTTTCTTCAAACCAACTGATATTCGCTAAAGGCCATACAAGTCTGTCATAAATCCCCACTCGATTACAAATGATATCCTTATGAATGTTTTCTCTGTCTAGTTTGTCAAAAAAGCAGAATACTGGGGCGTACACATTTGCACGTACGGAATTTGGTACAAGCTCTTGGTGCTCACCTTCAAACGAAGGTCTTTCATGCAACTTCTACACAAGTCATTTCAACCTACAAATATTCACAGCCAACGTGCACCGGTATCTCCTCTGTTCCTCTTCCCCCTTTTCCAAACTTTCGAGCCCTAAAAAATCAGCAATGTGCCCCTTTGGTGCGCGCGCACTGTAAAAAAAAAGACAGTAATGAGCTATCAGTGAAAGTTTTGAGTCGTACATTATATTTCCTAAAAGCGTAGGTACAAAGAACGCAACCTTGTGGAACACCATCAGAATATCAGGCGTTGAAGTACCATTTTCATTGTATCAAGCAGAAAGATTGGGCGATATGACAATAAGTCCCCAGGAAGAGTCCTAGTTTGCTTAGAATAGCTGACTGTCCGGAACAGAGACTGGCTCACTGAGATATTCCTTTCAAGATTTTGGATTTTTTAACTAAGCTTAAAAATTGCGAGACCTAAAACTTTCATGCAAGCAATACTTCCTCCTGTACACTCGTACACTCACTATAGGTGCAAGTAAAAAAGAAAACGTTGACGATTGCCGCAAACGATTGCTGCTAATCATCGATGTAATCTACGCGCTCCGATATTATCCTTGAATTGAAATGCAAACACTCATTTCAGCCAGCAATCCTCTGTCGAGAGTCAGACTGGTGTGTATTTCAACGCTTCCCAACCTTAACCACAACACAGTACTATGTCCAGTAATGGAATTATTTTCCAAATGCACAATCCAAACTATTTGGAGTGGCAGATGTTGGGTGGCGGTGGATGTCGGCTGGCATATGACACGCTCTATCGCTGATTCTATATTTAAAGAGAGAGAACAATCTAAATGGGTTTTTATTGTGGTTATTGCGAAAAGTCACGACACAGTAATTATGTATGTCAGACGGAATTATTTTTACTTCGTTCACGAAGACGTGGACTGCGGTATGTGAAGGACTTCCTGTGTGTACAATATCTGTATGTATCGCTTAGGAGACAAGGTTGAGAATGGGATTTAAATTTTTGTTCAATACATTTTATGAGTTCATTTCGATTGCAAGAAAGTTGTGTGGACTACTTCTTCAGTTACTCGTTTGGAAACCAGGAAAGGTTAGCCATTAATGTTGGCATTTTTAGAGTTTGAAGAGTCATCGTTTTTCTTTCAAGTGAAACACAAACCTCTAATGAAGTAGTAAACATTCAAGGGTATACGAGTATCTAATATCTTTCCACATCTACTGAAAAAGATTTGACCATTTACGAAATTAAGGTACCTATTTCTACCAATATGCCTTTGACCACAATTTGAAATCGGATACCAAGGCCCAACCACCCACCCTCCCAGTAAATTTATTCCCTGAGATAAAACTGAAGTATATTTAATTTTCTAAATTGTGTTGCAGGTGGACTTGTTCTCAGAGCAACTCTTCCTTGGTATCGAATTAATAATATCAATTCACCCGAGAGTTGAAGTGGTGATGGCTAGCTAGTTGTGAAAGGGTGCACCCATCAACCCATCACTGTGTTGGTAAGTGATACGGCCGACTAATGGCACTCTTACATACAAAACTGAGATTTAGCTGGGGACTGAGAAAGTTTTCGAGAAGAGACTTTTCCAAAAAGTTTTCATTTGATCTAATTTTCACTTCGGCTTTGGTCCTGCACTGCACATGCAGTTGGCAAAATAAAGTTATGCAACCAACTGGAGGTTGAAGATGATAGTTAGAGGAGCCTCTTAATTCGCTTAGAGTGAACTTGAGGTGTATTTAATTTAAAATGGTTGACGAAAAGTTTTATCAAATAACTTGACGTTTGAATTATTGAAAAGTTATAACTAAACAGCGAATGGGCAGAAGCAGTTTACAGAATCGTCAAAACGTTAAAAGAGACCTAATCGAGTTAAATAATTCGAATTTTGTATTCAAGAATAGGTTTTGCGTAGTTTAGGAGATTCACTGAATGTCCTTAGCTTAAGGGTTGTCTCGAGTAGCTGGAGGCTTAACTAACTTTTCAAAGGAATTTGTTTGCATTCCTCAACAACGAACCGTCTGCTCCATACAGCCACAGTCTAAGAGTCTAAGCGCTGACTGGAACACGAAGATACAAATAGTCCTTTGCACTGACATGAAACATCCAAGGATGAACGGACGGACGTTATCATTATATGTAAGTGAGCCCTATAAATGTCTCGACGAGAACAGTAATTGGATCTGCGATAAGGCAAACAAGTGGTTAATTGGATATGGGGACGCTATGCTTTCCAAGAAACAATCGACAAAGCAAAAGCACGCTTCTTGCAGGAAGCACCACCGTGCTACTGGTGGAACGAGGATGTAAAGGCAGCTGGTGCAAGATGCTTACAAGCCTGGTGCTAAGTCCAGCGATCAAGAAGGAGACCAGACTCCCAACAATGCCTGGAGACTCTGACACTAGCAAGACGTAACTTAAATATATCAAGTAGAGAAAAACCAGATGTCTTAAACGCCAATGTGAAGAAGCCGACAACATTTGGCCCTGCTACCAAAACGAAAAAAAACCCAGGATAACCATCCTCCTATCGCCCAATATGTCTACTGTAAACCATGAGAAAGATCCTCGAAAAGATATTCTGCATTAGAGTACTCACGGTGGTAGATGAGGTAGGAGCTCTCACAGAACACCAATGATGCCATAGGAGCAGTTGTTAACTTCGCAAAGGACGCCATCGCAGGGGAAAGATGGCGCTGTGGCACATACTGGAATACTGTCCAGTAGTAATGTTGGATGTCAAAAACGCGTTTAACTCGGCAAATTGGTCGTTCATCAGAAGATCACTCGCTAGAATTGATACACCATACTACTCGCTACGTACGAGTATACTGACGAGCTACTTCAGCAACAGGAAGCTCATATATGACATTGATGAAGGAGTAAAATACTAAAACGCTGCTGCGGGAGTTCCACAGAGATCAATCGTAGGCCCATTTTTGTGGAACATCTTGTATGACGGAGACTACAACGAAGGCAAATGGCCACATAAACTTATTCAGGACTGGATTAGCCGCAGCCATGGGGACTGCAACTACAACCTTATGCAGTTCCTGTCTGGTCATGGTGGTTATCGTAAGTATCTTCACCGATTTGGACATGACAGGACACCATACTGTCCCGAATGTGCAAATGAAGATGGAGAAACGGAGCATACAGTACTTTAGTGCCCACGCCTTATGGCTTGGAGAACTAATTTGCTCATTCCATCACAAATTCTCTATCACATTTTGCAGTCGGAGGAGATGTGGGTAGAAATATGTAATTTTCTGACACTACTGCAAAATAAGCAACGGAGAATAGAAAGGCTACGAAAAGCAACAGTAGAAGCCTCAGAAAATGGTTCAAACAAACTCAAGTTAGCGCTTGTATTAACTATCGATAATTAGTGCATATATTCTCTTCCCCTGTTGACACCGTGTGGGACGTACATCGTTTTCGCAAGGAAACCATCAAGGGTAGAATTTCTCCTCGCTAGCTCGTTCGCTTGGTCATTGCCATTGATGTTGATGTGACCCGGCACCCAAAGAAGACAAATACTGAACCTCTGCGTCAGCGAGGAGAGTTCCTCCTTACACTGTTCTATCAGCTTCGAGGATGTGATGGCAAATATACTAGCCTTGATAGCTGCCTGGCTGTCAATAAGGATGGTCATAGTGTTTGGGGGTGAGAAGATTTGATTAAGTAGGCGGAAAGCCTCACGAAAAGCAAGTACTTCAGCCTGGAAGACGTTGCATGAACCCAAAAGCCATAGTGAATTGTCGTTTCTATCGTACTCAGAACTTCGCGAAGAACTCTCCCCTTTGGTATAAACTGATTTTGATAGAAGGGTTTGATCTAGGCTATTCGAACGTTTCCACCTTTCGAAACTAGGAGTAATATGATTTACAAGAATACAGCTTCTATGTACATATAGATTGGAAATAGCCGCGGAACCACCTGCCGTCAAGACCAGTCAAATTGTAAGGGAAGCTGTCAGTAATTATTGTCACAATATCATTTCAATAATTTGATTGCTCAGCATGAGGAACTGGAGGATAAGCAATGCTGTCATTAGTGCCACAAAAAGGTTCAGGACCAATGAAAGGAGCCTGAGCACCTTGTCTGGCAAGCTCATCGGCGGCTTCCTTGCCAGGGATACCCCTGTGTCTAGGGAGCCAAGTTGACAAGCGATGTGACATTATTATGTGATGCAAGCTGCAAGATGGATTGGAGACAGTTCAAAACTAGCTTTGACTCAAAGTTATAGGAGCTGAGAGCCTTGCTTCGGAAGTTTCTTCTCTTGCACAGGGCTCAATATCATGGACCTTTGCCTGAAAGATAGTGGTTGCTTGTCCTAGAGGAACAGATAATTTGTAGTTTGGACCAGTGATTCCAGTTCCAGACCCACCCATACCTATACCCCTTACGTTTACATATGGTTTTAAAAAGCTAGGCCTTGGCCCTCTATGGTCTGCTTACGGCCTAATATTTATTTTATTTTTATAGATTAAAGGAGCGCCTTTACGATAGCCAAGAGCCGTCAACAGTGGTTAGTTATCCGACGCGTTAGTTTCAAAGTATTAAGACTTTCGAGAGTTTCGCATCTGCAATTCAGTCTACATGGACTCCAATTCATCACATTTTTCAACCACTACCTCGAGAGTAACTGTGGACATACATATGTAAGTTATCAACTTAGTTGTCGCGCTATTGACTCAATCCATATTTTCTGCAATCCACGGGACTTAAATTGATTAGATGACTATGACGTACGCTTTCACCAACAGGATACAGGTTTTAAAGAGCTGATCATTCTGGATTCAGTAGAAACTGCCAAATTATTTTGATTTCCTTTTATTAATACAGAAACATATATAAATAGCTGAACTAATAACACAAATCGCAAATTGAAGCATGCTCTCTACAATAATTTTAATTTAAGGACATCAAACGAAAAAAAAAAAATGAAAATAGCCCATGCAATCCAAGTGACAAATCAACATGTCATTGCTCAATTCGTCAGTAAATTCGTTCAATTTCGACCGTTGAAATGTGCAATTTTCCTGAAATTATGTATTTATGCAAATAGTAATATCCCGCGGACATTCAATACATTCATTTACTGACTAGAATTTAGACATTTGTGGTCGTAGGTACTGCATGCGAAGCATTGGTTTAGTTTTAATGGATTTTTCAGATAAAATCTCTCACAATAAATGCATTCGAGTATCACAAATGACAGGCACTTACACACGTCACGAAACCCTGCCGCACATCTTTCTCAGTCCGTAATCAAAAAAGTGCATTACATTTTCAAATTTTCCCGGAATCAAACTATCATACACTCGTATGTCTTTAAATTCAATTGGTAGGTATGTGGGACAAATTAGAAGAAAAAACTGCACAGCACAGCACGTATTTCAAAATCGCTCACTCAATCTATTGATTTCATTGAACAATTTTGTTTACGTGTGAATTTTGACCCCTCGAGTGTCACAACACGTGAATCCAATTAATTGTACGTGAGAAGAAGACGCACACACTCGGACGCTCGGTTTGGTAATAAAGTGGTACACACATCCTGACTTTTTGGTTGACATTCAATTTCAATGAATCTAATAGATATAGTGGGCTTCCTTTCAGTTGAAATTCAATATTTTCTTGTCTCTTTAAGCGAGTCCTTCTTTTAGGGACAGCATGTTTACTCGGGACAACCTTTCTATAAGGATGAAAAACAATTCACTAAACGAATAATCCTGAAAAAGTTAATTGCATTTCCACAAGTTTTAACTTTTTCTGAATTTGTAATTTGTCTCACGAAGAGTTGCCAAAGGAGTACGGGCTCCTCAGAGTGGTTTGTCGGAGGATCTGTGCTCCTGACCATCAGTCCAATTAAGAGAGGCGGAAGTGCAATTTGCATGCGAAACGGAAGAAAGTTTGCTGCCATGATCCAAGGTAGTAATTGAATATTTTACACTGATGAATTTTCTTATAATTTTGTGTTTTCATTTTATTTTTGTTAATTTGGTTTCAAATAAAAAAATAGTTTGTAGGAGCATAATGCCTTCAGTTGAAGAATCAATGCAGAGCACGTTTCGGTGTCCTTATCATGCTCAGTTAGCGATTCGGTAGACAATTTCATTGTAAGGTACGTCGACTACTTCGTCAAGGATAATAATTCTCAGGATTCAAAGTAAAAAGGCTTTAAAAGAAGGTGTGTGCCTTTGATTTGACGATATTGTAGTTGGCTATGTCATTTATGGTAATTTTTATATCAATGGATACATTTCTATTCCTGGAGTGGAGAGATACAGTTAGGGTGGATGTTGGCCTTGTTATCTATTCAAAGGACCATCGCGAGATTGATTTTCTTTTTACTTTTTACCCACGTCGGGATTTTAATGGTGCATATCGCGGAGGAGAGTAAAAGGAGTAAGGAAATCTTTGTGCAGTGAATCTGTAAACACTTAAGGTTGTTCAAAAGGCCTTAAAAAGGACTATTTTTTCGCGTTCGATTGTGTGTTTTCTTAGTACTTTCGAGACTATGTGACACGTATAATGTGGTAGTACGAGAAGGGATCAACTTAGGCAGTATGTCTGAAGTAAGTATGCACATGTAACACATCACAAGGATTTTTGCAATACAGCCCATTGCATTATGAACCTTAGGAGCAAGTATTGGGTTATGAGTAATCCATGTCAGGAATACGCCTACGTACACCCGACACACTTCAAACCACCCCCTCCCTGCGGAACTGCCGTTAGGTATTACTTCGTGGGGTTGGTTAACATTTAATGGTTTACTGACTCTATTTGCTTCCTCGCTATTTGCCTTCTTAATACTTCAATTCTACGCAGTTCAATCTGCGCGGCCTTTATGACGGAACAAATCTCCAACCAGCGGTCCCGTGACCTCATCATGATGTCTTTTAGACGCTCCGGGCTTCGTAGATCCGTTTTACCAGTTGTAAAGCGTCTGCACTGGAACATAAGGTGCTCCCAATCTAACTCTGCTCCTGTGCATTCTGAGAAAAAGACGAGATATCCTGTCCAAATCTATGAAGGTATTTTCGATAGCCACCATGCGCAGACAAGGACTGCGTTATTTTTGTCCAAGTTCCATTGTTGGGAATCAGGATCCATCTCCCTTTGATGGCGTTGTCCCAATTGGCTTGCCAGAGTGCTGCAGATGTTGCCCTTTCTTCCTCCTTTACCCTCCTCGTGAGCCTGGTATCTTGTGAATTCGCGATAAGCCTAGTGCCTTTGCACGATGGTATCGCCGTGGTGACTGTGGCTAAGAATATCAACGAGATAGATTCCGCAACGAATGGAGCAGTCGCCAGGATCAAATATTGGCTTGACTGATCACAAAACTGAAGCAGTCCTGGAGAAGTGAGAATTCTGCTGTCCAAAGTGGTGAGCTGTCGTACCCGAATGGCAGCGGGGTTTTGAGAAGCTTTCTCATAACAGTTGTACTCTTGGATGCTTGTCAGACGCTCACAAGGGGTGGGCCGTAAATAGAGTATTACTCAAGTTTTGTGTGGAAGCTAAAAACTTGGACAACAATGACTTAAAATGTTTCTGGTCCTGTGAGAGTTTCTGCTTGAGTGATATCTGCTTTCCATTTCCTACCGGTAGGAGACTAAGGTTCCTAGCATCTGCAACAGCTTGGTACCGGAGAATATTGCACTGTGAAACGTGATCTAATGGTTCTCTGAGACTGAACATGGGAAGTCTAGTCTGATCTCTGGAACACCATCCGTCGAATCTGGTGGCATTGTTTGGTTAGACCTTTCCGAATGTTTTAAGACGCTAGAATAGGAAAGGACAAAAAGCTTTATCGTCTATCACCATGGATTCTAAAGTCTCGATTTGCCGGACACTACATTTCGTTATCAGCATTATTTTGAAGCGTACTTATACCCTACTTTTCTTTGTCCAACTCCGTTCGATCCCTAAATAAAACAGTTCAGGGATTTTGTCAACTCGTTTGACAAAGAAAATTTATAGAATTCTGTTGATAATCTTTCAACTTGTACATCAGTAAGAAGATATCTTTGTGGTAAGTGTCCACCAACATGCTAAAAATAAAGTCAACAAATTCCATTTACAGCGCTAGTACAGATTCTATTGAATAACTCCAAGATTTATTAGAACGTGTCACTGCTAAAGCAAATTCTCAAACATGAAATGTCAATTAATCAATCATTGATGTCAACACGTAGTCGAGTAAACCTAACGAACATGAAACGTTGACGTTGTTCGCTGTCTCTCACTGTTGACACCAGAGATGAAAAGCATTGAAAATAACTGAAAAGGACGTGTATGACATATCCTCGAAACGAGAATGAATGAAATTAATTGCCACGCTTTTCAATAGAGACAGACACCAGTACAACGGATATGCTCTTTCAAATGCAAATTGTCAACTCACGAGGAAGAGATCCTAAATCCCAAAGTTGAATGGAAGATGTGCATCTCGAAATGAACAAAAAAAAAAACAAAGTTTTATTTATGTTTCTACATAGTCTTATGACTTTTTTTTCTCAAAATACAGCGCAAACTTTCTAAACTGTTTTCCAAGTTTTTGATGATATAATAGAGGGAAACAACTTTGACGACAAGTACTTATCGTTTTCTACTTGATGGAGCAGACATTTGAACAAATTTGTGATTGTTTTTTTGAATCTTTTGTTTTAGAAAATAGAAAGCATAAAAGCATAGTTTGTCTTTCAATTTTCGTATTGTTTCGCTGGCAAAGGATGTTGGCATTTAGATATTTCTTGGATTTTTAAAAAGCTTTTAGAAAACATTTAGAAAGGTTTTATTTCTTAAAAGAGTACGCGATTTAAGTAAAAATACACGGCATTGGGTTTTTATCTAAAAAATTAATAGTCCAATTTTTGACCAATTTTTGACCAATTTTTGAGTATCCCTACAAAAAATAATCAAGCACTGCGGCGTTAAATCTTAACCTTTCAAGGTAAATTAGGGCGGAAAAGTAGGACGGAAAATAGTCCCTCGGAAAAGGCAGTCACTTTGGCGATCAAACCGCTAAAAGTTGGAAAATCGGCAGGCGTGAATGATATCCGTCCAGAAATGTTCAAAACGTTAGGTAAAGAGAGAGTGAAATGGCTATCACATAGAGTCTAGGTGATTGTTAATCTTCAAGTAACAAGTATTTGCTAAACTATTAGGAACCCGTTGGAGGGTTGTGGTCGAAGGTAGTTTGGGAGTTGAACAATGCGAGATGTTTGGGGACGGGCATGGCTATTGATCGGGAAACCACTGACTTCTAAATAATCAATAATCAATTTCGTAATGTAGTAGGGCTTCCTTTACCTCCTCGTGGTGGTCCCTTGGAAGCTACGTGTATAAGTCCCTAAACATATAGGCCAAAATTGCAAGTGCGAGATCGTCTACGGTCATATGTCTAGACTAGGTAATCTGGGCCAGCAAACCGCTACGGAAACCGACACAATGCATCGGATAATAGGTAGCACGTTGACGATCTTTGGCTATAGTGCAGGGTCTAAGATTAGTCTCTGGAATGTATAGACGCTCCTTGAATCTCAGAGTGGAGGACCTCAGAACGCCAGATTCCTTTAACTAGAGCATGAGTTCATGTGACATTGGTTGGACATGTTGGGAGTAAGCCAATCTCCAACGCGTAACACTATATTACTCTACTCCGGAAGACCATCTGGAAGCCTCCGTGGATATGGAGTGGATATGGAGTTTCTGGCTGCCACACGGTGATAGCATTTTAACGGCCAGATTCCGGACGAGAGTACGCCGCGTCACCATTATACACTGTTACGCCCCTACTGATGGTCTGAGGAAGAAAAGGAGACCGGCACGGATTAGGCAACCGCAATGTAAAATGGCGAAAGATTTGTTGCCTTTTGGAACTCAAATCGTTTTGTCATAGGTGGCACCATGTTTGAGCACAAAGCCTGATACAAAACAAGTTGGGTGTCAACTGACTGGCAAGCAACCTCCAACCAAATTGACCATTTTGCCATCAGTCGCCGTTTAGAAGTAGTCTTTTAGGCGTTCGAGGGGCGGAAATGGGGCTAGAACGAGATCACCATCCTATAATGGCTAACAGTCCACCACCATCCAAGACCATTGGTGTGCTGTGAAAACTGTTTTCACATCCAGTGCTGAAAGGATTGTCGGTCGATCGCAGAAAAGCCATAGGGGATGGCTTTCAAAGGATACCTGGAGAAGGATCAACGAAAACAGCTAAGAGCTCGAATTGCAGCAGCTCTAGCAGCAGGAAGGATCGAGCTAGAATCTCTATATCGCATGAAGATAAGAGAAGTGCAGCGTAGCGTGAGACGTGACAAGCGCAATTAGATCAATACGATGGCTGCGGGAGCAGAAAAAGCAGCAGCGAGGTGCGACAGCAGAACTGTTTATAGAATCACTAAAGAGTTTATAGGTGGTTGAAGCTCTACTAAACACCCAGTGAAAGGATTAGACCTTGCTAATATATGATGAAGATCAACTCAAGAGATGGAAGGAGCATTTTGCTTCGGTTCTAAACCGAGTATTCGCCAGCAATATGCACCTAAGTCAGACTGAAGTGTCCGTAGAAAGAAATTGCCGAATTCGTACCACAACCCCCCAGTAAGGAAGAGATTCTTACCGCAATCAAAGCACTGAAAACCAACAAGGCGGTAGGACTTGACGGCATACCTGCGGAACTTTTTCAAGCTGCGCGAAGAGCATCGGCAGATCTACTGTTCCCACTTGTCGGAAAAACATGGGAAGCCGAGAGTATTCCGGATGAGTAGAAGAAGGGAATGATCGTCAAGCTTCCTAAAAAAGGCAACCTAATGCAGTGCGAAAACTGGAGAGGTATCTGCGTGTTGCCTGCTGTGGCTAAGATAATAGCTAGAATCATCCTGGAGCGAATCAAAGATTACTTGAAAGACACACATTCAATGCAGAAAAAGCTGGTTCTCGCTCTGGATCCTCCTGTGTCGACCATATCAACACCCTGCGGATCATCATCGAGCAGTGTGAAGCTGCAAACGTTCGTTAATAGCTGCTTTCGCTATATCTGAAGGATTTTCTCGCCAAATCGTATCCCTGACGAACAGCTTTATTAGAGAACGGGACATAAGCCTATAGGCATAACCATACGATGAGGAAAGTGGCAGTTTATTAATCATACTCTCTAAAAGGGTGACAGGTCCACAGCTAACCAAGCGATGCAATGGAACCCAATTACCCAGAATGGCAGGATATGCGGTGGTTCTAGGAGTACTTGGCGCAGAACAGTCGAGAAGGAAGCACGGCAACTGGGAAAGAGTTGGGGGGAGAGCGCCATGGCGCGTAGGCGTTGTAAATGCCCACAGACCCACAAGGGGGTACAGGAAAGTAAGTAAGCATTCTTGTGTCATAAGGTCTTCGAGCTGCTACACTATCATAATCTGGTAATCACGTATCAACTCCATCTTTCGTGCTTGTGTAATAAGCAGCAGTAGTAGTTCCTATGTACACTCGTAAGGTAACTAAAAAAACTATCCAAAATCCCATGAATAACTCAAATTCAGCTTTAGTTGACCCCATTAGAGGTTCATCGCCAAGAGGGCTTTCAGGACACATCATTAAATTAAATCCATGATTGTAAAATCATTTACAAAATAACATATTCCGCACATCGACTGATGGATTAATAAACACTTTCACATCTGCCACTTATCCTGGAAAATTCCCCTTCAATTAGCGGCTGAAACGTTAGCACACTGAAAATTAAGACTTAAAAACGTAATTATAAATTACATATAAAATACATGTAGGTAATTAAAAGGTTGTAGATACATACATATATGTGTATCATATGCGTGTGTCAGAATTAAGTCTATCAAGGTATTTTACCTAGATACAACCTGTCGACGTAGTACGTCACTACGAATCCTGTTGATATTATTCATTCATTATTTTGTGGTTGCGAAGTGATTTACTCGAGGGTTAATTAAAATTGTGAAATGACGACATGGATTCGAATAACAACACCCACATGTCTGCGGTCCTTCATGCCATCAGTTTCGCCACAACTGTCAGAGAGTTAGTTGTGAAAATTAGATTATATTGTAAGCTTCTATGCAAGGAAAGGTAACGATTTTAAATGAAGTCCTTTCAAGACTTAAAACGAAGGAGAAAAACCTTGGACTTGTTTAAGGTATGCAAACATATACTGAAACATTGTACACTAGTCCCCCAGGTGCAAGTAGAATTCATCCCTGAAACATGAAAAAACACGAAGAGTGTGTTCCTACATTTATGTGTTTACATAACCTTCCGACACAGGAAAGGAAAGCGCAGATAATTCCACAGGACGAAATAATAAAAAAAAGCAAAACACGGAAGAGACTGGGAATATAAGGATGTGTAAACACTCCATTGGGAATAGAGGCAAACCAATATCCACACAGTGGTTGATGATGATGAAATAAGGAATGTGATCCACCAAGGGCAAGCTGAATTTCCTCTCTTCTTCCTGCGCGTAAATAAAGCACAGAATTTGTTGATGGAGCAACTTAATAAAATAAGCAAATAAAACGGGAATAAGTTGTGAGGTGACATTGTGTAATAGATACAAAAACATCTATCTATAGAAGATTATGCGACACAAGGGGGTTGAGTTTTTTTCCTTTTTTTCTAGAAATAAAAAAAGAGTTGAACAAATTCCCTTTTTTAATCTTTTAGTAGCGCTGCACTCAGAGTCTATCTGTCAACAAAAAGTAGCCACCAAAGCATAACAACTTTTTCTCCTTACAAATTAAAACCACAAATACAAATAATAAGCTTCAATCGTAAAGCCAAATACTACCCTCCTACAGAAAGACTGAAGTCAAACACTTTTTGGGTAAAATACAAAATTAACTGATACCGCAAATATTTGCATTAATCGTTTTCGCGAAACAATGCGAAACTTTTATTTTTTGTTTTTGTGCTCGCCAAAGAGTTGCATTCGCATTGCAGAACAGTTGAGTGGCCCCAAACCCACTGTGTATTCCTATCGCACTGTTTGGCGAAGCAATTACGTCCGAGATACTCCGACGAAGATGACGACGCTGGAAAATCTCATTTAGAGTTGAATAAACATAAACAAGTGCACAAAGTTTCGAGTTTTTGCCATCTTATTTTATTTTTGTGTTTATAGAGTTTTATTCAATGTCCTTATAGATGGTGGATTTACAAACATAACTGTAGAGGGTATTAGGTATATGTTTTAGTTAGGTACTTGCCCTGTGAGCTGGAGATACGGTTTGGCTGGGAAATTATTGAGATATCTACTGAGTATCCCCTACAAAAAGCACTGTCATGCTCTACTCTAGTGAGGATGGAAGTCCACGGAGGTCCAGAGTGAGACTAGTGTTTAATCCAGCAGCGTGTAATAGCCTCATATCCTGGAAGCCTCACAGTGACCGGATATTGACATCCAGGTTCTAGAGTAGGGTATGAAAGGTCAAAATTATACATGTACAGTGCTATGCTACGACTGATGACGCGGGTGGAGATGAAAAGGACAATTTTTAGAGCCATTTAGATTCCATCTTCAAACAGACACCAAATGTAGACATCGTAATCGTGCTGGGTAATCTCATTGCCTGTTATGGGAAAAAAATGCCATGTTATAGGAGTTGCTGGCCTTGGAAACTGAAACGACAACGAGGAGCGGTTTGTAGACTTCAGCAGTACCGATTGCCTTATCATTGGAGAACTTTGTTTAAGGATAACACCTGCAACAAGATCAGTTGGGTCTTGACTGATAGGTACCTATTATCCAACCAGATCGGTCATATTGCGATCAGACGACGCACTGGCTTTAGAAATTGTCTCCTGGACCTCCAAAACGTAGAACTGAAATCGTACAGGAACGCGATCATCATTTTATGTACGCCTTCGCACTGCATCTGTCAATAGCAACCGCTAAAACTTTCTAAACAATGCCAGGCTCAAGGTTCCCCAAGAGTGCCAACCGTTTAGGGACCACTTTGCCTTATAAGCAGAAGCAATCAGCAGCTTGGATGACCACTGGAATGCTGTGAAAAATGCTTTTGCAGCCGGAGCAAGCACCTACATCGCTAAGAGGTAGAAACACAAGCGCACATTTCGACAGAAAACTGGGAACGGATCGAAGAGTGTTGTTAACAATAAAGGGGTTCGGATTTCAGCGGCTTCAGTAGTGGAGAAAACCGAGCTAGAAACCCAATATTGTGCGAAGAAGAAAGAAGTGCAGCGTAGTGTGAGACGTGACAATTGTAAATACATCGACACTTTGGTTTCAAGGGCTGAAGAAGCAGCGAGCAGGTGTGACAGCAGGAACGTTTGCAGCATCAGCAAGGAGCTCATAGGTGGTCGGAACTTCAAACAACACCAGGTGAAGAGTCAGGATAGGCAGCCTTCAGCCGGAAAAGCTGGACGATCATCAAGCTTCTGAAGAAGGAAAAGCTGATGACTTGTGGAAACTGGAGAGGTATATGCGTTCTGCCAGCCGTAGCCAAAATAACTGCGAGAATAATTCTGGAAAGGATTAAGGAGCATTTAGATTCAACTCTCGACGTCGAACAAGTAGGCTTTCGTGCTGGATCCTCCTGCATTGACGCATTTACCACATAAACACCTTATGGATCATAAGCGAGCAATGCTTAAAGTACAGGTCTCCACTACATCTGCTGTTTATCGACTTCATCTACACTACATCTGGCCTTCGACAGCTTGAATAGAGATGCTATTTGGTTGGCCTTACGCAGGAGAGGTACAACACAATGGCAAGGAGTCAGAAGAATTTGAAGTCCAAAGCGGAGTACGTCAAAAATGCATACTGTCACCGCTCTTGTTCTTGGTGAATACCAGTGATGTACTCTGTTGAAGGGAACTGTGGAACTCATTGGACTATGATATCTTAAACACGTAGACTACATTGCAAAAGTTGGATAATGGACCTCCATTTTATGGCCCAGAATCTGGAAGCTGAGACAGACAAAGAGGGGTCAAAACTAGCCAAAATAAAAGCCGTAAGAACTTCTAATACCAATGCCCGACTTAAGATTACCGGTCAGGAAGGCTGCAAGGCTTCGTTAATAAATGTTAAGGAACCATCTTTTTGGCCGAATCGTATCTCCAACGAACAGCTTTATATGAGAACTTGTCAGGAACCTATAGGCATTACTATACAAAGGCAAAAGTGGCAGTGAAGACGACTCCATTGCCATGTAGTGGAATCCACTAACCCAAGCAGGCAGAACAGCGGAACGCCCTAGGCAAAAGTGGCGCAGAAAAGTCGAGGAGGAATCGAGCTCTTTAAAAACAAGTTTGAGAGAGATTAAACGCATTACAGAAGTACACACAAGATGGCGCGCAGGCGTTGTTCACACCCTATGACCGCCGAGGCGTTAAGGGATTTATGTAAGTATGTTACAAACTATGTATCAAACTCAAATCGCCAATATCGTGCAGTCTCTGCAACAAGAGCGTTGCAGAGGTTCTGGCTTTAGACGAAGAAGTCAATATCTTGAACGGACAACAAGGGAGGAATGATTACTTATACCCTTATACTGAAGATGTTCTTCGCTGCAAAGGCATTTCAACGAGGAAGATTTCTAATTTGTGTGTGAACTTTTCTTAAATTCATATACAAGCTCAATAAGTTTTTAATCTGGTAGGCAGTGTTATGCTAAATCAAAGAAATAAAAGTCATTAATAACCCAAACTCAAAAAAACCAATTAAATCGAAATTCTACGAAATTGTTCACGTATTTTAACTAATGCATACTTTTTCAAATGGTTGAACACAATTTAAAATGTTTAGTTGACCTAAAACTCCAGAAGTTATTTGGTGACAAAACCATAAAATTTGGCTCAAAAACTCATCAACAAACGAGTGTGAAATGTGGAATGAACTAGAATACCGCAATCAGCGATTGCAAAATGAAAAAAAATATCAAAAATATGAAAATCCATTGAAAGTTAATTATCTAAACACGCATCATTCTCGCATTATGAGCAACCACTCATCAACGACATCACCAGAATCAATCTGCTATTAATTATTCCAAGCGCAATGTATCGCTTTAATAATAATTCTCGCCTGTACGAGTACGTTATTAGCCACGCAATACAGCTCACACCATATCATGTAGCCTCCCGTGTGTGTGTGTGCGATGAGAACATCCCTTCTAGCGAGCTTGTTTCTGGGATCAGCATCATGAGCTCACACCTCATAATTTCAACTCACTTTTGATGCTACAAATTCACTTATTGGCGAATGATTTTGTGGTTTAATTAATTTCCAATCAAAATGCAAGCTGGCCGCTCTCGGTATGGGCATGGGATAAAGCAAATTGCTATTTTGATTCTGAGTAATCGATTAAACTCTCACTATGCTTTGATTATGGCACTTTCATTTGGATGCGCATAATGATGCATGTGCGACAGTCTCTAATTTGTTTCGGGATTGCTTGGTGGCTGCATTCAATGAAGTCTATTCAGGAACCGTCTGGAGTTTATTATGGAACTAGAGTCTTTCTAAGCCTAGCACAGAAGCTTTCTTCCAAGTCTGTCATGATACTTGTCGACCAAATACATTGTCATAGTGAGAGACCTACTACAACAAATGGAAAAGACTTGTGCGAATAAGATACTGAATCAATCATTTATGAAGATAACCCTAAGTTGAACAGTACCACCACGAGCGTATACACACACCCTTCGGAGTCCTTCACTCTCTGAGTCACCATGTGAAATTGTTCACCTGTCGAAGAATCTATATACTCGTTGCGTGATTGCCATATTAATCCTGGAAATTGGTTTTCCTTTTTGCCACAAAACATGAAACTACTAGGAGCCATTGTCTTAAGAACCACCAGGGGGTGGATACACCACCCAAACCCAAACATGTTGTGTAGTGCCTTGTCCATTGTATCCCTTTTGTGTGTTGCTCACACAAAATATTGGATATCCTGTGGATTTATTGAACATGCCATGAGGATTTTCTTTTTCTTCGAAGACGAACAACAGAGAGCAAAATATAGAGAGAGAGAGAGACATTAGCCACTCATCTAACCTTTGTCGATTTGATAATTTGTCTTATAGTCTAACATCCATTCGAGATTCTAGAGAGTAGGGCAAAACAACAGAAATTAATTTTGATCATTAGACGGGCAATAATAGGTGAGAAGACGACGACGATGATGATGATGATGGGGATGATGATTGCTTAGATGAAATGGGATTTTCGGTCTCCTCTGGATGAATGTGTGAATTAAGAAGCAATTATTTTAGATTATGAATTTTGTAAGACGAGGAGATGCAAGCGTGTTGTGGTGGCGATGTAATATCGAGGAGTTGGGTTGAGAACGTGCTTTAAAGAGATGTTAGTAATTTACTGGTTTGAAAATATTTAATAGAAATTGTCACTGAATTCAATTCGACTTGCAAGTTTCTTACGCAAGTGCATATCCTCATCCAATCATCAACTGAGCTCAACATTTCCTCTATAATGCTTTGTGGGCTGAGAAGATTGACTGAATTCCATTAAGCATCTGCAGTAGAATACAGCGTGCTTCGTATCTTCCTGTTGATCTGGACATTCTGGACAAAAAAGAGAGCTATTGTGTCTAAAAAAAAGTGTAGATTTTTACGATAGCCACCGTGACTAGTTAAGGGCTGGGTGAGATGGTAATAGTAGTTACCGTGGACTTGTTTTGCTCAGTTCGCGATAGTTGGGATTAACTCATAGGTCCATCTACCTATCGTAGTGTTATCCCACCGCGCTTGCCATTAGTTCTGAGACGGATTTTGTTTCCTTTTGATGTTCTTGATTACTATATTGGCTCTAGTTGCTTCGAGGTTTTCCAGTTGTAGAATCTCACCATCTCGAAAGCAGCTTCGTTCGAAGACAACACAGAGACAGTAAACCGACGATATCTTGTTTCCTTCATCGGTAGTGTCCTTGTGCGAATAGGGACGCCATATAGTAAGACTGAGGTGACTACTCTGGATGTCTGGATTTTAGGCTACCCAGGCCGTCCAATGTTTGGCAGTATTGTTCGCAACAGTGACGCTATTTTGCTTGAGTATTCCTTATATGTACTTCAAATCGGAGCTTATTGTCGTCCCCTAGTTCAAAGGCGGTGGCTTCAAGAAAATACGATGTAAGGCACTATTTATGAGGCACTGCAAATATCTGCACACAAGAAGGTTTTAAGGCGAACTGGACAATCTCTGTAGATAATTGAATATAGCTTAGGGGGTGGTCTGCCCAGTTCTTCATGGTAAGACAATAAGTAAGGTTCAAAAGGCAAACAGGCTTTGTTTCGAGATTATATCGTTTTGACGATTTTTCACTTGTTTCACTTAACTCAATAATCGTTGAAACGATATCAGCCAAACGATACAATTTGAGCCATACCTAAGGAGGTATCATCTTGCAATGATTTGTATGTTATGTAAACAACTAAAAACTTTTTAATGACCATCTAGACACTTGACAATTGAAAGGTATGAGGCATACAAGAGACTAAACTTTCCAAAGCTGTATGTGTATAAAATAAATAGAGAGGGAAACACAGACAAAGGGAATTGAGTTGACATCCTATGGATTTGTCAGGAGAACCACCCGGAGCTCTTGAAAAAGCGTAATAGATGCCTGATAGGTTAACCCGTCAGATGACTAAGGTAATCACACTTCTTGGACAGCAGTAGTACGTCAGGTAGAGGTTTCTCTTTGACGTTGCAGAATAGGCAGAGGCAGGGTAGTTGCAGAATAGATGAAGGATAGTTTCCTCTTTTTCCTCATGCCTACAGCTCTTGCAATGATCGTTTGGAGGGAGGCCCAGACGCCTAGCGTGCAGAGCAATCAGACAGTGTCCTGTAATGAGTTTGAGCGCTTTTGGTTCAGGTAAGGCCTAGGTTCTGTGGATATTCTGAAGAAATAACTACTCTCCCAGAGAGCGTTGATCTTTCTAATACCATCGAGTTTGAACATTGGTTTACAAGTAACAAAACTGATACCAAGCCCCATCTTATCAGGTTTGATTGAGGGGTTTGTGCCAAGTTTGACAATTTTATCCGCCTTTCTTGGAATATGATATATTGGTCCGAAATCTCCATCAGAGATGAGCGGCAATCTTTAGCGTTGTAGTTGTGGATGACTCCAAATTGATGAAGAGATCATTGACTACGACGAGAATCTTTCTCCGAGCTACGGAATGAGTGCCCAGACTAAATCATTCTATAGTAGAGCCAAATTTGTAAGTAATTACCAAATGTGGGAATAATACATTCAAGGCAAGAAAGAGTATTCATGACACCGAGGGTCAACTTTCGGAATAAAGACTTCTTTGACGGGCCTCTAAGATTGGAGAATGTAAGCAGCTTCTAACAATCGAAACAAGAATATATTTTAAGCGCAATATTTTGAGTAAATACTACGATTTCAGCACATGGGTACATATCCCATTCCCTACGGTCTTCCATGATCAGATACAAACTGCCTTCACTAATTCAATTCCCATTCTAGCTCTAATCTATAGCTAATCACAAATAAAAATCCGTCAAACCATTCAAAGGCTCGTAAATCACATGGTACATTTCACTGCCTTTGTGAATACTTTGAATGTGAGTCTACTACGCACTCAATGATTCATTTTCATTTCGCAAGGTGAACTTCGTTATTGTTTCCTCGCTCGGCTCTCGTCTTTTAGCGAATGATTAACAGCGACAAATGAATGGATTCATTTAGTTCTCTGGTACATACACACAAAAATTCAACTACAAACTTCAAAGATTTTCCTTGTTATTTCCTAATTTTTGTCTTTCTTCAAAAACTTCCCTCAAGGCATTGGGTAATTATAAATAAATAAGAAATACCCATCAGTTGTAAGCAAATTATTGCATTCGAAATATCAAAAACTCGCATAACATAGTAGGTATCCGGTCATGCGTTCGTTCTCGATATCTTTTCTCTAATAAAATTCAACAATTTGCATAAGACATGTACAAAAACAAAAACCTGTTTATAGTATCCTATATGTTGTGAATCAAAAAGTCCTCCCGATAGAGAGACACATTTGCAAACACTGGCTCACACAGTGTGCCTATGCAATAGAATGTCGACATTTGGACAAATTGAATAACACAGGTTCATTGGCCTAACCCTGCATTGGCTTTTCGATTATTTCCATTTGGATTTCCTCCTTGTGGAGCGTGCCCATCCGTATCGTTGTGCTTGAAATCACACAAAAGGACAAAAGGGATTTGTGTTTGCCTTTGCAGTGAGTGTGTGGCGAAGTAGGTACAGTGGGAGGCAAGTTTCATGTTGATTTAAAGTCAAACCATGATATTTGACTTTTGTGTGAGACACTTTATTGATTTGTGAAGTTTTTTTTTGTGTCAATCCTTAAAGTCAAAATGTAAAGCACAAGAGGACATAGGTTTATTGTTTTTCTAATATTTGTAAGTTTTACCGTGATTACACATAACAAAGGTAAATTCCTGTCGCCGAACTTGTCAAATATTGTAATTTTACAACTTTGCATATGCAAGTAATTTCGCCATCACTATGACCATCAAAATGTCAGATTATGCCTTCATTATTATACCCATGCGTGTTTTAAGCGACGGCATGCGATGGTATAACGCAGCAAGTGGCAGGGTAACAACCCTTCTCTAGGCAACACCTAAACAATTATTCGTCACCAAAATTATCGCCCATGTTTAGCAATTTAAAATTTGCGTGCTACTCTCAGAACTTCGGAATCAATGCATACATTAGAGTTTGGACTCTATACATATTTATATTGCGCAATATAATTGAAATTAAACACGAGATTGAAGTCATCCGTAAGCATCAGTTACTTTAAGGCAAATTGAGAATAGAAATGCATTTCAGGGATAACATTGCGTTAGGGAACTATCGTACCAAATTACTAAGACGGACTGCTACAGTGCTACCCTCAGGAGAGGACTCAACTATCGGTCCCATACCGAGAATACTGGGAGACAGGCAATGGACATAAATAAAAGAAAACACTTGTCTCCCAAGCCAAAGAGTCGAATGAGTCCACAAAGACAGACTCATACAGAAAAGGAGACAAGAATGCGGCAAGTGACAGCGGGGAAGCAGGAATGAATCCAGATTGTGAAGGCCGAGAAGGAAACTGACCAACCCCAATGCGCTTGTAATAAAGGCGACAAGCCATTTTTCTTATGCACAAATGCTGAGGAAAATAAAAACTGATTTGTCACTAAAGGAGCTGGGAGAAAAAGTTTAGGTTACTTATTGCTACAGCTGAAGAAAGTAGCATATTCTCGGGCTTGAGATTTCCAACAAAAAGTGGAGAAGATTCTGGAAAGTAATGCCGAGGTACAACTGTGACAAATGAGGTCATAGTAGAGGAGCAGGATCTTGACGGAATCACAATCAAGGAAAAGGTCGCCCTAGCCCTAACGGAGCATCTGCATCTATAAAAAGTCTATGAGGAAGACCTCTGGAGCGACGCAGTCAGCAGTGATAAACCTGCCAGCGAGTATAGCTAACAAAGCGCTAGCGATCGGGAAAATAAGGATCGGCTGAGTAAACTGGACCTGATGATGCTACCGCTGCCTGAGCTTTGGCCACCTTGCAAAGGATGGCAATGCTCAGGACCTACTTACATAGATGGTCCGAGAGTACGATGTGGATATCGCGAGCTCTACAAACAACCGAATGAGGGTAAATGGACGACAGAACCCTCAGGCAAAGCCGCATTATACATATGTGGCCAACAACAAGTCTTCGAAGAGAAGATGGTGATACAGAAAGTAGGCTTCGTGTGGGACAAAACTTATTGGATTTTGCATCTCTAGCAGAAAGAATTTGAAGGAATAGTCGACAACATCGCAAACACTGCCATTTCCGCGGATTTTAACGCGTGGGCGATGGATTAGGGTTCATACCATACGAATACCAGAGGAAGAGTACTTCTGGAGGCGTTTGCATCGCTTGACTTGGTCCTTGCAAACACAGGAAGTGAGCTGATGTCTGACAAGAGCACCACGTGTTAGAAGGCAAAAAAGCAGCGATCACTAGGCAATTGAGCTTGAAACATCTGGTGTTAAAATCATAGCCTATGCAGACGATTTGGTGCTGATAGGAACAGGCAAATTCCTCCTCACTCTAAGTGGGAAGCAGGGAAACTAGCCACTAGAGAGGCGAACTTAAGTTGGAATCCTATAGAGACTTCCCATATAACAAGGCAACTACGATAAACCAAGGACAGAAAGACTTATGCGCAAAGACAGACGATACTTCTCTATAATTGTGGGGATCGCTACGAGTGGTAGATCTTGAGGACATGACCCACTTCTCTGCCAGAGCTCTGGACTCCAGCATTCCAGAAACAAATTCCTCGGTAAACACTTCTTTGAAGGCCTAGATGAACTCTCTAGCGCAAACATCTTCAAGCTCTTGAACTACACTAGATCTGGTTTGTAGACTCTGAAAACAAGTAAGTACCATGAAGTTGTTTTTAGACCTAACCTATGGGTTAAAAGGGCAAGGGAAAACCTTTCTTGTCCCCCATCGCCGACACAATGGGTCAGTTCTGACCTGAGTGTCAAGTTCTTCTGCCAAACCACTTACTTAATCTAGCCTAGGTCCTTGAGAGAATCTCCATCTAACTTTTGGCCAAATACAAATTTAAAAAAATAAAATAAATATTAAGCCGTAAGCAGCCCATAGAGGGCCAAGGCCTAGCTTCTCACAACTGTACGTGTTGTGCGTGGTATACATTTTTGCACATACAGAAGGGACCTACAGTTTTACGCCGCATCCGAAGGGCAGAGGGGTTTTGAGAAGCTTTCTCATGGCAGTAATACTCTTAAATATTTGTCAGACACTCGGAAGAGGTGGGGCCGTGAAAAAAACTTTGATGGTATTTTTCTGGATTCGAACTTGGAACCCCTTGCACAGTAGTCCAACGCACTAACTGCGCCACGGCACCCAAAAAAATACAAATTTACTAAACTTTGATACATAAATATCAAAGAAACAATAAAGCACTGTTGACATTCTCAAATATTTTGAAAGACAAAAATTAGAGCTTTAACCTTAAAGCCCTGAGTTAGACGAACCATATGTTCAACTACATTGCCCATGGTGTTTGCAACAGCTTATCAACTCACAACCAAACTGATATCTGGAAATCTTCAAATTACATTTAAATGTATACCCAAAAGCCTTTACAAACAAAGGCCTTTTGTTCTACCCCCGAAATTCGGGTCTGTCGCCCCCGTCGTCATCCGTCTCTGTACATCACGCTGCAGAGCAATTTAACATCAATGCAATGTTCTGGCTTTGGGTTTCAATTCATGCAAAACCAATGTGTTGATATCGAGTTACCTCAAAGTCATATTGAATTGCTCTGGTCAGACACAAACTTAAGGGTTTCCAAAACTAGAGATGATGTTTCCTTGCGCATCACGCCCACCCACGGCCAACCCAACCAACCCGAACCTCCCTCGTTCCACTGTGTGTGTGCCTCTGTGTGTTTATCTAGCCCTTCTCTCAGGCCACAAGGTAAATCTCTCGCACATGGAGTCAAGAAATTAGAAGTTGTTTATGCAAAAGAGATTCGATATCGGAATCAATGTTAGCTATATCCTCTTTGAAGGAGTGAAACTCCCCTCTTTCCTTAAGACACACACATCGGTAGGTGTATGTGCGTGTGGTTGCGTCTTTGAGTTCTATATATAGGTAGACCTGTTTGTTTATTGTTTTTGTGGAGGAAAAGTGTTCAACCGGAAATTTAAGTTATTGAGTCGGCCGGGCGGGGGGAATGGTGAGGTACGTAGGTAGAACGTATGAGTTCTAATGTCCATTTTATCCATGTTATTGGTTTCAGTTTAGGATTTCTTTGCAGATAAGCAAAATAGATGTCATCGATTGAAATGTGAAAATTTAATTAAACTTAGTTAAGGGAGGAAGACAGAATGTAGGCTGTTGGTTTGCATATCAAAGGAATAATTTATTGGAAACGAGTTATGTCTGAGTTATGTGACACAAAATAGAGTCCTCTTGGATCACACAGTAGAGCAACACCATAAGGTCTGTTGCCAATTTAAATTACTAGAAGACTGCTGGAGTAAATTGATTTTTTATGAAATAGAAAATGACAATAGTTCCATGTTGTATCAATCTGAGGAAAGGACAAATGCCCTTGGAATTGTTGAAAGGAAAAAAGAAAAGAAAAAGGTTGGCAGAAGAAAAATACTTCCAGCGTACTCAGGTCAGAACTGACCCATTGTGTCAGCGATAGGGGAGAAGAAAGGTATTCCCTTGCCCTCTTTACCAATATGTCAACTTCATGGTTTGGCTTTGCCCACAGAGAGGGACACAAGAGATATAAACAACAGTCAAGACACATAGCATATAACATAATATTGCAGATCGCGTACTGAGGAAGATATAATCTCTCTTCTCTAATCCTTTCAGACGAATTCGTTATCCAATCTTTAAATCTGAATCTTTAGGGTGACCATGTTATGTACTGGCGACTTGTAGGAACCACAGCTCGCACCAACCAACATTTGTAGCGCTCAATTAGCGGCCTTACAGCGTTTTCTATGGTCATCCGGTTCCAATTCATGCGTCAGCACAATATTATATGTATCTTAGCCCAAACCGCAACATAAGCCGGGTTGACTGTCTGGCGATGACCAATTGAGCAGACCAGTGCCGAATCGACATTCCTTGAGCTTCTTTGATATTAGCCGGTACTGCGGCTAAGTTTTCTTCATTTCGCACAAATCGATGTCTAATTGGTGGCTTAATGTCCAAAAAAGGGTACCCACTCTCAAACTTTTCGATACTGAAGTCATGACGATGATCGATCTCACGACGAAATTCACATTTGCATTGCCACTCAGGAGAAATCGTTCGTTCGAGGTTCTAGCCGTGCTCTAAGCTACGGAACTACTTGAGACGGGATCTATATCCAACAAGGATTTTGTCATTTTTATTGTCAGGCTGCACTCAAAGTGCTGAAATCTTTTGTCATCAAATCTGAGCTAGTCAGTGATTGCCGCGTGACGCTCAATGCATTATGCACGCAGAATCGAGTAAGATAATGCTGGGTAGCTAGGCACGCTGATATTGAGGGTAACAAATGCGCCGATAAACTGGCCAAAAAAGCTAAAACACTCTCATCAAGGAGCGTCATCAAGGCATCAGTGTACCGCTGTGTGTTGCTAGGAGTAGTATTACCAATTTCATACACAACATAGCCAACCACATCTGAAAGGACATAGGATATTCAGAGCTCTATGGCCAGAGATCAACCATAAAAGATCAGGTGAAATCACCAAGCTAGGGAGATCCATGAGGCCATAATTACCGTTACAAAAACTTTTAGCCAAAATATGGTACATCATCTTATTGCACGTGTCTGTACTAGTGTCAGTGTGGAATTTGAACGAAATCATTTCAGCCATTTTAGCGTAAATAAGTGCCTGGACAGATTATTCTGACAAACACTCTATACGGGTCTAATGAGTTAGGCCTTATTCTATATTCCTTAACGTTCTTCACCAGAGTGTTTTTAAGGACGTACTTTTGTGGTCTTAGAAATTCCCGTTTCAAATGTAATGGGCACTACAAATTTTGACCGCAAAACTCTTTGATTTGATTTAAGCGATCTTAATCTAAAATCTTACCACTTATTAGCTTATACATAAACAATATATAAATATAATTAAAATAAATATATAACAACTCCACTACAGTTCGTAGGGAGGGTGATCTCCTGAAAAGACAAAGAAAAAAAATCCCACCACCAAATGGATATCCCCACTTCTATTCATATGTTGAACCAGCGACAGTTTTCCGAAAAAAACTTAATGCTCTTAGAACTGTATTGTAAAAACTGACCGGCGACATGAAGTGAGGATCCAAAAACATAATAAAATATAAAAAAAACACAACTCACATAGATTTTTTATGCTGCTTGCTTACTGCTTACACTGCTACAACACTCCTGTTCAACAGCTGTTCTTTGTCATCCATATTAGTTGTTTGTTGTTCTTAAAAGCTTCCTCTTGAAGTTCACATCCACATCCAGTTGCAGGTCACAGCTTCATTCCACAAACACACTCACGCACTAAATTATTCGACCACCGCGACGTTGTAGTCGAAAAATAAAACATATACCAAGAAATTCTTTCGAAAAAAAATATTTTTATTTTACGCATAAAATTCAGTGCATACAGTGCATGTATGTATGTATGAACAATAACACTCACGAAAAAAAAATTCACTCACTAAACCGATCTGGACCACCCGAAGATCCATGCACGACTGCACTGCGAGACACTATACTCACGACTGAGAAAGAGTAGCCGACCACTGAACCGATCTGGACGACCGCACTCCACGAAAGTACACTCACGACTGAACCCGATCAGTCGACCCCACGACTGATCTGCACCCCACGAGGGTGCACCACCGAATGAACCCCATGTGTTCATGTTGTGTGTATGTTCTTGTGTGAATTTTTTTTTTTTATGGATAATTTTTTCATTACGATCGAATAAATTTTTTTATTTTGTACTGCGACCTGGGGCGGTCAGTAATTTGATATGTGTGATTGGGGTGAACATAATGGGGGGTAGATCAGGTATTTTAGAATCTGATATTTGTATGTAAAGTGAGGACCTACACTTCTCAGAGGATATCACGCACATAGTGTGCGAATCTGAGGGCACTTAGAAATAGATTTCTACATCTAGCTAGGTACTTTTTCAGTTGCCTGGATGTAGTAGGTTCATGTAACCAATCGAAAAACCTACTCAATCAGGGCAATCAACTGCTAGGACGACATGATCTAGACTTTATGTTTCTTTCTATCATTTAGGATTCACTAAAGGGATCGCGACGGGCACATTGTGGCTCCTAGTGTTTTATGATGAACTCATAACCCTTTTCAGCCTGATCTAACCTAACCTAATGCAGGATAAAATGGCAAGCCTTACTGAATATGTTGACAGCTGGATGTCATTGGTCTCTTTGACAGCTGATGAAACATTACAATTGGAAAAAATATTACTGCTATCTGGTCACCCTTTAAATCTGTCAGGAGGTGTCATGTAGGTACTCTTTTGTTACGTTAGATCTGGGCCTGATGTAATTGAATCGGACGATTAGAAGCTCCATGAAAGGATAATTAATACCGACTCTTTCTCACAATGAAACTGATCTGCAGTGCGCCCTCTCTCGTTGAAAAATCAAAAAATCCAGGGATGTCCTACGAAAGCTATTAAATCGGTGTTACCATACGAAAAAAAAAAACCCAAGGTAACACGTGATCGGTAGATTAACTCTCATAAACCGCGAAATTATCAATGATTGTTGAATAGTTCCTAAAACCAAATCTGCCGTTCAGTGATTCACTGACCTATCGACTTTATTCATTAAATGGTAATAATGTGCTTTCAACCTCGGCATGTTATTGAATGCCAATAATAACTATTTTATTATTGTTTAAGGATTATTATGGCTTTCATTTCCTGATTAGCATATCATGATTACCAATAACCACGAGCAGTCTACACACCTACCACGACAAACACCACTATCTACCACCAAAGGCCAGGTTTCAGGATATCTGTGTGCGTTTTTTGTTTTTTTTTTTTTCTTCACCAACAGATAATTAAATTAGTCGACAAAAGCAGACAGGATTATTGTTCCGGGTAGGATGTTATATGTACGCGCGTGTGTGTATATTGGACTTTGTAAAAAGGTCGATTTCGGCCACCCCCTCGGGTCACAATGCCGTACAGAGGGTAAAATAATTGAATTGAATTGAAATACGTTTTCGTGATTTCAGGGAATAGCGCGGCCAATTTAATCTGACACATTTTGATATTTGTCGGCGTTTAATTGGATAACGTAAATTAAGTGACTACTCGTACTATATCCACGTATCTAGTGCTTCGCGCGGATCGTTCGCAATTGGAAACAAAAAAACGCGTACAACGACGACGATTGGATTTTTAATTATTTTTTCCATTAAGATGGAAAATTGCTTTGTTTCGAATTTGATTGGTTGTTTGAGAAATGTTTACAAGGAATTCTGTCACAGGACACAAACCACCCGTATAGTGTGTGTTCCATTTCTAGTACATGGTCCACCTGGGGAAGGCTATTTACCTTAATAATGCAAGAATGGTAAATGACACTAAATAGCAATTACCTTTGCTAGGAAACTAATTGCCACTGTCGGTTGGGGAAAGGCCTCCATTGCTGGGACGACACATGAATAAAGAATGCTCTAATGTATTTATATTTTGATTTTTATGACAATTGAGGGATTCATTATGGGCCTTCTTGGGGAATTGAGTTGTTGTCTGTTTGTTGTATAATTAACAGTTGGAAGGTTAATTATCATTATGACATTGTGTAAGCTTTTCAGCGATGTAACTATTAAATTGTACAAACTGTCTTAAAGTACATAATGATTGTTTCATAAAATAGGGGAATTCAAAGGGTTAGGGTTTTTACTCAAATGTAAACTGGATTTAGCATCAAGGCTAACATAATAGCTTTCGCAGTAAAATATAAAAATTGCTGAAACTGAGAACATTTATTGTTATGATTATGGATATTGCTTTGAAGTATCCATGAAATTACGAACATTAAATGTGTTAAAAGCCTGAGAACCAGTTAGAACCTCAGTGGGTCTTAGTGGTGAAAGAACTCCTGCATGAATGAACAGACTTCACCATTACCTGTCATATACAGGGCACTGTTGTTGAAGAGAGAAGAAGGGACCGAAATAGTCTCAATATTTACTCTCGCGAGGGCGCCGTGACTCTGTGATTGATACGTTGGACTACTGCGCATGGGATTCAAAGTTAGAGGGCCGAAAAATATCATCAAAAGTTTTTTCCGAGTGTCTGATAAAATTCAAGAGTATATGTAACTGTTATGAGAAAAAAAAACTCCTCTGTCCTTCAGATATGAAAGAAAACTGTAGTTCCCTTTTACAGAGCAGAATTGTATACCTCATACCGGCTGCTTACGACCTAATATTTATTTATTTATTTTATTTACTCTCACGGGTATTCAAATAGTTCAGAAGAAAAAATTGTCATTATTTTTGAAATTTCTTAAAATTCACACTATTTTTTCACTGTCGTGTGATTCCTGAGTGTTCCTTTTATTGCTGAATACACTTTTGCACCTTATGGCAGAAGTATCTCAGGAAAAACTTAGAGATGTAAATAACTCAGCAACACAGCGAGTATGCCTAAGAAATTTGCAAGGAGTAGCCTTAATAGTGCAGGAGCCATGAGATCATATCCCATAGACATTCTTGGTATATTGCGCGTGTCTTATAGATGGTTGGTTGGAAGTGACTGAATTAAGTACGGACCAGATTTATGTAGGTCCGTTGTGATACCACGGAGTTTGGATTTTGATTCACAAATTCACGGCAGTCAAGAGCTACTAGAGAAAATATAGAGATCGAGTTCAGGGACTTGGCTATCTGAAAAGATATGGATAACATTAGCGGATGTCGTTTTCGGACACAGTAGCGAGCTGTCGTGCCCGAATCTATGCAGGTACTTTCTGTATACACCTTATCCAGTAAAGAACTATCATTTCAGTATGAGACTGCGTGTCAATCCTAATATTGGAACTTCATTCCACAGGCGGCGTTGCAATATTGCACATACGTATGTACATAGATCAATAGTTTTTCCACTTTTTCTCCAAACTGAAGCATACTCGCTTCATGTTGTCATCTATGGGTATAATAATTGGTACTACACTGGCTGTTTTCTCTGATACTTTTCTATAGGCGTAGAAAGTCTTTAGATCGCTGGGTCTATAGGCAAACGAAGTCTCACAAAATTGATTAAAATCCGATTTGTTACTTAAGTTATATTAGTCGTAGTAGTTTTAGTACCTACTTACAAAAAGAAAGGTTACTCCAGTTACACGTTATTATATGTGTTACATTTAACATACTTGAAGTCCTTCCTTTCATACACATTTTAAACACATTGTGTTAGCTATGTCTAAAGAGAATACTAAAAATCAATGAAGAAGAAGTTGAGGGACATCGAAGATAAAAGACAGGGATCCTATACAAAGCGTTATCTTTTTTAGATGGGACCAGTCATGTTAGGGTTAAGAAATACTGCTTCGAATGAAGCTGGGAACATTTCCCAGTAGCTTTTAAGCTGAGGCTCATTCTATCGAAAGTTGCGGTCGCCTGAACCTTGTCAGGCATAAACATTCAGCCAGAGAGTCAAATCTCAAATGAGCACCAGGACCAGTAGGAGTTGAGATACAACTGATATAATTGTTTTGAGAAAGAAATACAAGGATACGGTAAAGCTAAGTATAGAAAAAAATTATCAAAACGGAGAGACTCTGAGACTATATTTCCTCCTCATGTAAGACAAGCGAAAAAACTGCTGGAATATTCAAAATTCCCAAAGTCATCATAGAAAAAAACTATAAGATTCTATTAGCCGGGCATCAGACAGAATTGACACTGCCAGACACTGTGATATTGTGTTGAAATACTAGACCCTCTCTCACGAACTGTGAAGTATGTAATAATTCACAAAGAAAGGAACAGTCTGGATGCCTATATTTTCTACAGACGATATAGAAATATATTCCTACCTTCTGAATTTGTATGCCAATTGGTGCTTTTCTTGGAAGAGCTTAGTGCGTTTCTGGCAGTGCCTTGGCGCTCACTACATGTATTACATCTGTATGTATGTATGTCGTGTCCAGAGAGTATGAGTAAGCCTTTAACGATCTGAGTCTAACATCCAAGAAAGAATCACGAAGGCTATCAGTCTTCTCTTGCTATTGTTAATAAATGAGATCTAAAACATCGAATAACTCACTGGCTCTATATTTCGGTCATCAGACCGGTGTCCACTTATGGGATAATTGTCTAGCAAAAAATTGCGACCATCTAAGCAAGGTCCAACCCTCAACCCTGGAGCGCTCCGCATTACACCCTCTGCGGCACTGGACATGATATTCCTTCTTTTACCTCTTGATGTATTCAACTAGCGAAAATACTGATTACAACAACCCATGCCTAAACTTTGTCAAGAACTTTCAGACAGCCAAGCTGCCATCAAAAACCTGGATTCGGTCTCTATCTTTAGCGATTAAACAAATTTGGCTTCAGCTAGAGCTCTAAGAATTTTATTTATTTAAACAGGTTGCTTATCGGGATCGCAAGAGGGGTCATCACTGGGCTCTGCCTAATAGGCAAGCACGCAACACGCAATATGCAACAAGGTCTTTTCACAAAAGACTTCGAAGTGTGTTGGCGTTCTTCAGCTGGCAGCTACTTCCACCCAACAAAGCGAAATATATGTGTGACAGTGAGGCTAGTCAGATCATTTTGTCCACACATTTTGTCCTTGCAGCTTCTGCAGAAATCCTTTCAGATGCGGTGTAGAAACTTAGTGAAATGATAATTAGAAACAAGTCCAAAGTTCTCTGGACATTTTGTACAATATAACTATAATATCTCAGTCATTTTAACCCGATATTGATGTATATAGGTAGTGTATTTACTTTTCTTTCAGAGATCGTTACTCTTTCTTATAGGTTTCTATAAGTTTCTGTAGCAGGATTGTAAGAATTGTACCCAGTTAGTAATTTTGACTGCCTTGCAGTTCTGTGGAATATTTTGGTGAATATTAGATAGTTCCTACATCTCCATGAAATATGAACGATTTTATAGGACAACCTTAAATGCAGTGGTGGTTGACTTCAGTGACATTTTAGCTGCTTGATAATCTTCTTAGATTCTTATCGTAAATATGTATTACCTACATTACACATTAGTCAGGACAGTGCTTCCTTGATTGCTATTATTTCTAGCTGGCAGTGGACAGAGAAAGAGATGATACCAAATTAAAATTGATTTGAGATGAATACTATAAGCACGATAAAATATTAAGTGACATCTCAAACGTTGATTAAATGCAAACAAGTACACGGTAACATCTACGTGGTTTGTGACTCAAAATAGGAATGTCTGAAGAAAAATTTCATTGGCAGGTTTTGACAGCTTAACTTTATCGCTAAAGAAGCTTCTTATGCTTAATAACATGCATGTCGCTTGCTTACAGAACAGGTTGTTTTATGCAATATAACTTTCTCAAAATACCACCTCAGGCGCAGACATAGTTATCAGATCAAATGTTAACCCACTTAGTTGCTGTGGTGTCACAATAAATTTTATTCCAGAGCAACTGCACTGAAGATTTATTAAGTGTAACTCTGCTCATGATAAGACATTCCAAAGAATGGGTAATTGCATAGTTTTAGGCAGAACAGTCCTTTCATTCCGATTTAACATACCAATAACATACTGCCAACATAATATTCTGCCCACAGAAACAGAGAGGAGTACTGTTTTGTGGTGAATTTCTTAACTATGGTAAGTACTATCCGCAAAAAGGGGTTGATTGCGGTGAGCTTGAATTTCGAAATTTGTGTCTCTGTGTGGATGAGTCTCTTCAAATTGAATTAAAAGCTCTGCTAGCTACAGAATAATGCTATTGGTCACGTTAAGGGTTGATTGTCGAAATAAGATAATAAATGTTGAATGGAATGATTAACGTCTGATTATCTCAAGACACTCTTATGTGGTGAGGTTATTTTGGTCTTATTAATTCGTTTCTTGACCTTTCACTCGCAGGACTTTTGATGACAAATTTTTGGAAGCTATTTTTATAGACACGAATTCAATGATATTATCTGGCAATGGATTTGAACGGGGACTAAGTAAGTTATTAAAAGATTCTGCTTCCAAAGCTATTCGATTTGTCCTTAGAGGTACTCAAAACGAGCTGTTAAGTACTAACCACTGCATACTGAGTCACGTTTCAATTTGTAATCACTTCTAGGTAGTCATCTAGTCACTTTTCAGTTTAGATAACTACTTTCTCTATGCAATGCGTTTTGGCCAAAAAAAGATAGTAGTGGGTGTGTAACAATCTGGGGAAATATGAATAGATATAGGATTATGAAGTCACCATTCTACCAGACTAGCATCTCCAGGATAAACTCCGTAAAAGACCATCAATTAGATCTTTGAAGGGAAGCAGTAAGTTAGACTGAAAGGGAGGAACTATATACTAGTAAGCAGGATCACTCTGCACAGTTTCAAATAATTTTATACGTGGACTGCTCGATGATTACTGCAAAGAAATTACTGATTTCGGTTTCCATCAAGTATACCGGAACCGGAATTGTATAATCTTCTCGAAAAAGCTTCTAACGTCTTTCAAGGCAGCCATATACAATCATGTCCCTTGGTATTTGGGTTGTAAATTGCACATGTAAGAATAGCCCATCACGCCTATTGCCCTGTACCCAGTCTTGGCTAAATTCTGCGTTGAAGGGGCCAAAAATGTGGACCCCATGTCATCGGTCTTAAAATCAACGAAAAGTATTACATACTGCCATTGGAAAGCTTTTAAAGAAACCTTTATCTTTCGGGTACTAAGGTTATGACTCTTCTACAAGCGTAGAAATTTATCCCGTGCACATCACATATTATTGTGAGGATCTAGGCCTAGGTCTGCTTATTACTGCCTGTGCCCAAATAAATATTTTATTTCCTTCTTTTGTACTGCACGCCTATTGCTCTTATTACTCTGAGGTCAGTAAGCCTTTTCTGTGTCAATTTGTATTGTATGAGCTTGTGACGAATCCTACAATTACCAATGACAGACGAAACATTTGAGTTTCAGAGCAGTAAATTCACATTCGAAACTCACTTCTCACTTCTAAAAGTGTAGGGTCTTAACGCCCAAGTCAATGAGGACATAATGTCCGAAAGTCCTGGTGTTGCCACGATTATACTATTTTGGGCTTGAAGTCATTTAACTAGGATTTAATTCGACTTTTTAACATTTTCGACTGAACTATAAGATTTAAGGGTAAGACCTGTCTAGCTACATTTTAACTGGCTTCAAGTAGAAAATTGAATTCATATTGGTACCTATTACGGTAAATAAACAAATATTAACCAAATTAAAAGATGTTGGGTAATGGTTAAAGCGATTATTGGAGTTTAAGGCCTGCTTGCTTTAACTTTTACAATGGTTTGTAGTGGTTGCTTAAAATATTTTGAACTAAAGGATTTAACAAAACGCTAGGAATAGGTATGTGGTAGTCATAAAGGTACGTAACTAATTTGCATTGAAATGGAATACAAAATAATTGAGATATAGTGCTGAAGTTTATTCTACGTTGGAAGCATGGAATTCGATCCCTTGATGTGACCATTGTGAGTAAATTTGCAGCGATCGATTCTTATGACCTAATTTTTCACCATTCTTCCATATATACCAGGAAGATCATTGCCAATTTCATAATCGATTCTGTTCCTGAGCTCCTCTAAGGTTACCGGCTTCTTGGCATAACTTAACGAAAACTCATAAAAATATATCCAACGGGCGCTAACTTGCAAGAGTGAGACAGCAATTCGAAAGGACCACTTCTCGAGTTTACATGATTACTGAACTGCCCCTTCATTAGCCCTTGTGTCAATATGAAACATCTAGTTTTGTATTTGGATTTTTATGGCAATTATGGTAGTGCCTTTGTGACACTTATTGGGCCTGGAAATTTATACTTCACATCTGCTGAAAACGTGTTTGCTGTTTCTTGGCGATTTGCACACAAATGGTTGAGTTACAGCAACAAGTACAGTGTGTTATTCAGTGCGACATATCACTTATAACTCACAAAAGTAGATCTCCCGATTCTGTCTGTCTGGCTGTCTATCTCTCTGTGTGCCTGAGTATCTATCTGTCTGTCTGTCTGTTTGTATGTACCCAAGACTACAGCCTATACGGTCGATTTGCTTCAAACTTCATATCAGAGCTCTGTAGGGTCACAATTTGAGCCGAAATCGGAATTTTTGCTTTAACCTTACTTAAGGCCGATTCTACAAAAAGGCGATATTCTCGATACCGGCTCATACGGTGTTAAATTGGTACTAAAAGGCGGCGTAACAAGTACGTTTTTGAACAGAAGGAGTATGCCCGGGTGCGTACGTATTGACTAATTGTTGTGCGACACTCGCATTGACACAAAGCTTAAATCAATTGCTAGACCAAATTTTTGGTATGTCGCACCATCTACTTGGCACTACTAACCTCTGGCATGAAATTCACATCCGACTGTGGCGGAAGCTGAAATGGTATGAAATAAGCTTCCAATCATGCATGACATTCATTTTTAAGTGCAGACCCAGACCATAGGTACACCAGCAACTAATCGTAGAGGACAGGCATTTAACAAAGTATTTCTACCAAATTTGGAGTAAGGATCTTCATTCACACATGATGCCTGGTACCAACAGTTACTCAATCATTTGTGTTGTAAATTTCAACACCCAGTGCTACTTATTGCCTTTTAAAAAATAAAGATATCCACTACCTCAATATCGCTACTTATTTCTCTTTTTCAAGACCAAGTGACTACCCCTAATTGTTTCTATTCCAATCCAAGTAAAGCGCCCACTTGACCTTGTCTATGACATATTACACCTTCAAATCACTTCACACCTTAGATTTGTCAAAGAAAAAAAAAACGTTTATACCAAAAGTATGTAAATTGTATCTCCTCCCACACAGATACCTATATACAATCGTCTTAAGCGCCTCCCATGTTTAAGGTTGTGCTCTTTCCTTTTTCCAAGCACAGCACACAGATATTTACCAAAAAAGCACATTAAATCGATTATCAAAAGAAAAAACAAGTAAAATAGAATCCTGGCGTAAGAAAACCCGTGCGTGAGTCAAGAAAACCAATAGAATCCTGATAGAACGGCACACGCACCTAGAACACAAGGAAATCTTCGAAAATGCTCCTCAAGGTGAGAGACGTACACAAACTTTCGTGAGTCCTTTTTATTTTATTTCGTTTCGTTTGCTGGTGTTCGAAAGCAACACCACCACCGCCACTAGCAGGACCTCCATCTCGCTGGGTTTTGTTATTGCTTGGCGAGCACGTGGTTTCGTCTGAATTGCGCATGAATCAGGGGGAACACGATTTTATTTTTATTTTTCCCAGAGAAATGGTAAAACTTTCACAGATACTGCTGCTGCTATTGGCATCAATGTTAAAAAACATGTTCTTTATGTTATGTTGGGTTCGGTTTCTGCTTTTCGTTCATTTTACTTAAGAAGATACTTATTTAAATTCGAAAATGATATGCAACGTGTCATGGAAACTGAGTTTCCATTTCTGAGTACTTGGCCTTGTTTCCGAAATGCTTGGGTGAGACGAATTTGCATTCCTGAGGAATTGCATTGCTAAATACAAGACACAAGGCTATTATCAAATTTATGCCTCATTCTTAGTAATAATTTACATTTTTCTTTGCGCCATAAAACAGCATTTGACACAGTTATTTTAATGTTTAAGGCGCGTACTACATAATATAAATATTTCATTTGTAACAATCTGTGGAGCTACACAGTCAAGTGACAATTGTAGAACGAATGTCAACCTTTAACATGCAAATTTGACGGTTTTTAGGCGACCATCTTTTAATCACCCGACATACATTATGTATATGCAAGTTACATGTCATAAGTCATCATCGATCAAACATAATTAGAGCCGACTCAAACGAGGTGGCTCTTGGCATGAGTCATACTGGAGATTTGCGCGACACCTATCCTGTGACTTTGGTCCCATGGATATACCGTCTGATGCTTTGATATCAGGGTTCCAGTTTTGCCTCGGTACTCTGGACTGGTTTCGGCCAGAGTTTGAACCAGGTTTTGAGTATAATCTTCACAGATGACTGCAAAGTCAATCATAGGCTGGCGTATTTGAGAAAGCAGGCTTCTGTTTTCCAGGAGCAGATCTTTGTTATCTTAATGGACTCAAGCTATATTGTAAGGAAGTTGTGGAAATTATTTGTCTGTGCCTAATGACCGTCTAGCATTTGCTTAACTCTTATACCAGAATAGTTGAAGAAAACTAAAAGGTTCTCCGAATTGCGGCGCAAGATTCAATTCAATAACTTTTCATAAAAAGAGCTCAAGACACACTGTGATCGTGGACTATTAGATTTCTGATGAGGTTACTAGACAAGGGTCAGAAAAAAAACTCTTAGGCTTCGAAACTACTTTGGTTCTTCGGATATCATAGGACAGGGCTTCATTTGACGATGAACAGATTTGTGTGTGGCAGTATGTATCTCCTGCTTCGCTAAACGTCTGCTCACTGAGGTTAATAATATATCTGTGAAGCTCTTACTGTCTACAGATTGTGCATTTTGCTTTTGGAAAGAATCTTGTCATGCTCAAGCGACATTTGTAAAATGGCCACGATACAGCGCAACACTTCTTCTTTGATTGTCCTGCCTTCATACCGTTCATGCTGCAGATTTTTAGCTCCTTATTTCTGAGACATATTATTCCTAGATTCCTTAAAAAAAAAATAATATATGAGGCCTAAAGAAGCTCTAAGAGGCATGCCCTCTGGAAGTTCAACGGACTCGTTATGCCTGAATTTTTTAGTGCTGCATCTGCTACCCCGAAAGATCAAAATTTCCCTGGCCACGTGGAAGATTATCGGTCATTGCTCTTGCAATGTGCCTTCGAGTCATCTTGACCACGAATTTGTCCACTCTTATCAGATTCGCTTTGTTGTATAGGATCTCATTGGAATAGAATTGATTTTGGTGTTCTGTATAAGTGAAGGCAAGACCAAAGGCAGACCCTTTAACCTACCAGAATCCTTTCCTTCCTGCTTGCTCCTATGTTGAACCACACGGGACATGAATATACGATCATGAGCCGAATAAGGGCCATGTAGCAGATTATCTTTACCCTTGTATCGATTTGGTTTCTATAAAACAGTTTTATTTTAAGGGGGAACTCAAAGCGCCTTGGACCCTGGTCAGAGCTGAGATATTGGGCTGGCCTAAGCCCCAGGTGTCTGACCACATTTTGACATGAAAGTGTATGTCCGATCTCGCCAACAATAGAGGTGCTCCAGACAATGGCGTTCTGAAGAGAATAGTTTCAGACTTCTGGAAGTTGATCTTGAACTTTCAGTCGTCGCAATATCTCTGAATTTTATCGAATAGTAAAGGTATTCACAAATAAATGCAAATATCAAAGCTGAGCTGAAAGCCCATAATTTTGAGCCGGCTGTGAACTGGAGAAAAACACTAGGAAGTAAATGGGGACTTCAGCTACAAGTGGTTCCAAAGCCGATCAAGAATCAGGGTAGTCGTAGTGTGTGAAGTGACAGTCAAGCTTAAGCGCTTAAAGACTTGCTCAACCTTTTAACCTTATCTCAGTTAGTTGGTGAATGCAAGAGACTGTGATGTGTCGCAACTCTCTTCTGGTATCATGGGAAATGCGATCGAGTTTCTCAGGACTGCGTTAAGTCTCCTTGCATTAAGGGTCAAGGCTTCCATTAATGAATGGGTTTCTAATGAACACAGTTGTGTGGCGCATGTCTCTCCTGGATGTAGGCTGATTAAACGGATGCTCGCAAGCCTTAGTAACAAATCAGCGGCATTCTTACTGCAGACGACTTATTTGGTACCTCGCTTTTGCTAAGCATCTTAATATGATTGACTTAAGCGAAACATAATTTTACGACGCTTGTAGAGAGGGTGACGTTGTATTCCTTGGGCATCTTGGTATAGAGAAGCTTTCTCATGAGATCTTGGAATTTTTATCAAAAGGACGGCCGTGATAAAAGCTAATGGTTAATATTTCCTACGATTTATACCTGCAACCAGATGAAAAATAATTCAAAGTACTAATCAATGAGCCCACAACACCCATAAAATCAAGTTTTTTGCTACAATAAGCCGCTTGATTGCACAGTACAAGTGCGGGAGACATCGAAATATAGCTAATATTTATATCTTCCCTTTTTGTTATTAATTTGTGGTTCAGTTTTGTCCGCGTTGCATTAAAAATATCGATCATTGACTAAGAAAATTATTTATTCTTTTCTTTACCTCTGTCAAAAGGTCAAGTACTTTCCATTCTAGAATCTCTGACAAATACCAAGTTAAAAATAAAATCCTTCGCATAATCAAACCCCCGCACTTTATTAAATCAGACAACTTTTTCTAAATAAGTTTGACAATTCATCTTATTTCAGACAAATTATTCCATTGAAATAGATTTTCATAATTTTCATAATAATCCTCCATAATAAGGAATCGATTTTCTCTCCCATAGCCATACACTTTAATGCAGTTGGCAAATCGTGCTCATATTGCCAACTTACTAATGTCAACGTGTGTAATTATTGTTCTCCGATGAGTAAACACGTGAAAATCCTATTAATGATATGTGATGACATATTTATATTATAGACAAGCTCCCCTGTCGCATCGAAATTGGACTATAATCAGCCGATGGCTACGCACCGACACTCGAATATCGATTGCAAATGCCAAGTAAGCCGGTAATAGACACAAGTGGACGACACTTTTAGTGAATGATGTTTAATTTGAGTCATGGAACGAAATAGGAATTTTATTCCTCTTTAATTTTGTTTCAAAACGAAAATGGTCGATGTGAATGAATAATTAGAATCGATTTTGGATTCTAATCTTTTGTGAGTAAGTTTTGTTTTACATATTTTTTATAAAAGCACAGGTACCATTGCTTTCAACAGCCCCTCTCTATCGGTCTTTAAAAGTATAGGGACGCTTCAATATAAGGATTCCTGACAGAAGTTACTGGGTGAAGTAGAGATCAAGAAGAAAGAATGAGTTGAAAGTCTATACCGACGGGTCTAAGATGGACATTGGTACAGGAACCGGAGTATATTGTGAAGCCCTAGGAGTTTGGCGAACGCAACAACATCCGGAAGTTTTATCGGAAAGCCAAGCTGATGCCAGCTGGCTTTAAGCCCGGAACGCAGGCTCTTCGAAATAGTGAAGGAAACCTAGTCAACGACGCACAGGGAAGGCACTATCTTTCACAAGTCCGCCTAACTGCTGGGATACGCGGACGAGATTGACATCATCGGAAGATCGTGAGAAGCCGTCTTAGAGGCGTTAACGGCAATTGATGAGCAGGCGAAACGAGTTGGTCTTCTAGTGAACGAGTACAAAATGAAGTATTTGTTATCAACAAACAAGAAATTTATCAATCCAAAACCTTGGGTAGAACGTCATTCCTGATAACTATACAGTTCCCGTACCTCGGGGCAAATATAAATACTTCAAATGACACTTTTCTAGAGATCCGACGAATAATAACCATAGTAAGCCGTTGCTACTTCGGTATGCCAAAACAACTGGGTACAAAACTCCTAGCTCGACGGACCAAATTAATGGTCTACAGAACGCTCATCTTACCAGTCCTGCTGTATGGAGCCGAGTGCTAGACGATAAGTAAGAAAGTTTAGCAAATATTGGGCACATTCGAGCGCAAAATACTTCGTCCCTTATAGGAGGGGGGCGAATGGAGGAGAAGATACAGCCACGAACTCTATCAGGATGTGGATGTAGTCCAAAAAGCCAAAATACGCTGACTACATTGGCTAGGCCACATCGAGCGAATGGACAACAATGCTCCAGCCAAAAGGGGTCTTGAAAACCCAGCCCCCAGGTTTGAGACGGAGAAGAAGACCGAACCTCCGGTAAAAAGACCAATTAGTCGCGGATGCCAGAAAACTTGGTCTTCACAACTGGAAGCAGCGTGAGCGGATGGAAGGCAACGATGTCTCAGGCAGAAATTCTACAAGGGTCGAGAGCCCTTTAAAGAAATTAGTGACTTCTGCCAGAATGATCGTAATTCGGGCCCGATTTATTTCATTCTACACCACTCTTGCCAGAACTTCTGGCGATAGGTCCCCGCATTCTTGAACGGATATCCTCTTTAGGGGCTCCAAAAGTCTGAGCTTGTTTATACAGACTGAGGCAAATGCCTCTCGTCTAGTTAGTGTTCACGAAATGAAATTCATTGCAACCATATTGTGCATACAATTCTGGATTCTTTGAAAAATTCAAAATACTTAATCCTTATAGAAAACTGTTCACCACTGCAAGTTAATTAGAAACGAACAGAGTTATGTGCCAGATGGAAAATACTCGGACCCTTACCCGAAACAATCCCGATGAAAAGGACACCCATCGACGACCCCCTTAAAATATCATTCCTTCATATTAATGAGACGGGATCCTCATGCAAGCAGATTATTCAGGATGCCTATTTGTTGTGATTCCGGTTGCGAAGGATGTTGCTGTGCCAAAAGCAAAGCTCTGAGATCAAATGTCATTGCTCTCGGTTGTGCCACGATGACGACACTCCACACGACTCGATTCCTACAAATGCCATGTGTTGGTTTTGATTATTCGGTTCGCTTAGGTCGACTTGTGTTTGTTTGAAATAGAAAGAGAAAGAGAGTGTCCATCCGTATCGTTGCGCTTGAAAGGACACGCAAAGGATTACCGAACTCTCGGTGCATGTTTGTTTATTGTAAAACATCCTATTGACTTTCGGTGGACATTCATTGATGCGGTTCGGTTTGTCCAATAGATATTGGTCTCTCTGTTCTCACTATCTATTGTACATTTGTGCGTTGAGAATGTGAATTCACCCCCAGCAGCCCCGAAAAACACAACTCACATCCACAAGTCAGATTGTTATGTCTTTTGAATAAATGTTTCGACAAATGATGAGGAGGAGTATTGAAATTGGAACTTGTTTGGTTCTCTTCCTGATTTCGATTTTCATTTGACGTCTAAACACAGTTTGCTATATATATTCTACCTCCTTATGCACATACATAAGCTGTGCATAAATATAAAATATCACCGACAAAAGTTGTCGAACTATCATCACTTTCAAATCGTCAAAACTACATGCATATGCATGTTAAATAAACAAGCCACATGTTCATCCTTTTCAGTAATTATACACATGGATAGAGGCAAAAAATAATGACAGAATTATGAGCTGTTACCATGTTAAACGCTAATTAGGTTGCAGGATAATAGAGAAACTTGGTCCTTCGTACAATAGCAATACCATCAGTACAACATGTTGAATAGTAACAGTGGCAAATTTGACATTATCATCAGATAATGTTTTGTGTATTCAACAGAAGTGCAAACATTCTACGTATCCAGTGGTTGTGTCCTTGTTTAACCACAGATAGACAGTTTTATGGAATTCAGTATTTCAAACAAATACACCATGCCATTGTCTCGCTGATGTTTAAATGTACATTTAAAATTTTATTGGACTGCGAATAGGAAGGTCTATGTTTAACATCTATTTATGTATTTATTCCGCGAATATTGAGGTTTCTCATTTCATGGGTTTTCCCGCAATTCAACAGTTCCAGGTCAAAATTAGACTCATCCTGGGATTTATGTTAAGATTACAATCCATTTAGAAGAAACTTTAAAAGCACCGAATAAAGGTTCTTTGTTTGAAAGCAAAATGGATCTGTTAAGTATTGTATTAAGAAATGGTATAGTAATTTCGAAGTGGGTGCCGTGGCGCAGTGGTTAGTGCGTTGGACTACTACGCAAGGGATTCTAAGTTCGAATCCAGAAAAATACCATCAAAAGTTTTTTCACGGTCCCACCTCTTCCGAGTGTCTGACAAGCATTCAAGAGTAGAACTGTCATGAGAAAGTTTCTCAAAAACCCCTCTGCCCTTCGGATACGGCATAAAACTGTAGGTCCCTTCCATTCCTGATATTTATTTATTTATTTATAGTAATTTCGAAACTCTAAACTAACAAATCTGCACAGAACCCTACTGCTGTGCCTCCACCTCGGCCGTTCTGCACCATGCCCTCCTCGGGCCACCGGGTATTCAGCATCGGGTTACTTTGCCTAGCATGCTTAGATATGGTCATCTTTTGGGAACGTGTCCGTGGTTCATTGCCACTTCCGTCGTTGGATGCCCATAGAGACTCCACAATATCACGGTAGGTATGCTTGCGACTATTTGTCAGTGATTTTGGCGCAACTTACAATTACGGAGCAGACTTTTCTATCGTCCTACGCCAACTGGTCAGACACTAAGGTAGGTATTTAGCTGATCACCTCGAAAAGAGCACGTGACATAAGACAGAAGGAGCGCTGAGAGAATTTTTGCATGTCTGTTAATTAACTTCGTGTAAATTATTAATTTTTGTTTGAATTGTTCTAAAGTAAGGAATGAATGTGTGGATTAACCTCAAAAAGTACGTAAAAATTCGTATTTTTGTTGTAATTAATAAGCCTATAACACTTTTATAAAAATAACGAATATTATAATATTCATTTCATGTTTGTTTGTGTAGTAGTTTTTAAAATTACCTGTGGACAAAGTCTGTAATGATTAGTAAAAGTAGTAAAAGCAAGCCGACAAGCATACATGTAAGACTTAATATTGCTCTATTGGTCTATCCTGACTGGAAGAAAATTGACTATAAGATACCATTCAAAACGCCTCTAGTAAGGGACAATGGAAAACATTTCATCCAGTTCCAAATATATTCCCATTTCTGAAATCAATACTCGATTCAAAGTCTACAAACTTCCAGGGAAAGCTGCACACATATGCAATCTATTAAATACACCTATATATCTTTATTCACGTATCCAGGATGTGCAAAGAAGTTTATCGCAATTAGTTTTTGTTTTTCTTTTTTTCCTTCAAAAATCGACTGGCCTTTGCGGATTACTGCATCATTTTTTACCGAGAATTTCGATTCTGTTTTATATTTTTTCACATTAATGTAAGTGATATCGATCCGTCGCTACAGTAGCTTTATATTTAATGAAAGGATTATGTTTATGATTTACTGTATCATCATCATCGACTAGCCCGTTCCGACGGTGAAGTTCAATTTCGACCAATTATTATGTATTTTTGACGAGAGTTTTAATAACAATTTTGCCGCCAGAGATAATGCATTATTAAATTAAAAAAAAAGAAAAATCCTTAACAAAAATGAATTTAATTCATTAAAAGCATATACAGCTGTGAACAAAATAATTTAAGAAGTCTTGGTATGAATAAGGATATCAGGGACCACTTTAAACTCAATTCGGGCAACCCTGTGTCACTAGACAACTGTCAACTCTCCCTGGTGCTTCGACACAACTTTAAAATATACTCGTGGCTTGTTATGCTACTCCATGCGGTTGTGCTGTGGTATTCGGAGAGTTAATTAAAATACAACCACAGATTGCGGAGTATCATAAATATATTGCACCACCATAAAGCCGGTCCGGTCTATGAAAATGTGCATCACACTCTCTGTCGGCGTGTGTAAACCGCCCGTGTCAAAGTTTGACGAGACTCTGATAATTGGTTTATCATTGTAGTTCGGGGGGGGGAAGTCATTGCGAGTGTAATCCCTGTAATTGGATTTGTTTATCCATAACAAGGATAGCTTGTGTTATGCCATTCGAATAACAAGCGAGGGTAATTTAGAATTCAAAAAGTGGGGTGGTGAATGTCTTTTCGGCGAGGGGGAGGCTTAAGTGTTGGAAAATAAGTGTCAAAATATAGTCAACCTGTTTGGCAGTAATTATGACAAGAATGACATGTAGAACATTTTTTTATAAAACATGATTTACAATTGCACTGTTTACTTTTGTTTTTTAGTAAACATAGTTTGGATGCGCATTTGTACATACATGGCATTAGCTCTCACATAAAATGTGTTCGGAAGTTTCATCCTTTAGACAGAACCGACATACATTTGTTTGGCACAGGCTCATCCTGTTAAGGTAGTATCTCAGCAGTTGGGAAACTGGCTAGCTTTTCTTAACTAAGTAAAGGATTTCCTTGTAGGAATAGGGCTTGATTCAACTTTTAGATTGTCAAAGACCCTGTGATTTGGTCTAGTGGTCTAGACGAAGCTTGCCTTCTCATTTATTAATTAGCGTTGTGGCTGATCCAATTGACGCCACAATAAGGTTCAGGACCAATGCTGCTCATCCGGAGATTGGTTGTCCACAATCCCTTGGTGTACAGGGACCCAGCCACTTTTATCTTGTTTAACCCAGCCATGTACATAATTGTGTCTTGGATGCACGGGAACCTTTCCGAGTACTTCGGGACTTGCTCTAGACGCAATGCTGAATCGCCTTCCTTGATACTTACATCATGGGGTGCCCTTTAAAGGCTATCCATAGACTCAGACGAGGTAGCTTTTGATATGAGCTGCACAGAAGCTTCGATGATCTATCACGACACTATTCTGTGACACTGATTTTATGGATATGCCGTCTGATGCTATGACTCTGAGGCTTCAGCTGCGGAGCAAGTATGAGGTCGAATTTCTACGTATTTAGGACCGGCTAAAGCCAGCGTCTAAACCAGAAATGGAGTGAGGTCGTATTTTCACAGATGGTTCCAAAATCGAGCAAGGATCAGGAGCTGGTGTATTAGTGGGAGACGACTACACAAGAATGCGGAGATGTTTGCAATCCTAATGGCTGCGATTCAGATCGGTAGGAATAGTGAAGGGCCATAGTTTCTGTGTCTGTTGTGACAGTCAAGCTGCGCTTAAGGCCTTGATAAACCCTTAAGCCTCTTCCAAATTAGTTGATGGATGCATGAGAGCTTTGAACCGTGTCGCAAGATTGACTCTCATCTGAGTGCCAAGTCACACTGGTTTCATGGGAAATGAGATATCCAATTAGATTGCTAGACATGGCTCAGAGTTGCTCATATCAGACTTCAGATTATAGGTTTATAGGATGTGATTAATGAAGACGAGCAAATTTATACAGTAAAGGGTAATAAGGTGCTTTCTGATAGTAAAATGGACAAGAAAAAATAGACTAGAGTTTATTGGATTCTAGCAAGGGAGATCAAAAAGTCAAAACAAATTAGTTATAGTCCGCTTGTCTATATTTCTATTTAGGTGGGCTATATTTTCACTCAAGTAGTTTTTAGTTCTAACGCCGAATTTCCTCTTCTAGCAGGTTTTAGCGATCTATCCCTTTTCCTTGTAATGAATACTCGTTACGTTAATATGTATACATTGTGAGAGTGGTTTTGCTTCCATCAGCTGCGCATGGGCATGCACTATAAGACCCGTATAGGGCTTTACTGATCTGGGTCATAATACCTTTTAAGGTCTATGCAACGAGTCGAAAGGAATTACTTTTTGCACACGTAAACTATCAAAGTATTCTGTACAAATTAGTCTTTTTTTCAACTAAAGAAAAATTTTCCGACTTAAATCTTTTGACTTGAATTCGAATTACAGTCACCAAGCACTTTTAAAACATCCGCATTGCCACCGGAAGTATTCAATTAAGATTCGCCACAATTGTTTTTCGTTATAACCCACTTTCGGGGCTTTCTAGAGGCTTTATAGGTCTCAAAGAAAACCCAAACAAGAGGAAGCGAAAAAATGTTCATATGAAGAAGAACAGCACTCGCGAGTACGAGTATCTCACCCCGCAATTGACAGCGATTCTCTCACGTTTCTGCATAGAATTTTATTTTCTTCTTCCGAGGTTGTGTGGGTGGAAAATCAAACAAACAATGATTCCGTTGAACAAGTTGTTTTCCGTTCCTTAAGTGCATGTCTCTGTCATAAAACGTGTCGAAGAAAAACAAAAGGTGGACGAGAAAAAACTCTCCAAGAGAGAGAGAGAGACATTTTTATTTTTAAAAGAAACATTACACGTTCATTGTCCATGCGGTGTGTGCTTTATTCTGGTGTTCTGCTGCAACATAAAATAAAAGGAAAACAGGAAAACCAGATTCTATTCAATTTCGTCCGTCCTTACGTGGAGATGTGGAGAAGATTTTCGGTGTCTATTGTCTCACATAAGGTGCAGGATATTTCCTCAATTTGTCGACTGTTTTCAATGGAAACCTAGTTTTTTGTTTCATGTAGGAAATGATAGAGAGGAAAGTTACAACAAGACCCGGAAAGTGTTTGCAAGGAACCTCTGTGCATATTTTACTTCATTTCCGGACTTAAAGTAACTAGTTATGGAGTATGACTCTATGCTTACAAAATGTTGGTATGCATCTGTGACCCATAGAGAAATGTCATGCAATAAAATACAGTCTCTACATTACAAACATTACGTGTGCCTTATATTGGTATGCTGACTTTATAGACGAAGCCCTGACCGTTGATGCAGGGAGACTTAACGCAGGTTCAGGTCCTGAGAAACTCTACTTTGAGTCTAGCAATCTCATCGAATATCTCATTTCCCATGCTAGCAGTGTGACCCTCCACCCAGATGAAAGTCAATCTCAAGACATGGTTCAAAGCTCTCTTGCATTCACCAACTGCTTTGGATGAGGTTAAAGGTTTAGCAAGGTCTTAAGACTGTCACTACAGACACTAATAGTACGACCCTTCCACCTATCCCTAACGATGTGGCTTGTAGCCAGCAGGATTGTACATATCTCCACCTGGAAGACAGAGGCATGCAGTCTTTTGTTGTTACCGTCCAAAAATATGTTACACCAGCCCCTTACCCTTGATCGGTTTTGAAACCATCTGTGAAAATAAAACTGCACACACTTTCTGGCAGACGCCAGTCCTGAATGCCAGGAAAGTGGGCCCCATCGTTGCTCCGCAGCTGAAGCCTCAGAGTCATAGCATCGGACGGGATATCCAAAAAACCAGTGTCCTAGGATAGCTATCGTGCAAGATCATCGAAGCTCCAGTGTCGCTTATGCCAATAGCCTCCTTGTCTGAATCTGTGAAGAGATTTTAACGAGCACCCCATGATATAAGTATCAAGGGGAAGGAGATTCAGCAGTGCATCTGAAGCAGAGCTGAGTACTCGGAAAGGCTCCAACTCCAGCTCTAGTGCATCCGAGGCAGACTATTCTTTGTAGTTTGGTACAAGTGGCAATCACGTGTTTACGAGAGAGTCCTTTCCAACAAACATGGAATGTGGCATGTAATGTACCAACAGAGAATACTTGATGTGTCGTCGGCATATGTGTCATTTGGTCATGCCGATGGCCAGGTGATTAACTCGTGAATAACAAAAATAATCAGCCTAGGACCGAACTCATCAACTCATTGCCGGACAAACGGTTGAGCGAGTTGAGAGTTTCCAATACCTTGGGAGTGCTGTTTCAACCGATGGCGGAACCGAACTAGATACAGCCAGCCGAAGCAAAACTGCGTTTGGAATGCCATCCACAGATTGGCGAAGTAATGCAATTAGCTTAAACACCAAGCTGCGACTGTTCCGATCCAATGTTCAATCCGTGCTGCTATATCACAAGGAAGCTGCAAAGTTTGTCAATAGGTGTGTATGATATATCTTAAGGATATTCAGGCCAAACTGTATCTCTAATGAACAGATTTATCAGAGAACGGACTGTGAACCTATAGGCACAACCATACGACAATGAAAGTGGCAGTGGATTGGTCACTCTCTCCGAAAAGGTGACAGATCCATAGCTAACCAAGCGATGCAATGGAACCCGCTTACCCAGGATGCCAGGATACGCTGTGCTGCTAGGAGTACGTGGGAAAGAGTTGGAGAAAGCTGAGGCACGAAACCACACACGATGGCGTAGTAGACGCATTCTGACAAGGGTGAAGCTCTAAGGACTTACTGAAACTAACATGAAACTATAAAAACACATTCAAAATGTTTTTTTCTTTCAATCCATATCTGCTAGAGAGACTTTCTCCAACTGGTTACTTTTATGTACCACAAATCATTATCCAAATTGTATTTATGTTTGTCGCAAAAGCCCGTAATCCCTTAACAGACAATTTTACAAAAATACATACGATAAATAGACCAAAACCTTGTTTGTTGATGTTATCCTGCGGCCACCTAATAGAATGGCTATTATATTTTGCTATTAGATAAATATTTACGTGTGCATTATAGTCCCCACAGAAAACGATATATTCTACGTGACTACAATAGCGTATCATCGAAGTCCTGTCCTTGTATTGATGCAGGGACTGGGTGTGCACCAAGTTAAACATATTAGAAGTTAAGCACCCTGAAGTAACATGTACCTATAAACATGTGTTTTATGAAAATTGTGATTTTTAAAGAGGTGTTGGGAATAGCGGTAAACAATAATTAAAATCCAGCCAATGGAGTGAGCTGTCACCTTAAGCCATGTGTGGCTGTTAACACCTTTCACTCTATAAGTTGTATGTAATCTATTCCCGCATTGATTTAACAAGCACTTTGCATAGTTTAACGAGTTTAATGTTCCAAAACATGAAGGTCAGCGTTGTAAATTAATTTCCTGGTGTAATCCAATTTGGTATGTCCTTTAAGGACCATTTTCTTCGAGCAGCAAAAATGAAATTAAACGAGTTCCTTACACCTAGTTAAGCTGGGTAATTAAATTTCCACTTTGAAGTGGATTGTAATTTTGTATCCTAATAGGTCATAATTAACCCTCATTTGTCGAGTTGCCGACGACAAGGGAGAGCCCGGTGGAATACAACCCCAACTACTTTCTTCTTCTTCTGGTTTGGTGGTGCTGCTCTTCGGGTCGGCCGTGTAGACGTCCGCAACAAAAAGTTGCAAAGTACAAAAATTGAGACCGTTAAATGCCTGCCAGTCGTAAATATTTCTCCCTCTACTACTGTCTGCTATTCTAAATTTAAGAAAAGTTTTTATAAAGGCTTCTGCTTACACTTTTGCTGGATTTTTTGCACAACTGAATGGACTTTTCGTTTAAAGGGTGTGGAAGAGAAAATAAAAAGGATTTGGGTTATAAGATTCGATTTATATGAATTGGCAGTTAAAAAACGTTAACACCTATCATTTAGAGCCCACATATGAAGAGTACAGAGGAATCAATGCGACAAAATTTAACGTCGAACAGCTGCAATGGCAAGAGACAGCCAGAGACTTCGCTAAACGCGTATCCCGAAATCTTTCAACCAGTCCTATGAAGCCATCATCAATTACCGAAGACCAGTGGCAACGCTGGCTGCCACTATCGAATCAGAAACGCCGCAACTGGTGTTCTGGGTTTCTCCCGACCATTACCACGAAACCCCTGGTTTGAGAATGAATCCCGGCGAGCGCATGCAGCAAAACAAGAGCCGTATAAGCCAGCAAGGTGGATGAGAACTGCTCGTGAGATCAAAAAAAAAAAGGGGAGGAACATCGGCTTCTCCAAAAAAAAAGGAAGATCATGAGAAGCGCGACATCGAACATATTGAGAGCTTATACTCCATGAACTATGTACAGATGTTTTACCAGAAGGTCAGAGAAGCAAAAATCCTTCAGAAGCCTGATGTATATGGAAGCCTCTTAGCAGAATCGCAGCCGGTGTGCTGGGATTATGGAAAACTACTTCTGCAGGAAGACCAACGCCCCACTGTCAGGTAGAATGTACCATTCAATGTTGACGATTATAGACAAAATCTACGTCGACCTGACCAAAATGGAGTGAAAATATCAATATCCAAGCTGAAATCGGATAAAGCTGATGGATCTGTTAAACTATTAGAGAGCATACACCAATCTCTAAGACCTGGTCAAACGAAAGTATGCTTGATGAATGGAACCTCAGAATCGATTGTCTGACTCACAAGAAAGGACATCCCTCAACTACGAGGCCTTTTCTGCGATACTGTGTGAACGCTTGACCAGTGCGGTTTCAGGCCAGGTAATTCAAGCCCGCCTGTGACAGCATTTATAGAGACGAACTATATAAAGCCTGCTTAGTTTTGGCTTCCCTGCCAAACTTGTCCGTCTTTGCTGGATGATGATGAAGAATGCTCCCTACTCCATCAAGGTTGGTAATGACCGTACTGAGAGACCTTTGATGTCAACTCACAATTTGAATTTTTCACTTTGGGGAATGGCAAGTAGTAAATAACATCCTTAATAAATCATTTAACTCAAAAATGTGCTTAAATATTTGTGTTGATAATACTGTTGTCACGGATAAAAATGTTATAGCTGACAAATTTAATACTTATTTTGCTACGGTAGCTGAATCTTTAAAGCCTCTTTCCAATTTACAAAAATGTAGATTGTGTTGCCATTCTTGTGTTCGAGATGAATCTTCTCATGTAAATTCCTTTTTCTTTGAGCCAATAACTGCTTTTGAGCTGTTGAAAATTATTGGCACTTTGAAAAATTCTAATTCAAAAGGTTTTGATGAGGTATCAAATCGAATGCTTAGGAATATTGCATGCTTCATAGTAGATGTCCTAGCACATATTTTCAATAATAGTGTTCTTACTGGAGTTTTTCCTGAAGCACTCAAGTGTGCGGACGTTGTACCACTTTTCAAAAAGGGGAAAGTTAATGACATAAGCAACTACAGGCCCATCTCTCTTCTTCCATCTATTAGCAAAATTTTTGAAAAAGCCGTCAAAAATAGAATTGTTCGCTTTTTGAACAACACTAACTTTTTCAGTTCTGCCCAATTTGGTTTTCAAAAAGGAAAATCGACGGAAGATGCTCTTCTGCACTTCTGCTCCCTAGTTTTTTCCAATCTTGACAGTAAAAAGTTAACTGCAAGTTTATTTGTCGATATTACTAAAGCCTTTGATATGGTGAACCATGACATATTGCTGATAAAGATGGAAAAGGCTGGTTTTCGAGGCTTCATGCTGGATTGGTTCAGGTCTTACTTAAATAACAGATCTCAACGAGTCAAGATTGATGAGATCAGGAGTGGAATAAAGTATATTAATCTAGGGGTTCCTCAAGGCTCTGTGTTGGGACCCATACTTTTCTTAATTTATATAAATTCCCTTTTAGAATCAAAATTCAAAGGTGTTCTCATTGCATTTGCAGATGATGTGGGCTTTGTCTACGGATCAGATAGCCCTTTAAATATAGTTTCTGATATTAATTTTGACTTGAGCTTACTACGAATCTGGTTTGCCGAACATAATCTGGTGCTTAGTTCCAAAACAAAAATTATGTTTTTTAATTTGTTAGGACTAAATAGCTTCGAGGCTGATTTTTTCTACCATGCACCTGAATGCCAAAAATTTAACCTATCAAGCTGCTCTTGTAACTCCAGTGGTCTCCCTTATACTTTTTGTAGCAATTTAAATTGCTGCGATAAATGTTTTCAGATTGAGAAAGTCGATGAGTTTAAATATTTAGGGCTCATCATTGACTCTAAGATGTGTTTCTCTAACCATACCGACGCATTGAAACAATATTTTCGTTCCACTCTCAGGAATTTCTATTATTTGCGAAATGTTTGCTCTACTAATCTACTAAAAACAATCTACTATGGTATCTTCGATTCGAAACTACAATATGGAATTAGCTGCTGGGGAGGAGCTTATTTTAACAAAATCGAGCCCCTACTGATTTTACAAAAACATATCCTAAGAAAAATATGCAAAAAACATCGGTTACACCCTAGTCTTCCATTGTTTCAAAATCTGAAAATTCTACCAGTTCGTCATTTATATTGCTTTAAGGTGCTAAAGATATTTTACCTAAGATTAGGAAATCTAAATTTTAGAATACTAGATAATCATAATTTGCGTGGTAACTTTTTGAACCTTGTTCCTGTGCCCAGTTTTCGCACCACAGCATTTCGTATTTTTTATACAGTGGCATCTTGTCGTTTGTTTAATAAGCTTCCACATTCAATCAGGATACTAAGATTACCCGCTGCGTTCACAAAAAAACTAAAGACCTGGCTTTTAAGCAAAAATATTATTTGTTTAGAATCTCTTCTAAGTGTTCAGTTATAGTGAATTCTGTTATTCTGATGAAGTTATTGTCTTGTTATATCTTGTAAACACTTTTTTTTTTTTTTTTCTCTCTTTCTTTCTCATTAACTTAATCTTTTTAAAAATAATCATTGAAGTTCTGTACTCGCTTTTTGTTGTTAACAATTTTGTTTTTTATTTTCTAATCTAAATACTATATATTACGGGTCACCCCACCCACTGTTATGAATTATTATATAATGTTATGTCTATTGAAATGGCATTTAACACTATTTTTCAATATTTAAAATACAAAATGTCATTAATATTTCTCATTCTTATTTAATTATATTTATGCCTATAAATTCTTGAACTATAATACACCTATGTACATATATGAAATTATTGAGAAATAAAACTATCTATCTATCTATCTATCTATCTAATTCAGCGGGCTGTTACCAGTGCGTTTGCAAGCATTGAATAGGCCAGAAGCGGATAAAGTGGGCTAAACAGGTACATGCAATAAGAACGGACAATCAACACCGACGTATTGGACAAAACGTAACAGAGGGCACCTACAACTTCGAGGTAGTAAGGGACCTCGTCTACCTTGGCTCTGCGAATAACTCTGACAATGATACCAGTGCAGAATTAAGGGAAATAAGGCAGTTCAATAGTAAAGCCCTATCTTGAAGAACTAAGGAAACTCTGTATAAGACTCTGATCATTCGACTCCCGCCTAAACATGGACTTTATTGAAAGAGAATGAAGCTATCTTTGGTTGCTTCGAAAGAAAAATTCTTCCCATGCATTTACGGGGTTTGGAGGAGTAGATTCAACGAGATTCCGTGCAGACGCTTGAGATGGCTAGGACATGTAGAGCTCCGGTCCTCATAGTCTTTGAATCAAACCCGAAGGGACGACCCAGTAGAGGGGCTCCTCGTCTCAGGTGGCGCGAACAAGTTGAAAGGGGACATCGCCCAACTAAGAGTACGCAACTGGAGGCAATTATCTGAACACCGAGCTAAGTAGAGAGGCTTGTTGGTTGAGGCCCAGATCCACCCCGAATTGTAGCGCCATCCCAAGTAAAGAAAGATTGGAATATCGCCAGAGTTCCTAAGTATTTTGAAAGACCTATACATAAACAATAAGTCTGCGATATGGACGGGTAAATATGTATCTGAATGGGTTGAAGGAAATATTGGAGCTAGACATGGCTGCCTCCTCAGTCCTCTTATATTTTCGTTATTTCTACATGATATACTTGACATCTTGGTGGCTTGTGATGATATATTGATATTGGTACTTATGATAAATAAGGTATAAGAATATCGGAAATTAAATGGCCTAAATATAAATATGTACTATAAGTTCCTGGGGAGACACTTCTTGAACGATTTCGAGGAACTCTCCAGGATGCAAATGCTTTCACGTTACTTTCTTTCTTTAACAAACAGGGTAAGGGTAATCATATGTAATCATATCATACTATATTTTAATATGGGTAAGCTCAGACCCATGTGCGGCAAGGAGTATATAATTCTCCCCGCCAACCCACATACCTAACCTAACCTAAGTTTAAATACTGGTAAATCAAAAGTGCTAGTGTTTAGAAGGGGAACCCAGAAATTAAGCGAGGAACGAGAAATGGAAAGAATCAGGAAGTAGTGGTATATCATCGCTCTTAATCTAAACATGAAGTACATATTCAAGGTATTGAAAGGAGTAGATGACATGCGACTGGAAAAGAAAGCGTCAATAAAAATTCCAAATTCTGCTCAAAAACATGGTTTTCGTTTACATATGGGTGAAACAAATCTTTCAGAATGGGAAAGCCAAATGCACAGATTTGTATCAATTGTTGACATATGAAAAGGGAGTTTATTAGTGAAGCAAAGATTTTTACAAAATTTTGAAGCATCCCGACGTAAATCACTTGCATGCCAACGTTAGCACAGCACAGAGGAGAACTTTTACAACTTAATTACATGCCCCACCGCTTCGAACTCCCATTAAGATGCAATTTGTGCAACACAGAGGAGAAGGACTGGATTTTGTAGGCACCTGTCCCATATTGAAGGAAATCAGACGTGTACACTTCAGAGTTCATCATCTCACAATGGAGAAACTGATGAACCTACTAAAAGGCGCGAATACTATTTGAAAAAAAAATAAAGAACTACTTATTGCTAAAGTAAGTGATTTTGTTTCATAAACTTAATTTTGTGTCTTCTATCCCAAACTTTAACTTTTTTTTGGTTTATAACCACACAAATTGGAAGTAATTTTTGTTTTATGTATTCATAGCTATGAATTCGTTTTGAAGCGCTCTACTCAAATGATTGAATTGGTTTCCGATCAAAGCATCACCTTTAATCGAATCCGCGAACCTCACATTGCATTCAAATGCATTTGAGCAGAATGCGACTGATTTCAATAGAAATTGAATTAAATTGGAATTTGAACAGAGTTAGATAGGAAACTTATATTAACCATACCCAAAAAAAAGGATACAAACGCGAGTACTGCATTGATTTTTATTTTATTTCATTGAAGAGCAAGCGAAATGTTAACATACTTCTGTTCTGTGTTGTAAATAAAGTTGTTAAACTCAGTTGTGTATGTAACTAGATATATATTTTGAAATTGCAGTTTTTATGATTACTACTTGGTGTATTTTTTTTAACTTTGACCTTTGATAATTCTATAACCAAACTGAATCATTGGGATGAGATATTTAATAAGTTGTACATCCTGTTTACTAATTTAAAGTAGAAAATCGCCAATAAAAATTTCTGGCAGCATGTATCATTTGAATAAGTGGCAAAGCGATTTACTAGAGTCAGCCTTGTCTGGGTCCCTGGTCCGCTTATTAAAGAGCTCAATCTTTGTTCACAGGACCGGAACCTTTCTGTGGCTTACCTATCAACCAGATAAAGGTAGAGCTCGACCAATTGAAACACCACTGCAATGGCTTACAATAAGATAAATGGTTCACTTAAGACATTAACCACCTGGGCCGAGAAGTGTGGACTTGTAGTAAACTCTAAGAAGACAGTATTGGTAGGAGGCACTCCGCTTAGATTCTCTGACAATGCGAAATACATACGACTGATGTTAGACGAGAAACTTAACTGGAGATTGAATATAGGTAAATAAGAATGTCAGAAAAGCAACGCTACCCTTTGAGGTTGCAGGAGTAATCTTTCGGAAAATCTGTCTTCCAAGATCATGCTGTGGGTGTACATAGCCATTGTAAGACCAATACTGACCTATGGCAGTCTTGTATCGTGGCAGCTTAAAAACCCACTAACCTAATGGCCCTCACGAAGGAACAAAAAATAGCGTGCATTAGTACAACCACACCAACCGCCAGTCTTGAGGCTATTTTCAACCTGCTTTCAGCTACAGTACAAGCACCTATGGGATTTCTAAGGGTCATTCAATCAGAAAACAATACGAGTCATCCCACAATCATACGAAAACACTTTGACTATGTACCGGTCGCTGAGCGCAATACATCATAAGACTTCATGATGCCATTCGAATGTCATATACACTATACCAAACGCACGATAGACTACAGCAGTGCCTTCAGGTCTTGGCAGTGACAACAGCAGCCCCTCCTGAGGGTATTACATTCCTTATCGACAGACAGACTGCTACAAAAGCAATTACTGCCGTTGAAATAAAATCAAAGCTTGTGCAGTGCTAGCGCGAAGAACTTAAGGTTCTTGGTACGCAGTAAAAGATTGAACTCAGCTGGGTCCCCGGACACGAAGGAATACCAGAAATGAGAAGACTGAAGAACTGGCAGAAGTGGCTCAACGTCGATCACAGAATCAACTCACCCATTCGTGTACATCATGCCTTGCGCCCTTAAGCTTGCAAAAGAGAAAAAAGCCACGAGTGAGGCAGACTACAGGTGGACGTGCCATAGAGACCTGCGTGCATCGTTACATGAAAACCATGGTCCACACTTGACAAATCAAGGACCGAGAGACATGAAATACATTTTCACCCTTGTGGGTTTCGTCACAGAGCCCAACACTCAGTGGTATCATAAGAAGAACAAAGAACGGAAAAGGAGCTCTGCAGAGCCTGTAGTGATCAAGTAAGTAGCTTACAACAACCCACCTCCTATGCCACTGCCTCGAGCTCCAATATACAAGATGTAAATGTCTAGGGAGACACTTCTTTAATGATTTAGACTTTAGAGAAACTCTCCAGCACCTCAATGGACTCTATATGAAAATTCATCAATTCCACGGGTTCGTTTGTATGTAATGGATCGCAAACCGTGGTATACACTTCTGCGCGAACAGAAGAGACATACAGTTTTATACCGTAAATGCCACGGTGTACGTTGTCGTTATCTTGTGCGAGCTCTTCGGGACGCAAATATCTTGAAAGTTTTAACTCTTTACCTCAAGCATTTAACAAGTAATAAGCCTGTGCGATATTAACGGACAGACGGACACTATGTTGATTCCTATTCCTTAATATTCTGAACACAGAAATATAAACTTAATTTTCGATTACATATAGGTGTTTCCATTTCGGTTTTGTGACTTATTGTAGACAGAACTGCATGATCCGAGTTCTTCAAGAATGGCTCTCAAAACTTAACATGCAAGCTGATGATGATCATTTTGAATTAAACGAATCTCTGTTATATGATATAAGGATACATTACGCATGGCTACAAATAGTTTTCTTTTTCTCACATCATTTCATGAAAAACCCACATGTCCAATGGAACATATACCTCAGACCGAAAGATAGAATTATTAAATAGGACTGTTACGGCGCGAAGCAGACATAAAACCCAGAAAAAATAAGCTTCCTGTCCATGTAATTTAAAGGATCTATTCGCCATTCGCGGAAAAAAACTCTCCTCTGCTGGCAAATAAAAAAAAACACAACGAGAACGAATGATATCTCCAAGGACTAATCTGGGGTAGACTTGTTGGAATATCTAAGTAGGATTCACTGTCACTGTGCGGCAACAACTTAATTCACTTAGGATACATTAGTTTGTCAGTATTTTACTGTAGATACACAGTAATTTTCCAGAAAAAAAAATCTTCTCCCTGCTGCATCAATCACATTTAGAAAAAAACGCGTGGTGCGTAGAATTTCGTGGTTTTGGTAGTGTGTCAATGGGGAATTGGATACAAAAAAAGATAGGTTGAGTGTCAAATGGAGCAGGTAATGATGGAGTATCATGCAAATTTAATTTGAAAATAGGACTTAAAAATGGATGTAGTACGTATGTAAGAATGTACATTGAAAAACTTTGGAAGCTAGGGGTAACACACTTTTACAACCACCGGTATACGAATGCATTCAGAAAAAAAGTGGACGTGCGTTATAGAATAGACGCCACTAAAGGTATCATCTGTACTACCGTAATACATCGACTCCAATTTTTACTGTAGATGCACTCGTCCAAAAAAGGGGGCGAGTTAAAGGGTCTCGTGATGAGAAACAAACCAAGTGTAGAGAATATCTTGGAGGTGTCATATCAAACTGCTTTTACAACTTGACAACAAACACATACACAATCTTTCTTACATAACAACCCAATGCTAGCTAATGTATACACGCATGGATAGAAAGATTGCACTACAAGCCAAAATATTATCCAGATTCCTATAAATACTACTGTACGCGCTTCAGAATGAAAGAATCCATAATAAAAGTTATCAACTTACCGGATTTTCCAACTTTTGTACTTCCAATCATTTTATACAAGGGCAAATGCGATGCGATAGGGGAAACAAAAACACACGCGCACTGCTCTCTAGATTTAAAAGGCAAAAGGGGAACACTTGGACTTTAGCACTTGCCTCTTAGTAAATGCCAACAAAAGAGCGACACACACCGACTTTTTGGCAAAGGGGTGGGGGTGATAAAAGGCACCGATGGGAATGGAAATGCATTTTACACTTTTTCAAAAGAACACGAGAATGAGACCGGTTCACCGAAGGCAATACAGATTGGAATTTACCGGCACAGAAAACCACGAACTGCAGCTGCGCCACCGGATTAGAATTTAAACTAACACACTTCAAGCGATGTGGGTGCAAGGGGAACAGACGGGAAATGCGACGACCCGGCACTTACTACGAGACCGAAACCGAATTCACCGGCACAGGAAGCAGCGATGGGGTGGAAGACACACTCAGAAACTTATGGAATGGGGGTGATAGGGACAGTAGTAGTGAAATGCTTATTTCGCACTAAATACAGAAACACTAGGTATAGAACGAGAGAGCACCAATGGGGACACACAGAGATTAGCACATTCAAAGTAAGGGGGCTATATGGGCTTTACACGGATAATGCTTACTTCGAATTAAACACAGAAACACTATGGAACAAGGGAGACACACTGGAAAAAGCTATAGGGACACACACAGAGACTCATTTGCACTAACACATTCAAAAGGAGCGGGGTGATAGGGGCACATACAGGAAATGCTCACTTCACACTAATACACACACAAACACTATTCACTTCACTGCACTGTAAACGACGACCCGGAACTTACTACGAGACCGAAACCGAACTTACCAAACCAAGCGACCGCGAACAACTGAAGCTACACCACCGGATAATCTGCCGCTTGACCTAGAAAATCCAGAAAAGTTCATTCACCTTGCAGAAGGGGTAATGAACTCGAAGGCAAATCACCGGAAGACAGAGAAAGGGGATATGATCGCTTATGGGTTTGATTGTTGCATAATAAGGTCAAGTGCATTTCTATCATCTGTGCGAGACTGCAGTTGTTGTTTTACAAAGAGTTTCTGTAAAAAATAGAAACTTATGAGACAGAGCGAGTATGTAGTTTTATTTATTGCACGAGTAACTGATAATACAGATTCAAAATTCAATTTTTCTTCAGTTTCTATTGTTAAGGCGTTTGAAACTCTAAGTGTTGCTAATAAAAATTCATTTTTTATTAATCGCTCTACGCAGAGCAAAGAAGAGTTGATAATCAAAAAGGCCATTGAAAAAAGCGACAATGAACGATCAGCTTAGACGATTTCAGCCCTGTAGAAAATTAAATAAAGTAATTTCAATTGACAACTGCTGATCCTGAAGGTATAGGTCATGTTCTAATTAGAAAAACTGGTGGCCGGCAATTCGTATAAGTAAAATAGTCTTTCAGCACTCAAAATAAAGTAGAGTGACCAGATTCGTGCTGGGAGAGACTTGTGCTACATTTTCCTTTGTTTTCGTGCTCGATTTCAATATTAAAGATATACAAACCATGTTTCATATAAGTAATCCTAAAACGCATCAAAGTATAAATAATAAGAATATTTCAGTAAGAAAGAGAAGAGTTCTCACGCCCTGTTTAAAAAAAAATGTAAAAACAGCTGACTTTGAGGGTTAAATTTATTTAAGTTAATTTTGCAGTATCACTCGAAAGTGAACCTTTTCATTCGAATCTCAAAATAAACAAAAATCTTTCGAAAGAATAGAGACATTCTAAAGAATTGACTATTCGTTCGAATCTCAAAATAAGCATGACAGTTTCCTTTCAGGCTTTCAAACACTGAAATAACAAAATCTCTCGAGTGTAGCGTTTCGCCCTGATGTAGTAGTTGGGCTTTTTAGTGAACGACCTACCACATCTAGTCTAGACGCACTGTTTTTCCGACGGATACCGTGAATTAAAAAAGCAAATTCAGCTAGCAATTTAATCTTCTTAAAGAAATTTGAAGAGATATTATAAATAGCCCTGATGTGGTGGTTGGGCTCATCAGTAGACGACCTACCACATCTTATCCCTAAGACACAATAACGATTAAGGACAGTCGATTTAAATTTTATGTCCGATAGAGACAGAATGTATACAAAAGTCCTCCACCTCCAAATAAGATACTCTAAGTCTCCCGTTATTAAGACCGAATTCTAAGGAAATAAAAACGGCCGATTAAATTTAAAAGTTTTGTTCAAAAACCTAAATAAATATATAATAATAAATAATATAAAATAAAAATATATGTATATATAACAACTCCGCTACAGTTCGTAGGGAGGTTGATCTCCTGAAAGAAAAAAAAGAAAGAAGAAAAATCCCACCACCAAATAAGATATCCTATCCATGCCCTTATCCCGCTGCACTACCGACACCGAATCCCGAAGAAAAGTACCTCGACCGTCCCAAGGCTATCACACACACCGCCATAGCGATCTATCATATTCCGTGTATTCAAATTTGTGCTAGCACACCGGACTCGATATATATCGGCGATTGTTTCGATAGGCATTCGGTAATTGAACGTATGTACATATGTATCACTGCATGTAGCAGCCGATTGCGCAATGCTGGATATGAAAAAAAAATAATTTCTTGTGTGAATTATCCAATATTATATGATTCTATTAATAATGAGTATACCGCGATCGCTATGGCGGCGGTGTGTAACAGCCTTTAAGGACGACCGATTAAGAAAACGTTTGTTATATGAAGCCCTGCACTTCTACATAATTCGAGCAAAACTTCCCCTTCCCCATAAGTAAAAAAATTAGTAAAAAAAATTCATCTACAACAACTCCACTGATCTCCTGAAAAGAAAAAGAAAAAGAAAAAGAAAAAGAAAAAGAAAAAGAAAAAGAAAAAGAAAAAGAAAAAGAAAAAGAAAAAGAAAAAGAAAAAGAAAAAGAAAAAGAAAAAGAAAAAGAAAAAGAAAAAGAAAAAGAAAAAGAAAAAGAAAAAGGAAAAGGACAAGAAACAGAAAAGGAAAAAGAAAAAGAAAAAGAAAAAATATCCCACCACCAAAAGTCCTAATCCCCATACACTACTGATACCGAATACCGAACTCACTATTATTATATGAAGCTGTTATTCTATAAATGTCGAGCACGAATTACCGTTTTCGACTGTCCTGTCGATAAATATAAATTAAGTTTCGAAAAATCTCTTTGAACATTTATTTAATCTTGTCTTCGATGTGCAGTAGTTACTGTTAAAATGGTTCTTATCGGAGCGGAAAACGATACGATATGTATCTTTGAGGACGTTTTGGTGGAAATAAGACTCGTTCAATTTCACAAAAGGACAGACTGTAAAACTCTGTGGAACTAAAATTCGAACAAAGTAGGAGCTCTCCTAAGCGAATGCAGGTTTTTTTTGAGAAGGTCTAAGGTCTAGCCAACACTTGTACACTCTAAATAAGTTCACGAAATCTACAGAATTTTCCTCGTATTCGATTTTTTACAAAAAAAAGGACGTTCTCAGTTAAATAAACACAAAAATAAACACTTTTGAATATGTTTACTTCCCACGACAAATTTAAAAAAAACTATGGTATCAATGCACGATTTTAAGCAAAGAGAGCTCTATTGAAAAATTAACCGTGCAATCAGTTTTCCTTGAACCAAATTTTAATCGAAAAATCTTACAAATTTATAGGTGTCACTTCCCCTCTTTCGAATAATAACAGGATCGAGTTTTCTTAGAAACGAAAAAGTGAACGACAAACTTCCACATATAACCAACGATCTATAATATTATGATATTAAGTTTTTTGAATAAAACTTTGTTAGGTTGGCTATAAATAAAGTATTTAGCCAAAAAAGTGGTGTGCGATCTTAAAGGTCTTCCCGAAATTAGTTTGAGTATGAAATTTTCACAAAAACACTGGAGCAGTTTTCGTGATAAGCAATTATACCACTTTTTAAAATATAAGATCAAGAACGTGGTACGTCATTTTATAAACTTTAGCAAACTAGTTCAAATATGAAATTCAAAGAAAATCGTTAGATCTGTTTTCGCGCAAATTGCCTTAATCCTTGAAAACTACCGTTACAGACACTTTTGGCCAAACATTTTTTAAGCCATTTTATAGCATTTGTGTTTTGTAATCTAAGAACTTTAATGAAATTGTTTAATCCCTTTTCAAGAAAATCTTCTTTTACCCAAATTGGCCATAATTACCGTTACAACAGCTTTTAGCCAAAATATGGTACATCATCTTATTGCGTGTAAATGGGCAAAAAACATTGTTTATTAGTAAATTACTGTTGTTAACAATTTTGGTAAGACATTTTACACGTCATCTGATTCGGATTTCTTAGACTAGATATGAGACTTAAGCAAAATTGTAAGAAAAGAACAGTTAATATTAGGGCTAAAACAAAAATTTCAATTTTTCCTCTAGGGATTACCCAACAGACTCACATTTTCCGACTTCTTTTTAAAGGCAATGTCAGAAAACCTCGACATCGATTTTTTTTACGAATCCAAAACTTGCCCTATACGATCGATGTAAGATCGGTGCGAGTAAAAATTAACAAAAGCGAAAGATACGGTTTCCACGGCCATACAGACGGGCTTACAGACGGCAGGCACACAAATACTCAAATTCTATAATTGTGTATTGTTCAGTTAGTATTATGATTTAAGTAAAAATTAAATTTCGTCACGAGTGTTAAACCTAAGAACTCAGATATAAGGTAGTAAGCAAATTCATCATTCCTTCGCGCCCCGGTGAGATTTGAGTTCCGTTATATACGAACAAATACAAAAACATAATTTAATTGACTGACAACATATTTGAAAATCTTTTTTATAAATTATAGAAATTATCAGACAGAATTTTTTTACACAACTACAACGACTAAGTTTAGTCTCGTCGTGTAAGAACATTGTGAATTTTAATCAAACACTAAGTGCCTGGACGGCATGTTCTAACAAACACTCTATACGGGTCTAATGAGTTCAGCTTTAGTCTATATTCCTTAACGTTCTTCACCAGAGTGTTCTTCAGGACGCACTTTTGTGATCTTAGAAACTCCCGCACTAAAAATTTTGACCGCAAAACTCTTTGATTTGTTTAAGCGATCTTAATCTAAAATCAAACGACTATTTTCGGCTTATACATATATAATATATAAATGTAAAAATTATAGATATTATATAAAAAAAATTGGGCAAGTGCGAGGAGGGCCTCGTGCAATAGTGTTCCGGACATTTTATATTGTCATTAAATAGAAGGCAATTTATGCATATCCTGCATAGGTACACCTGACATTGGTTTTGATATGAATAATGTAATGTCTTGCACGTAGGTATGTCCTAGTAATACTGAGTCCATTTTAATTTGCTCTTTCGATATAAAACATGTATTGTATTCGTGCAAGAATTGAAACTCGAAATATTAAACAATTCTGAAATTACGTTGATAGAGAAGCTCGTTATAGTGTGTCTGCCGATTCTGTTTTTCTGTCTGTATGACGAGTTAATCAATTTACTTCAAATTTCATGTTAGGGAGCTATTGCATGGCCACTAAAGGGGACATTGAAATTTTTGTTCTAGCCCTACTCTTAGAGCCCCTTCACGTAGTGCCATTTTCACAAACACGGAGTTTTTTCCAAAATGGTTTCAACGATTTTGATAAAATTTCATATTAGTTTTGGCATACCAACCTCTTGGAAAAAAATGCATATAACGGTACTTTGCTTATTTCATGGTTTAAGTAAAGCAAAACACTGGCAATACTTGACATGCGAAGGAGTACAGCATTTAGAGTTTTAAAAATTTAAGAAAACATTTTTAAAAAAAAAAAAAAATCCAAAGTTAAAAAAAAATTAAAGTTTTTTTTAAACTTATTTAGCTTTCAATAGCAGCATAGAGCTAACATATACGATTCATTAGTGCAAATGACTTAGTTTTTGAAAAATCGAAATCGAATGAGGTAGCAGCAAGAGAAGAGATGAGAATATAGGGAAGGCCATGCGCTGTTATAAAATCTGTAACTCGGGAACGACTTAGCGGATTTGGATGAAACTTAAACTTTGAGCCAATCCTAGTATCAGTAATGACCTACTGTAAAAATTATTTAGGAAACATGAAAACTGGGGGAGATACAGTGGGGTAACTAGATACCCCATTTTTTTAATTTTTCTCAGAAAATATAGAAGATACAGAAATTTTCGTACATATTTCACAATTTACACAAAATTCTACGTATCTCCAATTTTTTTCATATTTTTAACATTTATGGTCTGGCCGCTAGGGGGGGGGGGACAACATTTTTCAAATGTTTGGCGAGCTTTTTTGTTTAACAATTTTTGTCAGAAAAAAATATTTCTTACATATATGGAGCCCTTGCAAAATTCTCTTTAATTTGATATGCCACATGATGGGGAACAAAATAATTTTTTTTTGCCCTTCATACAAGGTGCCCAAAAAAGGGCTCCCAAAAAGAAATTCATTGCCGCCATCTTGTGCAGGCTTCCACATAATGTATACATAGCGAAAGTTTCAGCTCTCTATGTCTAACGGTTCAAAAGTTACAGGGCTGTGACAGACTGACGGACAGACGGACAGACGGACAGACGGACAGACAGACACCGTATCAAACCCATAAGTGTTCCGTCTTACCTTTTAAGGTTCGGAACACTAAAAAATATATATATATAACAACTCCACTACAGTTCGTAGGGAGGGCGATCTCCTGAAAAGAAAAAGAAGAAATATCCCACCACCAATTCAGATGCCCATTCAAAGGCCCTAATCTCCCCTCACTACCGACATCGAAAGGCAAGCTGATAAACTTCGACCGTCTTAAGGGCGGTCGATTAAATTTAAGCGCACTTGTTTCTGTCTTACAAAGGCTTGCACTTTTATAAATGTTCGAGCGATATTACCCTTTTCTCATGAATATAAAAAAAAATAATATATATAACAACTCCACTACAGTTCGTAGGGAGGGCGTTCTCCTGAAAAGAAAAAGAAGAAATATCCCACCACCAATTCAGATACCTATTCTAAGGCCCTAATCCCACTCACTTCCGACACCGAAAGGCAGGCTGATAAACCTCGACCGTCTTAAGGCTTCCACACACCGCTGTGATAACGATCATTAGCAACACGTCACGCGTGTATTAAAGTTTGTGCATGCACACCGAATTCGAAATACAAATTATATCGGCGACGTATCTATCGTTGTATTCAGCAGTAGATCATTTTATCGCGCAATGGTGAATATGGAAAAGATAATTTCTTTTGCGATAAGCTATTCAGTATTATAAGATTTGGATAATAATGAGTATCTCGCAATCGCTATCGCAGCGATGTGTGAAAGCCTTTAAAGACAGCCGATTAAATTAAAAGAAAAAAAAAACACTCTCTTTAGCACTATGAAGCCTGGCTTTTGTTAAATGCCTTTCGAGCGATTCTACCCTATCCTCATGAATATATATATAATAAAAAAAATATATACAACAACTCCACTACAGTTCGTAGGGAGGGTGAACTCCTGAAAAGAAAAAGAAGAAATATCCCACCACCAAAAGTCCTAATCCCCCCACACTCCCGAAACCGAATACCGAGTGGAATTAGATTAATCTGGCCCGTCTCAAGGACGGCCATTTAATTATAAAGAAACACACACTCACTTATGTTCTTTTGACGCCGATCGATACTTCCCTATGCCCCTTAATAAATAAAGGAATATATATAACAACTCCGCTACAGTTCGTAGGGAGGGCGATCTCCTGAAAAGACAAAGAAAAAAAATCCCACCACCAAATGGATGTCCCCACTTCTATTCATATGTTGAACCAGCGACAGTTTCCGAAAAAAAATTAATGCTCTCCGTAACGCATCGTAAAAACTTACCGGCGACGTGAAGTGAGGATCCAAAAACATTATAAAATATAAAACACAAGACTCACATAGATTTTTTATACTGCTTGCTTACTGCTTACACTGCTACAACTGCTGTCCTTTGTCATCCTTATTAGTTGTTCGTTTTTCGTTGTTCTTGAAAGGCCTCCTCTTGAAGTCATAATCCTGTTGCAGGCCACAGCTTCATTCCACATACACACTCACACGCACTAAATTATTCGACCACCGCGATGTTGTAGTCGAAAAATAAAACTGTTTCTAAAAAAATAACTGTTTCTATTTTACGAATAAAATTCACTGTTTCTATGTACATATGCATATATGTACAATAACACTCACGAAAAAAAAAAAATTCACTCACTAAATCGATCTGGACCACCCGAAGGTCCATCCACGTCCGCACTCCGCGAAACTACGCTCACGACAGAGCAAGAGTAACCGGCCACTAAACGGATCTGGACCACCCGAAGGTCCATCCACGTCCGCACTCCGCCAAACTACACTCACGACTGAGCATGAGTAACCGGCCACTAAACCGATCTGGACCACCCGAAGGTCCATGCACGACCTCCCGACTGAACCCGAGCAGCCGACCGCACGACCGATCTGCACCCCACGATGGGGCACCGCCGACTGAACCTTATCAGCCAACCGATGAGGTCCCCATGTATGCACAAACGTGTTTGTGTGTATGTTCTTGTGTGAATTTTTTTTTTATATAATTTTTTTGTAATATTTTTTTCATCACGATCCAGTTAATTTTTTTGGTTTTTTTTTTCTCTTCTGGGCACTGGGGGCCAGTCAGTTATTTGGTGGGTGTGATTGGGGTGAACATAATGGGATTCATTTGGAGGACAAAGACGAAAAGATGAGAAACTATGATACAACTGTTAAAGTTGATTTGTACCAGGAAGAATCACTTTACTTTGTGTTTTATTATACAGTCGAGTCCCTATAAGGCGAATTTTCACGGGAGTTCACAATTAGTTCGAGTTAGAGGGATTTTTGGAAAAATTCGAGTTATATTTTTCCATCGTAAATAGAATGGGAGGTTAATCAATTGAGTCTGTACTCTGTAAACAACTTCAACAGGCAGCAAGACATTTACATCATTTAAGCTGAGTGACAAATATCACAACTGTTTAAGAACACAATTTTGTATATGTGATTGATTGCCATGCACAAATATACATACGCAAATCATACGCATTCGCTTTTCAATTTTACTAAAAGTAAAGTACTTTAAAGTTAAAAGTTTATATGTCTGCATCTTCTGCAGAAATCATTTGTGAGTATAACAATAATGCAGAGTCACCCACATGGCAATCAATCACATATACAAAATTGTGTCTTAAACAGTTGTGATAATTGTCACTCAGCTTAAATGATGATTATCACACTTAAAACATACTTAGTTAACCTACGACGAAAGCGATTTCCAGAAATAGTATAGTCATGCTTGGTGAGTTATCTGGCCATTCAATCGCTTAGTGTATCCCTAAGGCCCGGCAATTGAATAAAGGAGACATTGAATGGTTCCGCCATCTCGTTAAGAAACAAGCGGCATGCACGAGGTCTCTTTAACTGCATATTTCTCTACAACACTCCTGATGATAGAAGAAGATCTTAAAGTCAAAGTTTTGAGATTTTTTGAGGTCTTATATCACCTTCACAGGTAATTCTGAGAGGGTGATATAATTTTATCAAATAGGAATTGCGCAAAAATAAAATTGCAGGTTGAACACCACTTTCTTGTGGAACTGGGAACATAAAGCCAATGTATAATAGAAGTGGCTTGGAGTTCCACTCATACATATGCTAATTGAACCTTTAACCAGAGAACGAATACATATACCATTTCAGAATGTTCCCTGTAGTTGTATAAACCCCGGTTTAACCTTGTCTGTGATTGGAAGTTCTTTTTAAAACTTTAACTCATTCTCAAAAGAAAGAGATTCCTTCAGATTCAATAATCAACACGCGGACTGGTTGAGAGAGTAAATTACTCTGGAAGAAAAAGTCCTGAGCTAATAGCAGATGTTGAACACCCCAGCTCCGTCGACAGTGGATTACAAAGAGTTCGACCAGAAAAAGATTTTGAAGATCTACGAGTATGTCATAACTCAACAAAGCGGAGAGTTAAAACGCAGAGTTAAAAATCTTATTGAGAACTGGTATTGTTATGAGCTGTCTTGCTGCCTGTTGAAGTTGTTTACAGAGTACAGACTCAATTGATTAACCTCCCATTCTATTTACGATGGAAAAATATAACTCGAATTTTTCCAAAAATCCCTCTAACTCGAACTAATTGTGAACTCCCGTGAAAATTCGCCTTATAGGGACTCGACTGTATAATAAAACACAAAGTAAAGTGATTCTTCCTGGTACAAATCAACTTTAACAGTTGTATCATAGTTTCTCATCTTTTCGTCTTTGTCCTCCAAATGAATCCCATTATGTTCACCCCAATCACACCCACCAAATAACTGACTGGCCCCCAGTGCCCAGAAGAGAAAAAAAAACCAAAAAATTAACTGGATCGTGATGAAAAAAATATTACAAAAAAATTATATAAAAAAAAAATTCACACAAGAACATACACACAAACACGTTTGTGCATACATGGGGACCTCATCGGTTGGCTGATAAGGTTCAGTCGGCGGTGCCCCATCGTGGGGTGCAGATCGGTCGTGCGGTCGGCTGCTCGGGTTCAGTCGGGAGGTCGTGCATGGACCTTCGGGTGGTCCAGATCGGTTTAGTGGCCGTTACTCATGCTCAGTCGTGAGTGTAGTTTGGCGGAGTGCGGACGTGGATGGACCTTCGGGTGGTCCAGATCCGTTTAGTGGCCGGTTACTCTTGCTCTGTCGTGAGCGTAGTTTCGCGGAGTGCGGACGTGGATGGACCTTCGGGTGGTCCAGATCGATTTAGTGAGTGAATTTTTTTTTTTCGTGAGTGTTATTGTACATATATGCATATGTACATAGAAACAGTGAATTTTATTCGTAAAATAGAAACAGTTATTTTTTTAGAAACAGTTTTTATTTTTCGACTACAACATCGCGGTGGTCGAATAATTTAGTGCGTGTGAGTGTGTATGTGGAATGAAGCTGTGGCCTGCAACAGGATTATGACTTCAAGAGGAGGCCTTTCAGAACAACGAAAAACGAACAACTAATAAGGATGACAAAGGACAGCAGTTGTAGCAGTGTAAGCAGTAAGCAAGCAGTATAAAAAATCTATGTGAGTCTTGTGTTTTATATTTTATAATGTTTTTGGATCCTCACTTCACGTCGCCGGTAAGTTTTTACGATGCGTTACGGAGAGCATTAATTTTTTTTCGGAAACTGTCGCTGGTTCAACATATGAATAGAAGTGGGGACATCCATTTGGTGGTGGGATTTTTTTTCTTTGTCTTTTCAGGAGATCGCCCTCCCTACGAACTGTAGCGGAGTTGTTTTATATATTCCTTTATTTATTAAGGGGCATAGGGAAGTATCGATCGGCGTCAAAAGAACATAAGTGAGTGTGTGTTTCTTTATAATTAAATGGCCGTCCTTAAGACGGGCCAGATTAATCTAATTCCACTCGGTATTCGGTTTCGGGAGTGTGGGGGGATTAGGACTTTTGGTGGTGGGATATTTCTTCTTTTTCTTTTCAGGAGTTCACCCTCCCTACGAACTGTAGTGGAGTTGTTGTATATATTTTTTTTATTATATATATATTCATGAGGATAGGGTAGAATCGCTCGAAAGGCATTTAACAAAAGCCAGGCTTCATAGTGCTAAAGAGAGTGTTTTTTTTTTCTTTTAATTTAATCGGCTGTCTTTAAAGGCTTTCACACATCGCTGCGATAGCGATTGCGAGATACTCATTATTATCCAAATCTTATAATACTGAATAGCTTATCGCAAAAGAAATTATCTTTTCCATATTCACCATTGCGCGATAAAATGATCTACTGCTGAATACAACGATAGATACGTCGCCGATATAATTTGTATTTCGAATTCGGTGTGCATGCACAAACTTTAATACACGCGTGACGTGTTGCTAATGATCGTTATCACAGCGGTGTGTGGAAGCCTTAAGACGGTCGAGGTTTATCAGCCTGCCTTTCGGTGTCGGAAGTGAGTGGGATTAGGGCCTTAGAATAGGTATCTGAATTGGTGGTGGGATATTTCTTCTTTTTCTTTTCAGGAGAACGCCCTCCCTACGAACTGTAGTGGAGTTGTTATATATATTATTTTTTTTTATATTCATGAGAAAAGGGTAATATCGCTCGAACATTTATAAAAGTGCAAGCCTTTGTAAGACAGAAACAAGTGCGCTTAAATTTAATCGACCGCCCTTAAGACGGTCGAAGTTTATCAGCTTGCCTTTCGATGTCGGTAGTGAGGGGAGATTAGGGCCTTTGAATGGGCATCTGAATTGGTGGTGGGATATTTCTTCTTTTTCTTTTCAGGAGATCGCCCTCCCTACGAACTGTAGTGGAGTTGTTATATATATATATTTTTTAGTGTTCCGAACCTTAAAAGGTAAGACGGAACACTTATGGGTTTGATACGGTGTCT